>CM044012.1:34277410-34937410 GCA_024085815.1 Flaveria linearis
TTCCTTATAATGCTCTCATTTGTTTTAACACTCTGTAGCCTCTGAGCACAATTTTAATCATTTACTAAGTTATCATTATGATCTAATAAACCTAGCAAATTTCAAGTCAATGCTTCCCTAAATTTTTCACATTCCACACAGGAATGTTTAGCAAACAGTTCATCTTAGATTCTACCTGTGCAGATGTGGACGTTCCGGCCATGAAAGCATTTTGAGGCTGTGGTTGTGCTTCAGATTCAACATTCATCTCATTCTTAACAATTTGGTTAACAGCAGCTAAAGTCTCAATCTCAGCAGTATCAATCTCAGCTGAGCTCTCCCCCTCACTCGCTGAGTCTTCATTTAGATCATCCACAGATGCTATGTTGGCTTCACTGTCAGATAAGAACCTGAAGGACCAATCCTGTCCTTCATCACCTTGTGCAACCATAGCTTTGGAGTCACTGCTTGATGGAGCTGCCTTTTTCTCCTTATCTTGTTTGTGAAACGATGAGAATGGATTCCCGTTGCCAGTCTTCTTAGGTTGACACATTCCTTTTGAAGTGGCCCTTTTCTCACAGTTAAAGCAGGTGCCTTTTGACTTGTCGAAACCAAACGTAGTGTCTTTGTAGCCACCTGATTTTGCCCTGTTTCTTCACAAATTTCTTTGCTCGTCACACAGCACTCGCGAGAGCCCACATTATATCCATTCGTTCCAGCTCATTCTCATCAACCTGTTCGTAGTCTTCATCAGCCAGGTGGCAGTTGTCTATTTTCCCAGCAACTAACCATCATACGAATGAACTAACGCAGCAAGTAGATCCATGTGCTCCTTTTCAACTTCTACAGTTACTTTACCCAAATTTGCAGTCATTAACTTTGTTGATTGAGTGACTATAGGACTTTGTAGAACCCCAGATGCACCATGTGACTCACTAGCAGATGATGAGCCTTGATCAGAAGATGATGATGCATTTGACACAATGCAGTTTGCAGAGGAACACTGGAGGTTTGGAAGTAGACGTAGAAGTAGGAGTAACATTGTAGAGTGATGGATCCTGAGCATATGAACCCTTCTTTGCCTTGTACCTGTGTCTAACTTCTTCCTCTCGCAGTTTCAGGATAAAATCATTTATATCCAAAGTCTCAAGAACTGAATTGTATCTCAAGATGGAAATAAACGAATCCCACTTTTCTGGAAGTCCATCAGCCAAACTGGAGATCTTTTCTTCTTTAGACGTGGTTACCCCATGAGTGTGAAGTTCACTCATCAGATGATAGAAGCGGTCAATGATATCATCCGACTCTCATTCCAATAGCAGAAAATTTATCAAACTCCTTTTTAAGTGCTTTGGCCTTCAAGGACTTTAGTATTGAGCTCCCTTCATACCTTTTCTCAAGAGCTTTCCAGAATTTCTTACTTTGTTTATGATCAGAATACTGATGGAAGATCTCTTTTGGAATAGATTGAGTTAACATCGCGTAGGCTTTCTTTTCAGCATTATATGTAATCTTTTGAGCATCAGTCATTTCAGTCAACGTTAAGGGTATACCATCAGCACCAACTGGCATGGTATAACCAGTCTCAATAGCATTCCAAAGATTAGTGTCCACTCCATTTAGATGAATCTCAAACCTCTGCTTCCACTGCGGGAACTCATCAATAGACAGAAGCTTAGGTGGCTTATTGTGGTTACCAATCTCATTCTCCAGTAGCAGTAAGTTCTGGATCCTTGAGTCTTTCCCTGCTAAGAACGCGAAATATTCGGAGTCCATAATGAATTTAACTTATACTTGAAAAACACAGACTGAGTATGCGACTGGAAGGGCGACTGGGGGACGACTGAGATACAATCGTGCGATTGAACTCAATCGGGCGACTGGAATAGGCGATTCTGACACTTGAGCGACAGGACAGACCGACTGACTCAACCGGCCGATTGAGCAAACGACTGACTCAACCGGGCGACTGAGATAGGCGACTAGACTTCAGTCGTACGATTGAGATAATCGTGCGACTAAGACGGCTGAAAACGAGGTTTTTCACACATTTTGACCTAAAACGCAAGTTTTTGCACCTTGACGGCTGAACTTCGAAAAAGATTGAATTTTCAGAACATGCACACGTAAAACTTGATTTTTGAGCAGAAAAAAACGGATCTTTTCGCTAAAAACGTAAACTTTTCACGAAAACGATTGAATCCACGATGAATCAAGAGCCTAGGCTCTGATACCACTTGTTAGGACCGTGTACGGACGGAGTACACTGATTCAAACGTGAAGCCAAATCAATAGTGCGGAATCCTATTTGATTGGTGATCCAATCAGGGAAACGTTAACAAGATCAAACCTAACGATTAGAAAACGTTAAGAACGAACTAGGAATGATCTGAAACGTTTTGTGAAGTTGGAATGGACGAACAGGGCGCTCTGGGTCGACTAGGGTTGCAAGTATTCGAAGTGTCATATTTTTCCACGGATTAAGTGGTATTTATAGGTAAGGGTTTCTCATTCGTGCGACTGAACCATACGCATGGTTCAGTCGTGCGATTGAGCTATGCGCTTGATCCATACGTACGACTGAGAATTCAGTCGTACGACTGGTTCAATCTCATGCTCTAGTCTTACGACTGATCCAGTCTCCTGGTTCAGTCGTGTGACTGAGTCATTCGCATGAAGTTATTCATGCTTATGGTCCATTTGCATGGGCCATTCGCATGATGACTTCATAATGTTAAGTTTGAACGTATTAGTTATCATACATCACACATATCAATTCAAACAATCACCTACCTATATAATTAATCAACCATACATTACACAACCCATTAATAAAACATTAAACATTATAAGCACATACAACCATTTGCATTTCATTAATCATCTTTCAATTACATATATGTAGGACATTACAAAGATATTACATTGAGATCAGAATCTAGGTACATATGTATCAACAAACACGAATCCCTTGGGATTTCAACACCCGAAATCCTTACATATATTAACTCTCTTTATATATATATGTGGAGTTCAACACTCGAACCCCTTGGGATTTCAACACCCGAAATCCTTACATATATATATATATACAACCCCTTTTTAAACTGCCAAGACACATACTTGGACCCGTAATCATATAAATCATTTCCCCCGTAATCATGTTTATCATAATAAACAAACTCAAATCACATGTAATTAAACACGTTTCATCTCAACATAATTCATACAAACTCATAATAAGGACATCATATATCATGTAATTTAAACATATAACATAAACTAGTTACGGGTCAGTGTACTTACTTTTTAACTTTGTTACTACTATAAACGACCGAGTTCACAGCTTGCTAATGACGGATGATTACTCTTATTGTCTATGGACAAAAGATTGCTTTAACCACACTTAAGCTTTTATTTGATTCCCTCCTTTTGTGTTTTTCTTCTCTCCCTTTTGAATTTAGTAAACCATATATATATATATATATAATATATATATATATATATATATATATATAATATATATATATATATATTATATATATATGTTTGATTGGAAATACTACTTATCAATAACTCATACAGATGTCAACTTTCTTTTAATTTGAAAGTCACGTTGCACACTAATATTTCACAACCACTATACATTGAAATCATATAATATATAAATATATTTAAATATTATTATTAGTATCATACATATCTTCTTTTTTTCCGGATAGACATACAGATAGTATTTTATTATTATTATATTATTTAAACAAAATCATCACTCGTTTAAACGTTACTAATTTAATAATACTCAAAATTTACTCGTTTAACAATATTCAAAATATATATTTCAGATAATTATTTTCATCTAAAACGGGATGTTACATAAATAAGGAAAAAGACATTCGTAAGAAGTTAATGTTTCCTAAGAGAGAGTAGGAAAAAACATGTGGTGAACATTATGGTCGTGCAAGTTCAGGTCAGGATGATTTAGGACAAGGAAAAGAAGGGTCAAGGGTCCAATAGGGGTCACGATGGTGAACGAGTCCAACAAGACAAGACTTACATTAAATATTCAAGTGTGGTGACTTTGGTCCCTTTGCGAGTAAGTGTCAAAACAAAAAAAAGAAGGAAGAGGCTAACTTGGCATAGTATGAAGGAGATAATGAAACAACCACATTTTGCAGAGAAATGCATGACAAGATTAGGGGGGGGGGGGGGTGTTGATTATTGGGCTAATCTTACTAAGAACTATAGTCCAGGGGTTAATTAGTGATTTCATTATATTAGTTTGTTTTGTTTTTTTATGTCAATGAATAAAGTTATTTTAGGACAAATTGGATTTTGATAATACAAACTATAACCTATTAGCGGTAATAATCCATACTATAAGTTTGACTGATAATAATCTAAACTTTTATTTGCGTTGCGAAGAACAATGCTAATAGCATAATCATTCATTGATTTACACTTCATCTCCACTTGCTTTTGCTCATAATGATTATTATGAATAAAATATGAAAATGTACATCAAAATAGAGCGAAAATCAAGTGTAAATCGATGATTATTATATCGTTAGGATTGTCATTGGCAACAAAATTAAAATAAAAGTTCGAATTATTAGCAGTCAAACTGATAGAATGAATTATTATTATCTAATCAGTTATAGTCTGGATCATTAAAATCCATTTGTTTTATTTCATTGATATATTTGATTTAGTTACTTATATGTTTCTTTGATTTTCTAGTTGCGTTAAGATTATGATTCTTGTTGACAAGTTTTTTTAGGTATAACTAAGAGTTATGTGTTTGGAGTTTGTTTGTACTTCCTTTTTCAATAATAAAAAAAGACTTGGTTATCTTATTTCGATCAAAACCTATCGATTTCTATACTATTATGATCTCCCGATAAATGAAAATGCATTGCTAACTTTCATTTATACCCTCTCCATACTAGAATTTTTCACATTCTAATGGTCTGGATGTGATCAAACAGTTTTAATCCTTTCATATTCATTGTGTTTCAAGCTACCAATGATTTATAATATATAATCTCATGCGTAGGTGTTTTAACTTGGTTAATGTTTAATTTTACATCAAACGAGTTTACTTGGTTAAATTCAAATAAAAGTCACTAGAGTGTATTTAAATACGTAGTACATTTGTAATGTATTTTATTCAATAAAAGTTAAATATATAGATAGTTCCTGTGTATGTCTAAATAACGGGTTTGTGTCAACAAGTTTTGAAAACTATAAATACAGTCTCAAATTATACATAAACATAACATATTTGGTCCCTGAGTGGATGGACAATTAATTATTTCAATTAGTTGATGTGAAATGACCAAGATATCCTTAGTATAAAATTTTAAGATACTTAAAAATATGTGGACCAACCACTTTACCCCGCCCATGCACTCCTCCTACCCTTATTGTTAACCTGCATACATCACCACCATGGCACCACCATATAAGCCCTACCACCGCAGCTAGTATCCCTCCTTCCATCACCAATGTCACCTATACTACCTTAAAATTGACCCTACCTATTTTTTTCTATCATCAAGAGGGAGAAGGAGCCCAAACATTCCGACATATCTTTATGGGATCTCCAACGAGGTCATGAATTTATCATGTGGAAGAGGGGAGACCGAAACCTAGTGTCACGTGGAAGAGGGGAGACCAAAATCTAGTGGTGGGTATGAGAGGGTAAGAGGAGGATTTAAGGCGAATTCATTGGTGATGGTTAGAGTCTATGGTTGGATGACAATGGTTGGAAGCTATGGTTACGCAGCGATGGTTGCCAAAAGAGAGAGAGAGAGAGATAGTAAGAGGTAATGGCGATGGTCGATCAGAACAAAGAGACAACGATATGCAGTGGTTGCAAGCGACGATCAAAAGCAACCAGAAGAGGTGGTCAAAAGGTTTTGGGCGGTAGGTTTACATTCAAGTAGGAGAGGGGAGAGAGAGAGAAAAGAAGAGAGAGAGAGAGAGAGAGAGAGAGAAAGATGGTTTTAGGTAGCACCGGCTTGCTGACACTTGTAGTGGCAGAGATTGGTTGACAGCGTCGTGGTGGGGGTAGCAGAAAAAGGGGTGGGGTAGGGTGAGTTAGTTAAATATATTGTTTATTAGAATAGGATTGAGGCCCACTAAAATCAAATTTTTAATATTTTAATTTATATAACTTAAGAGTATTTTAGCCATTTTTAAAATTAATAAAAAGATAACCTTCATCCACTCAAGGACCAAACATGTTACGTTTGTGTAAACTTTGAGACTGTCATAGTAGCTTTTGATACTTGGGGACCAAAACTGTTATTTGGACATACCACAAGGACTATCCGTATACTTAACTCTTCAATAATATTATTAATAATATAATAATATAATAATAATAAAATAATAATAATAATAATAACATATTGCATATCATATTTAAAACATTAATAAGTCGTAAAATTACCTAATATGAAAAAACCAAGTGTGAATAGTACTATTCATTGAATAGTACTCTTCTTCTGCTCTTCTTCGCTCTTCTCTCTTCTTCTGCTCTTCTTCTGCTCTCTTCTACTCCTGCTCACATTTGTATTTCCATTTCCCCTCACACCCTCTACACCGACCTCAAAGTCTCCAAACTCGCATCCCTCTTCCAAATCGACCCCATCAATCTCTGGGCGACCACCCACCGGACCTTCTCACCCCTTTCGCACTAAAACCGAACCCTAAAACCAAATTGGGGTGGTGGATATGTTGCTGGAGGCGGAGGTCGACGGTGGTGGTTGTGTTGGTGGAGGCGGAGGTGGGGAGGCGGAGGTCGGTGGTGGTGGCTGCGTTGGTGGAGGCGGAGGTCGGTGGTGGTGGCTGCGTTGGTGTAGGCCGAGGTCAGCGGCACCACCGTCAGATCTCAGGCCCCAAATTCCGGCAATGGTGCACCACCACCGGACAACCACCGCCCACCGCCACCGCCTCGAACGCCTTTGCTATCAGTCCCCAAACCATCGTGGATTGTCAAATCAGAGGTAACACCAATAACTAACCTCTTAATCGATTCTGATACTTATTAGATTTGTTGCTGATTACTTTCATCTATACATACTTTGTTAATTAAAATCAGATTATCATAGAATTCGTTGGAGCAAATGGTGTATTGATTCCAATATTAGGGCAATCTGGATGTTTGATTATTTCATTACGTGTACATAAACTGCAAAAGGGCGTATGTATATAATTCGCAACTTTGAAATAAACTAATTGTTGATATTCGTCTGTAGCTCTATGCTACCAGCTTACCATTAGGAACCTTTGGTGAAGATGTGAATAGATTAATGGAACATGAAGAACACGCACAACATACCTATTTCTCGTAGGAACCATTCAAGTGATTTTTTGCTGAGATTTGTGCAATAACTATTATCCTTCCACTTATTGTAGGACTTCAATAAGTTAGCTAAAAAAATATTGTGTTTTGTTGTGTTTTTTTTTGTTATGATCTGATGTTATACTTTGTGGGTGATTTGAAGAGTAATTAGTATTTGAATTAGTCTTTTTGTTTGTTGTTTGCAGTCTAATGTTAGAATAGAGAAAAGACGAAAACGGAGCCTTCATGTGTAGTTTGCAGAGGCAGTGGCAGAGTCGACTGTTTCGATTGTTCAGGAAAAGGTCACCCTTTCGCTATTCGAGTTTTATAATCCGGTTAAATATAAAAGGTTCCTAAAGATTGTGGGTGTGACTTCTTAATTTTGGTGTGTGCTTATACCTGACGAACGGTTCCTGATCATGACATGTCCTTGCTTAGGTGGGTGTTGTTACCTGTTTGTTAGAAACTCATTATGAAGGTTTTCAGGTTGTACCCTTTTTAGACTGTATGTAAAACCTTATGAAACTTGATTTTTTTGATTTCTTTGAATGGGTTGTTGGATATATATCTCAGTCCAATTATGTTCCATTGCCTTTTAATAGTTCATATATTGAATGTTATTTTATACAGTTCTTTTGGTCTTTCAACGCATCTTTTCGACTCGAACGAGTCGACCCCAGATGGGTTCATGGGTCGTAGAGCAAAACCCATTTGGAATTTGTTGGGTCGTGGAGATTGGTGTGGTTTGCGAGTTGTATGTTGTGTATTGATGGTTAAACGTTTTGGTTTGTTTTGTGGTAGGCGCATATTACGCAAGGGGGATCATGTGGGTAGAGCAGTGATTGTGTCGTGGGTGACACAAGATGAACGGGTTCATCCACTGTGGTTTATTTGTCTGATAAAGCCAGCAGATACTTAAAGCCACTGGCAGAATCACTACTTACAAATACTATAATTATACTTCTGGATTCATTCATCATTGCAAGATCACGAATTTAGAGGTATGATTTCACATTCAAATCGTTTAAACTAGAGGTTTTGAGGCTTTTGGTTTACGATTTATCGGTTATGATAATTTTATGTATAATTGTTAATCAAAACCAACTGAAGTGGAAATAGGTCCTAACCGAATCAAGTTCAAGCGATTAAACCGGTTGTTATTTAGTTTATTGGATACCCGAACCGAATAAGCGAGATTTTGTCACATCCCGGCGGAAGCGTGAACGATACGGGTGGAATGTAACTAGCTTTTATCAGAGTGCATTGTTTATAGTAAATAAACACAGATATAATAGAAACATAACACAGACATGCTTTATTACTAATATTCGAGATTACATCTATATATAAGTTTCAAAATTAGATATAATCTTTCTACAACTAGATTAAACTACTGCATGTCTTCAGATACGGTGGAAATGTGCATCCACTACACACTATAGTCAACTATGTGACTTTTAGTGTCACACAAACCCTTCTAACAACTTCTCCCCAACCGTTGTGGACTCAAAACTAAAGTCAAAGGTGTTTAGTCATCGTTTCCTGAAAAGTACACTTAAACCAGTCAACAAAATGTTGGTGAGAACATAGGTTTAATCCAGAACAAATATTTTGTTGATGTATCAATTACAACCAAAACTGCTCACAACACATAATCATACTGTCACGAAATAATCATAAATCAGGAATATTACATCCTAACCCCCATTCGGTTAGATGCAGGAAAATAGCAGTAACCTTCATCCGGTAGTGCAAATTCTCCTAAGTAGCGCTACCAATATTATTGACCGGTTCCTCATTCTCACTAATGGTTGTGTCGCAAATGACAGTAAGCAAACAAAAGTTTTTCAAAATAATACATCAACTCAACATTATACTTTTTCCCAAAACTTTACTGAATACCAAAGGTGAAATGGGGCTATGAACTCACCGGGTCTTCTCACTTGAACCTAACAAGATAGTTCACAGTGTAGACAATACTTCAAATATTTTTCTCTGGTTTTCATTGACTGTAAAAATTAATAGAACAACTTTGGGTTTCTAAAAATTCTTAATTTCATAATAGTTTGTGATTTATTTAAAAATCACACAAAATAGCTATTGATGTCCAAAAATCACCAAATTTGGTAGAACATAAGTTGGACAGTTTATAGCTTTCCAAAATTTCATGACATAACTTCTTCACAAATTATTTCCCATAAATCCCACAATATTTCAATATTCATCATAATACCTTATGCTACAAAATAAATCTTCAATATTTCATAGAATTTTGTCCAAAAAGTCAGTAACATCACATAATTTATAGGATCCAAATCTTGACAGATTATTTTCTGTAAATTTTATAATAATACCATAAAAAGTTAAAAATAGCTTCTTTTCACGAAAAATTTCCAAATTTTACAGAAGATTTTTTATATAAAATCAATCATCATATAATTATCTCAAGTCCATATCATACAGAGCAGTTTCTGTAATTTCTACAATAATTGAAATATTTAGTAAAATATTTATACTGATCAAAAATTATGAAAATTATATTCTGTATCCCCATATATTAATACTAATGATTGATTTTATCTGAATTTATTATTCACTTTAAGTATTTATTCTGATTTATTTACTACAGAAAATATAAAAATTCGTATCTTAATCATAATAAGGGATAAAATTCTGAAATAATTCCAGAGGATTTTATACCTCGAAAATCATTCTATAAATTTATCAGAATTTTCCCGTATTTATTTCTATTTTTGATACTTTCTTTTATTTTCCATTATAAATAATTTATATAAATTATTTCACTTATCAAAACTTTACCAAAATCTCCAGTTTAATATTTCAGTATAAAACAAGAATTTTAATGTTTATACCCACATTGCTTACATTTAATATTTATTTGATTCTTAATAATTATGATATATAGTTTGTAAAATTCGAAAATCTTTAAATCATAGTTCCTGGATTTTGATACTTTATTACTCAAAATTAATGGTTTTAAGTCTCCAAAAATTGGTTTCAGGTGACTAACCCTTTTATATACATATGTATCAATATGTATGTATATATATATATGTTTTGTAACATATATGTAAACTAAACTTTTATCACCTTTGAATGATGATCTTGATGATGTTTCTACTCCTTGGATCCGAGAACAGGTTATGGGGGTCGTGGATGGGTGTGTGGTTTGGGGTGTTGGTGTTTGAGGTTGTCGGGTGTTGTTGTTGGTGTTGTTTGTTGGTGGTGTTTGTGGTTGTGGTGTGGTATTACGGTATCGAGAGATGAGAGGGGCAGAAAGGAGGTGGTGCTAAGGGTCGTAACTGAGGATGAAAGGAACCAAAAGTGGCTGGAGATGATGATCAAATGAAGATGAATGTTGGTGGTGTCTAAGAAACCCGAGAGAGAGACAAGGTGATGGTTATTGGTATATAAATTCGGGGGCAAGGAAAATGTGCTGTCAAGAGGTTTCTTATAATGCATGAAAGTAGTTTGTAGGTTTGATGAGTCACCAAATACCCTAGGTGTGGAGGTGGCGGTTCCATGGAGCTTTGAACCGAGAGTGTGCCACCTTGTTTCATTATAATTATCATGGTGATGTTGTGGCGGTTTGAGGGGAACCCTAGTGTGAAACTAGGTTCCTTAGTCAACAAGATTCTTAGGTGCATGATAGTAGGGTGTGGTGGCGAGATACATGCATGGATAGAGGTAAAACCGGTGTTGGTGGAAAGAAAGAAACAAAATGGAACAAGACATCTAGGAGATAGGCTAGGATTTGACTATTAATGTGAATAGTGGGTGTAGGGTGATGGTTTTGGTATGGTACAAACATGGAACCGAGGTATGGTGGTGGTGATTTTACGGGTATGATGGTTTAGGAGATGGTGGTTTGTGGTTTTTGAGTGGTAACCGAGGGTAGGGGAGGGTGGTTTGGGTTTTTAGTTTTAGTTTTTAGGTTTTTGGTTATTGTTGATTTGATTTAGTTTAGTTTTGTTTTAGTAGGTATATATATACATATATAGATGTATGTCATGCATGTATATGTAGATTGGTAGTACATAATTATATGTATTCATAATTTGTATAATTAATCACAAGTCTATAACGTGTGTATTATAATATCTATACCGTTCAAATAAGTAAGCATATATATTTATTCTGACCGTACCCAAATACAAGCATACTAAAGAATTTTCCATGTATATATACATATGTAAACATGCTTACGTAAAATTTTGTATTTATATACTCGTACGTGTTGGTTTTGGATATATAACATACCATGCACACGAGAATACTCAACTTATATATATGCATGCAACCATGCATACGTAAATTTTTTTTATATATAAGCATGCATGCAAACATGCACTGTATATCCATAATATACACATACTAAATAATACATTAATCGCGATTGTAACTTAATATACTAAAAATTTTTCGACGTAATATAATAAAATATTTTTAGGGTTGTCACATTCTCCCCCCGTTAAAAGAATTTCGTCCTGAAATTCAGTGGAGTGTGCTTTAGAAATTTAAATAATTATTACCTCTGACAGGTGAGTGTACTTTTTCTTGATCTCATCTTCCCTTTCCCAGGTGTATTCTGGTCCTCTGTTTGCATTCCACTAATTTTCACTATGGAAGTTTTACTTCTTCTTAATTTCTTTATCTCTTTTCTTACAATGGCTATTGATTCTTCTACAAAATATAGTTTCTTATCTACCTGTATTTCTTGAATTGGCACAACTAGAATTTCATTGGTTAAGCATTTCTTGAGGTTGGATACATGAAAAAGTGTTGTGTACTTTACTTAATTTCTGTGGTAATTCCAACTTATATGCTACAGGACCAATTCTATCAATAACTTTAATGGACCAATGTATCTAGGTTCAACTTACTGGATTTCCTAAACCGAAAGATTTTTTTAGAGGAAGATATTTTCAGATAGGTTCTGTCTCCAAAATTTTCAATGCAATTATTACAGTTCCTAAATCTAGATCATGGGTGGTATAATTCTTTTTACTACCTATAGCTGTCTCAATGCCTATGCCATCACCTTATTCTTAAAATAAATCAGAATGTCATTAATGAAGACTATAACAAATTTATCTAAGTAAGGTTTACACACTCTATTCATTAGATCCATAAATACTGCTGGAGCATTGGTTAACCCAAATGGCATCACAAGGAATTCATAATGACCGTATCTAGTTTTAAAAGCAGTCTTAGAAATGTCATCTTCTTGTACCCTTAATTGATGATATCCAGATCTTAAGTGTATTTTTGAAAAATAATTAGATCCCTGTAGTTGGTCAAACAGATCATCAATTCTAGGGAGTGGATACCTATTCTTTATAGTAACCTTATTAAGTTCCCTATAATCAATACACATTCTAAAGGTTCCATCCTTCTTTTAACAAATAAATTGGCGCTCCCCAAGGGGATATACTAGGACGTATGAATCCTCTATCTAACAATTCCTGTAACTGAGTCATGAGTTCTTTCACTTCAGTTGGTGCTAAACGATAAGGTGCTTTGGCAATAGGGGTTGTTCCTGGTATCAATTCTATTTTAAACTCTACCTGACGAGGGGGTGGTAGTCCAGGTAGTTCATCAGGAAACATATCAGCATATTCATTTATAACAGGAATACTTTTCAAATTTTCCTTATCAAGTTGTGTATCAACAATATGAGCCAAGAATGCTAAACAATTCTGGTTGAGGTATTTTCCTGCTTTTTCACAAGTAATCAGTTTCACAGTGTTACATGGCTTGTCACCATAATGCAGAGGGTTTATTTTCCTTGATCAAAGGAACCTTAATCATTTTCTTATCACAAAGGATTTCAACATGATTTGTACTCAACCAATCCATTCCTACTATGATATCAAATCCTCCTAACTTAATAGGTATCAGATTTATATCAAACAGTATCCATCTAAATTCAAGATGCAATTAGGAATGATTTCATCAGCTTCAGTTATCTTACCATCAACTAATTCTATCACGTATATGTCACGTAATTTCTCAGATGTTAGACTAAGTAATGGTCTAAAAGTATGTGAAACAAAACTGCGGGTTGCTCCTGTATCAATAATACTTTAGCGTACTGGTTATTGATAAGGAACGTACCCGTAACTACTTCTGGTTCATGACGAGCTTCATCAGCTTGTATCACAAAAGCTCTTCCCGAGGGTGTTCTGATTAGCTGGAGTCTTACCTTTTCGTTGTGGACATTCGTTCCGGAAATGATTTTCACTTCCACACTGAAAACAGATGGTTTTAGGGTTAGTAGGGTTTTTGCAATCTCTAGAAATGTGTCCCTTTCTTTTGCAATTATAACACACCACTGTCATACAGTTTCCTGTATGATATCTTTGACAGATGTTACACTGTGGTGGTTTTTCTACTTTCTTCCCTTGAGTTGTTCCTAGAAAGTTTCTTGATGAAGGTCGAGCTATTCTTTTCTGAGAACTTTCTCCAAATCTTTTTCCAGGATGATTTTCAGTCCATTTCCTTTTCTCTCCTACCTGCTGATGACCTAATGTCCATACCTGATCATTTCATCTGTCAGACTTCCTGACAAAATTACTGCTTCTTGAAAGGTTTGGTTCTAGCAGATTTCACTAGTCCTCTTATTGTGGCACTAATCCCCAAATATACCTTCCTATTCTTTAGATTCCGGAGTTATCAGGTGTGGTACTAACCTGGATAGTTCATTATACCTATCAGTGTACTCTCGATGTGCAGATCCTTTCATCTCTAATGCTAGAAATTCAGCTTCCAGTTTTTCTATTTATTATACGGGCAGTATTTTTCTATCACGAGGTTTCTAAATTCTTCCCAGCTTAACTTATTCATAACATTTCTACCCCTAGTGTGTACCTCCATTTTCCACCAGGATTGCGCTTCTCCTTTAAGAGAATGGGAAGCAACAGTGTCTTGAAGGTTTCAGCACAGTTACTGATTTCCAGGACTCCTTCCATGTCATCTAGCCATCTTAACGCTTGTACTGCTCCACCTTTTCCATCAAATTCCTTAGGTTTACAGGACATAAAGGTTTTGTAGGAGCATCTCTTTAAAATTCCATTTAGAATCTCTTCCTCCTGTCTTTCTTCTATATTCATATTTTCAGGCCCTACTGGTGGGTTTGAGGTAATTCCAATATTCAGATTTTGTTGGAGTTGAGTAATTAGGGTAGGTAGGGTAGCTTCCAGTTGTTGGGCTACTATCTGAGATATCCTATCATTCTCAGTTGTATCAGGGTTCACGGGTGTTTCTTCCCCAAGTCTGGTCCTGGGTCGTCCCACTCGAGCTGTTTTCCTGACAGGCTGAGTGTTTATTTTTGGCGGCATGATTCACTATAGTGAATTTCAATGTTAGTATTGCAAATAAATATCTTAACACAAAATCATTTAACATAGATCAAATAAACATGTTAACACAAAAATACATATATCAGTTAAGCTCTTATTTCTTTTATTCTAAAAAGTTAAACTATAACTTTCAGTTTTTACTAAGCCATTTCCGGATCCTGGTGAAGATACTTTTCTTGAGTGTCTTGAGCTTTTTAATACCCTTTTGGATTTTCCAGATGCCCAGCTGTATCTTCTTAAGTTTCTTAAGAGTCTGTCGGGCTGTCTTCATCTGATCCAACTTTGGTTTAATAACTTTATCTTCACTTATGGGAGAATCAGGAGGTTGTCTTTCTAAACCCTCAGATTGCTTAGTTTTAAACTTATGTCCACGTAGTATCTTTTTCCTAGGAGTCTTAATTGTATATCCTCCCATGTGTACTGGTGCACGTCTAACATAAAATTTTCTCTTATTCTCCATTTCTGTTGGGATACTGTCCATAGTCTGTTGAGGTTCCAGTTCAGGTACTATTTCTTTGGAACTGCTATGGTGTGGATCTCCTGAAGGATCGGTTTCATAGTGATAACTATCTGAGTTCAAACTGCAAAATTTCTTAACAATCTTTCACAAAATGAGTTAGTCATTAACTTATCAAATTTTTGGTTAGAATATAAATCATAAAAATTCACATAATTCACATAAATTCACATAAAATCATAAAGTATATTTTGAGCTTATGGTTATAGTCTAGTTATTTACTTAAAATAACTAATTCTCTATACCAATGGCTCTGATACCAACCTGTCACATCCTCGCGGAAGCGTGAACGATACGGGTGGAATGTGACTAGCTTTTATCAGAGTGCATTGTTTATAGTAAATAAACACAGATATAATAGAAACATAACACAGACATGCTTTTATTACTATATTCGAGATTACATCTTATTTATAAGTTTTCAAAATTAGATATAATCTTTCTACAACTAGATTAAACTACTGCATGTCTTCAGATACGGTGGAAATGTGCATCCACATACACACTATAGTCAACTATGTAATTGTTAGTGTCACACAAACCCTTCCAACAACTTCTCCCCAACCGTTGTGGACCTCAAAACTAAGTCAAAGGTGTTAGTCATCATTTCCTGAAAAAGTACACTTAAACTAATCAACAAAAATGTTGGTGAGAACATAGGTTTAATCCAGACAAATATTTTGTTGATGTATCAATTACAACCAAACCTGCTCACAACATAATCATACTGTCATGAAATAATCATAAAATCAGATAATATTACATCCTAACCCCCATTCGGTTAGATGCAGGAAAATAGCAATAACCCTCATCCGGTTAGTGCAAATATTCTCTTAAGTGGCGCTACCAATATTATTGACCGGTTCCTCATTCTCACTAATGGTTGTGTCGCAAATGACAGTAAGCAAACAAAAGTATTTTCAAATAATACATCAACTCAACAGTATACTTTTCCCCAAAACTTTACTGAATACCAAATGGTTGAAAATGGGGCTATGAACTCACCGTGTCTTCTCACTTGAATCTAACAAGATAGTTCACAGTGTTAGACAATACTTCAAATATTTTCTCTGGTTTTCATTGACTGTAAAAATTAATAGAAACACCTTTGGGTTTCTAAAAATTCTTAATTTCATAATAGTTTGTGATTATTTAAAAATCACACAAAATAGCTATTGATGTTCAAAATCACCAAATTTGGTAGAACATAAGTTTGGATAGTTTATAGCTTTCCAAAATTTTCATGACATTAACTTCTTCAAATTATTTCCCATAAATCCCACAATATTCTCAATATTCATCATAATACTTTCTTCTATCCAATAAATCTTGAATATTTCATAGAATTTTTTTCAAAAAGTCAGTAACATCACATAATTTTTATAGGATCCAATCTTGACAGATTATTTTCTGTAAATTTTATAATATTCCCATAAATAGTTAAAAATAGCTTCTTTTCACGAAAAATTTCCAAAATTTTACAGAAGATTTCTTATATAAATCATCATCATATAATTATCTAAAAGTCCATATCATAAGCGAGCAGCTTCTGTAATTTCTACAATAATTGAAATATTTACTAAAAATACTTATACTGATCTAAAAATTATGAAAATTATATATCTGTATCTCCATATTTAATATTACATCTATGATTTTATATGAATTTATTATTCACTTTAAGTATTTATTCTGATTTATTTACTACAGAACATATAAAAATTCGTATCTTAATCATAATAAGGGATAAAATTCTGAAATAATTCCAGAGGCTTTTATACCTCGAAAAAAATTATTCTGTAAATTTATCAGAATTTTCCCGTATTTATTTCTATTTTTGATACTTTCTTTTATTTTCCATTATAAAATAATTTATATAAATTATTTCACTTATCAAACTTTACCAAAATCTTCAGTTTAATATTTCAGTATAAAAACAAGAATTTTTCAATGTTTATTCCCACAATTGCTTTCATTTAATATTTATTTTATTTTTCTTAATAATTATGATATATAGTTTGTAAATTCGAATATATCTTTTTAAATCATAAGTTCCTGGATTTTGAAACTTTATTACTCAAAATTAATGGTTTTGAGTCTCCCAAAATTGGTTTCAGGTGACTAAACCCTTTTATATACATACGTATCAATATGTATGTATATATATATGTTTTGTAACATATATGTAAACTAAACCTTTATCACCTTTGAATGATGATCTCGATGATGTTTCTACTCCTTGGATCCGAGAACAAGGTTATGGGGGTCGTGGATGGTGTGTGGTTGTGGTGGTTTGGTGTTTGAGGTTGTCGGGTGTTGTTGTTGGTGTTGTTTGTTGGTGGTGTTTGCGGTTGTGGTGTGGTATTATGGTAACCGAGAGTGAGAGGGGCAGAAAGGTGGTGGTGCTAAGGGTCGTAACTGAGGATGAAAGGAACCGAAAGTGGCTGGAGATGATGATCAAATGAAGATGAATGTTGGTGGTGTCTAAGAAACCCGAGAGAGAGACAAGGTGATGATTGTTGGTATATAATTCGAGGGGCAAGGAAATGTGGCTGTCAAGAGGTCTTCTTATAATGCATGAAAGTAATTTGTAGGTTTGATGAGTCACCAAATAGCCTAGGTGTGGAGGTGGCGGTTCCATGGAGCTTTGAACCGAGAGTGTGCCACCTTGTTTCATTGTAATTATCATGGAGATGTGGTGGCGGTTTGAGGGGAACCCCTAGTGTGATAACTAGGTTCCTTAGTCAACAAGATTCTTAGGTGCATGATAGTAGGGTGTGGTGGCGAGATACATGCATGGATAGAGGTACAAACCGGGTGTGGTGGAAAGAAAGAAACAAATAGAACAAGACATCTAGGAGATAGGCTAGGATTTGACTTTTAATGTGAATAGTGGGTGTAGGGTGATGGTTTTGGTATGGTACAAACATGGAACTGAGGTATGGTGGTGGTGGTTTTACGGGTATGATGGTTTAGGAGATGGTGGTTTGTGGTTTTTGAGTGGTAACCGAGGGTAGGGGAGTGGTTTGGGTTTTAGTTTTAGTTTTTAGGTTTTTGGTTGTTGTTGATTTGATTTAGTTTAGTTTTGTTTTAGTAGGTATATATATACATATATATAGATGTATGTCATGCATGTATATGTAGATTGGTAGTACACAATTATATGTATTCATAATTTGTATAATTAATCACAAGTCTATAACGTGTGTATTTATAATATCTATACACGTTCAAATAAGTAAACATATATATATTTATTCTGACCGTACCCAAATACAAGCATACTAAAGAATTTTCCATGTATATATACATATGTAAACATGCTTACGTAAAATTTGTATTTATATACTCGTACATGTTGGTTTTGGATATATAACATACATGCACACGAGAATACTCAACTTATATATATGCATGCAACCATGCATACGTAAATTTTTTTTTTATATATAAGCATGCATGCAAACATGCACTGTATATCCATAATATACACATACTAAATAATACATTAATCGCGATCGTAACTTAATATACTAAAATTTTTCGACGTAATATAATAAAATAATTTTTAGGGTTGTCACAGATTTTACGTAACCGTTAACTGAACCAAAAACCAAGTTCACAATTCGGATATGGTTAGAAACTGAACTGACTGAATTCATAATTCGGTTCGGTTTTTTCGGTTACAAATAGGGTTTAGCTTTTTGGTTGTTTTCAGTTATTTGATTACCCCTGTTTAAATTTCGGTCTAAGAGGAAATCCTGATAGTAAGTGGTATATGATGTACTCTCAAACTAATTGTTTGTGGGTTCAAATTATGCGTGTAGGTGTGGTGATTTTAGTGGAAGAGTAGATGTAAAATAGATAGTATGCATTTGCAAGTAAAAACAATTCATGTAAATTTCAAATTCAAGTTTTTTTTATCGCTAACACAAACTCTCTACCTTACAAGTAAAAATCACCACACCCATAGTTTATATAATTTAAACTCACAATGTTTAGTTGAAAAGTATACTACTTTACTATCAAAATTTCCTCACAACTCTTCAAAATCAATGTTTAACTTGGTGGAAACTGATGCAGTAAGAATTGACCCAATATATTGTAAGCATTCATTTGATATTCTTTGAATTTTGTTTGTTAATTTTCAGTGATTTGAGTGTTTTTGCTTCAATTTGAGTACGTTATGATGATTCAAGAAGTGAATTCTACTAAATTAACAAGACTATTATGACCTGGTTGGTCAATGTTCATAGAAACATAGATTTAGAGATGAGGTTCCCTGTTTATGAGGAAGAAAAGTTTTTTATACAGAAGGACAACTTTCATTTATATTTAAAGAATATATTGTTACCATTAAAGACGATATAGAATGGATCGGCATCACGAATTATCTCTTCTAATTCTTATTTTAATCATTTTAATATCTTTCATGATTAATAATAACCTATCCATAACCTTGGGGTAAAATGGTTTTATCCGGCAAGCCACACACATACAATGATTTGATGCAGGCAAGACACGTGTGTGGGAGCTGTATGTGGTTTCATTTGGGTGTTTGCTTTTGTGTATTTTGGGAAACAGAGAATGAGATAGAGAGACATGTGTTCTATGATGTTATGAGTTATGCTATGAGTGTTACATATTATGTTATGCTTTGTTATTTTGACATACATTAAGTGTGTATTA
Organism: Flaveria linearis; assembly: GCA_024085815.1. Classification (NCBI taxonomy): domain Eukaryota; kingdom Viridiplantae; phylum Streptophyta; class Magnoliopsida; order Asterales; family Asteraceae; genus Flaveria; species Flaveria linearis. The sequence continues at coordinate 34,297,329 of CM044012.1, forward strand.
ATAAGGTGTTGTGGTTCTTCAAGTATATGGAGATGTAAATATGTTATATTTTGGTCTATTGACTTATGAAGGTGTGTATCGGTCCTAAGATATGAACCGGGTTGTAAAACATAGAAATATACCACATATGGCAACACTCACGCAAAACAGTCTAAGATATGAACTTGGTCGATATATTTCGGTTCTAAGAGCATTGTAAGTGATTTTGTAGAAGAGAAAAAATTCACTGCATTGAACAAAGCAACACTCGCGCAACGCGCGAGATCAATATCCCTAGTTTAATAAAAAAATCCATAATAGTAGCATGTTGGCTTACCGAATTATGCAGTAAATATAAGGTCTCTGTTAGGTCTAGATTGTATAGGGCTAGATCAATTTTGTATAGGCTTAGTACTTGAAAATCAAGTCTTGTAATTAACATTTGTAACAGTCAAAATATATATATATGTGATTTGAATCTATAGGTTAACCCATATATGTGTGTTGATTTGTGTTTTGACAGGAAAAACAAATTTTCTTGGATGGATTTACTGAAATTGACCAAGTGTAGGAAACATCTACGGATGAACAACTTTGTTAATCCGTAGATATGTTTCTTACAAGACCAAATGACCAAGTACATGTTCCTGCGGATGATCAAATACCATGAAGTGAAGACTCCTACGGAAGAAGAATTCCTACGGAAGAACAACTTTGCTACGGAAGACTAAGTCATCTACGGAAGAACAAATGTTCTGCGGATGAGAAGATTGCTGCGGAAGAACATTATACTTGTGCGATTGCAAATACCAAGAAGTCAAACAAGTCAACACAATCAATAACAAATCCCGAGAGATCCGGTGTTTCCTTAACCGACTCAAATCATCTATAAATATGAGTCCTAGGTTTCACATCTCGGAGAACACAATCAATCAATATTACGGCGATCAAGAGTTCATTGTGCAACCCTAGCAGCCGTCACATCAACATCAAACATCATTCATACACAGAATTCGATAGTTCATAGTCATTCATTATTCTTTTGTAATCATTACATTATAGTTAATGAAATACATTTGAATTATTATAGATTTCGTGTTTATTGTGTTTCTGTGGTTGTGTTCATCATTGATCATTATAACCAATTAAACGTCAATTAGTGATAATTCCGCGATCATTAAATTGATTCATTTTAATACTGATAATTCTTGAATTGCGATCCTTGGATTCACAGGTGGTATCAGAGCCATTGGTGCTCATTGATTTAGATCAATTGATCTATCAGTATTAAAATTGTTTAATTGATTCTCAAACAATTAAATCAACGACTGATTTTTCAGCAAGCACTCTCTCATTGCTTGTTTGATTTAGATCTATATTCAAATCAATTGAATACAAGATCTGGGTCTTTGATAGATCTGTCAATTTTCGCTTTTGAGTTTTTATTGATTCGTTTGAATTAAACATGAGTAGTTTTGGAGGAGGATCTTATCAACCACCAAAGTTAGAAACAAAAGCTGATTTTAAATCCTGGAAGATCAAGTTCAGGAATCATGTGAACTACATAGATTCTGACTTGTGGGAGTCCATCACACAAGGTCCTTATATTCCACCCACTCTTGGGCCGGATTATAATGACAAAAATCAGCCAATCAGCACTAAGGACTTGCCACCTGATGATGTCAAGAAGGTCAAAGTCGATATTAAAGCATACAGCTTGCTTAGTATGGCTTTACCTGAAGAAATCTTGATCAGGTGCGAGAACTATAAAACAGCCAATTCCCTGTGGAAGATACTTCACACTCTCTGTGAAGGGAGTGATGAGATCAGAAGCATAAGGAAAGACACCCTTAGATCACAATATGAAACTTTTCATCATATTGAGGGTGAGTCAATTCCTCAGCAACTCCATAGATTTATGCAACTTGTTACGGAGATGAACATCTTGGAGTTGAAATATACAACTGAGGAACTTAACAAGAAGATGCTCCATACTTTGCCTGAAAGTTGGAAGCAAACTGTCTCCATGTTCAAGAACACCATTGATCTCAAGACAACTGGTCTAGATACATTGGTTGCTAAAGTAGAAGCACTTGAACTGGATGAACAATCAAGAAACAAGAGTGTGAGAACTCATGTCTCACCTTATCACTTCAAGGAAACAAAGAATGCTGGAAGTGCATTTATTTCTAATAATGAAGATGATAACTCTTGTGCTTTGAGTGATGACGAGGAGGAAGTAAGTTTTTATGCCTCCAAACCCACTAAAAAGTCATCTCAGAGTAAAAATCAAAAGGAAAAGGCTAAATCTACAGAGAAAAGAGAGCCATCATCAACAGCAAATTCAGAACCAATAACTGTGATATTGGATTCTGAAGAACAAAAAGCAGCCTTTGCAGCTTTTAGTTCTAGTTTTCAAGCATATCTTGGAAGTTCCCTTACAGCAGCAAACATCTGCCAACAAGACTTGGAGGAACTCCCTCCTGATGTTGTAGAAGAGATGGATCTACAATGGCAGATGGCGATGATTGCTTACAGAGCCAAGCAATATCTTCGACGAAATAAAAATCTGGCAGCAGCAAACAAAACATCGAAGATTGGAGTTGATAAGTCTAAAGTCAGATGTTACAAATGCAATCTCTATGGTCACTTTTCTAGAGAATGCAACCAACAATCAACTCCACAGCATCAGCAGCAGCAGCAACAACATCAGCAGCAACAACACTATCAGAATCAGCATCCAACCTCTCAAAGATCTTTACATAGACAACCTCAGCTCACATCCCCACCAGCCACAAATACATCAGCAGGACCAAGCAACTCTAAGGAGACAGGTCTGATCATACTTCAGGATGGAACATGTGACTGGAGCCTGTATGAGAAGGAAGTGATAGAGGAGAATCAAGCACTGATGGCACATATGGAAAACAAAGTCCCTCCTATGGCCAGAGAGGTAAAAGACAGGTTATGTTCATCAACTTGTGTTGAGGAAGTTGAGAGATATAGAATTCATGCTCAACAATTGGCTGATAAAATAAAAGAAACTATGTTTTTAAATGAATCACACTTAAGAGAACAAAAGATATATCAAATCAAAATAAACTCTTTACAAAAAGATTTAGAAAAATATGTTTCTGAAAACTACAACCTAAAAGCCCAAGTTGAGCATCTGACCACTTCCTTAACAAAATCCATGGCTGATCATGCATCCACTGAAGTGAAACTTCAGAAGTTTCAACTATCATCTCAGCAATATGAGAAGTTGCTAAATTCTCATATTGAATCAAAGAACAGGTACGGGTTGGGTTATAATGCTGTTGCACCACCTGTTAATGATAACTACACACCTTTACCTGATACAATGACTAACAATTTGTCAAATCATTTTGTGCAAAGCACCAAAGTTGACATCAAAGATAGTCAAACAAACAACAATAAAGCTGAGATGAGTGAAACTGAATCTACTGAATCAGAATCAACTAAATATAATGAATCAGATTTAGATAACTATGATGACCTGGATGATTCTGATGAACATGATACTGATCAACTGAACATTGGTAAGAATGTTCAAGTTGAAACTGGTCTTCCGCGAGTCCTTGAAGAATCAAAGTTGCAATACCCGCCAAAGCAACGGAATATGCTGAAGACCATTTGCAAGAGGATTGCTGAACTTAATGAAGGATTACAAGAACTGCATCTTCACAAGACTGATAGCTGCGGATCAAGCACAAAGGTACCTTTGTCATCTCCTGATAAAGGTAAGAAACAATCAAACAAGAATCCTCAGAAAGCACCAACTGAAGAATCCGTAGAACACCTGCGGAAAACGAATGAGGATTCCGTAGAACATCTGCGGAAAGCAAAATCTGCCAAGTCCGTAAATCATCTGCGGAAGACAAAAACCACTGAATCCGCAGAAAAGCAAAGGAAAAGAGAAGCTGATCCAGCGGACAAGGTAACAAGAGAACCTCACACACATGCAAAGAAAAAGGAAAATATGAAGCAACAAATGGCGGCCAAAGGCAAACAAGTAACAGCTGATGATGCTCCAAACAAAAACAAGAAGAAATCAACTGAAGCTTCAGCGAATGAGAAAAAGAACAACAAAAAGAAGGCTGAATCTGAAGAAAATTCAGAAAAATATTGCAAATGGTGTGATATGAAGAATCACAATACTGATGAATGCTATTTCAGTAGCTATTGTTCCATTTGCAATATGAACAATCACATGACTGATGATTGTTTCTTCAACAAACACTGTGTCATTTGTGACAAAAATAACCATTCCACTCAGGAATGTTATTTTAATAAGAAAAACAAGAAAAAGAGCAAAAAGAAGTCACAAGATACATCATCTGAATCAGATTCTCAAGCCTCAGAAAGTGACAAAGAGACAAAGATTCAGAAAGAACAACAAAAGTCAAAGAAAAGACCCTCTGCTGCGGAAAAGACTTTGAAAAAGAAAGCACCAATACAGTCTAAGACACCTCACAAAAAGGTGGATTTGACAGATAAACAAAGTGTAGCAGCAGATGGTTTCTTTGATAACTTTGCTAAAGGAACTCCTGTGTCACAATCAAAGCAGAAAGATGAAGAAACTTTCAAGTCTACAGGACTCTCTTCAAAGTTAAATACAAACCAAAACAAGCCAAGTTGAAGAATGACTCGAATAAGCTTGAAGATACTCAGAAACCTGAATCATCTTCAACAGAATCATCCTCACAACCATCACATCAAAAAGAAACAACTAATAATGAAACTTCAAGATTAATTCATGAAGGAGTAACTATAGTTGACACATCTGGCAAATCCAAGACAATTAAGCCTTGGGTTGTCAAGACTAACTAATTTCTTTTTGTGTGCAGGAACAATCATGGAGAGCTGACAACAAGTGGTATGTTGACAGTGGTTGTTCCAGACATATGACAGGCAACTGTGCACTTCTCCATGACTTCAAACATAAACATGCCTCTTATGTGGCATTTGGTGGGGATAAGAAGGGAGGTAAAATTGTTGGTGAGGGAATGGTAACTAACGGTGTTTTAACATTTGAAAAAGTAAATTACTGTAAACTTGCAGTATAATTTACTTAGTGTTTCCCAAATTTGTGATCAAAATTATTTAACACTATTTGATAACACTAACTGTTACATTCTTAAGCCAGGTTTTACAGTTCCAGAAGACTGGATACTTCTTAAAGCATCAAGAAAAGGCAACACATATATCTTGGATATGAACAACACAACACTCACACAACATGAGACATGCCTACTATCCAAATCGTCCGAAGATGAATCTCAATTGTGGCATAGAAGACTTGTGCATTCCAACATGAAGAACATAAATAAATTGGTGAAAAATGACTTAGTCATTGGATTACCAAACAAAGAATTTCATTGTTCTAATCACTGTTCTTCATGTTATAAAGGAAAACAACACAGAGTGTCTCATAAATCCAAAACAATCAACACTAACACTACACCACTCAAATTGCTTCACATGGATCTCTTTGGTCCAACCAATGTGCTGAGCATTGGAAAAAGGCAATATTGTTTGGTGATAGTTGATGATTTCACTAGATTTACATGGGTCTTTTTCTTAAAACATAAAAGTGAAACATCTGAAACATTAATGGACTTTGTGATCAAGATTGAGAATCAACTTGATTTAAAAGTTAAAATTTTTAGGAGTGACAATGGAACTGAATTTGTTAATGCTGATTTGGATTCTTTTTGAAGGACTAAAGGAATAGCTAGACAATTCAGTGCCCCAAGAACTCCATAACAAAATGGAGTGGCTGAAAGGCGAAATAGAACACTGATAGAAGCAGCCAGAACAATGCTAGCTGATTCTCAGCTGCCCATTACATTCTGGGCAGAAGCTGTGAATACAGCTTGCAACGTTCAAAACAGAACTTTGATAGTCAAAGAACATAATAAAACACCTTACGAACTCTTATTTAAAAGAAAACCTTTTATAGGATATCTTAGAGCTTTTGGGTGTCATGTGTCTGTTTTAAATACTAAAGAACAATTGGGAAAATTTTCTGAAAAAGCCTATGATGGTTTCTTTGTTGGATATTCATCCACTTCTAAATCATATAGGGTGTACATTCCAGAACATAACATAGTTGAAGAGACTCCCAATGTTTCTTTTGATGAATCCATGTTTACTACCACTGTAAAAGGATCATCTTGGTTATTTGATATAGATGCATTAACTGAATCATTTAACACTGGTTATTTGATCAATGCAGGTGCTGCGGATACATGTTATCCCTTTGTGCCCCCAAGTGTGAATGAAGTGCCTTTAACAGCTGACCCACCAAGAGAACAAGTGTCACCTGGACCACAGCAGAGATCAAGTCAGCAGCATGAAGCTACTTCTGGAGAAGTAAACTCTTCATCCCCAGCACATGTAAATTCATCAGCAGATGTTCCCACATCCGTAGATATAAATACTGGTGCAACTACTGATGCTAGAGATGGAGAGGAGGTATTCACTCAACAACCATTGCAAGCTGACCAACATTGTTCATCTGTGAATGGTGATGTACCTCCTACGGAAGTACAAAATGCCTCCGTCGATGCTGAAGTTCCTCCTACGGAAGAACAAAATACTGCTTCCGTAGAACCTCCTGCGGAAGAACAAAATACTGCCTCCGTAGAATTTCCTGCGGAAGAACAAAATGCTGCTTCCGTAGAACTTCCTGCAGAAGAAGACAAAACACCCAATCAAACACAAGCTGATCCGAACGACCATGAGCCTTTTGATTATTTCATTGACTCAACTTCTCAGCTGACACCTTCTCCTTCAATGGGTTTCACTAACTTGGACTCCACAGTTCAAGTTGATTGTCTCAACAAGCAGAGTACACAAGTCTCATCCAACAGACAATATCATTGGGGACCTGCATGCTAGAACCACAAGGAGCAAAGGAGGTGTGGCAAACATTTGTTTGTTCACCTGCTTTTTGTCCCAAACAGTTCCTGCAAACATTACAGCTGCACTAAAAGACAACAGCTGGATTGAGGCTATGCAAGAAGAGCTACAACAATTCAGAAAGCAGAAAGTGTGGACTCTTGTAGATCTGCCTACGGGTCAACATCCAATTGGCACAAGATGGCTTTTCAAGAACAAGCTGGATGACAGAGGTATCATAGTGAGAAACAAGGCCAGACTTATTGCTCAAGGATACACTCAGGAAGAGGGAATAGACTATGATGAAGTCTTTGCCCCAGTTGCAAGGATTGAAGCTATACGAGTCTTCCTCGCTTATGCAGCATTCAAGAGGTTCACCATCTATCAGATGGATGTGAAGTGTGCTTTCCTTTATGGGAAAATTGATGAAGAAGTCTATGTGGCTCAACCCCCTGGTTTTGAAGACCCTGATTATCCACATAGAGTATACAAGCTTGATAAAGCTTTGTATGGTCTTCATCAAGCACCCAGAAAGTGGTATGATACCCTATCATCCTTCCTGCTGAAGAATGGGTACAAGAGAGGAACTATTGATCAGACACTCTTCTCAAACAAGAACATCAAGATCTTTTGGTGGTTCAAATATATGTTGATGACATCATATTTGGATCAACCAACAAGAAGCTGTGTCAAAGCTTTGAAGACTTAATGAAATCTGAATTTCAGATGAGCTCCATGGGAGAATTGACTTTCTTCCTTGGCTTACAAGTTCATCAGAAATCAGATGGCATTTTCATCAATCAAGAGAAGTACATTCATCAAATCTTGAAGAAGTACAATCTTGCTGATTCCACTTCATGCAAGACACCAGCATCAACTATAGACAAGATTGTGTCTGATCCTGCTGGCAAATCCGTAGATCAAAGATTGTACAGATCAATGATCGGTTCATTAATGTACTTAACTGCTAGTAGACCTGACATCATGTTTGCTGTTTGTGTTTGTGCCAGGTACCAATCTGACCCAAAGGAGTCACATCTGACTGCTGTAAAGAGGATTTTCAGATATCTGAGAGGCAAACCTGCATTGGGACTTTGGTATCCCAAAGATGGAGATTTTAGCCTCTACTCATACTCAGATAGTGACTATGGAGGGTGCAACAACAACAGAAAATCCACAACTGGTGGATGTCAATTTTTAGGACCAAGACTTGTTTCATGGCAGTGCAAGAAGCAAACAAATGTATCTGTATCCACGGCTGAAGCAGAGTACATAGCTGCTTCAGCAGGTTGCTCTCAAGTACTTTGGTTGCAAAACCAATTACTTGATTATGGTTACAATTTCCTTCATACACCAATTCATATTGATAATTCAGCTGCTATGTTTATAACTGCTAACCCAGTTCAACATAGTAAAACCAAACATATAGAAATCAGATACCATTTTCTGAGAGATTGCTCTGAAAAGGGTCTAATCAAGTTAGTCAAAGTAGACACAACCAATCAGCTTGCTGATTTGTTTACTAAAGCATTTGATTCTGTTAGATTCAATTTTCTAATAGAATCTTTAGGGATGATTAACTTAGAATAAATCAACAAAAGCATATGATTGACTTTGTGAAGAGTAATCGTTGAGGATAACTTAAGTGTCTGTTAGAACATCTATACATGCATTATATATGGGACATGATAGTAGACTATACTTGGCTATTAAACAAAAATTCCATCTGACTTATATCATACTGATATGTGAGTAGGTTCAACTTGAGTGGAAACAAAGCTAAGAGCATGCCAAACTAAAAAAACATGAGGTAAATGTATGTGAGAATTCCATTTGAGAATCAAGAAGGTATGTTCTCTCCTGATGTGATCAAATCACTTACACAAGCACACTATGTAAAATACTTTATAATATTCTATCTTTGCAAAGTCATATTCCCTCTGTTTTGTGTGAACAAAGACCTGGGAATGTGATTAATAAGTGTGATCTTCATTCTCCCTCTGTTTTGTGTCAACAAAGACCTGGGTTAAAGTTCACCTCTGTTTTACGAAAGTAAAGACCTGGTGACTATGAAGATCATATTTCAGCTCTAAACAGGAATCACTTGTGATCCATTGAACATCAAGTTCAAGAGCTATAACATCAAAGCATTCATGAGACTGAACATTGTCTCAAGATAGAACTTATAACTTAATGTACATAGTCATTAAGTGTGGAATGTAGTGATTTGCCTCATCTACGGAAGACATACTCTAACGATCATTGAATGTGGGACTCATGATTGCTACTGATTAACAAACTTCACAACATGATAAATTGCATGCCTAGTTGATACAACACTCATGTTTGAATTTAAGTGGATTTATATACTTGCAATCAGATATGTGTTGAATCAACTAACAACATCAGCAGAAGCCAATTTATAGTATGATCCCTCTATATATATATGCATGCATGTACCTGTTTGACAGATGCTTAATTGTTATCTCAACAGCATTTCTCTCATTTAGAATGTCATAAGCCTGTCATGCCTGTTCACAACTTAAATTTATGATGAATGCACCAGTTTCACATTAATCACAAATTTAGGGGGAGTAGTTCATGCATGAAAAACAAACAATAAAAGCTGATAATTATTTTGAAGGAATTGGAACTTGAGCACTATCTTGTATACAGGATACAGGAAACTTGCTTCCCTGTACTTAATTGCCATGCAAATAAAGTCAACAATGTCCAACATCAACATTTGATTCTACTCTGTAGATATCATACATTTAAAGTTCTCAAAACTTTAATTTCCGCAGAAGTTTCAGTAATACTTCTCATCCGTAGAAGTAACAGTGAAATTTCTGCATCCGCAGAAGTCACAGTAATACCGCTCATCCGTAGAAGTATTATGTGATTTCTGATTCAGCAGCAAAACAAGCAAAACAAAACAAATGCATTATTTGAACTTACATCCAATGTAAAGTTCCGCAGATGTTGACATCCGCAGAAGTTAAGGTTCCGCAGATGTTGACATCCGCAGATGTCAAGGTTCCGCAGATGTTCTGCGGAAGAAATAATGCATACTAAACACTTGGAATAGGGAAGGGAATAAATGAAAGTGGGCACAACATAGAAATAAATGAAAGTGGGCCCAACATAATGTGAGCCCAACATAATTAATAAAAGATGTTAATTATGTTCGACTATAAATAAGGTATCTGACTCTTAAAAATTCATTTCTCACTTTTACAGAGCACTTTTTCAGATTAACCTAGAAAATCGCACTTTTTCCCCCTTTTCAAAATTTCAAAATATCAACATTATCCAGTAACCGATTACTGTTACTGCAAAGGTAAATCATGTCTTAAACATCAATACGGAACTGGTTAATCGATTATTGCCATTCAAATGATTCAACTGCGTGGTTTCTAACTTGATTTTCTTTGCAGATGGCAAATAGATTTGCTAAGGAGCATAATGTGTGCGCATTCTTGAACGCTGATGATCCAGCAGCGGAAGGATGTCGAGATATCATCAGATATCTACGACGATCCAGGCTCTTCTACGCCTTGACGGCTGAGCCTGTGATCCATCAGGCGCACATAATCGGATTCTGGAATTCAGCACGAGTGGAAGAACAAAACGATGAGGAGGTAATAGTGGCTGAGATTCTGAACCGGCGTCTTCGAATCACTGAAAGCACCATACGAAGATGTCTGGAACTGGGAGATAGAGAAATAGGGCACCCCGATGTATTCGAAAATGAATACATAGAAAAGGTATTCAATCTCATGGGGTACGATGGTGATTACGAGAAAGGTGAAATCAAGAAGGGTAGGTTGTGCAAACCATACAGATTCCTGTGTCACACCTACCTGAAATGCATGTCGAACAGGAAATCGGGACTAGATAGATTCTCTCGGCATATATCATCCGGAATTATTGGAGTGTTCGAGGGGAGAACTTACAACTATGCCAAATACATCTTCAACTGCATGAGTGAACAAGTCAAATTGCAGAAGAATGACAAGATGTATATGTTCCCAAGATTCCTACAACTGATAATCAACTCAGAACTTCCGGGGTTGAATAGAGTTGGCGATGTGTTTGTTCAAGCACACCTGAGCAAATCAGTGCTGAACAAACTTAGTGGAAAGTATGAAGGACCGGATATGCCAATGTTCGCTCATGTTGTAGATCCGCAAGCTGACATGCCACAAGAGTTGGCATGGGCAGATGAAGCAGAATCATCTGCTGATTCTGCACAATCTTCTCACTCTCCACACCAAACACCACAACACCAACAGCAATCACCACTCCAAACATCACCACTCCAAACACCACCACTACAACATGCATCATCCAGCCAATCACCCACTCAACAACCACAATCACCATCAAGCCTTAACACCCAACCAATTTCCCTAATTCACCACCATCAATCTCCAGTACCAATATCTTCATCATCCTCCCAATCATCATCTCATCACACTCAACCATTCTCTCCACAACAAATCCAGTTCCCCATACAACCACCACCAGAATCTCCCAAACATCAATCTCCGGAAAGTGCTGGAACTGAACCTATTGAGGTAACTGAGTCTGTACACTCCGTACACTCAGGAGAGACAGAATTATTATCTGAAGCCAGCACTGTTCCTTTCTCACCAACCCACACAGAAGAACATCCTTCATCAGCTCATACCGAGCTAATACCTTCATTGGAAGATGTACAACATGTTGATGAACATGGGGAAGTTCAAGAATCTGCTCAGGATGTCACTGCTTACCATGAAGATGACTTAAGTGACAGTGACATTCCTGTGAGCAAAAGCTTTTTGGTTGCTAAGTACAACTAGCTGGTACTTAAATCCAATAAGCGAAAACAAAAAATTGTGGAGCTGTACGGGGTTATCCAAGAAAAGGATGAAGAACTGACAAAGAAGGATGCCAGTTTAAAAAGGCTGAGAGAAGATGCACAATACAACAATGAAATTATTGATGCATTGTTCCAAACAAAACGGGAGCTGGAGGCAACTTTAAAACAAGAGCAAAATGAAAAGGCCGAGCTAATAAAGCAAAAGGATCTGGAGATAGAGAGCCTGAAAAGAAAACTCTCTGATTTGAAAACAAAAGTGGATTCAAGTGCTGAACCAGAAAAACAATCGGGTAGAGCTACTAAGCCGCTGATATCCTACACCCGAAAAAGAAAATACTTTGGAGCCACACAAAAGAAACCAGAAGAAGAAAGCTCCCCAAAGAAATCAAAAGTTCCATCTCCTGATCCTACACCTTCAGTAGAAGTTTCTGCTGTGAAGGTATCCTCCGGAGAAGAAGAAGAAAGTGATAAAGAGTGGGAGGAATTAACGAGGATGGAGTCTCCCACTGCTGATAAGTGTGGAAAGGCCGATGACCTTCTAACAACTGCTGATATCTTGGAAGAGAGGCCTGACTCCAGCATGTTTATGACCCTTATCAACCATGGGTTTCCGTATGACATGGTTGAGAGGATGAACAGAACAGAAATGGCCAATGCATTGAAAGAATTTGAATTTGCAAGGTTCATAATCCCAAATTGTGATTATGAAGCCTTTACCACTTTTCAATCATTGGAGAAAATAAGGAAAGACTTGGGCCACTGTGACACAGCAAAACTTTCAAAGTACAATATGACTTGCTGGTTACAGGGTCACAATTACAAGCCGCATGAACTTAAAGGTAGAACTACTGGTGAGCTGCGGAGGATGATGGAGCATGTGATGAAAGTGGAACTGGAAACGGGAGTTAAGTTCAGAACCACTGCTCCACATCCAAAAGAACAAAGCAAACTTGCTGCTGATCCAGTAACTGTTGAATCAAAAGATCAGCACAAGGAAAAGGAAAAACTCATCAGAGAGCCAAGGGCGGTGATCCCCGGAAAAGTATGGCCTCTGGGAACAACTGTGCGAGAAATCACTGAGAAGAAATCAACTCTCGTACAGTTGTATGATCATATCACAACTCCCAGTTCCGTGGAAGACAACAGGATTATGGCCTGGAAATATGATCCAGACTGGGATTGTGCAATAATCAAGAGGACATCTGGAAGGATTCAATACTTCCATGATGTGGAAGACATGCTCAGCCTTCCGGAGCAAGATATGAGAGATCTACAGAGCATCCCCATGTTCAACTACCCAATCCATCTCAGGGGGAGAGACTTTTCTGCAGCTGTAAATGGTATGAAGACCAGTTTTACTGATGATGTGCTCATGCAAGCAAAGAGAAATGATAAGGAGCACAAAAGAATGATACAAAATCAGAAAAGAAAAACAGCTGAAGTCTCATCCCTTGTAGATGATGAACTGCTGAAGAGAGTGGGATGTACCAGAAACTCACACACCATCAAATGCATCACTGGAAACCAATTCACGTGTCCTATCTCAGAATGGGGATACGTTGAAAAGAATAAAGAGATGGTGTTGCTAAGAAATGTTGAAGGAAAGAAGGGAGACAAAATAAGAATCTTTGATCCAATGGAGCTAAAGATGTTGCATCCCAGTTACACTTCATACCTTCACGATAAATTCTTCCCAAAGCTAACAGATGAAAAAGCCCAAAATGATCTCTGCCTGTACGTGCACATGATACAAGTCATTGATAAACTGCATGCCAAGGCACACAAGAGAAGGAAACATGAGGCTGGGCTACTGAAGGGGACAACCATAGCTGAAGTGTCTGAGCTCAGAATCTCCGAAGAAGATGAATTAGAAATTGTACATAATGATAGTGTAGTGGAAACACTCACTACGGAAGAAGATGTTTTGGGCCTGAGCTATGACACATTGAAGAAGATCAGCAGGATGCAGATCAAGTACAAGTACGATGATCAGAAAACTGCTGTATCTTACTTCTACAATAAAATGATAGCAAGAGTTAAGGAGCTTGCTGTTTTGAAGGACTGATTACAAGGAGCTAAGCCTAAGGGGGAGTATTGTTAGGTCTAGATTGTATAGGGCTAGATCAATTTTGTATAGGCTTAGTACTTGAAAATCAAGTCTTGTAATTAACATTTGTAACAGTCAAAATATATATATATGATTTGAATCTATAGGTTAACCCATATATGTATGTGTGTGATTTGTGTCTTGAAAGGAAAAACAAATTTTCTTGGATGGATTTACTGAAATTGACCAAGTGTAGGAAACATCTACGGATGAACAACTTTGTTAATCCGTAGATATGTTTCTTACAAGACCAAATGACCAAGTACATGTTCCTGCGGATGATCAAATACCATGAAGTGAAGACTCCTACGGAAGAAGAATTTCCTACGGAAGAACAACTTTGCTACGGAAGACTAAGTCATCTACGGAAGAACAAATGTTCTGCGGATGAGAAGATTGCTGCGGAAGAACATTATACTTGTGCGATTGCAAATACCAAGAAGTCAAACAAGTCAACACAATCAATAACAAATCCCGAGAGATCCGGTGTTTCCTTAACCGACTCAAATCATCTATAAATATGAGTCCTAGGTTTCACATCTCGGAGAACACAATCAATCAATATTACGGCGATCAAGAGTTCATTGTGCAACCCTAGCAGCCGTCACATCAACATCAAACATCATTCAATACACAGAATTCGATAGTTCATAGTCATTCATTATTCTTTTGTAATCATTACATTATATTTAATGAAATACATTTGAATTATTATAGATTTCGTGTTTATTGTGTTTCTGTGGTTGTGTTCATCATTGATCATTATAACCAATTAAACGTCAATTAGTGATAATTCCGCGATCATTAAATTGATTCATTTTAATACTGATAATTCCTGAATTGCGATCCTTGGATTCACAGTCTCCAATCTGCTTTTTATATTATCAATAATCATGTGTAACATTAGTTAGAGGTGCATGAAGGGATATGATTGTTGTTAATTTCTTCTGTAACTCAATTTTTCAATCGATATGTTGCTTAAAGCAACAGTCTCGAACACCTCTAAAGTTAAAAACACACTTGATCATATCTCCACTTTCTCTTGATCTTCACCTACCAAAATTTGTCGTCGCTTTTCAATCCTGGCTATGCGACAACAAGCCAATATGGTGGTTAGACATGATTAAGATTTCAACCTTTTTCGAGTCTATTGTTTGCAACAACTGGAGTATGTCATGGTTGAAAGGGAACATTAAAAAGTTAATCTTAAACAAAATGATGCTTTGTGGTCCAAACCTTTATGGATTTATGCCTAACTTAATGGTAGTGTGGTTTTAAGTTGGTCCCCTTGTGTCTAATCTTAGATTAAACTTTTGTTTGTAGAAGAAATCATATGGTTTAGTTGTCCCCTTTGTTTAAAGTTTTTGTGAGACCAACAATCCTAGATTGAACTTCATGGCTAAACCCCGATAATCTCGGTCAATCATTTATGCACTAACTATATTTATTATTATTTTCAGCCATTTTTTAGTTTACATTGGCGAATGTTAATATAAATGTTTAATCTTTGTTATTGAGGATGTAAACTTAGGTTTTTACCTTTTAAATTCAAAATACACATGTTTAATTTGGATTCGTGTTGGTTTATTTCAAACTCTAGTCCATTTTAATTGAATTTGGTTGAACGGATGTTATCATGAATAATCAACTGGTTGAATAAGATTTGACACTGGAAACATGGACGGATCAATCATTTTAGGCCCTAAACAAAGTAAACAAGTATACTTTTATGTTACAAACTGGTTAATCTTTTTTATTTTGATTTGATGTCGCTTAAAGAACCTAACATATAAGCCTAAGAAAGAACCAATAACATTCGGTACTAAGTTAATAATTTACTAATGCAATTTCACCTTATGTATAAAACAGTTATTAAAATGAACTAACATTAATTACACAATAGATATGTGTGTCTACAATTGTGCAATCTAAATCGAAATATCACAAATCCACAATTGTGTAAGGCGAAGTCAAACCTTTGGGGTGGCCAATTTATTTCTAAATCGAGACAGTTTTCATAATTAATATATTTTTTTTAACATCTTAATATATGAAAATATGATGGAACAAAGTAATGATTTCTTAAGCAAACATTATGACACGCACACACATTTATATATTAGAATTGTAGTAAGATTTAGTGAAAGAAATTTTTTCTAAAAAATACTAATGATATGCTCTTTTTGCCAAAAATGAAAATTAAATAAAAATCATGAATAACTTATTAAGATATAATCTATGAACATTATGAAATGTTTAGGAAAATCACAATGATAAATGACAAAAACCATAATTAAATAGTCAAAAAATAATGTACCATTTATATATAATCAAAAAACATAGGGGCCTTAAATATGAAGGCTGTATGCTAGGGCTTATACTTTTATAAACTCAAGCCAAGCGTGATTGGAAATTGTAATCATGTTAATGAATCATATTTATATGTTATATCTTATGAGAACTATTACAAGTTCATGGCTTTTGGTTTAATTTAAATGAACTTGGGTCAATATCGGGTTGATTCCACGAACAGGTTTAGCTAAAGGTCAATGCAAGGCAACCTCAAAGGTTCATCGACCGATCCATTTTTTTAAGTGAGTCAACCTCAAAGGTTCATCGACCGATCCATTTTTTAAGTGATTGTAAAAAAAATATATCCTGTCATAGTTTAAACTGGATGCCCAAAAATTTATAGTTCAAAGAAAAACTAGTATCATGCTTTACTTTTTAAATGTAATTATTTAATGTACATTTTATTTTTCTTAGGTAAAGATATAATTTTAAAGTATTAACATACACAAAAAGAGTACTTAATTTAATGCAACTAGTCTCATGTCACACAACATAACACCTTGCTATTTGCATTTATCCTTGTAACTTAACGAAACGAGGATCTCATGCCTCTGGTTAAAGAGATCTTTTTAATGTTAAGCTGCAAATACATATTTTGTGTTTGGGTTCATGTATATGAGATCATTTTTAGGCTTAAATCATGATAGGGTTCAATCTGCCAAGTTACGTACACAGTCCTTATTCTATTTTATAATAGAACTTAGGTAAATGACGTTTATAACTTTCAAAATTAAAATACAGGTGTTTGTTTTGGATTTAAGTTGCTTTGTCAAATCTGGGAGCCATAATCATTTTCCAATGAATTTGGTCGAACGTATGTTATCATAATTTTATGGAAATTGTAGTATTGTCAATAGGTCGTGTTAATGGTTGATTATATGATATGAAAACTGATAAAGTTTAGTTTAAACTTATTCGGATTAGCACATAGTCGAACTCGTAGAAACTTTTAGCTAAATGAGCGGGTATGAGTCAACTTGCTTACAGGTTGACCAATTGACCTTTTAACTTTTAGTATTTTCGAGAAATATATATTTAATCTTATAAACCAGTTGTCCAAACTTTAAAAGTTAAAAAGAGATTGATATCAAGTTTTATACTTTGAATTTAATTGTTTTATACACATTATATTTTGTTATAAAGTTGCAATTTAGAGTATTAATATACAAAACAATTTATAAATAATTTCTTTTTTGATTAAATAAATTGTGTTTGAGTTTATATATAAGACATGATTTTCTGGTTCGTTACTTTCAACTAGGGGTGCTCATTTTCGGATATCCGAAAATTTCGGATAGTGAATTTCACTATCCGAATCCGAATCCGAATCCGAAATTTCGGATATCCGAATTCAAAGAAATTTTGTATTATTTAATAAATTTATAAAAATGTAATAATTTTTATTAAAGTTTTTATCGGATATTCGAAGTTTTTTTATTAAAATTTCCTAAATATCTTAAAATATCCGAAATATATAATTAATATTTAATATTTTTAAATTTTTATAAAAATATTTCGGATATTTCGGATATCCGAAATATCCGAAAATTCAATATCCGAAAATTCTGAAAATCACTATCCGAATCCGAAATTTCGGATATCCGAAGTTCGGATATCCGAATTTTCGGATATCCGAAGTTCGGATATCCGAATTTCGGATTTTCGGATATTTCGGATTCGATTTCGGATTCGGATATTTTTAAACACCCCTACTTTCAACCCCTTATATTAATAGCATGGCCCGCTTAAAGCCCTAGTCTACATGGATACGGCGTTTGACTTGGTAAATGATTCTTAAAAATTAATATTTTTCTATTTTAATGAGAAAATGTAACAAGTTAGGTTAAAGCCTTTTAGTTTCCAGATACACATGTTTGGTGCGGATTTTTTTTAATGTGAAGTGATGTTATCATAATAATCAAATTCATTGTATTGATTTGTTATCTCATATATAAACCAGTACAAATTACAAATACTTTTCTCTCCATGTGAGGAAAAAAAATACCATTTTTATGCAGTTTTTGGCCACAAAACTTTGCCTTACAAATACTTGTTATTTTAAAGCCCATAATCAAACTTCAAAACCAGGTCATGGTATTCCAAGAGACAAGTTGCGGCTCTTTTAATGATTGAAACTGAAATGACATACATAAACCATCGACTAAATTTCTCCATTTAAACAAAACATAACCTTAATCTACTCAAACTCAAATCCTTAATTTCGAGATAATCAAATAGCTAGATAAACTTGTAAAACAATTAGATACTAAACCAATAACTCTAAACATTCAAACTGAATATAAATACTAATTATTTAAATTAAGACTCATGGTCAAACAAATATACTTCGTAAAACTCCTCCAAAATAGTTACGGTCATAATCTTAAACCAACTTTCTTTCTTTTTAGTTTAAAACTTCAACTATCTTGATATTTCACATTTGTACTAAGTAAATTTAACTTCCATGATTATCATACTAAAATATAAAAAAACTTTCCTTTTTAATGTGAACGGACGATATCATTCTAAAATATAAGATGTAATTAAATTCATTAAATTTAGAGTAAATTACAAATTATGTCTTTTATTAATACACGAAATTACATGGTATGTCCTTTAGTTTTAATAATTACATCCAATTTCCTTTTTTAAAATATGTGCACACCTATTGTCTTTTACACTAACTTTCAGTTAAATATGCAGTTAACTTAGTTACGTCTCTCACATGAGGTGCATTTTTGCCATTTTCTTTCCACATCTAATATACTAAACAAATAAAACATTTAATTACTTTATATGAAAATTAAAATTAAAAGATATCAGACCGTTGGGTAAGTCAGTGAACCAGCGTTCCCCTTACGTTCCATACCATTAAATCTATCATCCCCCCTATTTGATAGCCCAATACCGGTCATCTTCATCACCTACAACATCTCACACACCATTGAAACCCATTGAACTCGAATAAACAATGATGGTAAGATTAAAATCCCTAATTCACTTTGTGTATTTCGTTGCTCTTTGAATTTCTGGGTTATGCTGTTTTATGATTAACGAGTGATTAACAGTTTATTTTCCTGCTTTTGCAATTATATAAGCATTTCAAAGAATCACAGGTAATCTCCACGTTTTGTTCCTTATTAATTTTTCATTATTCGTTGGTGTGATTAGTTTATAAAGTATTAACGTGTATTTTTTTGGTGTTTATTGATGATTTCCCGACCTTCTAAATGATTTGTGACTTAGACTTTTTACTTTAGTAAATGTTATTGGAGGTTGTTGTCATTAAAAGTTTTGACGATTGGTCGAATGAACACACACCACGAGTGATTGGTTTCACCGATTTACCTAACGATCTGATATTTTTTAATTTTCTTTTTTCATTTAAAATTTTTATTTTTTATAAATTTTTTAATATATTAGACGTGAAAAAATAATAAAAATAGCCTCATGTGAGGGGACACATAACTGAGTTAACTGTACATTTAAATGATAGTTAGTGTAAATGATAATATGTATGTAAAATCTTTTAATAAAAGGACAGGTATGTAATTATTAAAATTAAAGGATATACTATGTAATTTCATATATTAATAAATGACATAATTTTTAGTTTACTCTTAAATTTATTTCATGTATTTTGTCAACGGAAATTGTAATCATGTCCATGTATTGTATTGACTTGTTACATCATACGAAAACTAATATTACAAATTACAAATACTTTTCTTTCCACTTGAGGAAAAAAAAACCTATTCTTGTACTGGCGGCCACGAAACTTTGCCTTATTAACAATTCCATACCCTTAAATTGTTATTTACCAAACTAATAAATATAACGATATTTTCCACTTATTTTTTATATTTCCACCACAACATCTAATTTATAATAAGCACCAACCGTTTATAAATAAACATTCAATCAACAGAAACATTTTAAATAACATATTTTGTACAAAATTTCTAACAAAAAATTTGGACAAATCTACACTAGTAACGAAAGAACAAATAAAGATACATCTGTACTTTTGGTTTCTTTTCATGCTAGAAAGTTAGAACAATGATGTATTTCTGATAGGGTGAGGTTATTGTACAAATTATAATTTTTTTATAAAGTATGAGAAGACACAATGATGTTAAAAAGTCACAAAAAATTATATCTCACAATTTAAATCGAATTTCAAAAAAGTACTTCGGAGTCTTTGTTCCTCTCGTCGTCATCTTTCAAAAAAATAAATAATAAATAAAAAATTTCATTGTGTCTTTATACGACACAATGACGTTATTATGTCTTTCATAATGACATAATGGCGTCTTTGTGTCTTTTATAAATAATACAATAAAAAAACATTAATTTTTTATTTTTTCGTTTATTTTTTTCTTAGTCAGGAGTAGGGGAACAAAAGCTCGGAATTACCTTTTTGAAATTCGATTTAGATTTTGACATATAATTTTTTTGTGACATTTTTTACTTATTATATCCTCTCACACTTTGTAGCAGAAATACAATTTGTATTTGAACATCTTTCTTTCCGATAAACCAACATCCATCTATTGTTTCCTATCTCTAACTTCTTCGTCTATGCTTGTGTTCTGTTTGATACACTTGTTAGGACTGATCACGAGCCGAACCAATCCGAGCCAGGGCAAGCTTGAACTCGGCTCGAATTTAAACCAAGCCAGCTCAGTTCAGTTCGGTTTTAAAACCAAGCTAGAAAACTATGCTCGGTCTCGGCTCCGTTTTTAACCGAGCTGGCTCCGCTTCATTCGTTTTGGCTCAATTTAAATTTTATAAACACAATTAAAAAAAATCAAATACAAAATAAATTTAAAATACTACATAACTCATTATTGGCTTATATCAAGTTTTACAAAATATGAATTAATTTAAAGAAACTAAGTTGAACTTTAACAAAGTACAAATAACTTTATTATTATTAAATCAAATGAGTAAAACCCGTAACACCACATACAACCAGTAGTTTGATTTTAGTTAATAAATTAAAAGTATGTTTGAATAATTTATTCTAATATATAAAAATATAGAAGCATCACATGAAACCATCCAAAACAAAAAATTATATTTAATATTTTGACAAAAAAATTAGTTAGAATATATTATATTCTTAACAAATAAGTAAATACAATGATATATGCTATATACATATAAAACATATATATTTCAAGTAAAATAATCCGAGTCATACTGAGCCGAGCTAACAAGCGAGCTAAACCGAGCTGGTTCGGCTCGTTACGAACCGAGCTGAGTTCAGCTCATTTTCATACCGAGTCGGCTCGGCGTGGTTCAGTTTAAAATTGAGCCAGTTCGAGCGAGATTTTTTGAGCTTTTTCCGAGCGAGCTTCGAGCGAGCTTCGAGTGAGCTTCGAGCGAGCTTCGAGCGAGTTTCGAGCGAGTACTAGGTACGCACCTTGTACTAGGTACGCATACTATGTTTTAACTATTCTCTTCGATCTAGCATAAGTAGAACCATCTTTCATCCGAGTTGAATATGCATTTTAAGAAAAATGCAATTAAATCATGTGCTTTTGAACTACTTTCATGTCTTATGTTTTTCATTATTCTTAAGTTGCAAGAAAAGGTTGTTAGTGAAATATTTAATTCTGTAAATTTTAGTGTTACACAAGAATTTCATGGTTTTGAGCAAAAACGTTACCAACCAACTAATTTGCATTGAAAGTCATATATCTCTACTAGTTTCTTGCCTTTCTTCTATGTAATTATATCTAAAGTATAGGTGAAACACAAAATAAGTTATAGAGGTGGATAAAGAAACTACCGCATCTAAAGATATCGAGTAAAGAACACATTATTTTTATTCGTTTCTCTATATTAAATTTTTTCAAGAAATTTACACTTTGTATTTCTATCAATTAATAAAGGATCGTTAGGTAGTGATTTGCTTTGATCTAATTAAAGCTAATTTACTCACAAATATGGAGTTCTTAAAATATGTTGACTGCGATTCTTAAATAATATATATTAGTTTATGCAAATTTAATCTCACTATTATTGAAGAAGAAACAATTCATAAAGAAATCAAAGAACATGAAGATCTCCAAAATACAATGCAACGTAATCCAACTCTCCTAGACTTCTCATAACGATCAAATGGAAACCTTTGTTAAAGCATTACGTAAGATGTTGTTCAAAAATCTTGTGACTCACTCAAAACTCGCTTGAAAAAAGTGAGCTCGTTTGTAAACAAATAGAGGCAACTTAGCTCAGTTTGAAACAAGCTGGAGCCTGAGCAAAGGTAAACTCGGCTTGTCGACTCTCTCGCTAATTAACATGTTTAAGTTAAAAGCTAAGTTTCAATATACATAAAATATGACCCAAAATCATAGCATATTTGTTAAGTCTACAATTTCACGATGTGTACTATATTCAAATAGGACCATAATCGTATTTCATTTTAGAATTTTCTATAGGTTTAAGGCCCTTAACGGTGAAATGTTAATTGTTAGAACTTGGTTATATAATTAGCATTGATTATAAAATTTTTAGTTTATAAATTCTACATTTTTGTCTTATATCAATATGTGTAAAAAATAAAAAATTCAAAACTTTTAAAAATAAACAAGTTAACTCAATGAACGACGAGCTAACTCAATCTTTTTACGAGTTGTACTCGAGGTCAACAATTCAGCCTATTAAGATAACGAGTTATACTTGAGCCCAACATGGCTCGACTTGATCATTAACAGCCATAAGCTAAACACCTATGGTATATATGACTCACATTCATATATAGAAACATCTTATGCGTAAAATCTCTTTGTATGATTTGTCTACATGAGTTATGATATGGTTACGATTTGTCTGTACTTCAAGCAATAAATAGCAACTATATACGAGAATATCATGGTGAATAAACAAGTCAAATTTGTGTATGAGTTGAATTTCATCGATTAATCACGAAATTAATCGCTTTTACTTACGACTAGCGCTTGCAATAGAATGTCATCTATGTAAGAGACAAGTATAATAAGACTTCTCCCACTCATTTTGAGGTAGGTGCATTGATCCACTTGATTCCTGATGTAACCTTGTTTCTTTATTACATAATTAAACTTTTTGTACAACTAATGTGATGCTTCTTTTAACTCATATATGGATTTCTTTAACTTACAAAGTGTTTGTGACCTTTTAAGTGTGAAAACTTTAGGTTGATTCATAAACACTTACTTATTAAGTCATTATTCTTGAAAGTAGTTTTAACTTCCATGTGATGTAGTTTAAAGTCAAATTTAGGTACTAGGGTATTGGGAATTTGAATGATGAAGCTAACTGAATGACTCTTGCTGATTAATCCTAAGTGCCGAAGATAAGTCTGCCTACTAAAGACAATAGCTGCTTTAAATCTCAAGTTGTGTGCTAGTCACAACATCGTTGAAACATTGAATCCAATCGGAGATGAAGAATTTGATATTGTGACCAATTTTCTTTATTGAATAACTATCAACTACTATCACCATAAAACTCAATATAAACACCAATCACATTTGTATTTCTAGAACACGTGTGTAGCAGTGAAAGAACAGGGTGGAAAGTACTATAAGGTAAAGGTAAACAATCTGTAAGTTATCATTAAACCATCAATAATCCAAAATTAGCTGGCCCTAAATGATGAAGATGGCATGATATATTATAAATATACATGTTTACAATATATATTTCTTTACATTTTAAGTTATTTTTGATATAAAATTCATAATTTAGACACTTATTTGTGTTTTATTTGAATTTTGTAAGTTTCGAATGAAGCTCAGTGATTTTTGTGAAAAAAGTCAAAGATTTGAAGAGGTTCAATAGGAAAAATGCTTCTGATATGATCATATTGAAGCTGAATATGATCATATAAGCTGTCAAATTCCAAATAGCCCATTTTTTATGCTGAATATGGTCATATCACTTCAGATATGGTCATCTTCGGGCATAAAACGAGTTTATAACCCTAGTACACCTTATTTCCAACAAAACTTCCATTTCTTTTAAAACCCTAGCCTCCCTCAAACCCCTTGGTGTCTTTAAGCATTTCTCAAGAGTTTTTGGAAGATTTGAAAGCCAAAATTGAAGATTTCACACTTTCAAGAAGGATCTAACATCATCCACCCAATTCCACTCAAAATTGGTTTGAATTTCTCTACATCTACTTTGAGTTCTTCCATGTTCTTGAGTTTGGGTGTATCTTTTGTAATCCTTATAGGCTAAACTCTTATTATCACTTAGATTAGATGAAACTTGGCATGATTTAATAACTTCTACATGATTCTTGGTTATGTTTATGTTGATGCTATGATGAAACTTGATTATTCTTCAATGATTGTGTATGTTTGTTCTAGTTTGATGAAATGTTTAACCTTGTGGGTGTTGTAAGCATGTTATGTTGGAAAACTTCATGTTCTTATAAGACTTATGCATATAATTGCATCTTTTGTATGTAGTATTGTATTTGACTAGGAATGGTGAATGAAGGTTGAAGGTTTGGTAGAATTGGTTAAATGTGCATCCTTATGCTTATGTTTGAGAAAACCATGGTGTATGTCATAAATCTATTGTCATTGGTTATGAATTTTTTGTAATCATGGTATGAAGTTTATGGGTTGAAGAGTAATTGTAGTTTTGTCTATTTTTCCCAAGTTGAGGTGGTTATCATCTGTTTATCGTGTTAACTTTCCAAAGATTTATGGAATTAGATAACCCTAACGGGAGTCTAATTCATGTTTAACATCGACATAATTATATCATTAGTTCTTCATTGCATAACTTTAGGTGGCTATTATGTGTCTATCGTTCTAGCTTTCCGAATTGTTATATGTCTAGATATCCTTGGCAGGGGTTTAGGCTACTTCCATGTTTCATGTGTATAAAATGATCTCACCTCGAGTTTGTGTTAGTTGTTAATTATATGCTAAGTGGAATCAAAGTCCAAGTGGTATCTTTAATTGATTGCGTATCTTCATCTTTACTTTCTTAATTTATTAGTTTAATTTGCTAATCGTTTTAGATAATTATAATACTCACAAATCCAAACATAATTGATCGGTTAAATAGTGATGATGATTAGTATTGGGAGTCATTATGTTCACGGATCGATTTTCGGTTCTTGCCTAAAACTATACTATTATACGATAGGTGCACTTGCCTATTTTGTGTAGTTGGTTTAAGAGTGATAATCGTTTCTTAAATTAAAACTCAATTTGTGTGAAAAATCCTTATTTAAAATATATATGCTTTACACACATCAAGTTTTTGGCGCCGTTGCCAGGGACACGGTGATTTCAAGAAAGATCGAAGTTACTACTTTAACTATTTATGCATATTTCAGATTCTTTTTATTTTTGTGTATATTTATTTCCTTATTTTTTTCATTTCTATCCGATGCCTGTGATCTTTTGTTTAAGTATTGTTTGTAGTGACTTCTATGGACCGCGATTACAAGAGTTACTATGGAGAATACCAATTTGATTATGGGGATTACCATGAGAGAATTTGGTGCGAGATTTGCGAAGGACCTCATTACAAACCAGATTATTATCATTTTCAAGGGTTCTCCATAAATTATTATAAAGAGTCGTATCCTTACTCACAACCATTTGAGGAGTCTATCATAACGTCATTCCAAACCGAACCCCGTCCATCATTATATGAATTGCTACAACAAGGAATTGATATGTTTTCATAACCTACTATCGGTTGTAATCAAGACGAGGTTAAGCAACAAGAAAGTAATGCTATCGAACTCGCAGAACAACGTCGTAGATTAGAGGCGGTGAGTGTTGAACTTAATAGGATATATGTCCACCTTCTACAGGAGAGTTCATCTTGCAGCACCGATCAGAGCACCAAATTAGAGCAGGAGGATGGAAGTAAAGCCAATCTTGTTTTATATTTTGATGTGTTACAACATGAATCAGAACTTGAGAGGATAATGGATGAAGCACAAGTCCCACCACCAGTTCAAAATGCATTCGAGTTTGATGAGCCACAATTACTTTATCCCTATATGTTGAACAATGACGAGCAATAAGTCAAGGAATCGTAAAGGAAAGAACAACTGGAGGAGGTTAGGATGAGATGGAAGCTGTTCTCCCTAGTATCACTGATGAATTAGTGATACCTCTTGTGAGGAGGTTGGGAGGATGAGTTTGGAGATGAATTAGTGAGCATACCTCTTGTGGAAGGGAAAGAAGAATGGTTCGACCCGGTTAGGTACCTTGATGATTTAGAAGCACTAATTTATGAAAAGCCAACTGTGGTGATCAAGGAAAAACTACACTTAGAAGAAGATTTACAAGTGGATGGATTCACTAACGAACCAATGATGCTGGTGACACCCAATCCTCAACTTTGCACTAAAGATATCCGATCCGTAAATTAGAGCAATTATGATTCGTCACAAAAAACAAACGAATCACGGGAGAGAGCAAACTATTTCACGAACTAACCACCAACTTTGCACTAAAGATATCCGATCCGTAAATGAGAGCAATTATGATTCATCACAAAAAACAAACGAATCACGGGAGAGAGCAAACTATTTCACGAACTAACCACCTCTGAAGGCGCGACTTCGGTCCATCAAGAGATGCAAGTCAACAACACATTATCAGGATGATCGTCTCCTTCACTACTTAAATTGTATTAGGTTTGGTCCGAGCAAATACAAGTGTTGGTGGCATGACCCGTTTGGATTATGTTTATGTTTAACATTGAGTTCCTCACAAATTGATGGTAAATACACTAAATCAAATCGGTCAGATGGGGTTTCAAGTATCATAAGTCACCCATTTGTTAATTTGTTCCTTCACTTGCCCTAGATTTAGTGAATTTAAGGGCCGAGTCAAGCTAATGGCTCGTTAATAAATGAGCGCTTCCAGGAGGCAACTTGAGCTTTTGAAACACTTTGTGTTTATTTATTTGTTTTTGTTATTATTTACTTTTTCTTATGCATGCTTAACAGAATTTTTGACTATTCTTATTTTTTTGCTCTTGAAATGTATTAGTGATCATTTTGGTTGGAATCCTCACGCATGGAATCATTTTAAGGATTTGGAGAACTTCTTCTCAATTTTCATCGAATTCATAGGGGAGTTTTCATTCCACTTTTCTCACACCCCCTATGCATTTGCATATTTTTGGTACACTGAGGGCAATGTACAATTCAAGTGCGGGGATGTCTGGGTTTTTGTGAACTTTTGCAAGTCTTCTATATATATCTCATTGCACCTTAAAACAATCCCATTTTTGACAAAATTTTTCAAAAAATTAAATAAATGGCATCCATTTATATTTATTTTAGATCTTAAAGCATGATTGAATTGTTAGCCTAACAGAATTAAGAGAAACCAAGTGGATTACGATAAAATGTTTCGGATGTCCAGTGAGCATTGCAAGTTCAAAATGTGATACTTATGCATGAGTTTGAACTTTACCTTTATCCCTCCATTTCCATAAGCTTATTTGTGCCTTTATCACATAGAATCATATGATTTGGTGTTTTTACATTTTTGTTGATTCTTAAGTGTGTCAAATGTGCATTCACGTGAGAACTTGCTTAGGATATGCATTTCAAGACCATAAACTGAGTATTTGTATAAAAATAACAAAGACATTAGAAATACCCACCTTATAAACCAAATTTCTTCTCTTTTACTTCACCCAATTATTACCATTAGTAACCATGTTGAGCCATATTCCCTTGTTTCTTTGTTATTACCTATATCACTAGCTACTTAGCCAAATTAGTTATTTTTATCTTTTAAACCATTGTGATAAAATTCCGGTTATTTCTAGTTGTCTAAATTTTGACATCGAATTTGTTTAATGTTTATTTATTTTAATTTGGCGTCCAGATGAAAAGAGGAAAAAGGAGAAAAAAATGAAAAAAGAGAACAAAAATATGAAAAAAAGAAAATAAAATAAAATAAAAAATGGTATATTGTTATATTATGTTGTTTAGAATAAGAATAAATAAATATGAGTTATTTTATGCATAAAAAAGAACAAATTTCATGCATAGCTCGCGTTTAGTAGATTTGTATTAGTTTAGTTATATTAAATCATGTTTACGTATTAGTGTAATTTATCATATTTAGTATCTAGATTTCTGGAATTTTGATATGTTTAACCACTTTTACCAAAAATTCCATACCCTTTTTACCCAAGCCCGTTACAACCTGTTAAAGTCCTATTGATTTATGCATTTTGTCATGTTAGTTGGTGGAGATTTGACCCCTTTGCAAGCTTATTACTATGTTTGTATCATTGGTTAGCATTGAGTGATTCACTTATATATATAAATAACCGAGTGTTGAGTGATTTTTATGAGTGGTTTACACTCTTGCATAAAAGAAACTTCGTAGTCATGTGATGCTCATTTGAATATTTCTAGTATTTTTGAAAAGAGCAAGGTTAAAACACTCGTTTTCTTCTTATAAGTGTGTCATGTTTGATAATCAATTATTAGTTTGGATCTTTATTTAAAATAATTTGTCTCTTAGCATCTTTTATGTCAATGAGATTTCTTTTGTTAAATGGTTGCATGAGCGTTTGCTTGAGAACAAGCAAAGTTCAAGTGTGGAGATGTTTGATATGATAATAAATATACATCTTTACAATATATATTTCTTTACATTTTAAGTTATTTTCGATATAAAATTTATAATTTAGACACTTATTTGTGTTTTATTTGAATTTTGTAGGTTTCGAATGAAGCTCGGTGATTTTTGTGAAGAAAGTCCAAGATTTGAAGAGGCTCAAGAGGAAAAATCCTTCTGATATGACCATATTGAAGCTGAATATGACCATATTGAAGCTGAATATGACCATATAAGCTGTCAAATTCCAAAAGCCCATTTTTGATGCTGAATATGGTCATATCACTTCAGATATGGCCATATTCAGGCAGAAAATGAGTTTATAACCCAAGTACACCTCATTTCCAACAAAACTTTCATTTCCTTCAAAACCCTAGCCTTCCTCAAATCCTTAGGTGTCTTTGAGCATTTCTCAAGTGTTTTTTAAAGATTTGAAGGCCAAAATTGAAGATTTCACACTTTCAAGAATGATCTAACATCATCCACCCAATTTCACTCAAAATTGGTTTGAATTTCTCTACATCTACTTTGAGTTCTTCTATGTTCTTGAGTTTGGGTGTGTCTTTTGAAAGCCTTATGGGCTAAACTCTTATTATCACTTGGATTAGATGAAACTTAGCATGATTTAACAATTTGTACATGATTCTTGGTGATGTTTATGTTGATGCTATGATGAAACTTGATTATTCTTCAATGATTGTGTGTGTTTGTTCTAGTTTGATAAAATTTTCAACCTTATGAGTGTTGTAAGCTTGTTATGTTAGAAAACTTCATGTTCTTACAAGACTTATGCATATAATTGCATCTTTTATATGTAATCTTGTAAACTTCGACTAGGAATGGTGAATGAAGGTTGAAGGTTTGGTAGAATTGGTTAAATGTGTATCCTTATGCTTATGTTTGATAAAACCACAGTGTATGTCATAAATCTCTCTTATCATTGGTTATGAATTGTTTTGTAATCGTGGTATGAAGTTTATGGGTTGAAGAGTAATTGTAGGTTTGTCTATTTTTCCCAAGTTGAGGTGATTATCATGTGTTTATCGTGTTAACTTTCTAAAGATTTGTGGAATTAGGTAACCCTAACGGGAGTCTAATTCATCATTAACATCGACCTAATTATATCATTAGTTCTTCATGGCATAACTTTAGGTGGCTATTGTGTGTTTATCGTTCTAGCTTTCCGAATGGTTATATGTCTAGATATCCTTTGCGGGGGTTTAGGCTACTTCCATTTTTCATGTGTAAAAAATGGTCTCACCTCGAGTTTGTGTTAGTTGTTAATTCTATGCTAAGTGAAATCAAAGTCCAAGTGGTATCTTTAATTGATTGTGTATCTTCACCTTTACTTTCTTAATTATTAGTTTAATTTTCTAATCGTTTTAGTTAATTGTAATACTCACAAATACAAACATAATTGATCAGTTAAATAGTGATAATGATTTAGTATTGGGAGCCATTGTATCCCGGATCGATATTCGCTTCTTGCCTAAAACTATACTATTATGCGATAGGCGCACTTCCCTATTGTGTGTAGTTGGTTTAAGAGTGATACTCATTTCTTAATTAAAAATTAAATTGTGTGAAAAATTCTTATTTAAAATATATATACTTTGAACACATCATGGCAAGGCCTATTTCACCAAAGAAGTGGTGAGTGAAACCTTTCGAGAAATGGAATATGAGGGTGCTATACCATCATCAGTTTTTAAAATATCCTTTCTCTACCACAACTAGAGATTCATAATGCATATTTTTTATTGCTTATCCAATAAATTTAGGGGATGGGATCAAGCCCCATTGGATATAGTAAGTGTCATTCACTGCTTGGTGTAACAAGAGATGTATAATTTCTCTAACTTCATCTTTTACAATCTGATTGCCAATATCCATGTTGATAGTAAATTTTTTTTATGTACCTAAGGTTCATTCAACACATCTCAAACAATAAACTGAGATATTAGCCTAAGAAGTAAGGAGAAAAGTATTTGCTTACTCCTTTAAGGTCAAATATCTTTGTAAACTAACGCAGGTAACATAAAAACTTTTCAAGAAAACCTACGAACTTGTTTTCTCACATCAGTAAGGTCACGGGACCTCAGGGTGACTGACCAGAAATCCTAACTAGATCTAAACCAACACCTTCCAACTTGTAACACCCTCAAATTTATAACAATAATATAATAAGGAGGGTGCTACTAGTTGGGTTATTATAACAATTCAGAGACTACACACGCAGCGGAACTTTACATATATTAAAAACTGTTTACATCATTAAACATATTTACAAGACTTTAACCAACATTCTGAACTTTATTAAGCTTTAAGTACTTCATTCCCAAAAACCCAACTTTTGTGGCCAGTATCATACACCATAACCGGAAGCTAACTCTGTGGGGGACCATCACGAGCACCTCTATTACTACCTGGCATGCATTAGAAAACAAACACAAAATCAGATAAACTGGTGAGTTCTAACATACACCACATTTCAATAGTAACAATTCATCAACTGTTATCACACTGAATGATCCACACACATTCATCAGTCCATTTATTTATCCCAGTATTGATATGCATATCGAATACCCACAAGGTATTTATGGACATCTTTTTATCAGTTTTTAATTTGGTGGGTGAAACCTCCACCTCGCGCGTTGACGGGTCAAACCTCCGTCTAGAATTTGGTGGGTGAAACCTCCACCTCGCGCGTTGACGGGTCAAACCTCCGTCTATAAATGGCGTTGACGGGTCAAACCTCCGTCTATAGTTTGGTGGGTCAAACCTCCACCTCGCCATTCACCACAATTTACCATTTTCAACTCATATTCACATCTTGATTTATTTGTATGCATGCCAGTGCCCGATTTTGTCAAACAACATTTGTCAAACGATATTAACACATAAAAAGGGCAATTAGAACTCACCTTAATGCTTTCAGCAAATGTTTACCAATCCAAATACACTAAGGCAGCTAAAACTTCTCTTTCTCAATGCAACCTAAAACAACAACCCTAACTTAGTCAAACCACCCCTAGCTGATCACTTCACACGACTAAGGCTATACGGCTGGACTCATTCGTACGACTGAACATACGACTGAGCTTAGTCGTACGAATGGACCATACGTCAGAGGTGCGAATGAGCTATAACAGGGTTTGTGCGAATGACCTCCATTCGTACGATTGGTTCATGCGACTGAACTTCAGTCGCACGTTTGAACAATGCGATTGACTCAGTCGCACGAATGGGCATGCGACTGGGCTCATTCGCCTGACGGATCAGCAGCTGTGTTCTTGACCATATTTGATCCAAAATTCAAGTTTTATCAGCAGCTGTGTTCTTACCATATTTGATTCAAGTTTTACCATATTCACAACAGAACATATACACCTCATTTACAACCGTTTCGGGTCCTTATTTCATCAATCTTCACAAAAACTAGGACCCGAACCTTCACTTTTCAGTTTAACAGAAAGATTTAACAAAACCCAGATTAAAAACATGTTTTTGGATCAATTTCAACCACATACACAGCTTAACATATTCAAGAATCGACCCGCACCAAGCAAAACTTACCAAAACGGAGCTAATTTACTCAATATAGCAAGAGCAGGGGTGTTGGGGTTCAAAAGGGACGAGAGGGTGAGAATATAGCAGATAAAATCTGCTTCTAACACCCTTAACCGCCTTACTTATCCTACATGCCAATTTTTAGCCGACATACTCAATCGCACGATTGGACCATTCGCACGGCTCAATCGTACGACTGAGCCCATACGCCCACCATTCGTGCGATTGAGCTTCATTCGCACGTTTGGCATGCGACTGAGGTTCCTTCGCACGCATGTTGTGCGACTGAACATTAATCCTAATAAATAAATAATTATCAATTTTTTTTGGATGTTACAAGTCTACCCACCTTATTTAGGGTTTCGTCCTCGAAACCTGACTAAAATAAATGGGGGTAGTTCCGTCTCATCTCTTCTTCTGTTTCCCAGGTTGACTCAGATCCTTAGCGATGTGCCCACTGCACCCGAACTAAGCTAATGCTTTTATTTCTAAGTTTCTTCTCCTTACGATCTATAATGGCCACAGGCTGTTCAACATAATTGAGCTTCTCATCAACCTCAATATTATCTAATGGTACATATTGAGTTTCATTAGCTAAGCATTTTCGTAACTGGGAGACATGGAAGGTTGGATGAATAGCGCTTAATTCTTCAGGCAAGTCCAACCTATACGCCACGTACCCTACTTTCTCCACTATTTGGAAAGGTCCAATAAAACGTGGACTTAACTTGCCCCTCTTTCTGAATCGAATAATGCCTTTTCATGAAGAAACTTTTAATAAGACGAAATCCCCAACTTTAAATTCCAATGGTTTTCTTCTACGATCTGCATACGATTTCTGCCTGCTTTTCGCTTCTCTAATACGATTTCTGACTACTTCAAACTTTAACATTGTTTCTTCAACTATTTCACTATTTACCAATTCACGTTGCCCCATGTCTCCCCAATAAAGTGGAGTTCTGCACTTTCTTCCGTACAACATCTCAAACGGGGACATTTGAAGGGTAGCTTGATAACTGTTGTTGTATGCAAATTCAGCTAATGGAAGATGATTATCCCAGCTACCTCCAAAATCAATACTACATGCCTGTAACATATCTTCCAATGTCTGAATAGTTCTTTCACTTTGACCATCTGTCTGGGGATGATAGGCTGTGCTAAAGTAAAGTCTAGTTCCCATGGCTTCGTGAAATTTTCTCCAATACCTGGAGGTAAATCTGGCATCTCTATCAGATGTAATACTTTTCGGAACTCCATGCAATCTAACTATTTCTTTAGTAAAGATATCAGCTAGCCTTTCTACCGAATAGGTTTCCCGTATTGGTAGAAACAAAGCACTCTTGGTTAACTGATCTACCACTACCCAAAGAGTATCATAACCTTTTGGTGTACGGGGCAACTTTGTTATAAAATCCATAGTCAGATCATCCCACTTCCAAACTGGAATAGCTAATGGCTGCAATAATCCATAAGGTTTCTGATGTTCAGCTTTCACTTGGGCACAAGTCAAACATTTATTTACATATTGCATCACATTAAATTTCATCCCTGGCCACCAATAATCATGCTTTAAATCTTGATACATCTTAGTCATGCCTGGGTGAATAGAGTACCTAGATTTATGAGCTTCATCCAGTACCCTATCGCGTAAAGCCAACGGAACCCACATTCGACCAAATCTGGTTTTAACACCATGACTATTTTCTTCTAAATATCTCTCTTGACCAACCATTCTTTCTCTCTTAATGTTTCCTTCTTTTAATGCTTCCAGTTGGGCTTCTTTCAGCTGTTGCATAAAATCAGGAGTGATTACAAGTTTATACGCCTTAACCTTAATCGGTTCGTATTTCTCCTTTCTGCTCAATGCATCAGCAACCACATTTGCTTTCCCGGGGTGATATAAAATTTCACAATCATAATCTTTGATTAACTCCAACCATCGCCTTTGTCTCATATTCAAATCTTTTTGCTCAAAGAAGTATTTCAGGCTCTTATGATCAGTAAAGATGGTACATCTCACTCCATATAAGTAATGTCGCCATATTTTAAGAGCAAAAACTACAGCTGCTAGTTCTAAATCATGGGTTGGGTAATTGACTTCATGGGTCTTAACTGTCTAGAAGCATAAGCAATAACTCTCCCACGTTGCATCAAAACACACCCCAGTCCTTGATATGATGCATCAGAATATATTACTAAATCATCTACACCTTCTGGTATTGCTAATACTGGGGCTTGTGTCAATCGATTCTTCAGTTCCTGAAAAGCAGCTTCCTGTTCCTTATTCCATTCATACTTAACGTCCTTTCGAGTTAACTTCGTCAATGGGGAAGCAATTTTAGCAAAATCCTGAATGAATCTCCTATAGTATCCTGCCAGTCCTAAGAAACTACGAATTTCTGAAGGACTTTTAGGAATTCCCCAGTTCACCACAGCTTCAATCTTTGCAGGATCCACCAATATTCCATCCGCATTCACCATATGAACCAAAAATTGCACTTCTCTTAACCAAAATTCACACTTCGAGAATTTTGCATACAACTTATTCTTCCTCAAGGTTTCCAATACTTCTCGAATGTGACAAGCATGATCTCCTTCGTTCTTAGAATAGATCAAAATATCATCTATAAACACAATTACCGATTTATCCAGCATCGGTCTACATACTCTGTTCATCAAATCCATAAAGGCAGCAGGAGCATTCGTTAACCCAAACGACATCACCAAAAATTCATAATGCCCATATCGTGTACGAAAAGCTGTCTTTGGTATGTCCTCTTCTTTTACCTTCAACTGATGATACCCGGATCTAAGATCTATCTTTGAGAACCAATTAGCACCTTGGAGTTGATCAAACAAATCGTCTATACGGGTAATGGGTATTTATTCTTGACAGTCAGCTTGTTTAGTTCTCTGTAATCTATGCACATTCTCAAATGCCATCTTTCTTCTTTACAAATAAAACTGGAGCACCCCACGGCGAAGAGCTGGGTCGGATAAAACCCTTGTCTAGTAATTCCTGTAATTGCTTCAGGAGTTCCTTTAACTCAGCCGGTGCAAGTCTATAAGGGGTTTTAACGACAGGTTTTGCCTCAGGTATTAAATCAATTCTAAACTCAATTTCTCTATCAGGAGGTATACCCGGTAGATCCTCTGGAAATACATCGGGGAAATTATAAACTACTGGAACATCTTCTAATTTCTTCGTCTCCTTAACAGTATCAACTACATATGCTAAGAATGACTCACAACCCCTATTCAATAATTTCTCAGCCTTAATCATAGATATGACTTTCACCCCACTATCATGATCATCACCAAAAACCGTTACCGAATTACCATCTGGTGCTCGCAACACAATTATCTTTCTTTTGCATATTATCTGGGCCTCAAACGTAGATAACCAGTCCATTCCCAATACCACATCAAAACCTCCTAATTTCATCATATGTAGCCTAGCAGGAAATTTTGCACCTTCTAATTCGATAAAACAATCATCTATTACCTCACTGACAACTATAAATTCATTAGAGGCAGTTTCTACTGAAAAAGCAACGTCTAGTTTTGATGGTTTAACTTTTATTAAGGCATGGAATTTTATTGATATGAAACATCTATTAGCCCCTGAATCAAATAAACTCTAGCAGGTACATTATTAACAAGAAACGTACCCGACACAATATCCGGTAATGCCTTAGCCTCCTCCGTAGTCATTGTAAATGCTCTCCCCGCAGTACCGCTACTACCACTCACGCTGCCTTTACTCGGTCCTCCCATTATACGAATAGGAACCGGTCCAGGTCTAAGTTTTGGACATTCAGATTTCATGTGTCCCATCTCCCCGCATCCATAACACCGAAGTTCTGGACATTTGGAAACAAAATGTCCAGGCTTCCTGCATTTACGACATGCCGGGTGATTCAATCTACATTCCCCTCTATGAAACTTCCCGCATTTATTACACCGAGGAGGGGGACCTACAAAACCCCTAGCATTAAACTTCCTCTTCTGCGGCCCACTCTGTCCATACATAGGCCTAGAACTCAGTGAAGCTTCCTGATGACTCACCACTTCCTCTTTCACCACAAGTTTCTCAGACTCAGCGACCTCCTCATACATATCCGCAGCCAAATTCACCGTGGCTTGGTAAGTAGAAGGAGAATTAGACTTTACCAACATTCTCACCTTAGGGGTAATCCCTGGATATATCTAGTAATCCTCTTTGTCTCAGGAGTTACTAAATGAGGTACCAAGCGTGCCATTTCTTCAAATCTAGAAGTATACTCTTTATGACTTAAACTGCCTGCTTGAAACTGTAAAAACTTGATCTCAATTCTGTCCATCTCGCCTTTCGGACAGAACTTTTCTATCACCAGTTCTTTAAAAGTTTCCCACGTCATCTGACTTACGGCGGCCTCACCCATGGCCTGTTCCACTGTATCCCACCAGTACAAGGCTTCTGCTTGAAAAGAATGCACTGCAAAGCCCACCTTCTAATCTTCCTTGCATCTACTAAGTTTAAACGCCGCTTCCATCTCTCGTAACCATTTGTAAGTTACTACTACATCCTTCTGGCCTTCAAACTTAGGCGGGTCACATTCCTTAAAATGCTTATATGATATTGGTTTCTCCATTACAGGCTCAACAATAACAGGTGGAGGGGTTGGTTGGGAAGATGATTCACCACCTTTCCTAAGGTCACTCAACATTTCAGGTAAGTTAGTACGCAACACTCAGGCGACTTCATCACCTATAGCTGCCTTAAGTTCATCACCAGAGATCCTAGCTTCAAGTCTAGAATTTGTATTACTGGTTTCCTTCATCTACGATCAGAAATAAACCATAATCAAATAATGAGTGATACCAGGATGTTGCATATAATGTAAATTGCTCATAACATTGGTCAGGTGTTATCAATTATTTACTTATTCACACCATCCTGCCTCTTCTCATTATCCTTTCACAGTTTATTTCTAACCCTATCTAAAGCATAAAATCATGCATACACATAATACTAGTCTTTATCTTAAACAATTATTTTCATTCAACAATCAAATGAATTATCACAAATAATTAAATACTCATCCATACCATAGTTCACCCCACTTCCGGTTGTAGATACTGGCACTTCCCACATTTTAGTTAAAGTTTGAAGCAATCAAATGTTCAAATCTCTTTAACCAAGGCTCTGATACCAACTTGTAACACCTCAAATTTATAACAATAATATAATAAGGAGGGTGCTACTAGTTGGGTTATTATAACAATTCAGAGACTACACACGCAGCGGAACTTTACATATATTAAAAACTGTTTACATCATTAAACATATTTACAAGACTTTAACCAACATTCTGAACTTTATTAAAGCTTTAAGTACTTTATTCCCAAAACCCAACTTTTGTGGCCAGTATCATACACCATAACCGGAAGCTAACTCTGTGGGGGACCATCACGAGCACCTCTATTACTACCTGGCATGCATTAGAAAACAAACACAAAATCAGATAAACTGGTGAGTTCTAACATACACCATATTTCAATAGTAACAATTCATCATCTGTTATCACACTGAATGATCCACACACATTCATCAGTCCATTTATTTATCCCAGTATTGATATGCATATCGAATACCCATAAGGTATTTATGGACATCTTTTTATCAGTTTTTAATTTGGTGGGTGAAACCTCCACCTCGCGCGTTGACGGGTCAAACCTCCGTCTAGAATTTGGTGGGTGAAACCTCCACCTCGCGCGTTGACGGGTCAAACCTCCGTCTATAAATGGCGTTGACGGGTCAAACCTCCGTCTATAGTTTGGTGGGTCAAACCTCCACCTCGCCATTCACCACAATTTACCATTTTCAACTCATATTCACATCTTGATTTATTTGTATGCATGCCAGTGCCCGATTTTGTCAAACAACATTTGTCAAACGTATTAACACATAAAAAGGGCAATTAGAACTCACCTTAATGCTTTCAGCAAGTGTTTACCAATCCAAATACACTAAGGCAGCTAAAACTTCTCTTTCTCAATGCAACCTAAAACAACAACCCTAACTTAGTCAAACCACCCCTAGCTGATCACTTCACACGACTAAGGCTATACGACTGGACTCATTCGTACGACTGAACATACGACTGAGCTTAGTCGTACGAATGGACCATACGACAGAGGTGCGAATGAGCTATAACAGGGTTTGTGCGAATGACCTCCATTCGTACGATTGGTTCATGCGACTGAACTTCAGTCGCACGTTTGAACAATGCGATTGACTCAGTCGCACGAATGGGCATGCGACTGGGCTCATTCGCCTGAAACGGATCAGCAGCTGTGTTCTTACCATATTTGATCCAAAAATTCAAGTTTTAACCGTTCAGATTATCCATATTCACAACAGAACATATACACCTCATTTAACCATTTCGGGTCCTTATTTCATCAATCTTCACAAAAACTAGGACCCGAACCTTCACTTTTCAGTTTAACAGAAAGATTTAACAAAACCCAGATTAAAACATGTTTTTGGATCAATTTCAACCACATACACAGCTTAACATATTCAAGAATCGATCCGCACTAAGCAAAACTTACCAAAACGGAGCTAATTTACTCAATATAGCAAGAGCAGGGGTGTTGGGGTTCAAAAGGGACGGGAGGGTGAGAATATAGCAGATAAAATTTGCTTCTAACACCCTTAACCGCCTTACTTATCCTACATGCCAATTTTTAGCCGACAGACTCAATCGCACGATTGGACCATTCGCACGGCTCAATCGTACGACTGAGCCCATACGCACACCATTCGTGCGATTGAGCTTCATTCGCACGTTTGGCATGCGACTGAGGTTCCTTCGCACGCATGTTGTGCGACTGAACATTAATCCTAATAAATAAATAATTATCAAATTTTTTTTTGGATGTTACACAACTCATAGTCAAAATCTCAAAGAAAGCAAAAAGAAGCTGAACCCCCCATATCTGCTACTTAGCAGGTGTAAGCTCAATATCTCCTACCCCAAAATCTGAGTTGGAACATCAAGCACCAACAATGAAACAAAGAGTGATAGCCACGCTTACTGAAAACTCAAAGAAGAAGGGTCCTCAAACTTCTTCTAAGCCTACCCAATCTAGTCTGAAAACCCTCATCATGAGTCATAACACATTAATGAGAATATCATAAGGATACCCACATCATTGAGGAAACTTCTACGGAAGTGGCCTTATTAGGAACTAGACCACATCCCAGGTTTGTAGATACTAAGCCTTATATACATATATCTCCCATGTATATCTCCTAGGATCAAAATATCTCAACTGATGATCTAGATGATCCTTTGTCATTTCATTCCCTATCTCCTATGACAAAGGTGACTAGTCATGCTAAAGAGTCGTTTATCCTAGATCATACAATAATTGAGGTTGGATTGAGTAGGATAGAACATACCAATTTGAAAAGGGTTGCCTTTAATGCTACTTTATCAATTGATCAGCAAGATAAAGATAACATGTCACACCCTGACGGACGGCGGAATCATCGGGGCAGATCAATGTGAATGGATTACTTATAGCACATGGTAGTAAATACGTTGGAATAGTTAAATGTCATTTTTATTGAATTGTACTAATCAAATGATACATTACAATTAAACAATAATCTAAATAAATATAACAAAAGCCTTTTATTAAACTAAGTTCAAGTCCTAAATGATCATAAAAAGTCCACTAATCTGCATTTCTGAAATCATGTGAAAAAGTAACGACTTAGCTGATGAATTAGCCGGTGGGTAAACATACGTTTGCATACATATACAGATTGATTAAAATGACTGAAACAATTCAATTTATATGGCAATACCAATACTTATAATGCAATAATGTAATATAAAAGACAAACCAACACAGTCAAACCTAATGACTGAATTGACTAAGTCCGCAGACGAAGCCTACAGAATGAATGATTCTAGTTCTAATCACCATGCGACTAAACAAATGAGATGGGTTTGTCAAACCAATAGATCTAACATTATTACTGTGGTTGAATGAATTAATGATTGTGTTGTCATCTGGTTTATCTAATTATGCACACATAATTGCAAGTAATAACATAATACGTATAGAATTGACTTTTGAATAAAATAATAATGAATAAAAATGATTGAATATAAATCATATGATTTCCCTAAAATATAAAACATGAGAAATAGGCTATGAATATTCACATTGATAGGTTTTTTTTGAAATGATAGAATGCAATACTTGACACCAAAAATTTCTCATGGTTCAACCTAAGGAATGGTGTCATAAAATTAGAATAAAAATATGTTATGGACTAGATATGAATTAGGGTTTCAATTTAGGATTTGGGGTTTTCAAATGATTTAAAATATTGTATTTGATTTAGTATATAATTTAATTAAATAAAATAGAATAAGTGATTTGAATTTGAAAATAGTGATTAATAATAACTGAAATAAGTAATTATATATAACTAAAATATTTAGGCTAAATTATTTAAATGAATATTAAAATGTGATTAAAAAATGATTTAATAATTAATTATTTTATAACTTGATCAAAATAGTTAATTGAATAATTAACTATCCAAAAAAAATATATTTGTTATATGTTTTGAACCAAATAATTGGAAATAACCTATATTGTTTTATTATAATTTTTTATAAATTTTAAAAATAGATTCATGATATTTTTTTTAACATTCATAATCTTTAACATAAAGAAAATGAATGTTACAGTTTTGTAGAATTTCTAGAAATTAGTAACTAAATTCTGAATTAATATAAAATAGTTTTTACTTCTTTATATTAATATGATAGTATTCTTAAAATAATTTAAAAAAGTGTTTAAAAGAATGGGGTTGCCTGGGGTTGAACCCAATTCCATTCTGTATAGGTTGCGTGTGTTAACCTATGGTCCAGAACCTCTGAATCTGATGTTAACCCGAAAAAGAATGCATAACTCTTTTAATTACAGAAAATCCTAATTCCATATGAACCCTAATTTGATTCGTATTAAATCGAACAAGAATTCGGTCATGATAATATTTTCATCAATTCGGTCATGATAATGGAATTAGACTTAAAGCTCATCTGGCGAGCACACATCAATAACAAACCGAAAAGAAACAAAGAAACCATTAATGAACATCGATAAAAAGCGAGGGCACTTTCTTTTTAAATGCATCGGATGTGATGTTAGGGAGGTTTTCATTTTCTTCTCTTTAAAGCCAAATGGGGTAGATCACAAATACATAGTGGCCAATATTAAAACTATTAGAAACCAACAATTCCTTTAAGTTCATTTTTAAATATATAGGATAATATAAATAATTAAACTAATTATTTATTTATAAAAACTCAATAACGTTTATAAATCTTGTAAAATCTTTGTGAATGATATTTACTTTAATTTAATAATCAAGATCTAATAATTAATATAGTAGTTCTATAACTTTATAAAACTTACTTTATAATTTATAAAATTATTATCGATTGATCAAATGAATTAATAAATGAAAATTAAATAATACAATTTTAAACATTATAAATAACACATTTATTACACTTGAATTATTAAATAATAAAAAAATTCCATTATATAAAAGATCAAAATCAATTTGGGTTCGGGTTACCAAATGGGTCAGATTTTACATAACATCAGTAGGACCCTAACTATGGAAACTCCATTCAAACATGTTTCTTTTGAGACATCTTAAGAAAGGAGGATTCCAGGGCGTTAAGAAACTACATCTAATGACAAGGGTGTAAAGGCTAGGCTTGGGACCTCATCTGATTCTAAGAATTCCATAACTGTTGATGTGGGTAGCGTCTTTGGAGACTTCCATTGCATCACCGCTTCCACCTTTGCCGGATCCACCATAATCCCCTCCGGATTCACCACGTGACACAAGAATTGGACCTCGCGCAACCAAAATGCGCATTTGGAGAACTTGGCATACAACTTCTCCCTTATCAACGTCTCCAACACCTCTCGAATATGACCGCCATGCTCTATCTCGCTCTGCGAATAAATCAGGATATCATCAATAAACACAATCACTGATTTATCCAACATCGGCCGACACACTCGATTCATCAAGTCCATAAAAGCAGCTGGCGCATTGGTCAAGCCAAATGACATAACGAGAAACTCGTAGTGACCATAACGCGTGCGAAAAGCTGTTTTAGGAATATCCTGCTATTTCACCTTTAGCTGATGGTAGCCAGATCGAAGGTAAGATCCTTGAAAACCAACTGGCACCTTGAAGCTGATCAAACAAATCATCAATCCTTGGTAGAGGGTACCGATTCTTCACCGTCAATTTGTTCAGCTCCCGGTAGTCTATACGCATCCTCATACTACCGTCTTTCTTCTTTACAAATATGACCGGAGCACCTCAAGGAGAGATACTCGGTCTAATGAACCCCTTATCAAGCAGTTCTTGCAATTGCTCCATCAACTCTTTCATCTCAGTCGGGGCTAACCGATACGGTGCCTTTGCAACAGGTTGGGCACCTGATATCAAATCAATCTAAAACTCGATCTCACGGTCTGGTGGCACTCCTGGTAAGTCTTCGGGAAACAAATCTGGAAAGTCACACATGACCGGAACATTGGATAGTTGTGGTGTTGGCATATCCACATCCTTCACATAAGCCAAGTAGGCGCTACATCCACGCCTCATACACTTTCCCACCACCGCCATTGAGATCACTTTCAGAATCGTAGTGACCCGATCACCATAAACCATCATCGAATTACCATCGGGCGCTGTCAAACGAGTCATTTTCTTGCAACACAC
Source organism: Flaveria linearis (assembly GCA_024085815.1). Classification (NCBI taxonomy): domain Eukaryota; kingdom Viridiplantae; phylum Streptophyta; class Magnoliopsida; order Asterales; family Asteraceae; genus Flaveria; species Flaveria linearis. The sequence continues at coordinate 34,340,579 of CM044012.1, forward strand.
AATGTTCGCCTCGAAGTCCGCCAGCCAATCCATCCTAAGAACCAAATTGAAACCACCTAAGGTCATCACAAACGGTCTAACATGAAACTTATGACCTTCTAGTTCCACATCACAGTCCTCTATCATCTCAGAAATCATGGTAGACTTACCTATGGCAGTTTCTACATCAAAGGGCGTATCAACACGCCTACTACTAACCGGTAGCTTAGTACAGAAAGTAGCAGAAATAAAACTTTTACTAGCACTAGAATCGAACAACACAGAAGCTAAAGTTTGGTTCACTAGAAACGTACCTGACACCACATCAGGATCCGTCCTAGCCTCCTCCCGCGTCATCGTGAACGCCCTGGTGCTCACCCTCGGTCCTTCTCTCCCCGTCTTCTTCACCCCAAAACCATCGGCCCTTGGCTTCTTATAGTCTTTGCTCATGTGGCCCTCCCCGCCATAATTAAAACATTTCCCCGCTTTGCACTCCCATATTTGAAGCACACATTCAATCCCCACCTACACTCGCCACTGTGCTCCTTCCCACATTTGCCACACTTTTTCGATCCCTTACCCGTGTGGCTACACGGCGATCATCCACCCGTGCCTTCTTGTTACCATCGAGGCATCACCCCGACCAAACCTCTTCCCACTCCAGTTTCGATCACGACCACCCTTCCTACCATCTTCAGCCACCACCATTACAACCCTCTCATCATATAACCTTCCTGCCAAGTCCACCGCCGACCTAAACGTGCTCGGTCGGGTAACGATCATGTGCCTGCGAATATCCGTTAGCAAACCCTGAATGTACCTCTTAATCTTCCGTGACAGAGGCGTCACCTGATCCGGCACCAGACGTGCCATCTCGTTGAACTTCGTCGTGTACTGTTGATGTGTCATGGTTCCCGCCTCCAGCTGCAGGAACTCCCCCTCAACCTTGTCCATTTCCCGATGAGGACAGAACTGCTCAATAACCAACTTCTTTAGCTCCAACCATCTCATTTTCCTAATTGCCCGACTACCCTCGGCTTAGACTATATTGTCCACCAACACAAAGCCGAGTCCACAAACGAGTGGGCAGCAAATTTCACCTTCTAGTCCTTTCGGCACTCGCTGATATTCAGAACAACTTCCATTTCCCTCACCCATCGGTGAGCAGCAGCAGAAGTGCCATTTCCATCAAAGGTAGCGGGCTTACACCTTTGATATGCCCTGTAGTTACAGTCTCGTGTCGGCTCCTGCACAGGCTCTTCCTCCTCCTCCTCATCATCGGAGGGAATCGTCTCAGTCTCCGGTTGCTCCTGACCTCCTGAGGACCGGTTCCTCTCTTGTCTTTCCCCTTCTCGTACCGCCTTAATCACTTCAGTCACCACATACGGTAAGATTGTCTTCATGACCTGATGCACTTCCTCAACTACCGCCTCTTTCACCGAGGCCCTCAAGTTTGCGCTCTCATCTCCACCCTCCGGATGAGGGGTCTCGTGTCCTTCAGGAACCACCTTTTCAACTCAAGGTCTGCCTCTTTTGGGCCGCGACGCAGCACCTAGTCAACCCCACGAGGCTTTAGATGATCTACCACCGCCATCCTCTAACACACACTGAAAGATTCAAACACCAACACGGTCATTCAAGGGAATAGCTTAGTTTATATCAGTTATAGTAAGTCCCTAATTACAGTGGCCAGTTGTGATTAGCCACTTACTTTACTCTTCGTACCCCGAGCATTACCTGTCCTGACAATATCAGTATCTAAATCTACCATCAAAACATAAACCACATAACATGCACACATAATACAGGTTAACATTAAGAAAATACCTGATGGCATGCAGCTACTCAGACTGGCATCGCTTCCCTTTCCGTCCCATTTTCAGTTTAAGTCAAGGTTTATTTTGAAAATTTACCCGTTTTACTTAAACTTTGGCTCTGATACCAACTTGTAAGGCCCCGTTCCCAGCCACCTCACAGTTGGTCGAATCATTGCACACAAAACATATATTTATACATTAACATCTAAAAAGAGTTGCAGCGGAATAACTTTTCATTCAATTTAAATGATTTTGCATGTTAATAAAAACACTCATTACAAAACATCATTGTTCGCATTACAATGCAAAAACATTATACAAAAGAATGCCATCCAAAAAGAGCTGAGTAGCTGCCTCGTGCCATCCTCAGCATCATTACCTGCCAATTGGAAACACATCAAAGTTAGCGTTGTTGAGTGAGTTCTAGTTTTAAATAAAACATACTTTACTTTCGTTAAAACCATCCTTTATCTTTTTTGAAATCATACAATACTTTCGTACATACTCACACATCATAGGTACACATAGATAATATCATTATTATCTTTCTTTACGTTCGTTCACTTTCGTTCATTCAACATACATCAATATCATTCATTTCTCATCTAGATCCCGTCAGGCTTTACCCTCCTCATGGCACACAGCCACGATTACTGAGGTCGAATGACAAGGATCTCGTTTCGTTCTTTATTATGATATTTCGTTAACGTTCAATCCATACATTCTTTCATTCGTATGTTCATTACTTTCGATGACATGTACATTACCCCGAACATTATGCACGAAGCTGGTTACTGGGCCTGAGGTCTTTCATAGACCTCGAACATTGTGCACGAAATTGACTCCAGTACCTAGGGCAAGTACATTCACCACTTATATTTTCTCTTTCATTACGGATCAATCCCATGCGCTATATCCCGAACATCGTGCACGAAGCTGGTTACTGGGCCTGAGGTCTTTCATAGATCTCGAACATTGTGCACGAAGCTGAATCCAGTACCTAGGGCAAGCGGCAAGGATCCCATACATATGGTCAATCACAAGGATTGGACCCAAGTGTGCATCCTTCTAGGGTAGCTAACCCGCACACAGTTGAGCTAACACACTTCATTGGGTGTAAACCTCCATACTTTTGCTTGCAAGCCTTTCTTACATTCATTCTTTCATTCGTTAATGCATGCATTCATTCATCATGTTCCTCTTTCATTATCTTCCACTTTACGTTACATAATACTTTCGTTTCATTCATTAACATAACACGTAAAGCTACGGGAAAGATAAACATACATCATAATAAGGAACATCAACATACACAGTAGCATCATCATACAGGGCATCATCATACATACATAACATACATCATGCATAACATGCAACATCATCATGCCCAACATACCCTCTAAGATCCTAACAATCATCTTACTTGAACTTACAGGAACTTCCATGTCAAAAATTACATCTGCACTTTCCCCCAAAAGTCAGAAATTAAACTACGCTTTGCCTCGGGTACACCAGCCCTATTTGGGCGTATGGACACCCTTCAGTCGCTTGGCCTCCAGGCGACTGAACACCATGCGAATGGACCCATGCGGATGAACACCCCAGTCGTGCGAATGGACCGTATGCGGATAGACACCAATCCGAATGAGCACTTATGCGAATGGGCTCTCATGCGAATGGACTCAATGCGAATGAGCACTTATGTGAATGGGACCTCATGCGGATGGACTTAATGCGGAAGAGTACTTATGCGAATGGGCTCTCAGTCGCATGACTCCCCATGCGACTGGCCCCCCAGTCGTGCGACTAAACCTCAGTCGTGCTAATGAACTCCAATCGCAATTCAATCGGCCGTATGGCCTCCAGTCGGTCGGCTAGCCCTAGCTGATGCAGAATGAAGTTCATCCCGAACCCAATCTGTCATTTTCGACCTCTAAGCTCATCCAAACCCGTTCTAAGCCCAAATCAACCATCCTAAACCTTAGGAACACATACCACAACATCATTCAAGCACACATAAGCCCGGAAACAAACTCCAAACGCATCACACGCAAACACACACACATACAAAAACAGGTTTCAGATGTGTTCCAGCCCTAAATCAGTAGAAAACCATTAAAAGAGGGGTCCTAGGACTCACACAAACTACACCAAGAAGAAGAGCTTCGATTTGACCCGCTACATGACGATTTTCGCGCTTGAATCCACCCGAACCAACCCTTTTTCTCTCTTTTCTCCCTTTTTCTTCTCATCTCTTCTCTTGGCTGAATATGTGGGTGTGGGGAGAGGATAAGGGCTGCCCTCTCCTTTCAAATATCCCCACTTACCTAACTTTCTCGCATTGGCGAGTTTGGTCCCCCGACTTTGGACTTTATTTCTTTTTCTTCCTTCGTCGGCTTCAAGGAAAATATCCAAGTGTTACACATATCACCACAAAAAAACCTAATTTTTTTAATATTTTGGTGTATTTGCAGCAATCTACCCAGGTATTCATGGGTAGCAAACCTGCTGTTCAAAGTCGCTAATACCATCAGAACAATCAAACAATCGCAATTATAAAAGATAACATTAAAACTAACTATTGTCTAAAGTTAACAAGTCACACACAATTTGTTTCAAAATGTTTCAAAATGTTTCAAAATATCCATAACAAACATCAAGTCATAATCCTATGATGACCCACCTTCATCATCTTCATCATCACTTTGTTGAGATAGACCACTTCCCTTGAAGTCGCTTTGGATTTGGGTTTGGATTTGACTCTGCATTTGTGTTATCATATTAGTCATCATCTGAGACTTTCATTGTTCTTGATCACTTGCTAGTCTCACTGCTATCATATCCTCAATCTCAGCATGTGAGAACATCCGCTGATCCGTTCTATGAAGTGGAGGTGCGGGTTGTGAAGGTACGCTCGGTATTGATCCGATGCCACGTTCCCACCCGGGCCGCTCCCCTAAGACCTGCCGCACGGTTTGCTTCTTTAACAATTCAAGGTGTTCTTGTTGAACCGTGACCATTTACTCCTATTTAGTTTTCAAAAAAACAATAACCAATCTCTTGAATCTAATAAAAGGGTATCTGGGGTGACACGTGTCAACACCACAATCATCGTCATCAAAATTTTCCCGTCTCTCTCTCTTATTAATAATTACCTTAATTGCTAATAATGCTATTTAACATTTTTTTGAATTTAATATATTAAGAAATAGATCTATTTATTAATATTGTTTCTAATTAAATAAATTTCCTATAAAATAACAATTTTTTTAAAGCATAAAACTTTTTTTAAAATACGAAATATTTTAAATTGATATTTTTAAAAAGTTAAGAAAAAAATTTTTTTAAAAACAAAAATAATTAAATTTGGGAGTTATAATAAGGAAATTTTTAAAAATAACATTTTTATTCGGTTTGTTTTAAAATAAAATGTTTTCTTTTTTTTTGAAAGGTCGACCTAGGTTGACTTGGGACGAAATAATTAGGCGAGATATGGTAGACTTGCACCACTCGGAGCACATGATCGAGGATAGGAGTGAGTGGAGACGTAGAATTAAAATTAAGGACTTCTACCGGGACCGGGGGGTAGGAAGGGTAGACGTAGATCTTCGGTAGGAAGGGTAGACGTAGATCTGTTGCGGCCCACCTGTCTTCCTATTTCTGCCCTTATACGTGATTCTACCTGCTTATTTGATGTACACACTTTCTTTGTATTTTAGTGATTTATACCTGTGTGTTGTCTGACTTACTTTATGTTTGCGATTGCGACTGTTATTGGTTTTCGTTACCGAGTCGGGGGTCTCTTGAGAAGCAGTCTCTCTATCTCCCAAGATAGAGGAAAGACTTGCCGCCACCTACCCCTCCCAGACCCTGCTCTTGAGTGGGACTTACTGGGTATGTTTGTTTGTTTGTTTGTTTTGTTTTTTTGAAAAAAATTAATAACAAATTATTAAAAATTTGATATAATAGTTTTATTACTAATAATCATTTCTCATATATAACTTCAGTCATATGTTTTCTTAAAATATTATTTTATAACTAATAAATATTATTATATTAATATTTTATTGATTCAACCCGTGTAACACACGGATTTACTAAAGCTAGTGTATATATATGAGGAACATCATCATGCCCAACATACCCTCTAAGATCCCAAAAATCATCTTACTTGAACTTACGGGAACTTCCATGTCAAAACATACATCTGCACTTTCTCCCAAAATTCAGAAATTAAACAACGCTTTTCCTCGGGTACACCAGCCCTATTTGGGCGTATGGGCACCCTTCAGTCGCTTGGCCTCCAGGCGACTGAACACCATGCGAATGGACCCATGCGGATGAACATCAATGCGGAGGAACACCTCAGTCGTGCGAATGGACCTTATGCGGATGGACACCAATGCGAATAAGCACTTATGCGAATGGGCTCTCATGCAAATGGACTCAATGCGAATAAGCACTTATGCGAATGGGACGTCATGCGGATGGACTTAATGCGGATGAGTACTTATGCGAATGGGCTCTCAGTCGCATGACTCCCCATGCGACTGGCCCCCCAGTCGTGCGACTAAACCTCAGTCGTGCTAATGAACTCCAATCGCACTTCAATCGGCCGTATGGCCTCCAGTCGGCCGCCTAGCCCTAACTGATGCAGAATGAAGTTCATCCCGAACCCAATCTGTCATTTTCGACCTCTAAGCTCATCCAAACCCATTCTAAGCCCAAATCAACAATCTTAAACCTTAGGAACACATACCACAGCATCATTCAAGCACATATAAGCCCGGAAACAAACTCAAACGCATCACACGCAAACACACACACATACAAAAATAGGTTTCAGATGTGTTCCATCCCTAAATCAGTTGAAAACCATTAAAAGAGGGGTCCTAGGACTCACACAAACTACACCAAGAAGAAGAGCTTCGATTTGACCCGCTACATGACGATTTTCGCGCTCGAATCCACCCGAACCAACCCTTTTTCTCTCTTTTCTCCCTTTCTTCTTCTCCTCTCTTCTCTTGGCTGAAAATGTGGGTGTGGGGAGAGGGTAAGGGCTGCCCTCTCCCTTCAAATATCCCCACTTACCTAACTTTCTCACGTTGGCGAGTTTGGTCCCCCGACTTCGGACTTTATTTCTTTTTCTTCCTTTGTCGGCTTCAAGAAAATACCCAAGTGTTACACATATCGCCACAAAAAAACCTAATTTTTTTAATATTTTGGTGTATTTGCAGCAATCTATCCAGGTATTCATGGGTAGCAAACCTGCTGTTCAAAGTCGCTAATACCATCAGAACAATCAAACCAATCGCAATTATAAAAGATAATATAAAAACTAACTATTGTCTAAAGTTAACAAGTCACACACAATTTGTTTCAAAATGTTTCAAAATATCCATAACAAACATCAAGTCATAATCCTATGATGACCCACCTTCATCATCTTCATCATCACTTTGTTGAGATAGACCACTTCCCTTGAAGTCGCTTTGGATTTGGGTTCGGATTTGACTCTGCATTTGTGTTATCATATTAGTCATCATCTGAGACTGTCGTTGTTCTTGATCACTTGCTAGTCTCACTGCTATCATCTCCTCAACCTCAGCATGTGAGAACATCCGCTGATCCGTTCTATGAAGTGGAGGTGGGGGTTGTGAAGGTACGCTCGGTATTGATCCGATGCCACGTTCCCACCCGGGCCGCTCCCCCATGACCTGCCGCACGGTCTGCTTCTATAACAATTCAGGGTGTTCTTGTTGAACCGCGACCATTTACTCCTATTTAGTTTGCAAAAAACAATAACCAATCTCCTGACTCTAATAAAAGGGTATCTTGGGATGACACGTGTCAACACCACAATCATCGTCATTAAAATTTTCCCGTCTCTCTCTCTTATTAAATAATTACCTTAATTGCTAATAATACTATTTAACATTTTTTTAAATTTAATATATTAAGAAATAGATCTATTTATTAATATTATTTCTAAATAAATAAATTTTTATAAAATAATAATTTTTTTAATGCATAATTTTTTTTTAAAATACAAAATATTTTAAATTGGTATTTTTAAAAAGTAAAGAAAACAATTTTTTGAAAAACAAAAATAATTAAATTTGGGAGTTATAATAAGGAAATTTTTAAAAACAAAATTTTTATTCGGTTTGTTTTAAAATAAAATGTTTACTTTTTTTTTTGAAAGGCTGACCTAGGTTGACTTGGGACGAAATAATTAGGCGAGATATGGTAAACTTGTACCTCTCTGATCACATGATCGAGGATAGGAGTGAGTGGGGACGTAGAATCAAAATTAAGGACTTCTTGCGGGACCGGTGGGTAGGAAGGGTAGACGTAGATCTTCGGTAGGAAGGGTAGACGTAGATCTGTTACGGCCCACCTGTCTTCCTATTTCTGCCCTTATACGTGATTCTACCTGCTTATTTGATGTACACGCTTTCTTTGTATTTAAGTGATTTATACCTGTATGTTGTCTGACTTACTTTATGTTTGCGATTGTGACTGTTATTGGTTTTGTTACCGAGTCGGGGTCTCCTGGGAAGCAGTCTCTCTATCTCCCAAGATAGAGGAAAGACTCGCCGCCACCTGACCCTCCCAGACCATGCTCTTGAGTGGGACTTTCTGGGTATGTTTGTTTGTATGTTTGTTTTGTTTTTTTTGAAAAAAAATTAATAACAAATTATTAAAAATTTGATATAACAGTTTTATTACTAATAATCATTTCTCATATATAATTTCAGTCATATCTTTTCTTAAAATATTATTTTATAACTAATAAATTTTATTATATTAATATTTTATTGATTCAACCCGTGTAACACACGGATTTACTAAAGTTAGTGTTATATATATGAGGAACATCATCATGCCCAACATACCTTCTAAGATCCCAACAATCATCTTACTTGAACTTACGGGAACTTCCATGTCAAAACTTACATCTGCACTTTTCCACAAAATCCAGAAATTAAACTACGCTTTTCCTCGGGTACACCAGCCCTATTTGGGCGTATGGGCACCCTTCAGTCGCTTGGCCTCCAGGCGACTGAACACCATGCGAATGGACCCATGCGGATGAACATCAATGCCGATGAACACCCAGTCGTGCGAATGGACCTTATGTGGATGGACACCAATGCGAATGAGCACTTATGCGAATGGGCTCTTATGCGAATGGACTCAATGCGAATGAGCACGTATGCGAATGGGACCTCATGCGGATGGACTTAATGCGGTTGAGTACTAATGCGAATGGGCTCTCAGTCGCATGACTCCCCATGCGACTGGCCCCCCAGTCGTGCGACTAAACCTCAGTCATGCTAATGAACTCTAATCGCACTTCAATCGACTGTATGGTCTCCAGTCGGTCGCCTAGCCCTAGCTGATGCATAATGAAGTTCATCCCGAACCCAATCTGTCATTTTTGACCTCTAAGCTCATCCAAACCCATTCTAAGCCCAAATCAACCATCCTAAACCTTAGGAACACATACCACAGCATCATTCAAGCACACATAAGCCCGGAAACAAACTCCAAACACATCACACGCAAACACACACACATACAAAAACAGGTTTCAGATGTGTTCCAGCCCTAAATCAGTTGAAAACCATTAAAAGAGGGGTCCTAGGACTCACACAAACTTCACCAAGAAGAAGAGCTTCGATTTGACCCGCTACATGACGATTTTCGCGCTTGAATCCACCCGAACCAACCCTTTTTCTCTCTTTTCTCCCTTTCTTCTTCTCCTCTCTTCTCTTGGCTGAAAATGTGGGTGTGGGGAGAGGATAAGGGCTGCCCTCTCCCTTCAAATATCCCCACTTACCCAACTTTCTCGCGTTGGCGAGTTTGGTCCCCCGACTTTGGACTTTATTTCTTTTTCTTCCTTCGTCGGCTTCAAGGAAAATATCCAAGTGTTACACATATCGCCACAAAAAACCTAATTCTTTTAATATTTTGGTGTATTTGCAGCAATCTACCCAGGTATTCATGGGTAGCAAACCTGCTGTTCAAAGTCGCTAATACCATCAGAACAAGCAAACCAATCGCAATTATAAAAGATAACATAAAAACTAACTATTGTCTAAAGTTTACAAGTCACACACAATTTGTTTCAAAATGTTTCAAAATATCCATAACAAACATCAAGTCATAATCCTATGATGTCCCACCTTCATCATCTTCATCATCACTTTGTTGAGATACACCGCTTCCCTTGAAGTCACTTTGGATTTGGGTTTGGATTTGACTCTGCATTTGTGTTATCATATTAGTCATCATCTGAGACTGTCGTTGTTCTTGATCACTTGCTAGTCTCACTGCTATCATCTCCTCAACCTCAGCATGTGAGAACATCCGCTGATCCGTTCTATGAAGTGGAGGTGGGGGTTGTGAAGGTACGCTCGGTATTGATCCGATGCCACGTTCCCACCCGGGCCGCTCCCCCAAGACCTGCCGCACGGTCTGCTTCTTTAACAATTCAGGGTGTTCTTGTTGAACCGCGACCATTTACTCCTATTTAGTTTGCAAAAAACAATAACCAATCTCCTGACTCTAATAAAAGGGTATCTTGGGATGAGACGTGTCAACACCACAATCATCGTCATCAAAATTTTCCCGTCTCTCTCTCTTATTAAATAATTACCTTAATTGCTAATAATACTATTTAATATTTTTTTGAATTTAATATATTAAGAAATAGACTATTTATTATATTATTTCTAAATAAATAAATTTTTATAAAATAATAATTTTTTAAAGCATAAAACTTTTTTTAAAATACGAAATATTTTAAATTGGTATTTTTAAAAAGTAAAGAAAATAATTTTTTAAAAACAAAAATAATTAAATTTGGGAGTTATAATAAGGAAATTTTTAAAAATAACATTTTATTCGGTTTGTTTTAAAATAAAATGTTTACTTTTTTTGTGAAAGGTCGACCTAGGTTGATTTGGGACGAAATAATTAGGCGAGATATGGTAGACTTGCACCTCTCTGAGCACATGATCGAGGATAGGAGTGAGTGGAGACGTAGAATTAAAATTAAGGACTTCTAGCGGGACCGGTGGGTAGGAAGGGTAGACGTAGATCTTCGGTAGGAAGGGTAGACATAGATCTGTTGCGGCCCACCTGTCTTCCTATTTCTGTCCCTATACGTGATTCTACCTGCTTATTTGATGTACACGCTTTCTTTGTATTTAAGTGATTTATACCCGTGTGTTGTCTTACTTACTTTATGTTTGCGATTGCGACTGTTATGGGTTTTCGTTACCGAGTCGGAGGTCTCCTGGGAAGCAGTCTCTCTATCTCCCAAGATAGAGGAAAGACTCGCCGCCACCTACCCCTCCCAGACCCTGCTCTTGAGTGGGACTTACTGGGTATGTTTGTTTGTTTGTTTTGTTTTTTTTTTTTTGAAAAAAAATTAATAACAAATTATTAAAAATTTGATATAACAATTTTATTACTAATAATCATTTCTCATATATAATTTCAGTCATATCTTTTCTTAAAATATTATTTTATAACTAATAAATTTTATTATATTAATATTTTTTTGATTCAACCCGTGTAACACACGGATTTACTAAAGCTAGTGTTATATATATGAGGAACATCATCATGCCCAACATACTCTCTAAGATCCCAACAATCATCTTACTTGAACTTACGGGAACTTCCATGTCAAAACTTACATCTGCACTTTCCCCTAAAAGTCACAAATTAAACTACGCTTTTCCTCGGGTACACCAGCCCTATTTGGGCTATGGGCACCCTTCAGTCGCTTGGCCTCCAGGCGACTGAACACCATGCGAATGGACCCATGCGGATGAACATCAATGCGGATGAACACCCCAGTCGTGCGAATGGACCTTATGCGGATGGACACCAATGCGAATGGGCTCTCATGCGAATGGACTCAATGCGAATGAGCACTTATGTGAATGGGACCTCATGCGGATGGACTTAATGCGGATGAGTACTTATGCGAATGGGCTCTCAGTCGCATGACTCCCCATGCGACTGGCCCCCCAGTCGTGCGACTAAACCTCAGTCGTGCTAATGAACTCCAATCGCACTTCAATCGGCCGTATGGCCTCCAGTAGGTCGCCTAGCCCTAGCTGATACAGAATGAAGTTCATCCCGAACCCAATCTGTCATTTTCGACCTCTAAGCTCATCCAAACCCATTCTATGCCCAAATCAACCATCCTAAACCTTAGGAACACATACCACATCATCATTCAAGCACACATAAGCCCGGAAACAAACTCCAAACGCATCACACGCAAACACACACACATACAAAAACAAGTTTCAGATGTGTTCCAGCCCTAAATCAGTTGAAAACCATTAAAAGAGGGGTCCTAGGACTCACACAAACTACACCAAGAAGAAGAGCTTCGATTTGACCCGCTACATGACGATTTTCGCGCTCGAATCCACCTGAACCAACCCTTTTTTCTCTCTTTTCTCCCTTTCTTCTTCTCCTCTCTTCTCTTGGCTGAAAATATGGGTGTGGGGAGAGGGTAAGGGCTGCCCTCTCCCTTCAAATATCCCCACTTACCTAACTTTATCGCGTTGGCGAGTTTGGTCCCCTGACTTTGGACTTTATTTCTTTTTCTTCATTCGTCGGCTTCAAGGAAAATATCCAAGTGTTACACATATCGCCACAAAAAAACCTAATTTTTTTAATATTTTGGTGTATTTGCAGCAATCTACCCAGGTATTCATGGGTAGCAAACCTGCTGTTCAAAGTCGCTAATACCATCAGAACAATCAAACCAATCGCAATTATAAAAGATAACATAAAAACTAACTATTGTCTAAAGTTAACAAGTCACACACAATTTGTTTCAAAATGTTTTGAAATATCTATAACAAACATCAAGTCATAATCCTATGATGACCCACCTTCATCATCTTCATCATCACTTTGTTGAGATTGACCACTTCCCTTGAAGTCGCTTTGGATTTGGGTTTGGATTTGACTCTGCATTTGTGTTATCATATTAGTCATCATCTGAGACTATCATTGTTCTTGATCACTTGCTAGTCTCACTACTATCATCTCCTCAACCTCAGCATGTGAGAACATCCACTGATCCGTTCTATGAAGTGGAGGTGGGGGTTGTGAAGGTACGCTCGGTATTGATCCGATGCCACGTTCCCACCCGGGCCGCTCCCCCAAGACCTGCCGCACGGTCTGCTTCTTTAATAATTCAGGGTGTTCTTACTGAACCGCGACCATTTACTCCTATTTAGTTTGCAAAAAACAATAACCAATCTCCTGACTCTAATAAAAGGGTATCTTGGGATGACACGTGTCAACACCACAATCATCGTCATCAAAATTTTCCCGTCTCTCTCTCTTATTAAATAATTACCTTAATTACTAATAATACTATTTAACATTTTTTTGAATTTAATATATTAAGAAATAGATCTATTTATTAATATTATTTCTAAATAAATAAATTTTTATAAAATAATAATTTTTTTAAAGCATAAAACTTTTTTTAAAATACGAAATATTTTAAATTGGTATTTTAAAAAGTAAAGAAAACAATTTTTTTAAAAACAAAAATAATTAAATTTGGGAGTTATAATAAGGAAATTTGTAATTCGGTTTGTTTTAAAATAAAATGTTTACTTTTTTTTTGAAAGGCCGACCTAGGTTGACTTGGGACGAAATAATTAGGCGAGATATGGTAGACTTGCACCTCTCTGAGCACATGATCGAGGATAAGAGTGAGTGGAGACGTAGAATTAAAATTAAGGACTTCTAGGGGACCGGTGGGTAGGAAGGGTAGACGTAGATCTTCGGTAGGAAGGGTAGACGTAGATCTGTTGCGGCCCACCTGTCTTCCTATTTCTGCTCTTATACGTGATTCTACCTACTTATTTTATGCAAACGCTTTCTTTGTATTTAAGTGATTTATACCTGTGTGTTGTCTGACTTACTTTATGTTTGCGATTGCGATTGTTATTGGTTTTTGTTACTTAGTCGGGGGTCTCCTGGGAAGCAGTCTCTCTATCTCCCAAGATAGAGGAAAGACTCGCTGCCACCTACCCCTCCAAGACCCTGCTCTTGAGTGGGACTTACTGGGTATGTTTGTTTGTTTGTTTGTTTTTTTTTTTGAAAAAAATTAATAACAAATTATTAAAAATTTGATATAACTGTTTTATTACTAATAATTATTTCTCATATATAATTTCAGTCATATCTTTTCTTAAAATATTATTTTATAACTAATAAATTTTATTATATTAATATTTTATTGATTCAACCCGTGTAACACACGGATTTACTAAAGCTAGTGTTATATATATGAGGATGTTATATATTACTTTATTTTTATAAGATTTAAGGTGTGTACATTACTTACATAGTATGCAGCGGGTTCAGGTTGATAGAAATTACCGTTTGAGTTGGTATAAAAGCGACGATATTCTAATACGGCACTACCAGGTTAATCAGAACCTTCTTCTTGCTTGTAAACACAATAGATAGATATATAATCATATAATAGTAACTTACAAGCACATAAAACAATTTATAAACACATTATATTAAAACAACTCACAAACATATAACAACACTGCGCTAGAGATGTCCGGCCGCCATGTCCCTTGATCGTCTGTTTCCCTTTGTTGGACTTGTCGGTTTCAGACCGATTCAGGACAAGTGTAATAATCCACAAAGTCTTTCCACTCGGATTCTTGCATGTTAGGTGGCACAACATCAGAAATATCTACCCTGTCCTCCCCACCATTTTTGCTAAAATACTTTTGCTTGAACCGGTATTTGTGATCTTTATACCGGTTTGTAGCATATTTCTCAATGCCTGCCCTCAGAGCTTCGTGGGGAGTCATATCAAAATATATCTATAAATAACGAAAACAAATAGCTTAGTCTATATATATTTGAACAGTGAATTGAATTATCAAAAAATTAACCTTTAAGTCAGGCTAGATAGTTGCCTTCAACTCTGCAGGTATCTTTCTCCAGCTCTTGTAGTTTTGAGGAAATTTGTCAATGAGGGTGCCAACCAGTGAAGCAAAGGTCGCCTGATTGACACCTATAGGTTTGTAGGTGTCATGCGTACCTTGCTCAAATTCAATTGTGAGCAAATTTCCTTGAGGATTCCTGTAAGGCCCCATTCCCGGCACCTCACAGCTGGTCATCATCGCACTTAAAACACGTCATTATATAATCATTTCAAAAATCATGCAGCGGAAACTTTGAAATAACTTTTCAATTTACTATAAATGCTTTTGCCAGTTAATACAACGTTCATCGGTTGCAAGATATATATTGTTGTATTACATCACAAAAGCATTGTAGAAAAGAATGCCATCCCAAAAGAGCTGAGTAGCCGCCTCGTGCCATCCTCAGCAACACTACCTGTCAACTGGAAACACATAAAAAGTCAGCGTTGCTGAGTGAGTCCTAGTTTTATAATAAAAACATACTTTTCTATTATTAAAACCATTCTTTACTATCATGCGTTCATACATCATACATACACATAGATAATATCATTATTATCTTCTTTTCTCATTCTTTTATTCATTCATTCTTTATCTTTAACTTTTATTCATTCTCTGTCTTTCATTCGTTCATTATCTATCTTTAACTTTCACATTCTTTCATCTTTAACGCTTTCCTCTCCATCACCCGTAAACCTTACCTTTCTATATCATGGTACTGGACCTAGGCCTATCATAGACCTATAACGGTGCATCGCACCTCCTGGCCACAGTACCTAAGATAAAGTTTAGGGGTACTACCACTATACATAATACCTTTCTGTTTCGTGGTGCTGGACCTAGGCCTATCATAGACCTTCTATATCGGCGCACCGCACCCTCCTGGCCACAGCACCTAAGGTAGAGTTTAAGTGTACCATTGCCACATGCCACATCCTTCTGTATCGTGGTACTGGACCTAGGCCTATCATAGACCTTCTATATCGGCGCACCGCACCCTCCTGGTCACAGTACCTAGGATATGTAGCCATGGTTCTATACATATGGTCGATCACAGTGTCAGGATTTTACCCTCTTCGTGGCACACAGCCACGATTACTGAGGTCGCAAGACAAGGATCCCATATCGAGTCTGTTGCAACAACAAGGTTGCTCACCTCCTTTATTTGCTTGCAAGACTTTATTACTCTCATTCATTATTAATGCATGCATTCATTCATCATGTTCCTCTTCCATTATCTTTCACTTTACATTACATAATACTTTCATTACATTTATTAATCATAACACGTAAAGCCACGGAAAGATAAACACGTATTGAAACAAGGAACATTGACATTTACCAGTCATCAGTCATCACCATCATACATGGAAACTTCAAACTTAACATAACATACATCATGCATAACATGCAACACTATCATCATCGTGCCCAACAAAACCTCTAAAGCCTTGATGGCCATCTTACATGTACCTACGGTGACTAGCACATAATTACTTACCCCTGCTCTTTTCCCGAAAGACAGTAATTAAACTATGCCTCTCCTCGTACACAACAACCCTATTTGGGCGATTGGGCACATCATGCTACTAGACCAATGCGAATGAACTCCTATGCGACTGAAGCTCCACTTGTGCGAATGGACCCTCAATCGGGCGATTGGACACTATGCGAATGGACACCTATGCGACTGAGCTCTCAGTCGTGCGAATGAACACCTTTGCGACTGAGCACCTATGCGACTGGGCTCTCAGTCGTATGACCTGTCATGCGACTGGACCCATAGTCGTGCGATTGAAGTTCAGTCGTGCGATTGAACCTCAGTCGTCCCTCGGTCGGCTGATTGGCCCTCCAGTCCCATAGCCCTAACTGGGCGTAGACTGCAGTTCATCCCGGATTGCAGTTGCGGTTTTCGACCTCCAAACCCTTCCAAACTCATTCTAAGCCCAAATCAACCCTCCTAATCCTTAGGAAAGCATACTATGACACCATTCAAGCACATACAATCCCGAAATCACACTCTAAACATACTATACACAATCACACCCAAATGGGTCAAACACACACATTTTGAAAAACGGGTTTCTATGTGTTCCAGCCCTAAAATCGGTTGAAAACAAGTAAAATAGGGGTCCTAGAACTCACACAAAGAAGGAGAAGATGAAGAGCTTCGTTTGGACTTGCTACACGATGAATTTCGAGCCCGAATCACCACTTTTCTCTTCTTTTTCTCTTCTTCCTCTCTTCTTTCTCTCTTCCCTTCTTTTAGCTGGGTTTTCTCAAGAGTGGGGAGGATGTGGCTGCCCTCCCCCTCTTAATCTCCCATATTTACAACTTTTCCCCCGTTTTGACAAGGTTGGTCCCCCGACTTTGAATTTTGTTTCTTTTTCTTCTTTCTTTGGCTACAAGGGAAAATATCCGGGTGTTACAAGTCCACCCCCCTTATATAGGTTTCATCCCCGAAACCTGTTATTCCTCGAACAAACGTGGGTAATGCTGTCTCATTTCCTCTTCGGTCTCCCACGTTGACTCGGATCCTTTCCTGTGCCTCCACTGTACACGCACAAGAGGAACCACTTTATTTCTCAGCCTCTTCTCTTTTCTATCGATGATTGCCACTGGTTGCTCCACGTAATTGAGCCGTTCGTCTACTTCGATATCCTCCAGTTGAACAATCATATCCTCATCTGCCAAACACTTTCTCAGATGAGGTACGTGGAATGTCGGGTGAATTCCACTTAACTCATCTGGTAACTCCAATCTATAGGCCACCTCTCCTACTTGAGCGATGATTCGGAAAGGGCCTATGTACCTCGGGCTCAACTTACCCCGCTTTCTGAATCGAATGATACCCTTACAAGGTGAGACCTTCAACATAACCCGGTCACCCACCTGGAACTCAATCGGTCTACGTCGTTTGTCAGCATACGACTTCTGTCTATCTTTGGCTGCCTTCATGAAGGCCTTGATCTTTTCGAGCTTTTCAGTCGTAGCCTCGATCACCTCGACGCTCCCTAACTCCTTATGACCAATATCACCCCAACATACGACTGTCCTGCATCTCCTACCGTATAGCATCTCATAAGGTGGCATGCCAATGCTGGCATGATAGCTGTTGTTGTATTAGAATTCAGCTAACGGTAAGTGGTCATCCCAACTTCCCCCAAAATCAATCACACATGCCCGAAGCATGTCCTCTAATGTCTGAATGGTCCTTTTCGACTGACCATCAGTCTAGGGATGATAAGTTGTGCTAATGTGTAACCTCGTCCCCATCGCATCATGGAAATTCTTCTAGAATTTGGATGTAAACCGGGTGTCACGATCAGACACAATAGACACCGGCACACCATGATGAGTCACAATCTCCTTAATGAAAAGATCCGCCAATCTCTCGGATGAATATGTCTCGCGTATCGATAGGAAGTGAGCACTCTTCGTCAAGCGGTCAACAATCACCCAAATAGCATCATACCCTTTCGGAGTACGCGACAACTTCATAATGAAATCCATGGTGATGTGCTCCCACTTCCATTCCGGTATATCCAAGGGTTGAATCTTTCCATACGGCTTTTGATGCTCGGCCTTCACTTGCAAGCAAGTAAGGCACTTACCCACATACTCCACCACGTCGCGCTTCATACCCGGCCACCAATAATCTTTCTTCATGTCTTGGTACATCTTTGTAGCACCGGGATGAATAGAATATCGAGTCTTATGAGCTTCGTCCATAATCTTCATGCGTAGATCCCCAAAACGAGGAATCCACATCCTCCCGAATCGGGTTTTAACACCAAGTGTGTTTTCACCCAATTCCGCAACCAGACCTCTCATTCGTTCGGAGTTAAGATGATATTCTTTTGATGCCTCATCTTGAAATTCTTTGACTTGCTTCATCACATCAGAGGTCATGATCATCTGATATGCTTTCACCCGAATTGGCTCGGGTCTCTCTTTTCGGCTAAGGGCGTCCGCCACCACATTGGCTTTGCCCGGATGGTAGTGGATCTCACATTCGTAGTCCTTTATAAGCTCTAACCATCGTCTCTGCCTCATGTTCAGATCTTTTTGCTCAAAGAAGTACTTCAAGCTCTTATGGTCAGTGAAAATGGTGCACTTCGTCCTATACAGGTAGTGCCTCCAAATCTTTAATGCAAAGACCACTACTGCTAGCTCCAAGTCATGAGTAGTATAGTTAACCTCATGAACTTTCAACTGTCGGGATGCGTAGGCTATAACTTTTCCCCTCTGCATTAACACACACCCCAACCTCGAGTAGGAAGCATCAGAATAAACCACCAGATCTTCACTTCTATCGGGTAATGACAGAACAGGAACCTGGGTCAACCTCGCCTTCAATTCCTCAAATGCCATCTCCTGAGCTTGACCCCACACAAACTTTACATCTTTCCGGGTCAAATTGGTTAGTGGAGAAACGATCTTGGAAAAGTCTTGGATAAACCTTCAGTAGTAGCTCGCCAAACCCAAGAAGCTGCGAATCTCGGAAGGCGTCTTTAGGGACTTCCATTGCATCACCGCTTCCACCTTTGCCGCACGTGACCCAAGAATTGAACTTCACGTAACCAGAACACGCATTTGGAAAACTTGGCATACAGTTTCTCTCTTCTCAACGTCTCCAACACCTCTCGAATGTGACCGGAATACTCCATCTCACTCCTTGAATAAATCAGGATATCATCAATAAACACAATCACTGACTTATCCAACATCGGCCGACACACTCGGTTCATCAGATCCATAAAAGCAGCTGGCGCATTGATCAGACCAAAGGACATGACAAGAAACTCGTAGTGATCGTAGCACGTGCGGAAAGCTGTTTTAGGAATATCCTGCTCTTTCACCTTCAGCTGATGGTAGCCCGATCGAAGATCTATCCGTGAGAACCAACTGGCACCTTGAAGTTGATTGAACAAATCATCTATCCTCGGTAACGGATACCGATTCTTCACTGTCAGCTTGTTCAGCTCACGGTAGTCTATACACATCCTCATACTACCATCTTTCTTCTTCACAAATAAGACCGGAGCACCCCAAGGAGAGATACTTGGTCTAATGAACCCTTTATCAAGTAGCTCTTGCAACTGCTCCATCAACTCTTTCATTTTCGTCGGAGCCAACTGATACGGTGCCTTGGCAACAGGTTGGGCACCCGGTATCAGATCAGTCTGGAATTCGACCTCTCGGTCAGGTGGCACTCCTGGCAAGTCTTCGGGAAATACATCGGGAAAGTCACACACAACCGGTACATCAGACAGTTATGGTGTGGGCGTTTCCACATCCTTTACATAACACAAGTAGGCGCTACATCCACGCCTCATACACTTTCCCGCCACCGCCATTGAGATTACTTTCAGGATCGTCGTGACCCGATCCCCATAAATAGTTACCGAACTCCCGTCAGGCGCTATCAAACGAATCATCTTCTTTCGAAACACTATGTTCGCCTCGAAGTCCGCCAACCAATCCATTCCAAGAACCAAGTCAAAACCACCTAAGGTCATCACAAATGGTCTAACTGGAAATTTATGACCCTCTAATTCCACATCACAACCCTCTATCATCTCAGAAACCCTGGTAGATTTACCTATGGCAGTCTCTACATCAAAGGGCGCGTCAACACATCTACTACTAACGGGCAGTTTAGCACAGAAAGCAGCAGAAATAAAACTTCTACTGACACCCGAATCAAATAACACAGAAGCTAAAGTTCGGTTCACCAGAAACGTACCGGACACAACATCGAGGTCCGTCCTAGCCTCCTCCTACGTCATCGTGAATGCTCTGGCGCTCGTCCTTGGTCCTTCACTCCCCGTCTTCTTTGCCCCGGAACCCTCAGCCCTGGGCTTCTTACAATCCTTAGTTACGTGGCCCTCCACCCACAATTATAGCATCGGATCGCACGACAGTCCTTGGCTATATGCCCTGATTTCCCACATCTGAATCACACATTCAACCCCAGTCTGCACTCCCCAGTATGCTCTCTCCCACATTTACAGCACTTCTTCGTGACCACACGACGGTCATCCACCCGTGCCTTCTTATTACTCATCGAGGCATTACCCCGACCAAACCTCTTCCCATTCCAGTTCCTATCTCCACGACCCTTCCTACTACCTTCAGCCACCACCACTACAGCCCTTTCATCGTACAGCCTTCCCGCCAAGTCCACTGCCGACCTAAATGTGCTCGGTCGGGCAGCGATCATATGCCTACGAATATCCGCTGGCAAACCCTGAATATACCTCTTGATCTTTCGCGACAGAGGTGTCACCTGATCTGGCACGAGACATGCCATCTCGTTGAACTTTGTGGTGTACTGTTGGTGTGTCATTGTTCCCGCCTCCAGCTGCAGGAACTATCTCTCAACTTTATCCATTTCTCGGTGAGGACAAAACTCCTCAATGACCAACCTCTTCAGCTCTGAACATCTCATCCTACCAATAGCCCTGCTGCCCTTGGCTTGGACTATATTATCCCACCAGCACAGAGCCGAGTCCACGAAAGAGTGGGCAGCAAACTTTACCTTCTGATCCTCCCGACACTCGCTGATGTTCAAAACAGCCTCCATTTCTCTCAGCCACCAGTGAGCAGCAGCAGCAGTGCCGTTACCATCAAAAGTAGGGGGCTTGCACCTTTGAAATGCCCCCATAGTTACAGCCTTGAGCTGACTCATGCACAGGCTCCTCCTCCTCCTCCTCATTATCGGAAGGAATCGTCTCAGTCTCTGGTTGTTCCCATCCTCCCGAAGACCTATTCCTCTCTTGCCTTTCTCCTTCTCGCACTGCCTTTATCACTTCGGTCACCACAGACGGTAAGATCGTCTGCATGACCTGATGTACCTCTTCGACCACTGCCTCCTTCACCGAGGCTCTCAAATTTGCACTCTCATCACCACCCTCCGGATGAGGGGTCTCGAGTCCCTCAGGAATCGCCTTCTCAACTCTAGGTCTACCTATTTTGGGCCGCGATGCTGCACCAATTCCACCACGTGAGGCTTTGGATGATCTACCACCGGCCATCCTCTATAACACACTGAAAGATTCAAACACCAACATGGTCATTCAAGGGAATAGCTCAGTTTATGTCAAGTATAGTAAGTCCCTAATTACAGTGGCCAGTTGTGATTAGCCACTTACTTTACTCTCCTTACCCTGAGCATTACCTGTCCTGACTACATCAGTATCTAAATCTACCAGTAACACATAAATCACATAACATGCGCACATAATACCGGTTACATTAAGAAAATACCTGATGGCACACAGCTACTCAGATTGGCATCCCTTCCCTTTCCGACCCATTCTCAGTTTAAGTTAAGGTTTATTTTGAAAATTTACCCATTTCACTTAAACTTTGGCTCTGATACCAACTTGTAAGGCCCCGTTCCCGGGCACCTCACAGCTGGTCTTCATCGCACTTAACACACATCATTATATAATCATTTCAAAAATTATGCAGCGAAAACTATGAAATAATTTTTCAATTTACTATAGATGCTTTTGCCAGTTAATACAAAGTTCATCGATTGCAAGATATATATTGTTGTATTACATCACTAAAGCATTGTACAAAAGAATGCCATCCCAAAAGAGCTGAGTAGCCGCCTCGTGCCATCCTCAGCAACACTACCTGTCAACTGGAAACACATAAAAAGTCAGCGTTGCTGAGTGAGTCCTAGTTTTATAATAAAAACATACTTTTCTATTGTTAAAACCGTTCTTTACTATCATGCGATCATACATCATACATACACATAGATAATATCATTATTATCTTCTTATCTCATTCTTTCATTCATTCATTCTTTATCTTTAACTTTCATTCATTCTCTATCTTTCATTCGTTCATTATCTATCTTTAACTTTCACATTCTTTCATCTTTAACTCTTTCCTCTCCATCACCCGTAAACCTTACCTTTCTGTATCGTGGTACTGGACCTAGGCCTATCATAGACCTTCTATAACGGTGCATCGCACCTCCTGGCCACAGTACCTAAGATAAAGTTTATGGGTACTATCACTATACACAATACCTTTCTGTTTCGTGGTGCTGGACCTAGGCCTATCATAGACCTTCTATATCGGCGTACCGCACCCTCCTGGCCACAGCACCTAAGGTAGAGTTTAAGTGTACCATTGACACATGAAACATCCTTCTATATCATGGTACTGGACCTAGGCCTATCATAGACCTTCTATATCGGCGCACCGCACCCTCCTGGTCACAGTACCTAGGACATGCAGCGATGGTTCTATACGTATGGTCGATCACATTGTCAGGATTTTACCCTCTTCGTGGCACACAGCCACGATTACTGAGGTCGCAAGACAAGGATCCCATATCGAGTCGTTGCAACAACAAGGTTGCTCACCTCCTTTATTTGCTTGCAAGACTTTATTACTCTCATTCATTATTAATGCATGCATTCATTCATCATGTTCCTCTTTCATTATCTTTCACTTTACGTTACATAATACTTTCATTACATTTATTAATCATAACACGTAAAGCCACGGAAAGATAAACACGTATTGAAACAAGGAACATTGACATTTACCAGTCATCAGTCATCACCATCATACATGGAAACTTCATACTTAACATAACATACATCATGCATAACATGCAACACTATCATCATCGTTCCCAACAAAACCTCTAAAGCCTTGACGGCCATCTTACATGTACCTACGGGGACTAGCACATCATTACTTACCCCTGCTCTTTTCCCGAAAGCCAGTAATTAAACTATGCCTCTCCTCGTACACAACAGCCCTATTTGGGCGATTGGGCACCCTTCAGTCGCATGGCCTCCATGCGACTGAACATCATACGACTAGACCAATGCGAATGAACTCCTATGCGACTGAACCTCCACTCGTGTGAATGGACCCTCAAATGTGCGATTGGACACTATGCGAATGGACACCTATGCGACTGAGCTCTCAGTCGTGCGAATGAACACCTCTCTGACTGAGCACCTATGCGACTGGGCTCTCAGTCATATGACCTGTCATGTGACTGGAACCATAGTCGTGCGATTGAACCTCAGTCGTACGATTGAACCTCAGTCGTCCCTCAGTCGTCCGATTGGCCCTCCAGTCGCATAGCCCTAACTGGGCGCAGACTGCAGTTCATCCCGGATTGCAGTCGCGGTTTTCGACTTCCAAACCCTTCCAAACTCATTCTAAGCCCAAATCAACCCTCCTAATCGTTAGGAAAGTATACTATGACACCATTAAAGCACATACAAGCCCGAAATCACACTCTAAACAGACTATACACTATCACACCCAAATGGGTCAAACACACAAATTTTCAAAAACGGGTTTCTATGTGTTCCAGCCCCAAAATCGGTTGAAAAAAAGTAAAATAGGGGTCCTAGAACTCACACAAAGAAGGAGAAGATGAAGAGCTTCGTTTGGACTTGCTACACGACGAATTTCGAGCCCGAATCAGCACTTTTCTCTTCTTTTTCTCTTCTTCCTCTCCTCTTTCTCTCTTCTCTTCTTTTGGCTGGGTTTTCTCAAGAGTGGGGAGGATGTGGCTGCCCTCCCCCTCTTAATATCCCATATTTACAACGTTTCCCCGTTTTGACAAGTTTGGTCCCCCGACTTCAAACTTTATTTCTTTTTCTTCTTTCTTCGGCTACAAGGGAAAATATCCGGGTGTTACAATTTCTCTTGCGTATACCCTGTAGCGTGGTCTTCCCACACTTGTCTTGTCCTGCAAGTTCAAGGAAACAAAAAAAAACACAAGTAACTTACATTTAACAAATATAGCAACAAGTCTAAAATACAACAAAAATTACTTGCATTCTGAATTCTATGTTAATTATATATTTTCATTTTAAAAGATAATAGTATAAAAAGAGGATTACCTCTCCCGCTACCACTGCCACTGCCGGATTCATTACTGACCTCGCACTGTCATGGCGGCTGCCATGATCGATCATCATCGGGAGGACCACCACCAGGTGGACCATGACCATAGGTATCCTCACGGTAACCTCGTGCCACGTCTGCCATCTGTAAAAAAAGATTATATAAGTATACAAATATACCACAAATAGCATTAATATTTGCTTACAATATTTTGAATCATTAGCTAAACACACACAATTGAAAAAACAATTCAATAAACATAATTATTAAAACATAATACATGATTCAAATTAAATTAAAATTTATAATCAATCGGATTCATCGGTATGATAAGAATCTACTCCACAATCATATTAGATTCGTCTAAATGATCATCTGAATCATCAGAAACATCAATTTCGTTGTCTGCATCGTTGTATTCACCATCATCCGTATATTCGTATGCTTCATCCCTACTTCAACATGTTCAAGGGAAACATCGACGTCTGTTGTTTCATCTCTACTCAAACAATCATAAGTCAGATTATCCAAGTCAACCAACAATAAAGGTTAGATGAAGTGTTACCATGTATTAAATCTGCTTCGATATTTTCCATGATAATATCTCAGTCCCAAATCTTCCGATGATTCACCTCTTGGACGACCTTCCAATGTCTGTTTGATTGAACTCTTTGACCGGCTTTTAGACGGTTCGTCAAGATAAAAAGACTTGATCAGCTTGGGTTGCAAGAATGTATTGGTCATTTGTAAACTATTCAGTTTGAGCAAAAATATTGTTATGTTATTCTTAATGACATAAAGTTTGTTGTTATTAGTTTTAAACCATTTACATCGAAACAAAACAACCTTGCAACGATCTAGATAACCTAGCTCCAAAATCTCATCCAACAAACCGTAATACTTTGTTCCCAGTTGTTAAGATGCTACTGTTTTGAGTTGTACGGCGTAAGTCTCGGGCATGAACCACAAACCTCACACCGTTAACTATACAAGCGGTGTAGGAGTTTGCATGTCGTGGTCTATTTGCCAAAGCAAATAACTGAGGACTAACACTATATTCATTATTTAATCACCGACGGATGATCTATATGAAATAAGAGAAAATTAGAATGATTATAATATTATTAGTTTGCATAATCGGTTTTACATACAAATGAGTTAGCCTTCTGTTTAAACTAGTTAGGAAAATTTGCTTTCAAGTCGGTCCCATGTGGCATTTGAGTAATAAATTTACTATAAATAATGTTACTTGCGTTAATAATAATCATCTAAAAGATAACTTATGAAAAGACAACCTAAAATAAAAGTACCTACTCCTTTTATTCTTCGATCTTGGAGCTGCTGTTAAGGACAAACCAATTTAGTTTTCCCAAAGCACACCATCCATTTTTATCAACCCCCTTGCTGATAGGTGTGCATAGCGATTGGAAGACATAAAACTCACATGTGGGAATTAGGGCGTCCGTGTTTCTGTCCGGTCGATTAAATCTCATTGGTACACCGTCAAGATACCTTGAACAGAAAGTTAAGGCTTCATCTGCGACATACCCGTCTGTAATGGAACCTTCAAGCCTAGCCTTATTTCTAACATAATGTTTCATCTTTTTTCATATCTTTCAAATGGGTACATCCACCTCATGTAAACTGACCCACCTTGATAGGCCTCCTCAGGTAAATGCATAATTAAATGAATCATTATGTCAATAAATGACAGAGGAAATTTTTGCTCGAAAGAACACAAATTTTAATCAACTTCTCCTTAGCATCTTGCATGTCAGATGACATCAAGTTCCGAGGAAAAAGTTGTTTAAAGACTAAGCACATCTCAATTATTGGTGTTGAAATGTTTTTGTCCAAGTACACTTAAGCACCAATCAGAAGCAACCATTGCATAATTACTTGATGATCATGTGACTTCATCCCCGTTATTTGGGTATCATTATCGGTTACCTTATGTTTTACTCCCTTAATGAACTAACAAAAAAGACTCCTTTCCGTATTTGAGAAAGAGAAATTAGGATGAGGCTTTGAAAGCTTACCGTTACCGTTATCTACAAGCGACAAGTCACATCGAATGTTCTATTGTTCTAACACCATTCTTGCCTTAGCAGTGTCTTTGGATTTTTGCTTGTTCATCATCAACGTATTTAACAAACTCTCGCACATATTTTTTCGATATGCATGACATCCAAATTATGTTTTAGTTGAATTGAAGACCAATATTCAAGCTCGAAGAAAATAGAATGCTTGGTCCAATTCAATTCAACATTGGAATCACGTTTTCTCTTCTTACCACCAAATTGAACATGTTTCCCAGAAATACGGGGTGACAAATTATTAATTTGTTACAAGATATGATCATTAGTTTTTCTATTAGGAGGATGCCTGTCTCATTCTTATCACTGAATGACTTGTCATTCCTCTATTTATGATTCGTGGGTAACTATCTCCTATGCCCAACATAAGCATTTTTTCCTAATACATGAACAAATGGAGTGTCTTCCATACATGTTGGGCATGCAAAGTAACATTGCCCACTCTAACCAGATAAGCTACTATGAGTAGGGAAATCATTGATGGTCCATAAAAGCATTGCTCGCAATGTGAAGAAAGTGTTTGTAACAACATCTTTTGTCACGACTCCATCCGACCAAAGAGTTTTCAATTCATCAACCAATGGTCTCAAAAAAACATCTATGTCCTTCCCAGGTGATTTAGGACCGGGGATTAATAACGTCTGTATGAATGAAGACTCTTTTATACATAACCATGGCGGCGTATTGTATGTTGTCAATATGACCAACCACATGCTATAGGACGTACTCATGTTGCCAAATGGATTGAAACCATCAGCAACCAACCCTAATATGACATTTCTAGGCTCTTCGAAAAAAGCAGGGTACATTGAATCGAAGTCTTTTTATGATATACCATCCACCGGATGACGTAACTTACCATCTTCCATGCAACGTCCAGAAGCATGCCATGGCATATGCTTTGCAGTGTGTCCTGAGCTATAAATATGCTTTAATCTAGGAATTAATGGAAAGTAACGCATAACCGTGTTGGTAACTTTCTTGCCTTTAGTGTTTGCTTCCTTCCATCTAATTTTAGAACATATTGGACATTTTTGCAAATCTTTGTTATCCTTCCCCCAAAATAAACAATAGTCATTCTTACAAACGTGGATCAATTCATATCCTAACCCAACTTTTCCATTATCTTCTTGGCTTCATAGTTTGATGGTGGGATTTTAGCAAGCAAAAATGCATTTCTATGAAATTATAGCAATTGGTAAAATGATGCATCGGTTCATTTATTGATGGCTTTCATGTGACTCAGTTTAGCCAAAAATCCAATGAAGACATCCCGTCACGACCAGGGTATAGTACGGTGTCGGCAAGTTTCAGTAATTCAACAAGTTCATCATTTGTATCACTTGGTATTTTTGTTGTGTTCATTGGACATTCTTCTGACGAACATCATTGATGAAATCATGTATTGGGTTTGTCGTTTGAGGTATGACCGGAATTACAGGTGACGGGACATATGATTCACAGTGATGCATCCATGTTTTGTAAAATCAGAAAAAACCACATTATGTATGTGGTGCTCTATTTTTGGAAGAGGAAACCAATAATAATTATTTCAATTATTACATGAAAATCAAGCTTTATTTTGGCTATTCGTATAATTCTTACACCTTTCCATGAATACTTTAAGACCAATCAGATATTCTTTAGAAAATTTATTTTCTAAAGTAGTCAAACTCTTATCAATCATCATAACTATGTCCACAAACAAATATTTATTATCTTAACACATTTAAAAGATAACTTGAAATACAAACACAAATCATATTAATTCAGCAAATTTTACACTAAATAATTACGAATGATTTGTGATGCATGTAAAAAGTATATATATTTTGATAAATGTTTTTCACACAGATTCAGTTTTAATTGGTTATTACTATACTAAACTACACACACAAAAGACAAATGTACCTATCGTGAGGTAATATAGTGATGGTAAGAACCGAGTATCAATCCGTGGACACACCTAGCCTACTCAACAACCTTAATGATTGACTACCAGATTTGATTTTTGTTTAGGAATATGATAAGTTGCATTGATGTAAATTAGGGTTTTTAGTTTTAGAAATAGAAATAAAATAAAGTAAAACAAGGTTGAAAGTTTTGGATTTAAAATCAGGGGATAAAGGCTATCATCCTAATTAGATTGCACTTATGTAATTGTGATGAAGTGGTGGTGTGATTAAAATATTGATTAAAGTAATTGTGTTAATATTTATAAAGATGAGCTGGCGCGATTTCTCGTCTATCCGCTTCGTAGTGACTAGGACCACGTCAGGTTGACATTTACTGCTTAGGTCAAAGCCCTAGTAATGTAGGTAAATCTTTTGTGACCTTTTTGACATACGATTTCTGAAAACATAACTTAATGTAAGAAGAGAGTTGATCAAGTTTCTTTCCAACATACCATTAATTTTAGAAAACCATAACAATTACTGTAGATTTCTCAGACTAATAAAAGGGAACCTGTAAATGATTAGAAAGTTAAGGTTATATGATTTCTAATAACCATCTCTAGTTAATTAGTCATTGATTTGTTATAAAGATCGATTTCACGAATAAAAGTTGATTATACATTTTTTAACCGTGTATGACAATCACAATTACAAATCATAAGTTTATAACTTCCCATTCAAATGTAGGTGCTACCCATCGAAAGTTTTTCCAAGACCACCATAACATTAACACAATATATATCACATCATTAGTTCATCACAAATTACATAAGTTTCATCCAATTAGGATGATAATAAGAGTTTAGCTCATGATTAGCTTGAACATAACAACAAACAACATAGAAGATAGAAATGAATTCATCAGTGAAATGGAACAATCAAACCGATGATCCACAATGGATGATGTTTAGACAATCTCGAGCTTCTTTCAAGTGTTGTATGCACCTCCCGAGCCTCCAGATGGTCTTCAAGACTTGATTCTCGAGAGAATTCTGTAGAGTAACTCCCTACCAAAAGCTCTCTAAAATGTTGAACTTAGGCATCTATTTATAGGCTTTCTGGAGTGTTTAAGCACGGCCCCGTGCCGCCCCGTGTTAGTATAATGCTTACGAAAGTTGGTCGGTTCGTACATGCAGATGTTGTCAGGCACGACCTCGTGACAAATGGGGCACGACCCCGTGTTTGAGGTGGGGCACGACCCTGTGCCACCTGGGGCACGACCCCGTGTTTACTTTTAGGGGACAGTACTTTTTGTCCTGTCAGATGTCCAAACACAGGGGTGTGCCAAATTTAGCATGGGGGTGTGTTTCAGGTAAGACATAGGGGCGTGCTTAATGAGGCACAACCCCATGCTTAGACTTGAAAGCTTGGATTTCTTTAATTTTTTGTTAAATATGCTTTTTTTTGTCCATCTTGCCATTTACAACACCTGAAAACACAATTTAAAGATTTTAAGTAACATAATCATCATTTTAAGGAATATATTAAGGAACAATTTATGTGGTTTTGATAGGGTTTTTATGTAAAATTTGGACCACATCAATTTGATAGACATCCGGTTTGTAGCAAGGTGGCCATCCTAACCCACTTTTTAAACGTTTTGTCTCATATACACATACAAATATACATCCATATACAAATACATATATTCTCATGTTTTATACATCCATTTTCATCTTAATTTAACACACATACACACATACACATCTACATCCATACACAAATACATACATTCTCATGTTTTATACATCCATTTTCATTTTATTTAACATACATAAACACATACACATATACATCCACACACAAATACATACATTCTTATATTTTATACATCCATTTTCATCTCAATTTAACATACATACACACATACACATACACATCCATACAAAAATACATACATTCTCATGTTTTATACATCCATTTTCATCTCAATTTAACATACATGCACACATACACATATACATCCACACACAAATACATACATTCTCATGTTTTATACATCCAATTCATCTCAATTTAACATACATACACACGTACACATATACATCCATATATAAATACATACATTCTCATGTTTTATACATGCATTTTCATCTCAATTTAACATACATACATACATATGCATATACATCCATACACATACACATATACATCCATTTTCATCTCAATTTAACATACATACATACATACACATATACATCCATACACATACACATATACATCCATTTTCATCTCAATTTAACATACATACACACATACACATATACATATACATCCTCTAATCTTAATTTTAGATTTGCTAACAAAAGCATCTAAGGGATTATGGTTTACTAACAACACTTTGAATAGACTTCTTGTGGTTACCGGTGTTCAACAAATACACATATACATCATCTAACCCTAATTTTAGATGATAACCATAATTTAACACAAAATTTTAAAAAAAGAGTTATTTGTAACATCTCGTAATTTTCGTTAAATGAAAGTTAATTTTATAAACAATTAAGTTAAATACGTTGATATTAATTCCAATAATTACAATAATCATAAAATAATAATAATAATAATAATAATAATAATAATAATAATAATAATAACGTCATAATAATAATAGTATTGCTATTAATAGTTATTAAGAAAATAAACATGTAAGAAAATTTGGATTTAAAGGTTTAGGGGGTTGGTTTTGCCATTTTGGAAACCTTAAAAGAAGGTTTCTGCATGAAATAAAAACAATACAAACCACAGGGACCATTTGTGTAAAATTCCAAAACACCCAACTCCACCCCCCTTCTTCCCCGCGATCCTTCGGCCGACCATCCACCAAAACCGCGCACTAAACTCTAAAAGTAATCAAATTAATGGCGCACTAACGAACGTTTCATCAATTATAATGCTCCACTGAATTCAATTTCGTATAAAACATGCACAAACACCCCATTCGAACACCACCATAACCGCATACCTGCAACTCCATTAAAACCCCCTCTCCGATTGATTTTAACTGGAACTGATAAAGGGCTTTTAGTCTCGATCATCATCCGAAACTTCCTATTAATTTAATTTGATTATCATCAGCATTTACCCATTAATCAATAGAGTGCCACAGTCGCGACCTGTTCTTGTTGGGTTCATCACCAATTCATCATCATACGGGTAAATACACACACCCACACACTCGATTTCACTTGGGGAATAAAAGCCCCATGATTTCAGATGCCTTCGAAACCGAATCGAACCTCAATTTGGATGAGGTTCGAACTAGGGCACATACGGGATTGGGGGTTTGATTGAAATTGTGTTTAAAACAATTAAGAACCAAGAACTATCGTGGCTGTATGCCATAGTTCACTGGTTCCCTGTCCGCTTGCAATCCGAGAGGTCCCGGGTTCGACCCCGGGCAACCTCATTTATTTTTTAGAGGCTTTTTAAGCTTTTAAAAAATACAGAAAAATTCTAAAAATTATAAAAATAACTTTTACAAACTTTCCTTATTTTAAAAATTACCTAACCATTTTCTGTAAATTTATTTATTTAAAACACCTTAATAATTTTTATAAAATAATGTTTACATAAGTTATAAATAATTAATTTTATAAAAATGGACTCTAAATAATAATTTAAATCATTAATTTATTATTAGACACTACATTGTCATTAATTATGGATTTATCATGATAAATGTAGAAGTTATATATTTTATAATTTCACAAATTATTTATAAATATTATCTTTCTTATAAAATATAGTAAATAAAGGTTTAGATTAATAATTCATTATTAATCAAAACGTTATTCCAATTAATTTAAATAATTATAAAGCTTTATTATTATATTGAATCTTATCTATATTTATACTTAAATTCGTTTCTAAATACTTAATCATATAAACTTATATAATTCCTTCTAATGAAATCAAGATGTAAATAACTACATTATAACTCATTACTTATTAAAAACCTTAAAAATATTAAAAACCTAATTCTTATTCGAATGTTAATCATATTATTAACCATAAACTCGTAAATAATAACTAACATTAATTATATTCCTATTAAATGAAATCCAGGTTAACCGAAACCCTAATCGTCGTACGAACATTATTTCCTTGCTGTACAATCAAGGTGAGTTTCACGGCCCCTTTTTATGCTTATACAATTGTTTCAATCTTTTACAAAAATAGGGGAAAAGTATGCTCATCAGTTTTCAATGCTGCTCAATATACATACAATTTTCATACTTGGAATCAACGTGATACTGTTTTGTGAGTACTTATCTGAAGCATACATGATGTTACTGTGTGATTCTTCTTACAACCATTAATTCCGGGTAGGAACCAACGGATAGGTATTGGTAGTACTACTGGGTTGACACCCCCATCCTTGACAGATGGTTACTTGTGAGTACCATCACACTGCCAGGAACGGGCCTTGGGTGAATATATTCCGACAAGTTATTGTGTGTACGTCAATAGGTTTGGTTGTTTAAAACTCATGGTGTGTGATTTTGCTTGCTTATAACTATATGCACGGTATTCCACTACAAACACTATACAGCATCAATTACATGTTTACAATTCAAACCTGTGAACTCACCAATAATATGTTGACCTTTTAAGCATATCTTTTCAGGTAACAATCATTGAGGATAGCTAGGGATGCTGCCTTAGCGACGACCTTAGGATTGCACTACTTAGACTCATTGGATGTCTGTGACAGTTGCTTGATTTTTATTATTCACTTATGTTCATTTGTTTCCTGGGTTGTGGGACATATACTTATTTGGTTTGTATGATGTCGTGGAATTGACTAACTGCGACACAAGTCTCCATTTGTGTCGGGTGACGTCATGACACGTTGATTTTCTTCATTTAATGCATCTCTATTAACTTACAATGTGTTGTGACAATCCCGTCCATTACATCCTCGTGTTTCCGCTATAAGCGGGGGTGTGACATTATTACCTGAAATTAAGAGTGGAATAGCGATGGTGGTGACGGCAGATGACGGTGGAGCAGGTGGCGTTGGTGGTGATGGAAGATTGAGGTGGGGGTTGCGGCTGTAGAGCAGGTGGAGGTAGTGTGTTTGAGCGGTGGAGCAGGAGGCGGTGGTGTGTTTGAGCGGTGGAGCAGGCGGTGGTGGTGTATTTGAGCGGTGGCGCGACAATCGGCAGCGGCGGTGAGTGGCCGATGGAGGTGGAGCAGGTGAGTTTGTTTGAAAATGGGGAAAATAGGGACACGGATCTGCAATCCCCTTTTTATATCATGTCACATTTTTTGCCGCGATTAAAAAATTGACGGAAATATATTAATTTAAATAATTAACATTTATTTAAACACTTTTTTGCGACGACATATCACCGCAAATAATAAAACTTAAAATAATTGAATAAAGTCAGAAATAAATAATTCAAAATTGTTTTTTGAGACGAAAACATCGCGGCAAATAAATTAGCGGGAAATTTTCCCGCCCAAAGAGGATTCAGAAAATATAAAAATCTCAAAAATATATTTGCGACGTAAGTATATCGTCGCAAAAAATATTAACAAATAAAAAATGTAAAATAAATTAAATTAGACCTTTTGTGACGATATTATCACCGCAAATAGGAAGATTGACTAAAAAGTCGAAAAGTAAAAATTTTTGTCATTTAGCATGTTTTTTGCGACGAAGCCGACATCGCCACAAAAAACTTAGACACAATAAACCATATTTTCTGTAGTGATTGTTTATCCACAGGGCTGGTCCCGAGAATTCTTAAGAGACATTGGGCCCGGGGCAAAAACGAAAAAGGAGCCCCTGTAATACGACGTATAAAAAAACGTGTGACACTCTACATATATCCCACATCGGCCGTGGACAGGAGAGATTCCTGGTTATAAGGAATGTCTGGTCTCTAATATCACCAACGCGTTTTGGGCGTATTGGCTGTGGATGAGAGCAGAACTCCACAGTTAAGCGTGATCAGGTGGCAGTAATCCAGATATGGGTGACCTCCCTGGGAAGTTTTCACCTGGGCAACTAAAAGCAAATCCGTGAGCTACTCGTAGGCAAAGCAGACAATATTGGTGGTATGAGAGGCCGGGTTTTACAGAATGGTATCAGAGCCACTCCTGTGCCGTTCGGAATGTGGGACATACCTCACCGAGGATGGTGACTTCTCGGGCTCATCGAGGACGATAAGTCCAAAAGGGGGTGATTGGACACCCTACATATATCCCACATCGGCCGTGGACAGGAGAGATTTCTGGTTCACAAGGAATTTCTGGTCTCTAATATCACCAACGCGTTTTGGGCGTATTGGTTGTGGATGAGAGGAGAACTCCACAGTTAAGCATGCTCAGGTGGCAGTAATCCAGGGATGGGTGACCTCCCTAGGAAGTTTTCACCTGGGCAACCAAAAGCAAATCCGTGAGCTCATCGTGACGATGAGCTCACGGATTTGCTTTTGGTTGCCCAGGTGAAAACTTCCTTGGGAGGTCACCCATCACGGACAATATTAATGGTATGAGAGGCCGGGTGTTACAAAACGAAACCGAATAATTTGTATATAAAAAATTATAATTTGATGATAATGTTATAAAAATAAACAAAATGAAAGTATTGTATCGAAATAATATAATTTATTTACTTAAATGAATCAGGAAGTTCTCTTAGCATTTTTGAAAACAAAGCTCTCGATTAATTTTTCATATTAAAATAAGTTTATATTGGGTAAAGGATATTGGGTTAACATATTTAAAAATGTTAATGAGCTTTAAGGTAAAGTAATATAGGTTAAAATAATAAAATTGTTATCGGGTCTTTTTAATGAGTTTATTAATAGTTTATAGTTTTTTTTAAAATACACACACACACATATATATATATATATATAAAAAACAAACAAACAAACAAATAAACAAACAAACCCAGTATATCCCACTAAAATACAGGGTCTGGGAGGGGTACGTGATGGCAAGTCTTTCGTCTATCTTGAGAGATAGAGAGACCGCTTCCAAAGAGACCCCCGACTCGAAAACGATAGCAAGCAGATTATAGAGCATACAACACATAGGTATAGATCATATAAGGGTTTAGAATAAGCACATGCATATTCATAAGTATATTCATAAGCATAACATACATCACATAAGCATAAGCATACCCATAAGCATAAGCATACCCATAAGCATAACAACCAAAAAATAGTGCATACATCTAATAAGCAACATTCTTCACCTATAAATGGAAAATGTCAATAACCTACACATCACGCGAGGGGTCACGCATCAGGTCTTTCTTTACTCTTCCTACCAACAGGTCCCACTAGAAGTCCTTAATTTTAATTCTACTCCTCCATGCACTCCTATCCTCGATCATATGCTCAGTGACGTGCAACTCTACCGTATCCCGCATAATTTCTCAACCCAAGTCAACTTAGGTCTTCCTTTACTTCTCCTACTATCTAAGGTGATGTTCTCTACTGCTCGAACAGGCGCTGACATATGTCTCCTCTTCACGTGCGCAAACCATCTTAATGTTCCATCTTTTATTTTATCCATGATACAAGCAACCTATAGCTTCTGTTGAAACACGTCGTTCCTTATCTGATCCAGTCTTATGTGTCCACACATCCACCTTAGCATTAGTAATTCTGCGACATCTATTTGTCGCTCGTGCGATTTTTTGTGGCCTAACAGTCTGTTCCGTATAACATAGCTGGACCTACTACCACTCAATATAGTTTTCCCTTTAGTCTTGCTGGGAACCTCTTATCATACAAAATCCCTTATACTGCTCTCCGCTCCATCCTACTTGAACACGGTGGGCTACATCACTGTGTATCTCTTCGTCCTCCTATACGTAGAAGCCTAGGTATCTGAACCTTGACTTGTATGGGACCGTCAGACCCTGGATACAGATTTGGGTGTCCTCTTCATTCTCTCCACTAAAGTTACAATGCATGTATTCCGTCTAAGAGTGACTTATCCTTATGCCTTTGCCTTCTAGTGCCGCTTTCCACTGTTCTAACCCCTGGTTAAGCACCCTTTTAGATTCTGATATTAACATAATATCATCCGCAAATGACATGCACCACGGGACTAGCTCCTATATAGACTTGGCCATCTCATCCAACACTACTGTAAAGAGAAATAGGCTCAATGTCGATCCTTGGTGAAGTCCCACTTCCATCGGGAAGAAGTCTGTGTCTTCGACTGGGGCTCGCACACATGTTCTTGCCCCATCATACATATCCTTAATTATCTTGATATCTCTGTGGTACCCTTCTATGTCTTAGACTTTCCCAAATGATTTTTCATGGAACACAGTCATAAGCTTTTTCTAGGTCAATGAATATCATATGGAGATCCCTTTTTCTTTTTTCTATATTTCTCCATTATCCTCCTTATGATGTGTATGGCTTCTGTTGTAGAGCGCCCTAGCATAAATCCAAATTGATTTATCGCTATCTGAGTTTCGCGTCTAATTCTCGTGTCAATAACTCTTTTCTATAGTTTCATGGTGTGACTCGAGAGCTTTATTCCCCTGTAGTTTGTGCAACCTTGTACATCTCCTTTTTTTATATATGGAGACTATGACACTGCTTCTCCACTGCTCTAGCATCTTCCCAGTCTTGAATATAGTGTTGAATAACTCTGTTAGCCATTACAGTCCCTTTTCTCCCAGGCACTTCCACACTTCAATAGGTATGTTATCTGGCCCCAATGCCTTAGCCCTCCCCATTTCTTAAGAGCTCTCGTAACTTTCTCGACTGTGATGCTTCGTAACTTTCTCGACTGTGATGCTTCTACAATAACACTTATTTTGTTGTATTGTTTGAGTTGTTTGATCGATCTCTATTTGTTGATTAGGGCTCCTTTTATTGAAAAGGTTATTAAAATAAATTTTCCATCTCACCTTGATGTCTCTCTCCTTCACCAAGACTTTTCCATCCTTAGCCTTTATAAGCTTCACCATTCTCAAGTCCTATCTTCTATGTTCTCTTGCTTTGACAATCTTACACATGTCATGATCTCCTTCATTCGTCTCTAGTCGCTTGTACATCCTCTCATAAACTGCGTTCTTTGCCTCTGATACAGACTTTTTCGCCTCTCGATTGGCCTTCTTGTATTTATGTTTTAGTTTTTCTCGTTCTTCCTCATTATTAGAGCATAATAGCTCTCTAACGCTTTGTTGTTTAATTCTTATCTTCTCCTGTACATCTTCATTCCACCACCAGGATTCCTTATGACCGACTGTCTTACTTGCTGTAACTCCAAAAGTTTCTTTAGCTGTTTGAATGACTCTAGTGGCCATGGCCTCCCACTTTTGGTTTACGTCTTCCTGTGGGCCAGTCTAGATCATTGGTAGGACCTTATCTCTAAATATGTTAGTATTTTCGTCTTTGAGTTGGCCCCATCTGATTGTACGACTAATTCTCTTGGTTGGTTTGACAATTTCTTTCTTCACGCGTATGTCCGCCACCAACATATGATGTTGGGTCAATACTGTCTCGGCCGTTATTGCCTTATAGTCCTTCCACAAGCTACTGTATTCTCTTCTCATCAGCAAATAGTCTATTTGGGTGTATCTCCCGCCGCTGCTAAACGTGTTTAGATGCGAGTCTCTTTTCTTAAGAAATGAATTTATAACACCTAGATCATGAGCTAATGCAAAGTCAAGAAAGTCCTTACCTCCATCATTTCTAAGACCATATCCAAAGCCTCTATGCACCAAAGAGAAATGATCATTATCCTTACCAGTATGCCCATTAAAATCTCCTTTTATGCATATTTTTTCTTTTTGAGGTATGTCTCTCATAACTTGATCTAAGCTCTCCCAGAAATTCTTTCTTTCCGCTTCCCCTAATCCAGCATGTGGTGCATACGTACTAACTACTGTCACTACTTCATCCCATATTACTATTTTTAATAGCATAAGTCTATCATCATATTTCTCACCTCCACTATATTATCTTGAAATTCATTAACAACTACGAAACCCACCCTATTCTTTTTTCTATATGATCCTGAATACCATTGTTTGTACCCATTGCACTATGTTGCTCTCCTACCCCGCCATCTAGTCTTCTAAAGACATGCTATCCGTACCCTATGTCTTTTTAACACGTCTATTAACTCTAATAACTTACTAGTTAACATTTCTACATTCTACGATGTCAATCGTAATCTATAACTCTTTTTCCCTATCGTTAAACTTCTCGTCACCGAACATGATCTCGGGACAGCATAATGACTCCTCCTATCTATTTTACCATATTAACTCACCCTAACAAGAAAACCAAACAAAACCCACAAATACAACAACTATTCACGGATAACACCTTAAAATAGAACCAAGTAACGAGGTAATACGTGGATGTAGTTTCAATCTAAGAGGAATGAAAAGTTACAAACACATGAGTAGTATAGGTTATGAAAGTCTAGCACTTACGATGCATAATCAAATGCAGTCACTCATAACAAGTAAACAACACACAAGTGATGCACAATCAAATCACAAGAAAGCATAAATAGCATAAGAATAAGGGATGGCTCTCCCTATTTAAAACTAGATACTGGTACCCCTAACCCAGCCAAAAGTCTAAACGGAAAGATAAAAGTAAACAACAAAAAATAGAGATAGAACAATCTCACCAAATGCACACCCAAGTTAGAATAAATATTCTCAGCTCCAGTAACGTTGACTTGAGCTCCGGTGGGATTACTCCGGTGAGTCTGTTATGGCTGAGATCTAACGTGTGGAGGTGTTGGAGTTCGGAGAGTGTGGCCAGAATGTTGGTAATGGTAGCAGCGGTAGCAAACAATCAAGAATGCAACACATAAAGCAAAAGCAACAAAGAATAAGGTGGTGGCTCTCCCTAATATAACTTCAATTGCCGGTACTCAGCCAAGGCGCCCTACACAAATGCTTTAATATAGTAGATCTACAGGCATGTAACCTTCACTTAAGGTCACAAAACCCGAGTAGAAGAAAGAATACCTAAAAATGTCTACGGTTGTAGTCCCTAGTTGCTCCTCTTAAAAAGAATAAGCCCAACAACAGCTTCAATTTTAATTGTAAGAACAACTTTGTCAAAAAAAAATACCTTAGTTTTGTTTTGAACAAAACCCTGAGTAGATCGGGCCCTAGGTGGACACCCAGCCGGCCCACTCTTAGGGTCGGCCCTGTTTATCCACTAAACATGAGTTTTTCTTTTTCAAACCATATTTTTAAGTTTTAATTGAAAAACAATTAACAAATAATATTTTAGTCAATTGTTAGTCTATTTATTATAATAAAAAAAAGTTTTGAGTGGAAGCTTGACATAATTATAAACCTCTTAATTTTATTTTTCTCGCTACTCTATCTTATTAAATAATTATATTAATTATTAATTATATTATTTATTATTTTTAGATTAAAAAAGATCTTTTTATAAATGTAATTTCCAAATAAATAAATTTTTATAAAATAAAAAAATTCTTTAAAACATCAAACCTTTTTAAAAATAAGAAATGTTTTTTAAAATCTGTGTTTTTTATAAAAGAAATTATTAACCAAAATAATGAAATTTTGAAGCTATTAATAAGAAAAAAATTAAAAATGACAGGTTTTTAAAACGGTTTGTTTTAAAATAAAATGCTTAAAACTTTTTTTTCCAAAAAACAAAAATAATTAAAAATTTAAGTAAAAAAGAGATATTATTCTTTTCTTACTTATAGTCCTTATTTATATGCAAGTAGCTGTAGTAAACCCGTGTATTACATGGGTTTAATAAATAAAATATCAAACAAAATAAAATTATTAATTATAAAAAGATATACTAAGACATGATATGATCGAAATTACGTATGGGTAATAACTATAAATAATAAAACAATAATATGAACTTTTTAATTTTTTTTTTTTACAAAGATAAAGTAAACATTTTGTTTCAAGATAATGTTTTAAAAAATTTATATATTTAAAAATTTCTTACTATAACTTCCTATTTTAATTATTTTTTATAAAAAATTTACTTTAAAAAAACTAATTTTAAAATATTACGTAAAAATAGTTTATTTTTTAGAAAAATTATTTTTATAAAAAACTATTTCTATAGAAATAACATTAATAAAAAGATCTATTTCTTAATTAATTAAAAAACTAATTACAATATAAAATTAATAAATAATATTATTATTAATTAAAATATATATTTAATAGGTGAGAGAAGCGGGAAAGTTTGATAAGAATACATGTGATACTGACACGTGACACTCCCATTTAACTTTTTACTAGATTAGAAAGATTTC
The DNA here is from genome assembly GCA_024085815.1 of Flaveria linearis. Classification (NCBI taxonomy): domain Eukaryota; kingdom Viridiplantae; phylum Streptophyta; class Magnoliopsida; order Asterales; family Asteraceae; genus Flaveria; species Flaveria linearis. Next base: position 34,381,621 of record CM044012.1, read on the forward strand.
AATTAAATATTATCTTAACATATCGTTTTATAATTAATAACTTTCCTTCTTAACTATTTATTATTTTATTTCAATAATTCGTGTGATACATAATATACAAAGCTAATTTATAACATATACTAGTTGTTTCTCACCTTGATTTTTTTGGGTTTTACAAATAATAGTACCTTTAATTACTGAAAGCGAAGCAACAGAAAAACCAAATACTAATACCAGCACCATCATATTCAATGGAGACTAGTTCTATATTGTCTCCGTATTCGACCAAAATGCTCATCCCTAGTTCAAGGTTCAATTTAAAAATACTAAGTTTTATCTTTTCTAAAAACTTAAAATTTTATAATAAATTTAACTAATAACTTTTATTTTTATTTAATAATTTATAAGACATTTCGGAATTTATTTAATTTTTAATTAGTTGTGTGGGAAGATTAGTATGACTTAAATAATATTTTGGGAGGGTTCAAATGAAAATGAAAAGGAATTAAACATAAAATGTACAAGAAGTAATATCAATCATCAAGTTTCTCAATATCAACTATCAATTTTTTTAATATCAACCATCAATCTTCTTAATCAATGAATGAGATCAAATTATAGGGAAGAAATTTGTTAGATGATATTATAGGCATATTTACATAATATATTAGATTAAATAGTTTTTATTTATTATTTTATTTTACATATTAGAGATATACAACAATGTAATTCCACAATTATCTTATTTTCTAAATTCATCATTTTAGAAAAAAACAAAATAGTATTAAAAGCACAATAACTAACAAAAGACATAGTGAACTGCACTAAAATACAATGACGAGATATGAGTTTAAAAACGTAAACAAATTTATTATCTTTTCATATAGCAATACTTTACTCTTTTTAAAGATAAAAAACCCTTGTTCTTATGGTGTAATTAAAAAAATCGTATATTAAAGTTATAAACGTTTAGAAAATGAGAGAAATTGCAAAAAAAAATAATAAACAAAAGTGGTTATTCTAAAAATATCGTTATAAGAGCATTCACAGTAGATTTCCTACATTTATGTGTGTTTATTATATTTAAGAAATAGTTGTGAGTGGTTGTTAGCGTAGGATAGAGTAAAATTAATATTAATATGTATACTTGGAGAATCAGTGTTCAACTTTTATAAATTTTTTAATATTTTTGAAAGTGGTTGTGAGTAGGAAAGGAGAAAATACTAATAATAATAGTATTAAAAATTATTATTTAATTATAAAGAAGAGAGAAAAATAATTATGTTTAATTTAATTATAAGGATAACGATAAGGGACCAAATATGAATGCTCTAACAAAACTTTAATAATAATTTGGTATTAATCATTGATTAAGTAGATTAATAATTAAGATTACTTGATACATTTTTTAGCTTAAATGGTATTTTTATTTGAGCATTTCTCTTTTAAATAACCTTCACAAATTAAATTATAATATTTAAAACATATTGTCCTTCCATCCTCGTATGTTGATTTACTATGCAAAATAGGAATATAAATAGAGAGAGAAAATATAAACTACAGTGCGTCAAAATCGTGTTAACGGGGAAGACTGCGTATTAAAGGTGATGTCATGGTAAAAGAGTATTTAATCTAAAAATCTTAAAAAATTATAGTCTGACACATGTCTTTTTGTTTTTCTAAAGAGCAGAGTAATTTTGGTTATTGTATTAAATACGTCAACTCATTGTGTCTTATACGTTTATTGTTTTAAATATCAGTTTGCTATGTCATATATTTAATATCATTTGTTATATGTATTAATTATTGTGATTTACGTTTTAAATTAATTTTATGTTCTTTTTTTATCTTTGTTTCCATAGATTATATAAATTTGTTATCTAATCATTGTGTTTTACAATTAGAAATACATAATGATGTATGTTTAACAATGTATTTTTCAAAATTTGTAGTATTAAAGATACATATTGTGTTATTTATAACTTGGTATCTATCATTACATTTTATAATTAGAAGTATATAATTATGATGACAAAAAATAAATAAATAAACATAATGAAACATTGTGTTATTTTATTATAGTATTTAATGTTTAGATTAATTAGTTATTAATTTATGACTGTGATTTACATATTCCACCATTATATATATATTTTTATTAAATTCATCTTTAGAAAAATGTTATAGTATTTAGAAAAATATAATAAATAACAAAAAGACATAATTAACTAAACTGAAAGCACAATAACGAGATATGGCATTAAATACGTAAAATTATTATCCTTTTTATATAACTATACTATACTTGTTTTAAAGATATAATGACGCTTGTTTTTTATGGTATAATTCTTGTAAAAAATAACGTAGTACATAAAAGTTATAAACGTTTTTTAAAAAAATAAGGAAATTTGTATAAAGTCAATAAAAATGGTTATTTTTAAAATACACTTCTAACAAACTTTTTCTGCAATTTAATTTCACTCATAGATTAATAATATTGATGGTTAAGATTACATATTACACTTTTTAGTTTTAAGAGACTTTTTATTTGAACATTTCCGTGTACTAAATCATTAAAATAAGCTGGATGCGTAACTCTTTTGTTATTGCGTGATTATGAAAAGCAATATTTAAGGAAAATGTGATATGTTCATTAATAATTCAAATTTTCGTCAATATATTACTCACTATTAAGGCAACAGATTCGATTTTTCTAGTTCTCGATAGCGTATACGATCCAAGTTCTTAGGTTATTAAGCGTAGGTATTCACAATTGACTTAAAATTAGTCTATAAAATGAGTGGGTTGGTGTAGTCGCAGCTCAACAAATACTTTATAAAGCATATAAGGTTGTTGGTACGCTGATGCTGGCGGATTAGAGCTTGGTGAATTGAAGCAGATCGGGTCGGGTATTGGGCAGTGGATGAAAGGTCAACTTTCTAGGGCTCTATCCATGGATCATAAACCTAGCTACATAGTTCGAATAACGAGTAGTGAAGAATATGCAGTGGTGGTATAGTTGTGGGTACGGTGATGCTAGCGGGGGTGATTGGCAGTGATGGTCGAGCTGGTAGTTTTTTTAATGGCGGTGGGTAAAGGTTTAGATGGTATGGATGATGATGGTGAGCGATGGTGATATTATGACAAAAAGGAATGGATGTAAATAATAGGGCTAAGAATGACAAAAATACCCTAAAAAAGATAAAGGATTAGGGGCTGTTAACAGACTTGACTAACGACGTCAGTCATTTAAATTCAAATATTTACATAATGAAAACGTTAGGTATGCAAATAGTTAAAAATAAAAATATCAGATATGTAGAACGAGATTTTAAAACTATAGAGATACAAGTAGATAAATTTGATAAACGTTGGGGATGCAAAATGTAATTTACTCTTGAATTTTTTTCTTTTTTTAATATTTATATTTGATTATTGGCGTTGGTCTCTTTGTTTTTGATGGATTGGATTTTAGATTGACAAATTAAACATCTTTATCATTTGTCAAAACGAAACTTGAGATGATTTGAAAGAAAATATTGATTGAAAACAAATATTGATTTTAACCAGATAAAAGCAATTGCCAAATTCCAAGATACTCACAAATCATCTTGGTTTCTTCTACAACCACCACCATCCATGTACAAAACAAAATAAAGGTCAAAAGTTTGATTATGTAAATAACTCAGTGAAAAAGACAGGTTTAGGTTCCATAGAGTTCATGTGTTGCAAGGGGGTATAACTAGAATTACAAAAGATCAAATATTTAAGAAATGCATTATATATACAGGGGCCATTACTATATAAATTATAATTTTCGTGCGAAACCTACGAAGTCACAAGAGCATAACAAGTGTTTTTTGACAGATGGTAGTTTCGTTATCGCTACAATTACGTATAAAAGATACATAATTACGTAAGTTATATTTATAATTACGCAAGTTATATCTATTATTACGCAAAGAAAAATTACTTATGTTATAAAAATAATTACGTAAATTATATTTATAATTACGCAAGTTACATGACAATTACGTAAGTTATGATAACAATTACGCAATTAATAATCGCAAATTATAAAAAAATGTTGATTATTTTAAAAAAAATTATAGCAATACTATACTCATACTAAAAAGGATAAAAAGCTCGATTTTATGGTGTATTTTTTTTAAAAAAATAATGTTGTATAAAAAAGTTATGTGCGTTTTAAAAAACGGGGAGAATTTAAAAAAAATCAACAATTGTACGCTATTTCCAAATCTACCCCTTCAGTCAAATTCCTTGCATGATTATGTTATCTCCAGTTTAAACCCTTTATCTCTTAAATCAATAGTTGTTATCACTTCGTACACTTCGCACGAAATCATCACTTTATACCGTAAATTTTTCCTATTTTATAAGTAAACTTTTGCAACGGGTAGTTTTGTATTATAGGTTTTAGAGCATTCATAATAGATTCCTTATATTTTATGTGAGGGAGGAGGGGGCACTACCCTGAACTACACTGTACTACCCTAAAATCCACAAATCACACACTATTACATCATAAGTACCCTAAACTACACTGAAACACCAAAAAGCTTTAAATGCAACCCTGGACTATCCTGTAACTTTTATTTTTACATTTAAATAATTCAAAAAGAAAATTAACTTTTACTAAAAATTAAAAATTACATAATTAAAAATAAAACATTACATAATTAAATAGTTGTTTCTCGAAACGTTTGTTCATCGTATTTCGAATTGTCAACGAAATAGTCGTTTATAAGTAGCTCGCGACCCGACACACGATCGCGTGGAACATATCTTTTTTTAGAAGAACTACTTGTCGCATCCTCCAGGGTTTTGTCGACGAAATTTTTCATAAAATATAGTGTTATCATTCGCATTCAACGAATCCAAATCGTTTTCGAGAATGTACAAATTTAGAAACTAATCAGACGTTATTGTGTTTGTGTAATTGTTGTGTTTGTATGATTTTGTTTGAGTTTGTGTAAATAATAGTGTGTATGTGTGTGACTATTTATAGGGTTATTTTTTCTAAAATAACTGTCAAACAACGGCTATAAAGCCGTTATTTTCTCGGGCATCAATCGGCGACTACAACCCTTTCAAATATCCCGCCGGGTACCCGCGGGGGGTGGTGGCGGTGTACCCGAGCGGCTACCCGAATGGGTACCCGAGGGTGTCCCCTCCTCCCTGAGTGTGTTCTATATATATTAGGGATTGATTGGAAGTGGTTGTGAGTAAACGAAAGAAAAAAATGCTACTATTTATTTGTGTACTTAGGATATCACCGTTAAATCACTATAATTTTTTTAATATAATTGAAAATGACTGTAAGTGGATGAAAGATAAAATATAATAATAAAGGTATAAAAAATAATTTTTAATTTAAAAGAATGAGATTAAAATTAATAATTTTTAGTATAATTATAAAAATAAAGACGGATATTGGATCTGATGTAAATGCTCTTACATTTTGATCATGTTTTCATTGGTGTTCTTTCATAATTTTTTGAAGATTATCTAATTGGGCAAGCTGCAATCTATTAGATGATGTTGTTAATATGATATTAGCAAGTCTCGTGAGTTTACATAATTGTATCGCATTCTTTCGAAGATGAGTCAACGTTCGAGTTCTAATTGCAATGGATTGGACCGGTCAAATTATACAACTCGTGACATAAATACTTTAAATAAGTATTTAATTTTACCACAAGTTAACGAGGGTTGTGGGGGTGCTCATCCACTCTCACCACACCACATAATACAATCACCAGTGATATAATGTTATATCAAATCACAACACATCACATCAAACTACATCATATTAAATTGGTGGGGGCATTTATATCACAACACATTAAAATACCTTTTTTTTAAAACAAACCATCACCATCACCACTTGACCACAGTCGGCCACCACCAACAACCACAAAATCATCTCTTGAAACCGAAATCACCATCTCACCTAGATACAAACCTAACAACCACCATACATCCGCTGAACGGTTAAGGCAGCAACGACGAACGAGGGAGGAGAAGGTGGTGACCATTGGTGGGGTAATAGTTGAAATTATTACCGTTGGAAGTGGTGTGGCTCGGCAAGTGAGCGTGGCCAGGTTAGGTTATTAGTGGCGTGGGGACCGGAGGGGTGGTGTCGCGTGGCTGCGGTATTTACGCCCCACCACCCTGAATTACTAAAACAAATATTAATTTAAATCACACATGTTATATTGCATAATATGAAAAAAGCAAGTGATATCACTATTCAATGAATAGTAGTACAGTGCCTTCCCTTCTTCTTCAACGGAGCAGTCGCCCACCGCCCACCTCCCACCGTCAACCGTCCACCTTCGTCGACCTGCGCCCATATGGTTGTCACCGGCACCACCATCGCATCAGGATCAGGTACCGTCTACCGCCCACCGTCGTCAATCTTCGATCTCTTCGATCTCCACCTGCTCAATCTTCGATCTCTTCGGTCTCCACCTACAAACCGACGCCATCGTTCCTCAGCCGCGATGACCGCTTGCATCATCCGGCGATGATGTATCAACCACCGCCGCCGCACTACATGCCGTATTATCAGCAGTATCAGCAGCATCAGCAGCAAAAGGGGAATCAGATTCAGACGACGAGTGAAGATAATAAGACGATTTGGGTCGGTGATCTGCAACACTGGATGGATGAATCTTATCTTCAATCGTGTTTCGCTCAGACTGGAGAGGTTAGGGTTTTGACTTTTGGTTTAATTATGTTTGGTTTCTATTATTGTGTAACGGTGATTGTTGTTCTATGAATATGTACTTTTATCGTTTGTTGGTATGTAGGAAATTTTCTTTTTCTTGTAATCGGGAACGAGAGTACGATTCTACAGCAGTGATTTTGTTCATTCAATGCTATTTTGATGTAGTTTCATTGTATATGACAAATGTTAGAGATGATTAAGATTTAAAGCAGTTTTTGTAGGTAATAAGTTTGTATTATTCAGAGATTCGAAGTTAAACAGCAGTCTTAATTCGATCTGTAACATATATTATAAGCATGTTTTACTTCAATCTTTTGTTCAGAAGTTGTAGGGTGTTATCAGTTATGAATTTGCTGCATCCAAAAGGGTATTAATTATGAGTGATCTTTATTTGTTGAATACAATTTATCTCGATCTTGATCACTACTTCTTTATGATTTCTTGTACGATTGTTTTCGGTTGTTGTGTAGTTTTTTGAATGATTGTTGTTCAGTTGTGATGGTTTCAGAGTCGTTTTTTTGAGTTCTTTTTATGTTGTATGGTATTGTATATTTTCTTCGAGGTTTTTTTTGATAATATGAAGTTAGCAGGTAACGTCTATCAAGCTAATACGCAACAAGCAAACGGGAAAATCAGAGCGTTATGGCTTTGTTGAGTTCAATTCTCATGAAGCTGCTAGGAAAGTTCTTCAGAGCTACAATGGGAGCATGATGCCAAACACAGATCAAGTTTTTCGGTTGAACTGGGCAAGTTTTAGTTCGGGTGAAAAACTTGCAGACACTGGTTCAGACTTATCTATATTTATAGGAGATTTGGCACCAGATGTAACGGATGCATTGCTGTATGAAACATTTGCTGGTAGATATCCGTCTGTCAAAGGTGCAAAAGTTGTTGTGGATACGAATACTGGGTGTTCAAAAGGTTATGATTTGTTAGATTTAGTGATGAGAATGAGAGAACACGAGCTATGACTGAAATGAATGGACAGTATTGTTCAAGCAGGCCTATGCGTGTTGGTGTTGCAACCCCGAAGAAGCCGCCCACTCAACAACAATATGGTCAGCAATAATATTCGTCTCAAGGTATGTTTTTCTGGTACTGGTTTCTTTTGTTGCAACAATACAGTTTCATAGATTATTAATGCAATAATATGGTCACCTCGTATGGTCCTATATCTTTTTATTTGAAACATTAGATTATTATTGCAATATACAACTTCAAAATCATGCAAGTCTGATCATTTGTTCATAGAAGTTATTTAAGTTCACGAACTCAACTTGAGATGCTTGACCTGCATTAAAATCTACGTTTTCATCTGTTTCCCTACCTGTTCGAGCCACTTAATACCACCTGTTTTGCCACTCTACTTGTGACTGATTTAGTGCTCTGCAATCGCAAATGTATGTGGAAGATTGTGATTGGTAATGACTAAATGGGTGGGTGGTTTGGGTTGGGCGAAGGGTTTAAACGTGTTCAGGTCAAAGTTGGTTCAGTTCCAAACAGGTTAGCCAAAAGATGGGTCAAACATGCCTGGGGTCGGGCATTTTGACTCTTTGGTTCAAGAAGCTTCCCCCTTTTGTTTTTTGGCTTATTGCAAAAGAAAAAACAAATGAGAAACGTGAACAGAGGAACAATTCATATTTTCAAGGTTTAAAAAGTTACTGATATTTACTTCTTTTTCGTTTTATGGATATGGATGATCATCATTTCTTGTTAGATGTGGTGAATATTAGTCTCATGAACATCGGGTAAAATGTGGGATTAGGCTACTGATGTATTTCATATTAACTTGAATGTTTTGATGATAAATCAACATAAGAATCTAGAGTAGGACTGTTGGTTTATGCATTTTTTGGATAGCTCAAAATGTACCATATTTTATTTTATGGTTTTTTTATCTGCTCTATTATTATTTCATATGGTGCCTGTATTTTGTAATTTGTTTGGAATTTTAAAGGATCCCTGGTACTCATTGACATATACCTATTAGTAGATGTGACAGCATCAACCCATGGATTTGTTAATGTGTTAATATTGGTTATGTTTTATCACTAATGGGTCAAGTGGACAAATAAAAAAAGCCAAATCTAAAAAGGAAACAGATCAATTGAGTTGAAATATAATTATGAACTTTTACTTCATACAACCTCCCAAATCACTTTACTTAATAGTTCCTTCTGTTGTATCTATATTTTTTGGATTTTGTCACATGCACTGATTTTCACATCAATTTCAACACATTTATGGAGGACATGCCCTCTCTCCATACTTACATATTTAAATTATTGTCTGTGTTTTAGCTGTTCTATTGACCGGAGGAAATGATTCATATGGTGCTGTTCTTCAATCTGATGGAGATTCTTCCAACACAACAGTGAGTTATTTATTTCATTTGTTGATATGTGTAAACGATGTTAGTCTATCTTAAAACGCCTATAATGCAATTACACATTTAAAAAGAGTATCATGCGCGCAACGCGCGCGGGGGAATACAACTAGTTAATTTAAAACAAAAGCCAGTGGTCATTAGCTGAGGCGTACAAAGCATATGAAGAAAGATCAATGGCTTGACTCATGCACTTACTTTATTTTTTAAAATGAAAAAAAAAAGTGTACGCATATGAAAAGAAAGGTCAGCCGCTTGACTCATGCTCTTGCAATATTTTCTTTAGAAAAATGAAATGAGAGGCGCACGTTGATCAAGAGTTGTAGACTATTTCTAGCCACGTGTCAAGAGTTTTGGGTTAGTAGGTAAGTTGAGAGGTTAGGATTCACACGTTGAATAAGTAAAGCTTAAATACAATCCATATACTTATTCACGCTAAGAGCATTCATAAGTTTCTTAAATTTATGTGAGCGTATTTTTTATATTACTATTTTAATTAAAAACTTTGGTCGGTGATTTTTTCCCTTATTTTTCTTTTTTTTGTTTTTTGTGTGAAATTTTTTTTGTTTATTTTGTTTGTGTTTTAATTTTTTTATTTTTTTGTTTATGTTTTAATACGGATTGTTTTGGGTGTTTGTTTGAGATTTTGGGGCGGAGTTTTTTGTGGGTTTTTTTATCTGGACACGTGTCTTTGATTTGTAGGGTTCGTTGACGTTATCTTTCTCTGGATTTCTGCTTTTTTTCTTTCATTATCGATACTCTGACGATTCTCGCTATTAAAGTTTGGGTTTTCCTTTTGTTTGCTCTTTTCGAGGCTTTGATTTTCGTCGGTTTTCTATTTTGGACTTTCTTGCGGCTTTGATTTTCATATGGTTTTGGGCTTTGATTTAGTTTTTGGGTTCTACACGTTCTGGTGTGTTATGGATTTAGGGTTTTTGTGTGTTTTACTTTGCGTATTTTACTGATTTTGTGGTTTTGAACCTTTGTTTTGATTTTGATTTAGGGTTACATTAAAACTCGCATACACGCGGCAACGCGCGGGCCAAAACCTAGTTATATGATATGATAATAAGTGGTTATAAGTGAATGATATGATAATAAGTGGTTATAAGTGAATGATATAAAAAATTTACTGTTCAATCTCTATTTTTGGGAAACACAGTTTAAAACCCTATAATGTTATTAATATATTTTAAGTGGTTGTGAGTGGAGGAGTGATGTGTTGGTGTTAGGTATGAGTTTTAGATGTTTAAAACTTTGTTTTTAACCTAATTTTGATATCTAATATAATCACTTTGTTACATGTTTGAAATATAGGTTAAATGAAGTTTAACAAACATTATTTGAGAATGATACAAATTATAGCAAGACTATGGCTTAAGATGCTGAAAAGGAAGAAAATTATGAAAAAAAAAATCAGGGAGGCCGTAAGCTACGACCTGAGGCCGTAACTTACGACCTGTGCCGAGTCTATCTGTAAACCACGTAAGACAGAAGGTTTGGCCGTCTAGTTGAAGGTAGGCCGTAACCTACGGTCTATAGGTTGTAAGTTATGGTCTAACGCGATATTTGGAGGATTAGTTCAAATTTTAAATCCTATTTAACCCCAATCATTCGGGTTTCGAAAGGGACTTCTCCCCTACAAATTTTAGAGGTTTTGAAGGCGTTTTGGAGAGTTTTTTTCACCATGGTTTCACCCGAATTAAACATTAACAACAAACAAACCATTGAAGATCCAATCATGCCAATGAGCGACTAATTAAATCGTAATCACTTTCAGGAGGAGAGTTCTTGTAAGTGAAGCACTAGGTTTAGTTTGAATTGATGTTTTGGGTTATGTTCTTTTGACACAAGAATATAATTGTACGTTTGTTTAACGTTAAAAGACTTGTTTATGTTTAAGTATTTGTGTGCTTTCATTCATATTCAGATTCCTTGCATCGTGAGCAGTTTGTCATGTATGTGAATTCTTTACATAAATGAGTTGGTAATTATGTGAACGAGCAAGTATTAAAAGTTTGTTTCATAACTATCACTTTAATCAAATGTTTTGCAAAATCATATCTATGTGATTCCTAAACAATTCTAATGAAACCAAGCTTGAATCTTTGAACTTGAATCTTAGAAGTGGTTGCCTTTTTCTCATAAGTTTCAAAGCCCATTATCAAGTTTGTTGCTTTTTTAAGTATTTTCATTCAATTTACCTTTCGCTTAAATAAAAACCTAAAAATATTTGCTTTTTAGTATTCTCGTTTCATGTTTTAAGTTTTTAAGTATAAAGCTTTGTACTTTCCACCAATTCCCTCGGGAGACGACCTTACTTGCCCATACTAGTTGTAAGGATTCCTAGAAGTCTGATGCAGCCAAAACACTCTTGTAACTATCTACTGATCATAATAACTGATGAAGACAACTGAAGTCATCAGCTGAAGGTAACACCTGAAGACAACTGAAGTCAACAGCTAAAGACAACAGCTGAAGGTAACAGCTGAAGACAACTGAAGTCAACAGCTGAAGATATCAGCTGAAGATAATAGCTGAAGGTAACAACTGAAGACAACTGAAGTCAACAGCTGAAGACAACAACTGAAGGTAACACTGAAGACAACTGAAGTCAACAGCTAAAGACATCAGCTGAAGATAACAGCTGAAGGTAACAACTGAAATCAACAGCTGAAGACATCAGCTGAAGATAACAACTGAAGGTAACAACTGAAGTCAACAGCTGAAGACAACAGCTGAAGACAACAGCTGAAGACATCAGCTGAAGACAACAACTGAAGACATCAGCTGAAGATATCAACTGAAGACAAAGTCTGAAGACAGTCTGAAGACAGTTTTCAGTAGTTGTCACAATAACTGAAGAAGTACTCTTCAGTAGTTGTGATGATCCTCTTTCAGTAGTTATCACAACATCTGAAGAAGTACTCTTTAGTAGTTGTGATGATCCTCCTTTAGTAGTTGTCACAACAGCTGAAGAAGTATTCTTAGTAGTTGTGACAGTCTTCTTTCAGTAGTTCTATGAAATGATCAAGTTTCCTGCATGCTGCACAGAACATGAAGTAGTATTGCTAAGGAAGTTTTACACACCACTTCAGAAACATTCCAAGTGTAAAATCTTCCATAGCTAAGACCAATATCTTCTGAAGCCAGAAATGAAGTCTTTCTTAGCTTCAAGACAAAGTCTTCCAAAGCCAAGAAACCAAGACAGATTCTTCTGAAGACTTTTAACATAGATGCTTTTATCTGATGTACTTTTTCTGAAAAGCTGAACCACTTTGCCGCTGCCCACTCTGGTTGGTCACCAACTTATATAAGTTGGTGAAAAGGTCCATGCTTTAGGAAAACTGTACATTGAGGTCTTGGGTCAAACCTTTCTACTTTATGTTCTTTTATCCTTTTTGTAATACATTAGGATGTGAGCTATGGCATGTCATAGTCACTAGCCAAAAGGCAATCTGCCTTTTGACTCTACATGGATTGTGTTGTCTAGTTCATGTATCCAGCTGGCCTTCAAATTATGGCCGTCTGTAGGTTGTAGTATATAGTATCTCAAAGTCTTGTAATGTATGTATGCTGAATACTTGTAACTTTGAATTTGAGAAGCAATACAACATCCTTGAAAACCAACCACTTGTGTTGTTATCATGTTCTTTCTTTCTGAGTTTACCTTTGTGTTCTTAGCATCATCATAACCGGTTCCCCATTTGATCTATTAAGTGTTCTAATACACTCTTCTCATTGTGTTGTTGTGTTGTAAGTGCTAACCCTTCATCCGGTCCTGCATTTGGTATCAGAGCATCTAGGCTCTTGATATAAGATCTCACCATCTTAAGATCCCTCACACACACAAAATACTTAACAACTCAAATGGCAGCTCTTTCTAAAGCTGATATGGAAACTGATACTATGACCAAGTCCCCACTGATCACTCCTGAAGATTTTGACACATGGTGCACAAGAATGGAAGGCTTCATCAAGTGTCAAGATTCAAGGATGTGGGACTCAGTTATCAATGGTCCCTTCATACCAAGCACTACTTCTGCTACTGGTAATCGTATATCCCTAAAGATGTAGATGATTACTCAGAAGAAGACAGGAAGAGAATAGAGCTTGATCAAAGGGCCATGACTTGTCTTCAAACTGCTCTTTCCAAACTCCATCTACAGAGGCTTCAAGAAGTGCAAGACAGCTAAAGATCTATGGGAAGTATTGAAGCTCATGTATGAAGGATCCAAAGAAACTAAAGAAAACAAGAAGGATCTCTTGAAGCAGCAGTTTGAAAATTTCACCTTCAAGGCTGGAGAGACACTGACTCAACAATACTTCAGGTATGTTGAGATAGTGGACACTCTAGTGGATATTGGAGTAACTCTTGAGAACAGGAACATAGTAAGAAAGTTCATGTCTTCTCTTCCTAAACTATGGACACATTATTGTGTTGTGCTCAAGAGAACTTCGGATCTTAAAACTCTTACTCTTACAGAGTTGTATGGTATCCTGAGTGCATTCCAGATGGAGATGAACATGCAAAATTCCTCTGGTAACTCCAATAACCAACTGAGTTCAGCTCTTCATGTGAATGAAAGGGAATGCATTGAACCACAACATCAGTTGTTATGCTACCCTGACAACTCACAAAAGGGGCCTTTCATTACTCTTCCAGAGACACCAAGAGAAAGCTACACTCAAGGAAGTCCCTTCCAAGAGACAAGTTCTTCTCATGCCTTTGTCTCAACTAGATGAAACCTCTGGCAACCTTCTCTTCACTCTTGAAGACTTGGACTGTATCCATCCAAATGATCTGGAGTATATGGAGATAGTACACAAATGGCTCTTCTCACTCACAGGGCCAAGAAGTTCCACACGAGGACTAGGAGAAGATTTCCAAGCAATACATCCAGTGGAAAGTTTGGGCTGGACAAAGGCAAGGTAAAGTGCTACGACTGTAACCAGATGGGGCACTTTGCAAGAGAGTGTAAGGCACCAAGAACAAATGGTGGCCAGACACAAACCAGACCAAACTACACTAGAAAGTTCACCAGAATGAGAACCCAAAGCAACAGGCTGCAGTTGCTGTTGAAGAGGGAGGCTTTGACTGGAGCTTTCAGATAGAAGATGCATCTTCAAACCAAGCTCTCATGGAAGATCATGATGAAACCAAGGTATTGGAAAATCTTTGCTCTTCTGAATGCTTTGCTAAAGTTAATAGATACAGGTCATATAACTTAGAGCTGAGATCTGACCTTGAGTCCTTAAACATCTTGAAAGCTGATTTTAAAAGAGCTGAAAATGACTATAAACTTAAAATAGAAGATTTAGAGAAAACTTTTCAACTCTTAAACATGAGCTAACAAATTACAGGATTCAGATCAAAGATCTCATAGCTAAGTTAACTGAATGCCAAGCTGAGCTTGTGATCAGCAAAGCTAAGGCAGAAAATTGTGTTCTTGAACAAGATACCTTCAAGAACATAATATTCTTCAGAACACAATTTTCTGCCTTAGCTTTGCTGATCACAAGCTCAGCTTGGCATTCAGTTAACTTAGCTATGAGATCTTTGATCTGAGTCCTGTAATTTGTTAGCTCATGTTTAAGAGTTGAAATAGTTTTCTCTAAATCTTCTATTTTAAGTTTATAGTCATTTTCAGCTCTTTTAAATTCAGCTTTCAAGATGTCTAAGGACTCAAGGTCAGATCTCAGCTCTAAGTTATATGACCTGTATCTATTAACTTTAGCAACTAAAGAAAACAAGAAGGATCTCTTGAAGCAGCAGTTTGAAAATTTCACCTTCAAGGCTAGAGAGACACTGACTCAACAATACTTCAGGTATGTTGAGATAGTGGACACTCTAGTGGATAGTGGAGTAACTCTTGAGAACAGGGACATAGTAAGGAAGTTCATGTCTTCTCTTCCTAAACTATGGACACATTATTGTGTTGTGATCAAGAGAACTTCGGATCTTAAAACTCTTACTCTTACAGAGTTGTATGGTATCCTGAGTGCATTCTAGATGGAGATGAACATGCAAAATTCCTCTGGTAACTCCAATAACCAACTAAGTTCAGCTTTTCATGTGAATGAAAGGGAATGCATTGAACCACAACATCAGTTGTTATGCTACCCTGACAACTCACAAAAGGGGCTTTTCATTACACTTCCAGAGACACCAAGAGAAAGCTACACTCAAGGAAGTCCCTTTCAAGAGACAAGTTCTTCTCATGCCTTTGTCTCAGCTGATGAAACCTCTGGCAACCTTCTCTTCACTCTTGAAGACTTGGACTGTATCCATCCAGATGATCTAGAGTATATGGATATAGTTCAGCAAATGGCTCTTCTCACTCACAGGGCCAAGAAGTTCTACAAGAGGACTAGGAGAAGATTTCAAGCAATACATCCAGTGGAAAGTTTGGGCTGCACAAAGGCAAGGTAAAGTGCTACAACTGTAACCAGATGGGCACTTTGTAAGAGAGTGTAAGGCACCAAGAACAAATGGTGGCCAGACACAAACCAGACCAAACTACACTGAGAAAGTTCACCAGAATGAGAACCCAAAGCAACAGGCTGCAGTTGCTGTTGAAGAGGGAGGCTTTGACTGGAGCTTTCAGATAGAAGATGCATCTCCAAACCAAGCTCTCATGGCAGATCATGATGAAACCAAGGTATTGGAAAATCTTTGCTCTTCTGAATGCATTGCTAAAGTTAATAGATACAGGTCATATAACTTAGAGCTGAGATCTGACCTTGAGTCCTTAAACATCTTGAAAGCTGATTTTAAAAGAGCTGAAAATGACTATAAACTTAAAATAGAAGATTTAGAGAAAACTATTTCAACTCTTAAACATGAGCTAACAAATTACAGGACTCAGATCAAAGATCTCATAGCTAAGTTAACTGAATGTCAAGCTGAGCTTGTGATCAGCAAAGCTAAGGCAGAAAATTGTGTTCTTGAAGAAGATACCTTCAAGAACATAATATCCTCATCCTTGCATGCAAAAGTGTATTATCAGAACAAGCAAGGACGGAGATCTAGTGAGATAGCTCCTCCACACACCATCTTGTCTGTAAGATCTCCCAGGTATGGAACTTGTGAAATGAGCTTCCCCTCATAGATCCTTTGACTGAAGAGGATGAAGAGGAGATGGTAAAGAATGACTTTTGTTTGAGTGAAGAAAAGCATTCTGAGAAGGGTCACCATTCCTCTGAGGAGAGTAAAATTGTTGGGATGACCAAGTCAAGAAGAAAGAACTTGATCAGGAAAGCCAAAAGAAAATCAAGGAAGGCTCAAGAGATCAAGGCTACTTTTGACTCTAAGCAAAAACAAGTTTTCATCTCTGCAAGGTTTGAAGTAGTTAAGACTAATGACATGAAATCTGGTTCATGTGCAACTCATCTCAGCAACAAGAAGAAGACTGATCTGTTGTGTGTTACTGCTACACAACCTGGACCATCCAACTCCAAGAACAGTTCTCAACCCTAAAGAACTGTCTTAGCTCCTACAAAGGTGAAGATGGAGAAGGGATGTGACCAAAGTCAGTGCTCTTCCATGAAGAAGACTCTTGGAAAGAAGAATCTGAAGTGTGTCATGTGTGAGAGTACTTCTCATTTGGCTAAGGATTGTCCATACAATCCTAAGGGTACTCTTCACATGATAAACAAAGAGACTTCCAAGAATTCCAAGATGAAGAAGAAGGCAAGTGGAAAACTGCCTTTGGAAGAAAATTTGGTCTCGGAAGAAAGGAATGCTTCTGAAGTACTGAAGCTTGCTGCAATAAAGGCAAGATCTTCCGAAGGACCAGTCATCAAAACTTCTGAAGTCTCAAAAGCTTCTGAAGTATTGAAGGTCAAGTCTAAACTTCCAAAGGTGGTGTGGAAGTCAAAGAAAGACCAAAAGACTGAAGGTTCTTCATCAACAACAGCTCAAGATCCTCAAAGCACAACCATTGGATCTATCACTGTTGCATTGTCTTCAACTGTTTTTAATGAGCCCAAGACCAATGAGGCTTGGGTTTCCAAATGTAACTAGCTATCTCTTTGTTGCAGGAACAGCTACAGACAAACAAAAATGTGTGGATCATTGATAGTGGTTGTTCCAGGCATATGACAGGCAATAGGTCACTACTCCAGAAGTTTGAAAGAATTGATGGAGGACCAGTTGCTTTTGGAGGAGATCCAGGTGGTTACATTACTGGAAGGGGCAAGGTCACAAATGGTAAGCTCAGCATTGACAAGGTAAACTTTGTCAAGGAGCTTGGATACAATCTTTTGAGTGTATCTCAATTTTGTGATCAGAGTCATAACATGCTATTTACTGAGCATGAGTGCATTGTTCTCAAGCCCGGGGTGGTCATTCCTCATGAGCACATCCTACTAAGAGCCCCAGGAAAGGGAACATGTACAAGATGGATTTGCAAGAAACATCTCCATCAGGGGAAGTTTCATGCTTTCTATCTAAAGCAAATAGTGATGAATCTTTCCTTTGGCATAAAAGAATATGCCATGTAAACTTTAAGAGCATGAATAAATTGATTAAGAATGATTTGGTAACTGGAATACCAAAAAGAGAGTTTACAAGTGATGATCATTGTGTTGCATGCCTGAAAGGGAAGCAACACAAGATATCTCACAAGCCTAAGGAAAGAAATTCCATCACTACACCCCTACACTTGTTACATATGGATATCTTTGGCCCCAACAATGTAATGAGTTTAGGAAGGACCTCTTACTGTTTGGTGATCACAGATGACTTTACAAGATTCACATGGGTATTTTTCTTTAGAACTAAGGATGAGACTCCTGAGATTCTGAAGAATTTCATCTTAAAGATTGAGAATCAATGTGATCACAAGGTCAAAACCATAAGATGTGATCAAGAACTGTGTTCAAAAATTAAATACTTGATACATTTTGTGATGAAAAGGTATTACAAGACAATATAGTGCTCCCAGGACCCCTCGGTAAAATGGAGTTGCTGAGAGGAGAAACAGGACACTAATTGAAGCTGCAAGAACTATGTTGTCTGGCTCTAAACTGCCCATCACCTTCTGGGCAGAGGCAGTCAACACTGCCTGCTATGTGCAAAACAGAGTTTTAGTAGTTAAGACACATGGTAAGACTCCTTATGAACTTTGGCACAAGAGGAAATCTTTCATTGGTTTTCTTAGGTCTTTTGGATGTCCTTGCACCATCTTGAATACCAAAGATCATATAGCCAAGTTTGCTGAGAAATCAAATGATGGACACTTCATTGGATACTCTTCTCAAGCTAAAGCTTATAGAGTATACAATCTCAGAACTAGAGTAGTTGAGGAGTCAGCCAATGTGACTTTCAATGAACACACTCCCAGTATGAATGGTTCTGGTCCGGATTGGCTGTTTGATCTTGATTTAGTTACCAACTATTTTAACAAATCTTGTAAGCATGTTTAAGGACCCACAGGTATATTACCTACAGGTGATCCTGATTCAAGAATTGAGCTGAGAAGATCTTCAAGCAACATATCTCCAGCTCCAGTGGTAACTAATCCTGCAAATGAAGCTTCTACCAGCACATCAATGAAAATCCTACTGATACATCTGAGTTGCCTTCATCTTCCAGTTTTGAGGCACAAAGCTCAAATGTAGGAACTTCAAATGTTGGAGAACATGGTGGTGGTGACAGTGATCAAGAATTTCTTGATGCTGAGAGCCATCCCATTGAAGAAAATCTCAATGATGTCACACACTCATTGGATCAAGTTAACCTTGATAGGTGTGCTGCTGTAGAGGGTGAATCCTCTTGCCAGATCAGAATTTCTCCAATTTGGATCTGTCTAAACAACTTGCTGTGATCCCTCAACTAAGGATCCACAAGTCTCACCCCTCTACAAACATCATTGGAGATGTTGGTACTGGTGTAAGAACAAGAGGACAGTCTCACAATGCAAATATCTGTCTTCACTCTTGTTTCTTATCCCAAATAGAGCCAAAGAAGATTGATGAAGCTCTAAAGGATGGAAGTTGGGTTAAAGCTATGCAAGAGGAGTTGCTTCAATTCAATAGACAAAAGATTTGGAATCTATGTCCTCTTCCTCATGGGAAGACTACCATAGGTACAAAATGGGTTTTCAGGAATAAGAAGGATGATAGAGGACTTGTCATCAAGAACAAAGCTAGACTAGTTGTTCAAGGATATACTCAAGAAGAAGGGATTGACTACACTGATGTCTTTGCTCCCGTAGCAAGACTTGAAGCTGTCAGGATATTCCTAGCTTTTGCTGCATCCAAGAACTTCAAGGTCTATCAACTTGATGTCAAGTGTGCTTTTCTTTATGGAGTGATTGATGAAGAGGTGTATGTCAAACAACCACCTGGCTTTGCAGATCCTGATCATCCTGATTATGTCTGCAAGCTTGACAAAGCTCTCTATGGGCTACATCAGGCACCAAGAAAGTGGTATGAGACTCTATCTCAGTATCTCTGTCAGAATGGCTACAAAAGGGGTACCATTGATGGAACTCTCTTCATCAAAGGAACAAGAGATGACATAATGCTAGTTCAAGTATATGTAGATGATATCATCTTTGGGTCAACTAATCCGAAGCTCTGCAAAGACTTTAAGAAGCTGATGAAGGATAGATTTGAAATGAGTGCCATGGGGGAACTCAATTTCTTTCTAGGGATTCAAGTGAAGTAACTTGACAATGGTATCTTCATAAATCAGTCAATGTATGTGCAAGACATACTTAAAAGGTTCAACATGACTGAATGTAAGGTTGCTAAGACACCCATAGCTAGAAACCACTCCCTTGGACCTGATCTTGAGGGGGAGTGTGTTGATGAACATCTCTACAGGGCTATGATTGGGTCTCTTATGTATCTTACAGCTAGCAGGCTAGATATTATGTTTGCCACTTGCATCTATGCAAGATATCAGGCCAATCCAAGATGTCACACCTAATCACTGTTAAAAGAATTTTAAGATACCTTAAGGGAGCCCCATCTCTTGGCCTTTGGTATCCTTAAAAATTCTGACTTAAATCTGTATGCATATACAGATAGTGATTATAGTGGATGCAATATGACTGAAAAGTCTACATCAGGGGGATGTCAATTTCTTGGTGGAAGGATAGTCTCTTGGCAATGCAAGAAACAATCCTGTGTATCTGCATCAACTGCTGAGGCTGAATACATTGCTGCTGCAAGCTGCTGTGCTCAAGTGCTTTGGATTCAAAATCAGATGCTAGACTATGGATTCAACTTCAAAGAGACTCCCATTCACATAGACAACAACAGTGCTATCTCAATCACAGAAAATCCAGTGCAGCACTCAAGAACTAAGCACATCAACATCAGGTATATCTGATTAGAGATAATTTTGAATGGGATTAATCAAACTAATCAAAGTTCATACAGATGAACAATATGCTGATCTGTTCAAAAACTTTTGATGAACAGAGATTTAAATATCTTATATCAGCTATTGGGATGATCAACTTTGAGTAGCTTTTCTTAAAAACTTAATCATATTATTTCTAAAACTATGTGTGTTCTATGTTGTCTATTCTATCACCATAATAAGCCCCAGTTTCTCTTTGGAAGAAAATTCTTTTAGGATATTCCTTAGATTTTTTAGAATTTTACACAAGTTGCAAAATCTTCAAAATCTTTAAAATATTTTGGAGGCAAAATTTGCCTTTATGAAGCTTTCTAGTTACAACTTCCGAAGCAAAATACCCTTCATGGTCAAAACTTCTAAAGTTGAATTATCTTCGGAAGATTTCTTAGAATTCCAAGAAAACTACTTTTTGGGCAAAAAGCAAACTACTTTTCAGAGGTGGGACCAACACAATGGATTTCAAAGTTTATCCTTTTTCATTAACTTTGTCTCAAATCTAAATTCATACAAATATCCAACGGTTACACCTCTTTCCTTTACCTGCTCCAAAATTCACCCATACCTCAAACCTAATCTCTCTGAAATCACTTCTGTTCTTCACCTTTCTTCATCCTTAAGCTTTTCAAAATGGCCGACATTCCAAACAGAAACAACCTAAATTTCTCTATGCAATTCCATAGGCAGCACAATCAAGTTGCCTTATTGCACTCTGAGAAAGATGATAGTTTCTCAGAGGTTTGCTATTTTCTTGCTCTATCCTACTACTACACCTCACTCACCATTGATCCTATTCTTTATGAGGATCACCTGCTTGACTTTTGGAGGACATGTTAAGAGGTTATTATGGATGGGGAGAAGGCACTGTCTGCCATAGTGCAGGGGAGGACAGTCATTATGACTCCAGCCATCATCAACACCCATCTTCAGCTGGATGATGAAGAAGGTGAACTGTATTTCCCAAAGGAAGCTGTCAACTATTCCTTTGAGCAGATAGGCTATGAAGGAGATTTCTCTGTAAAGACCTTTAGGAAAGGGAAGGTCTCATTCCAGTGAAAATACCTACTCCATGTAGTGATTCACAGCTTGTCCAACAAGCATGGTGGGTGGGAGCAGATTCCTGAGGATCTCTCCTTTATAGTTCATGGAATGGTACAAGGGGTCAAGTTCAGGTACTCACAATTTGTTTACACAAACTTGCTTGCTAACTTGGACTCCTTAGAATACTATATGTTTCCTAGATATGTTCAACACATTCTCAACTGTGAACTTGGATCACAGTTGAGGGAAACAAATAATATTCTTAAATTGGGACAGATGAAGCCAGGCATCTTTAAGATTATGAAGAAGCCAACTGTAGGCTTCTCAGGGGTAGAAACAACCCTGGTCCCCAAAATGTTAGAGCTCATTGCTCAAGGTGACAACCTAGCAAAACAAGCTAATGTTGAACTCACACCTTCTACATCTCAACCACCAAAACAGCCTCAAATCATCTTCACCTACCAAAGAAAATCCAAACGAACCCCTGCTCAAGCTATTGAGTCTGTGCAGGTTCCCATATACTCACCCATACAGGAAGAAGTGGATACTAGAGCTCCCACTTCTCCTAAGGAGCAAACCACTCCCATCTCTTCAAAAATCAGTGCTGATGTTCCTCATGATCAGCCTGATGAGCTCATAAGCCCAAATGCATTAAGCCTTCACTCTGAGTCTCAACACTCAAGTGAAAAACCTTCAGGGACAGTTACCATCCCCAGCCTTTGGACTTAAATACCCAAATTCTTAACCTTGAATTCTATACTGATGAGGACTTAGGCTTCAGTGAGCACCATGAATCTCTCTATCTCTCCCCTACTCAAAGAAAGAGGAGTGCTTCTGAATTCCCTATGTCTATCCCACATCAGTCACCTATTGCTGATGTGGGTCCTTCTGAACCTGTTCAGGGGATCCATATGGAAGAGGCTCTCACTTTTGCAAGTGATTACATCATTAAGACCTCAACCACAGCAACTCAGCCCATTGACACTTCATCTGAGGCTGTCAATGAGCAGAGGAAATCCAGCAGCCAAGAATCCTAAGCTGGTGATGAGAGTGAGGATTTAGGTCCAATTCTCTCATCCCCCCATGATTCTTCTGATGAAGATGAGGGGAATCTGAGACTAACAGTGCAACAACTGACACAAACATGCATTTACTTAGTCTCAAAGGTTAGTCATCTTGAATTTCAAGTGACTACCTTACAAAATAGGGTCAATGATCAGCAACTTGAGATATCTTATCTTAAGGAAAAACTAGCTAGGAGACCTTTAAGAAGAGCTCAACCAGGAACATAAGAACCTGAGGATGTGGCTGACCTAACTCCTAGCTCACCTATACAAGAAGGTGATGCTACCAAAAAGGGGGAGAAAGTCACTGCAATCACAGAACCTAGGAGTTCTTCAAGGAGTATGGACATTGAGGACTCACCATCCTCTTGTAATTGTTCCTACTCAGCAACCTCCTCAAGTTATTGATGTGAACATCCTAGACTGCTTGTTTCAAAGTCTCTTTGGGGACGGTGTATCAAGGCAAGAAGCTGAAGAAGATAGACCAAGGCAATCAGGTAATGTCATTGGTCAACTGGATGTTGAGACAGACCCTGAGATTAGCTTCAAAGGGAAAACCTTGACTGAAGGCCAAGTGATAGAGCCTGAAAGTCCTGTCTTACAGTCAACTGATGAAGTGACAGAAATTGAAACACCTGTCATCACAACAAATACTTCAGCAACTCAACCCCTCAGTGAAACACCTGCTGGTGAAGGTGTATCATAGTCTCTCTCTGGCCAGCGCTTGGATGCTACACCAAGCAATGAAGGCCAAAGCTCTCTCCACCCTGTGTCACAAAGGTCTGTGGGTGATAAGGGGAAAAGGGTTCTAACCCCTGAGGAGATTAAGGAGGAGGAAAGAGAGAGAAGAGGAAGCTAAGGGGAGTAAGTTCCACTGGGTCTTCAAGCTTCATGCAAGCTGCAATCAGGGCTGCTCACAGACCAAACACTCAAAATGATGAGTTGAGGGCAGTCAAGATTACTTACTTACAGACCAGGAACTATGACATAGATGAGATTATATCTCTCCCATTAGAGGAATTAAATGATCTGGCTAACATGGAAATGTCAAGAGAAAGGAAAGAAGCTGAAGATGCAAGAATTCTTCTTGAGATCAAAGAGAAGAAAAGACAACAAAGATTATACAAGCATATTCCTACTCTCTCATCAGTTCAAGAAAGTCATGTGCAAGAGGCTGTGGCTGCTACACAAGAATCTCAGGTAGATAAAGAACAGATAAACAAAGAATGATAGACTACCTGAGTGCCACAAGCTTCTACCAGGCAGAAGCACTTCTTCTTTTGTCCTTTGAGTACATTGAGTTTGAGTATCTCAAACAACTTGAACTTCAAGTACTCAAGGTGATCAAGCAGAAGATCAAGAATGGAGAGCTTGCTGACTTGCACACTCCTCCAAGTCAAGCTCTACCTCAAGTAGAGGTTAAGTTTGAGCAACAAGAGACAACTCAAATTGAACCTCCATCTTCATCTTCTGATCCACAGTAGGGTCAAAGGCCAGCCTCTTCAACTATTGACCAACAGTAAGGTCACAGGCCAGCCTCCACATCTGACCCACAACAGGGTCAAACTCCCTCTCCTTCTGAACCTGTGAGGGAGGAACACCCAACTGAGGTGCTGCAGGCCAGTCTTCTCAGTTAAAGACTGCAAAGAGGAAGAAGAGGATGGCTTCTAAATCTGATGCAAAGAAGAAGAAAAGTCAAAATCAACCTCCTCTGATCCTCAGGATGAATCAGAACATCCTAAGGAAGTGCAAGAAGAGAAAGCCAAATCATCTCCAATTCAAATGGCTCCTCTTGCACAGGAAGACCCATCTTATCCTGGACTTACTCAACTAATCCAAGAGATGGCATGTAGTCAGAGATCAAGGTGAAGTAAATGTCTACTCTTGGGAAGACCTCTTTAGTTTACCTCTGCATGATCTTTTTGACATGAGAAGATACTTCACAAGTCTGAGTGATCCTGACCCTCTAATGAAGAAAGGAATAGTCATGATCATGTTAAGGACTTGTGAACTGCTGAATATCTTCAAGTGTTTTGGTAGCATCAGCCTAGGGGGAGTTTGTAAGGATTCCTAGAAGTCTGATGCAGCCAAAACACTCTTGTAACTATCTACTGATCATAACAACTGATGAAGACAACTGAAGTCATCAGCTGAAGACAACAGCTGAAGGTAATAGCTGAAGACAACTGAAGTCAACAACTGAAGACAACAGCTGAAGGTAACAGCTAAAGACAACTGAAGTCAACAGCTGAAGACATCAGCTGAAGATAACAGCTGAAGGTAACCGCTGAAGACAACTGAAGTCAACAGCTGAAGACAACAGCTGAAGGTAACAGCTGAAGACAACTGAAGTCAACAGCTGAAGACATCAGCTGAAGATAACAGCTGAAGGTAACAACTGAAATCAACAGCTGAAGACATCAGCTGAAGATAACAGCTGAAGGTAACAACTGAAGTCAACAGCTGAAGACAACAGCTGAAGACAACAGCTGAAGACATCAGCTGAAGACAACAGCTGAAGACATCTGCTGAAGATATCAACTGAAGACAAAGTCTGAAGACAGTCTGAAGACAGTTTTCAGTAGTTGTCATAACAACTGAAGAAGTACTCTTCAGTAGTTGTGATGATCCTCTTTCAGTAGTTATCACAACAACTGAAGAAGTACTCTTTAGTAGTTGTGATGATCCTCCTTCAGTAGTTGTCACAACAGCTGAAGAAGTATTCTTCAGTAGTTGTGACAGTCTTCTTTAGTAGTTCTATGAAATGATCAAGTCTTCCTGCATGCTGCACAGAACATGAAGTAGTGTTGCTAAGGAAGTTTTACACACCACTTCAGAAACATTCCAAGTGTAAAATCTTCCATAGCCAAGACCAATATCTTCTGAAGCCAGAAATAAAGTCTTTCTTAGCTTCAAGACAAAGTCTTCCGAAGCCAAGAAACCAAGACAGATTCTTCCGAAGACTTTTAACATATATGCTTTTATCTGATGTACTTTTTCTGAAAAGCTGAACCACTTTGCCGCTGCCCACTCTGGTTGGTCACCAACTTATATGAGTTGGTGAAAATGTCCATGCTTTAGGAAAACTGTACATTGAGGTCTTGGGTCAAACCTTTCTACTTTATGTACTTTTATCCTTTTTGTAATACATTAGGATGTGAGCTATGGCATGTCATAGTCACTAGCCAAAAGGCAATCTGCCTTTTGACTCTACATGGATTGTGTTGTCTAGTTCATGTATCCAGCTGGCCTTCAAAGTATGACCGTCTGTAGGTTGTAGTATATAGTATCTCAAAGTCTTGTAATGTATGTATGCTGAATACTTGTAACTTTGAATTTGAGAAGCAATATACAACATCCTTGAAAACCAACCACTCGTGTTGTTATCTTGTTCTTTCTTTCTGACTTTACCTTTGTGTTCTTAGCATCATCATAACCGGTTCCCCATTTGATCTGTTAAGTGTTCTAATACACTCTACTCATTGTGTTGTTATGTTGTAAGTGCTAACCCTTCACCCGGTCCTGCACTAGTTATAGTTAGTTAAGTCTTTAATAATATATTGTTTTTTATCCAACCACGAAAACATGATCAAAATGGCGAAGTTGTCAGGGAATACGAGCACAAAGATTTATGCTTTAGTTTAGTCTAGTTTAACTTGGTTTTATTTTTATTCATTCAAAACTACTCTCTAGTTTTATTTTTATTCGTTCAAAACTACTCTCGGTTTTCTCATGGTGTGCAGAGACAGGTTATGCATACAAGACACTCTGGAAGGAAATCACCTCTCTGATATTCGATCTGAAAGTGGAAAAAGCAGCTAGGCAAAACCGAACAAATCAAAAAGCACAAACGGTGATAGCCGCATCTGAAAGGGGCATTACTCATTCTAAAGAAGAAACAAGTTCTACTAGAGCACATCATATTCTTCAAAGATTGTCTAAGACACCTGAAAGCCATCCACCATGAATGATGGAAAATCTTAATTCCGAAAACAACCAAGGTGAACAACCACCTCCACCACCACCCCCTCTACATCAACAACCACCGCCATAATTTCAAAATTTTCGTCCATTTAATCCCGAGCCTAACCAACCAGAAGGACAAAACCACCCTAACCGTGCTCAACCAAAACAACATAATTTGGGCTATCGGGTTGAACCTTCTGCTGAGAATGAAGAATCCTACCATGATGAGTACCAAGGTGATAGAGTAGATGATTGAGATTGGGGATTGAATAAGAAGGGTAGATTTTATGCTAAAAGAGGATATGATATACCAAGAGGAGCACGAGATCTGGCTATAGAGGTTGGCAACCACCTCCATAAGAAAAAAATGGTTAAGGAACAGTGAATGGACCACCATTAACAAATTATAACTATGGAGGCATTCTGTCCTGCCATTGCTATGAATGCTTCTCCAATTATACAACCTCTTGCAAGAGGAAGGGAATCGAGGGGAGACCCATTGATTACAATACCTCCCTAGCTTTCATGGAAGAGCTACCGAGGAACCCTATTTACATATAACAGAATTTGAAGTGGTGTGTACAACAATCGATAGTGGCCAAGGTTTTTCTCAAGATGAGATTAAATTAGCATTTCCCGAGTGGATAATATGAATATGCACCTCCATCAGAGCAGAACTCTCAGCTGCAGTATTGGAGGTTCTCTTCCAATTTACATTAAAAGACCGAGCAAAGAAATGGTTCTTGGCACTACCATCAGCAATCATTTACAATTGGTGGCAAATGCAAGAACAATTTTTGGAAGAATATTATACTCAACAGAAGACAAGTGATGCTCGTAAAGCAATTAGAACTTTCCAACAATAATTAGGAGAAACTTTCTATGAGGCATTCACGAGATTCAAGGAATTATTGAGAACATGCCCGTACCATGGAATTGAAAAATGGGAGCTCATATCAGTCTTCTATGAAGGGTTATCAGCTAATTATGCTAGATACATGCAAGCAACAAGTGGAGGATCATTTACACGAAACCATGAGGATGTGGATTGGGATATTTTGGAAAGGAAGGCTGTGAATTCCAAGAAAGAAGTGCAAAAGAGCCAAAGAGCTAAACACCCGGTAGTAAAAGCGGTCCACAGTCCAACCTAAGATGATAGAGTTGAAGTGCTAGAAAGACAAATGGTGGCATTTATGAAGGTTCAAGCTGGAGTTGCAAATGTGTCACCAGAATACGAGGTATGTCAACTTTGTAATGATATTGGTCACATTGCACTAACATGTCAGGCGCACCTTTAGTGCAAATGAAGAAGTTAACCAAATTCATGAAGAGTCAAGGAAACCATATGATATGAATTCAAACACATATCATTCGGGATTCCAAAATCATCCAAACCTCAAGTATGGCAACCCAAATACTCAATGGACCCTAACTTCCAAGAAAATAATCAATATTAGGGCCTTCAACAAAATTGCAATCAAGAAAACTACCAACAAGGTTACAACCAAAATGGGTATCAACAAAAGGGACAATACAATCAAGGTGGATACCAACTGAAGACTTATCAGCAACAAGGCTAAAATCAACAAACTAGATCCTCAAGTAATAATTCCACAAACTCCCAATTTAATACTATTCTGGAAGTTCTCAAAGAGATGAAAAAGGATAACAAAATAAGAGACAAGTCAATAGCAGCATTAACTAAACAAGTGTGGCAATTGTTAGAAGAATCATCCAGAAGAGATCCGGGTAAATTACCAAGTGACACTCAAGTCAACCCATAACATCAAGCACTTGAATCAAAGAAAAATGTGCATATTGCACACTTAAGTATTCTTAGAAATAGTAAGGTTTTTTATAACAAAGTTTCTCCACCACCATCATTTGTTGAGGGAGTGGTAGAAGATCTTAGAAATAGTAAGGTTTTTTATAACAAAGTTTCTCCACCACCATCATTTGTTGAGGGAGTGGTAGAAGATCTTGGTGAAACTGATGAGAGTGACAGTGATTTGGAACTAACGGTTTCTAAACCTTCTAAAAAAGTAACTTTTCAAGAATTAAAAAAGAAATTATGAAACCAAACACACCTGTCACTCAAGGGAAGGGAATGGAGGCTAATACAATTCCCTATCCTTATGCATTAATTGATCAATAAAAAACAGTCCCAAAGAAACGTGGTCCTCAACAAGATGAAATTTGGGAAATGTTGAAACAAGTTAAAATTAATCTACCTTTTCTAGATGCAATTAAACAAATCCCAACATATGCTAAGTATATCAAAGAAATGTGTACTCAAAGTGCCAACACAAAATCCCCAAGAAACTTGATTTGGTTGATAATGTAAATGCGGTGTTGTCGGGAGCTCTCCCACCAAAACTCCAAGACCCAGGAGCGCCTTTAATTTCTATCCAAGTTAGTAACTTTAAAATAAATAAGGCACTTTTGGATCTTGGAGCAAGTGTTAGTATCCTACCAGGAAGCTTATATGACCTATATGACTTTGGTCCTCTACAAAAAGCCGACACCATGGTGGTATTGGCTGATTTATCTCTTAAGCTTCCTCATGGTTAAGCTTCCTCGTGGTTTATTAACTGATGTGATAGTCAAAGTGGAAGATTTCTATTACCCAGTTGACTTTTTAGTACTTGATTATGCAACTCCATTGAGTAATAAACAACCTAATGTCATATTAGGGAGACCATTTTTGAAACTGCTTAATGTTTGATAATTTGCATGACGGGCATAGTTGATATGGCGTTTGGGAACAGAAGGCTTAGATTAAATGTTTTTTCCCTGTACATTTGACTCTCCGATCGATAATGAATGTTTCATGACAGACATTATTGATGGGCATAATTTTCACGAAAGTGAGGAGGAGACCACGACGTTGTGTTATTTGTGTGACAGGAACTTATACGAAAATAAGGAGACATTGGAGCACCAAATGCAACAACAAAAAGTTAAGGCTATGCAAGAAGGTCGACCCACTTGGATTCATTAAGTAGCGAGCTTACAGGAACATATTGACACAAAACTGAAGTCATTATTAGAAGAACCACCATAATAAGAACTTAAAGAGCTTCTAAACATTTAAAGTACGCCTTTCTGGGAAATAACAAAACTCTTCCAGTCATCATTGCAACAAACTTAAATGTGGAACAAGAACAAGCACTTATGGGAGTTCTCATGGTACATAAGGCAGCCGTTGATTGGATGATAGCGGATCTTAAGGGAATTAGTCCTGCGATTGTCATGCACTAGATCATTAATAACCCAGAGGCAAAACCAGCCCGTGATATGCAAAGATGATTGAATTCAAACATGTGGGAAGTAGTAAAGAAGGAAGTGCTGAAATGGTTGGATGTTGGGATCATCTATCCCATATCTGATAGTACTTGGGTGAGTCCAACCCAGATGGTGCCAAAAAGGCAGGTATCCAAATCGTGAAAGATGAAAAAGGTGAGCAAGTAGCCACCTGGCCGGTAATCGGATGTAGAGTATTTATTGATTACAGAATGTTAAATAATGCTACATTAAGGATCATTTTCCATTACCTTTCATTGATCAAATCAGCGAGAAGCTTTCAGTTCAGAAATTTTATTGTTTTTTAGATAGTTACTTGGGTTACAATCAAATCACTATTCATCCAGATGACCAACAAAAGACCACGTTTACCTGCCCATATGGTACTTTTGCGTTTAGGCGAATGCCAATTGGGTTATGTAATGCCCCAGCCACCTTTCAAAGGTGCATGATGAGTATACTTTTAGATATGATTGAGGATAGCTTAGAAAGTTTCATGAATGATTTCTTAATTTTTGGGTCCATCTTTTTTACATGTCTTGAACAATTGTCCAAAATGTTAAAACAATGTGTTGAAAATAATCTCGTTTTAAGTTGGGAGAAAAGTCATTTTATGGTACAAGAAGGAATTGTTTTAGGGCATGTGATTTCAAAACATGGGATTGAGGTCGATCATGCTAAAATCAAGGCTATTTCTACTTGCCTCCTCCCACAAATGTTAAAGGTATACATTTATTTTTGGGTAATGTCGGATTTTATAGAAGATTCATTAAAGGCTTTAGCATAATCACCAAACCATTATGCAAATTACTTTTAAAAAATTCTCGTTTAACTTTGATAATGAATGTTTGAAAGTTTTTAATACGTTAAAAGAAAAATTGGTGGAAGCCCCAATCCTGCAAGCACCCGATTGGTCACGACCATTTGAAATTATGTATGATGCAAGTGATTTTGCAATTGGTGCTGTTTTAGGTCAACGAATAGATAAAAAGCTGGTTGTTATATATTATACTAGCAAAACTTTAGATGGTGCTCAAATGAATTATACTACTACTGAAAAAGAATTGCTTGTAGTTGTATATGCTCTTGATAAATTTATGTTTTGCATTTGGGGAGCAAGGTGATAGTGTACTCATATCATAGTATGGTTTGATATTTAATGGAGAAAAAAGATGCTAAACCAAGGTTAATCAGATGGATTCTCTTACTTCAAGAGTTTGATTTTAAGTGGTTGTGAGTGGAGGAGAAAGAAAAAGTAATGATAAAGATTTAAAAAATATTCTTTAATTGAAAAGAAAAGAGAAAAAGTAGGGATTTTTAGTGTAATTATATGGATAAGGATGGGGAATATGTTGTGAATGCTCTAATGTCAACCCTAACCTAGGCTTTGCCTAAACCATGTTGTGTTAGCTCCATGTTTCGGGTCAGCCACTTTAATGGTTATTCGCAAATACAGGTAATACTTTGTGCAGGGTCGATTTTCACATTTCAAATGACATGTGCGATAACTAAGTCAACCCTAACATAGACACACCTAAAACTAACTTGGGATGAGCGGATGATGCATAATTGCTAGAGTTGCATATCTCTTACTCTCTGAGGAAATGGTCAAAGATAAAAGTTCATGAAAACTTAGGATTGAGGTTTAAAATTTATTGGGAAGGATAAAGTTGTGTCTTAGCTTTGTCATAGGAACCTTTTTTTACACATTTGTGGACTTTGAATGATATATATTGTCATTTAGTATTCTTAGCTATATACTATTTTATTTTATATGTTTACTATTTCATCATTTCTTCGGTCAGTGGTAATTTTTTAATTTTAAAGTTTTAAACTAATCACTAGCACATTAGCACTCTATATTTTTACTATACATTTTGTGCAAGTCTTTCTAGAGCCTGTGATCACACTAGAGACAATCTCTACATCCTCCGGGATAAAGATACAATTTCCCAAATCCTATACCTAGACATTAATAGCTTCGCTATTGGTGGGATTTACTGGTTGTGACAATATATTTGGTCACAGTCTATGTTCTTATCTCTCTGTGTACAAATGATACAAATACTTGAATTTGGTTTCTTGCTGAATAACTTGACCTTTGATGTTGATCTAGATGTCCTTATCATCGGGTGTACCACACTAACACTTAAGTTACAGTGAATATACTCTGTCTTAGAACAATTAACCCTTAAGCCTTTTCTCTCTAAACCAGCTTGACACTCTTCTAGTCTAACATACATGCTTTGTCTATTCTCAATGATCAACACAAAATCGTTAGCGAAAAGAATGCACCATGGAATTGCCTTTTTGAATCGAATTTGACAACTTGTTCTTGTTCATAACAACTTGGAAAACTCGGAAAAGTAATAAGCTAAGCACAGAGCCTTGATATAGGCCTACCTCCATAAGAAAAAAGTCAGTGTCATAATAAGAAGTTTTCTATAATTTCTAATACATAAACGGATTAACTGCCCAATCTTTTTATTAAGCATGTTATGTGTGGACTAATGCATTTATTAAATGGATCATGTTAATTTGACATACTTATCTCTACTACTGTATAATACAAAATCAATGTGTAGATTGGTAATTTTATATTTTGTAAGACACGTAGAACAACTATTTAAGCATATGATGCAAATGTTTTATGTAAGTGTTCCTAAATTGTCCTCATTTAATAAACATATTCTAGCTAATACATAAGTTAATGCATATGATTAAATTCACTATATTAAGTATTATTTTATTTATAATAATTTAAATTAACATTATATTTATATTTTTTATTTATATTTTTACTATTTAAATTAAGTATTATATTATTAACTAAATACTATTTACCAAATATTTACACACTTATAATAATAGTAGTAGTAGTAATAATAATAATAATAATATAATAATAATAATAATAATAATAATAATAATAATAATAATATAATCAGTATTTAACGCTGATGGAAAAAAAATTAAGTAGCACACGCACATCACGCTATCCAATTCATTATACATAACATATAAAAATCAATAATGAATATTTATTTATCTATAATATTTATAAAGCATTTTAGAATGTCAAAATAATAATTTTATCTTGACCTTAAGACACCTATAGGGTTAGTATGGTAATAGTATGCTGGATTTTAATTTAATTTTTTAATCCATATGAATTCATTGAATTTAATAAAACAATAATAATAATAACAATAAATAAATAATAATAATAATAATAATAATAATAATAATAATAATAATAATAATAATAATAGTGGTAGTAGTAGTAGTAATAGTAATAGTAATAGTATTTAAAGTAATTATAATAGTTATTTATAAAATATAAACAAATTTTAGTAAAAAGTAATGATGTGTAATAATATACAAGTCATCAAGCTAAAAATATACAAGCTCTCAAAACTGATTCACGGTTATTAATTTTATATTGTTTTTCTCTTATAATTATAAAAGTATGATGGTTTATGAAATCTAAATTTGTCGTTATGATATGCTAAATTATATCAACGTTTCGACATGCTTTTTTTTCAAAACAGAGTTGTCAATATAATTTTTATACATATCTACAGATTAAATACTAATTTACAAGTAATAGAAATCAAGTGTTATAGATTTTAACAACCCGCTTCAAAGCGCATGTTTATACACTAACAACTTGTTAAACATAACTATTTTGTTGTAATGTATTGTGACTAAATCCTGTCAAAATCAGGGACTGAAGTTTCGACCATTCCTAGGCCATTAAAGATAGAGCACTCTATCGCTAATTCTTTTTATTTTGGGCAAAAAATGTTTAAATGATTTTATAACCAGGGTAAAGTTATATTAGAAAACATCTTATTATAAAAGATAAAAAGATACAATAACACGTAAAAAAGGCACAACGACATGCAAATAAGACACACTATGAGCAATAAGACATAATGATTAATAATAAAGATACAATAAGGAACAAAAAAGATACAGTGACAAAGTAAAAAGACAAAATGAGTTGAAAACATAAAAATTATAAAACCTATAAGTTAAAAACCGAAAATCTAAACCTTAAAAGTTAATATCATAGAGTTTGACAAACCAATTCAACGCCGCTAGATGAGTGCAACCGTAGTACGTTTGATCCGCTTAATGAGTGGCTAAAATTATTTTTTTCGGTTAAAAATAAGAAGCCTTATTATTTGAACCGTACACTTATAACAAATATAATTTCTTTAGGAAAGCTCATTATTAAGGTAATTCTGGATCTATTTCATAAATATAATTTAACCGGCCGAAATCTAAAAGAAAAATATTTTTACATATTTATATTAGCTTATAATACATCTCTTTTTTTGGGAAAACTTAATATTTCATCAAATTTTAAGCTACTTATTAGAAATATTTTGAGTATTTAATACATTTAGTATTCATGACTAAATTTTTTATATAATGACTTATTATTTAATATGTTTTAAAGATTAAGTATAAACATGAATAAAATATCAAATAAATACATGTTCTAATTTAAATTTATTAAAATAATAATGTACTTCTTAAACTCTCATTTAAGTATTCACATAATAAATTACATATAAAAATATTAACAAACAATAAAGTCTTGTTACTATGTTTAGAAATAATATATCACCTATATACTACACTCCTCATTCTTCTTCATATATTAACATACTTATTTTTCAATTTGTTACAAAACCTTGGAACTGATTAGATTTAAAAAACTAACATGGGTTTAAATTTTTTTAGGCTTAGAGTAATCGGTGATGTGATTATTCAAATGATCACCTTCCCTAAACCTGAAAAACCTAAAATTTTCCAGCTCATAAAAGATCTATTATAAAAGTATAAGAAAGCAAAAATTAGTTATAAATTTTAGTTTATACGTGCATTACAAGTTAACATCACCAATTTTTTTTTTTTTTTTTTTTTTATTTGAGGAGTGAGAATTGAACACTTGAGCATTCATAAGCTGCAACAACGTCTTGAGTGATATCGTATTTTAATGTGTTTAACTTACAATTATTTACACACACATGTATAGACACTCATACTTTTATATTAAGACATAACCATTACACATAAACTAAAATCAATATAAAAATAAGATGTGATTATGTCATATACAAATCTTTATGTATTTTGTTATATGTTTATCAATGATGTGTTTGTAAATCATCATGTGTCATGTAAGATTAAAAACATAAATGTTGGAAATCTTCAAGTAAATGTGAACAAAAGTTAAATAGAAAAGTTTTTATCTTAATATATTAAAATGTGTTCTATACATTACAGTGTAACATTTATTTTTTACAACAAGAATATTATAATGAACTATTCAATTTGAAAAACCTAACTAAAACTAAACTGAAAAAATAAGAGTTACATATACAATATAAAGTCATAAAAATCTGTAAAAAATAACAATTTAAACTCATAAAACGTAAAATCATACATCTGTCGTGAACACTGGTTTTCCATTATAGTATTTCCAAATATCAAACCTTTTTTTTATGTTGGTTACATCTTGAATTGATCTTAACTGATCAATGGTTTCAGTTCATAGGAAAAAATAGATTCTTTTGAGGCCCTTATACTCCGCTTAGCGTTGAATAGACCGAGTCTATATGGATTAACAAAGCTCGTTTATTATCTTTAACTAACTATACCCAAAGGGTTCGAATTCCATTGCCCCGCTTATCATTCTATTTTATTGAAGTTTACTAAAATCATCCAAATAAACCCCGTATTTTAAACACTTCTATGTCGTAAGCTTATTAAAATCATCAATGTTAATATTATTATTGTTAGAGGATATTATTCAAAGTGTTGTTATGATCGAAATTATAAACCATAAAAAAATCAATGTCATAGTAAGGTGATATGTGACACTACGGACTTATGGTTGTGTATCCGTTTTAGCTCATGTATCCTTATTTTTTCTGTTAGAAATAACTAGCAATATGACATACAAATAATTTAATTGGTCCATAAAATTTCATGGATTTATTGATTGAGAATAGAAAATCTCCATTAATTACTTTTCTCTCTCTTGATACACATATCCCTAGTTCTAGTTTCAGTGAGCTTAAATGTAATTGACTTTCATTTTGTTACACTGATTTAATGTTTGATATATGTAATGAAAACTCTTCTTGAATGTTTATTGGTTATTGAATGTTATATCTATTCATATGATTGATTATTACACGCTTATGTGAACATGTTATATAGGTTTACAGTTGTTAGACATGGTTCTTTATCTTTAAAGGTTCAGGAATATGTTTAACTAAGTCTCATGATTCAGTCGCACGATTGGACCATGCGAATGGGCCAGTCGCACGATTGAACCATGTGATTGAGCCATATGCACGATTGAGTCATAAGACTGACTCAGTCGTACGAATGAATCAATCTACGACTCAGTCGCACGACTGAGCCATACGCATGGCTCAGTCGTACGAATGAAACCTGTAACCTATAAATACCACTTAATTTGTGGAAAAATAAAACCCTTTGAGATTTCTTAACCCTAGTCGTTCCTGTTCGTCCAGAGAGTCCCTTCCAACTTCATAGAACGTTTCTGATCACTTCTAATCAATTCTTAACGTATTCTAATCGTTAGTTTTGATCGGATTAACGTTCTCCCTGATTGGATCACCAATCAAATAGGATTCCGCATTATTTGATCTGGTTTCACGTTGAATCAGTTAGTACTCCGTACGTACACGGTCCTAACAAGTGGTATCAGAGCGTTGGCTCTTGATTCTACCTGGATTCAATCATGCTTTTGCAAAAGTCAACGTTTTCAATCAAAAGATCCGTTCTTTTTGCATTAAAATTCAGTTTTTACGAGTGCATGTGTTCAAAAGTTAGTCTTTTTCGAGTTTCAGCCGATTAGGGTTTTCAAAATTGTGTTTTTAGGTCGAATTGCATGAAAAATTTTGAAAAATTTTGAAAAATTTTGAATTCAGCAATCTCAGTCGCACGATTGACCCAATCGCACGACTGAACTTCATTCGCACAGCACAATCGCACGATTGGCCCAACCGTTTGTTCAATCGCACGATTGGCCCAGTTGTTTGTTCATTCGCATGATTTTCCTAGTCGTCTGCTCATTCGTACGACTAAGCTCAATCGCACGGTTGAGTCTCAGTCGCACCCCAGTCGCATTCCCAGTCGCACACCCAGTCGGTTTTGTCAAGTTTTTCAGACTAGTTCATTATGGATACACAGAACTTTGCTCTCTCCACCGGGAAGGACTCCAGAATTCAGAATCTCTTGCTCTTGGAAAATGAGATCGGAAATCACAATAAACCACCGAAGCTTCTGTCACTTGACGAATATCCTCAATGGAAGCAACGGTTTGAGATTCATTTAAATGGAGTGGACACCAACTTATGGAGCACTATTGAGACTGGCTACACTATGCCAGTTAGAGCTGACGGTGTTCTACTGACTCTAAGTGGTTTGAATGAGGCAAAAAAAGACTGCGTACAATGCTGAGAAGAAGGCCTATGCTTTGTTGACACAGTCCATCCCAAAGGACATTTTCCATTAATTCTCAGAGCACAAGCAGTGCAAGAAGTTATGGAAGGCTCTTGAGAAACGTTATAAAGGAAATGCTACGCTTAAGTCTCTAAAGGCTAAAGCTTTGAATAAGGAATTTGACAATTCTCTTCAATTGGGAATGAAAGTTTGGATGATGTGATCGACCGCTTCTATCATTTGATGAGTGAGCTGCACACTCATGGGGTAAAACGTCCATGGAAGATAAAGTGTCGAGTTTGGCTGATGGGTTACCTGACAAGTGGGATTCATTCGTTTCCACTTTAAGACATAATGATGTGCTGGAGACATTGGACATAAATGATTTTATTCTGAAATTGAGGGAGGAAGAAGTACGGCATAAGTATAAGTCTAAGAGGGGAACCTACACTCAGAATCCTTCTCTCTACAATGTGACTCCTACTACAGCGTCTTCTAGTGCACCTTGCAGACTGCTTTCATGTCTAACACATCTGCAAACGTTCAAAGGATACAACCTTTAGTGAGGACCGAGTGGAAAAGGATGATAATGTACCTCTTAGGTCGGGTTCACAATCTGCTGTAACCCAACCTAAGACTTTAAAACCAACTCAGTCCAAATCGGTTAAGCAAGATCTCAATCATTTTAAAAGACAAAATAATCATAATGTTAAACAAATTAAATTGTCAAAGAAGGTGAAAAACCTAAAGTTGAGACCAAAAGACCCATGCCTGAAGTGTACTCCCTACCCCACAAGAGATCTCCTAGTCCTATTGAAAGGAGATCATGCTATACTTATGGACAATAGGTTACATTTCTTCACACTGTCCTTGCTATCAGAAACCTAGGCTTAAAGTTGAACTAGATCAGGAAGTTAAACCGTTTTCTTCAAAACAGAGATCTAAGACACCTGCTAGGTCTAAAACACTTGCTAGGTCTTATGCATCTCCCCAGCACCACAGACAATACAGACAAGTCACTGGCAAGTCTGTGATGCCTGAGGTGAAACCTGCTTTTGAAAATAAATCTAAAGTTCAAACTGTAAATCAGTCATCGGTTACCACAACAAGCCTTACACAAGGATGGTCTGTGGAAAACTAAAACATCTGATATGTCTGATAGTGTTGATAAGCAGAAGGATGAGGTTTCTCCAACTCCTAAAGGACAATGAGTCAAGTTTATGATATGTGATGCCTCTGGGAAACCCAAGCCAGTTGTCAC
This sequence comes from Flaveria linearis, assembly GCA_024085815.1. Classification (NCBI taxonomy): domain Eukaryota; kingdom Viridiplantae; phylum Streptophyta; class Magnoliopsida; order Asterales; family Asteraceae; genus Flaveria; species Flaveria linearis. Next base: position 34,420,243 of record CM044012.1, read on the forward strand.
ACCCCCGCTTAGAGCGGAAACACGAGGATGCGACGGACGGGATCGTCATAACACTTGGTATAAATACAGAGACATAATATGTGCAAAATCCTCGTGTCATGACGTCGCCCGACACAATGGTGACTTGTGTCGTGGTTAGTCAGTTCCACGACTATCATAGTCTTAATAATTCTAAAATCCATATACACAGTGTTCAATTATAACAGTAAATACAAATGCAATCTATTGAAAGCCTGAGGGTCTCTGCTAAGGTACCAGCACTAGCTATCCCCTTTGATTATGTTCTCCTGAAAAGATATGCTAAAAAATGTCAACACATAATGTTGGTGAGTTCCGCAGGTTTAAATTGAAAACATGTAGTTGATGCTGTATAGAATTTGATATGGAATCATACTGTAAGCAAAAACCACATAACATGTGTTTTAAGACAACCAAAACCCTATGACGTTTATGCATATAAGTTCGACGGAATATATTCACCCATGGCCTGATTGCTGGCAGCTGTAGTCGGTAACTCACAAGTTAAACCGATCTGTCGAGGGTGGGGGTGTCAACCCAGTAGTACTACCAATACCTATCCGTTGGTTCCTAACCCGAAATTAATGGTTGTAAGAATAGAATAACACCATGTATGTATTAGAATATGAGAATAGTATCACGTCGATTCCAAGTATGAAAATTGTATGTAAGATTGTACAGCATCGAAAACGGGTGAGCATACTTTTCCCCCATTGATTGAAAACAGTAAAAACTTGTATAAACATAAAAAGGGGCCACGAAACTCACCTTGGATTGATGTAATGTATATGAATAAGAACTTCAAAGAATTAAGCAAGCACGATCAAATACGTTCAACACCTATTATTGATTTGTAATTTAGTCTCTAATACGAATGAATATATTTGGTAAGGTTCGGGTTGATTTGTTTTAACACGTGTCACACACGCAATATATATATGTTACAATCTTTTTATATATTCGTATATGTTTTAATAAGTAATTATCAATAAGTATTAAGTTTACCAAATAATTATTTACATTTTGATTTCATTAGAAGATTTCATAGGTGTATTCATATATTTTTAGGATTAAATATAAAAATAATGTGGTCTAATTATATAATTTATAATTATCCAATAATATTATAAATAAGAATATTCACACTTATAGTATTTTGATTAATAATAAGGTATAAATTTATTCCTTTGGTTCAAATATATTTATAAGAAATAACTCACAATTTCATAAATAATTTGTGGATTTATAAATATATTAATTTGTATTTAAAGATAATAAAGTGTCCATTTTTATAAAAATAATTATTTATAATATTTATAAATAATATTTATATGATTTTGTGATTATTTCATAATTAACTTGATTTAGAATTTATTTTATAAAAATAAGTTTTAATATTTTTAAATAATATTTTATAAAAATCTATTATTGTTTTTAAATAAAATAAATTACAGAAAATATTTTGTAAGATTTAAAATGAGGGAAATTTAATAGATTTATTTTTTTTTATAAATTTTAGAAATTTTTCCATTTTTTATTGTATTTAATAAGCTTTTAAAAAAAATAAAACAAGAAAAAGGGGTTGGCCCGGGTCGAACCGGGACCCCAAGCTCACACACGCGCGACCAACCACTGAGCCAAGGCTCTGAACAGCGATAAGACACGGTTTTCATTAAATTTAAACACTGTTTTCAAAAATTCCCCAAATCCGAAGAACCCTAATTCGATTTGATCTAAATGGAGATCAAATCGATGTAAATCATGAAATTAATGTTAGGGCTTTTAATCCCTATGTAAAATCGAATATATAGGTATGTTCAATTACCTGTTTCGAATTGATTTGATGATAAGAACGATGAAGAACAAGCCGCGATATAACCCGAAATCGAATGATGATCAAACGATGATGAAAACCAAATTGCTTGCACAGGAAGCTTCGAATTATGTTAAGGGTCGAAAGCCCTCTGTTAATTTGGGTTTGAAACGTGTTTAAGTGGGGTTCCGATTGAGTTGCAGGTCGCGGCCAAAGGTGTTAATCGAGATGGATGTTTCCATGTTTTTCAGATCGAATTGAGTTCACTATCAATTTATAAACGATCAAATGATCGTAAGTGCTCTTTTAATTTAATCATTTTCGAAGTTTAGTGCTCGATAGGGGAAGAAACGGCCGAGTGTGTTAGGTAGATAATTCGCACCTAATCGGTTGTAATATTCAAATTCAAGTGGGGTACGAGTTCGATTATCGTTCTAGAAACGTTTGGGACTGATTTTTGGGGTTAAAACCGAGTTATAATGGCCTTTGGAATCGCCGGAGGGCCGCCGGCGGTCGGCCGGAACAGTGGCCGGAATCGAAGGGGACGGGATGGGGGTTGGGTTTTAATAAATTTACAGAATGGTCCTGTGGTTTGCTTATTTGTTTACTTATGTTTAAAGTTTTTAAATTAAGTTTCAAAAATTACAGAATCCCCCCTGGACTTATAAATTAAATTTAATAATTTTTATAAATTATTTCTATTAATAAATTATTATATTATTATTATTGTTATGATTATTATCATTATTAATATTATTATTTTTAATAATATTATTATTACTATTTTTATTATGATTGTTATTATATTATTATTATTATTATTTTTTTAATTATTGGAATTAATAATGCATTAAAATTTAATTGTTTATAAAAATACGGGATGTTACACCAGTAAAGGCTTGGGTCCCCCTCCTTAACTAATTATTTTCTATTGTGTGCAGGTTGTCCGCTATAGTGCTTCTACCAACACATGGATTGTAGATAGCGGAGCATCCAGGCACATGACGGGAAATCAATCTCCCCTTTTCAACGTCAAACAAATTAAAGGGGGACATGTTTCTTTCGCTGGAAACAAAAGAGGATACATTATGCACAAGGAGAAGTAGGTAATGGAAAGGTAAAGTTTGATAAAGTAAATTATGTTCAACAGTTAGAAAACAATTTACTTTTAGTTTCTCAGATATGTCACAAAGGCTTCAAAGTAATGTTTGACAATAGGAAGTGTTACATTCTGAAGAAGGAGATGGAGATTCCTGAGAAGCAGGTATTAATGTCAGCATCAAGGTACAACGATTTGTACGTCTTGGATATGTCAAATGCTTCTACTATTAAGTCCACTGTTCAATGCTTTTTATCAAAGGCAACAGAGTAGGAGTCCATTTCATGGCACAGGAGAATGGGACACATAAATCACAGGAAGATGAATCATCAGATTCATAACAACCTAGTTGAGGGAGTTACTGTAAAGAACTTCAAACTTCCAGATTTTTGTGTCTCGTGCAAGAAGGTAAAGCATACTAGGAAGTCTCACAAGACCAAGCACGTTAACTCTATCGAGATGCCCCTGGAGCTACTACATATGGATTTTTTCGGTCCCGTCAGCACCAAGAGTATCACTGGAGACTGGTACTGCTTTGTAGTCACAGATGACTACTCACGTTTCTCCTGGATGATGTTTCTAAAAGCTAAGTCTGAAACATTTGAATCGTTCAAGGTGCTCGTCACTACACTGGAGTCTCTCTACAATCTGAAGGTCAGGAGGTTCGTTCAGACAATGGAACTGAGTTTAAGAATCAGGGATGGATGCTTTCTACAAGGAAAAGGGAATTGTTCATCAGTTCACCTCTGCATACACGCCACAGATGAATGGAGTTGCTGAACGCAAGAATAGAAGCTTGATCGAGACTGCAAGGACTATGTTGGCATATTCAAAACTGCAAGTACAATTTTGGAATAAAGCTGTTGCCAATGCATGCTACACACTTAATCGTGTGTTAGTAGTCAAGTGGCATGGGAAGACTTGCTATGAGTTGCTTCAGAAGCGCAAACCTAACCTGGAGTATCTGGAACCATTCGGAGCTCCATGCACATTACTGAAGAAAACACCGGAGGGCATGTTCAGCGAGGAATCAGATCAGGGGATCTTTCTTGGATACAACATACCAGAAAAAACGGGTTTATAACAACTCGATAGGTCAGGTAGAAGTATGGTGCTACGTCGATGTGCAACGATACACCATCCCCCTGCTGGAAAAGGTCCATCGTTATTCTCGACTACGATGGCTTTTTCAAATCATTCAACCTTCCTCAGATAGATTTAGATGAAAAGATTACTGCTCAGATGATGTACGATGTCCTAAATACAACGAATTTGGATATCAGCAATATGGCACCGGCTAGTGGTGCTTCGGGATCTTTAGCAGCTGCTCAGGAGGAGAGTGATGATTCATCAGACGAGGAGAAGCAGTTGAGACAAGCAATGAGCATAACGTTAATCAAAATGGAAGCTCAACAGATGCTGAGAATGCATCAGGGAATCCGGATATTGAACCTACCATCACAAATCTGGATACTGAAGTTGTCGTTCCTACGACACCTGTGACTAGGATCAGACTATCATTGGGGATCTTCACTCCGGTGTGCAAACGAGAAATCAGTTATATTCTGATGATTATGTTGCAATTATGGAAAAAGGGCTACGTGAATGATGGGGCTTTCAATGTTTTGTTTCTCAAGTCGAGCCCAAACACGTAAGTGATGCCCTAAAGGATGAGGCTAGGGTCAACGCTATGCAGGAAGAGCTACTACAGTTCAAGAATCTTGGAGTGTGGACACTCGTTGACAGGCCCAAAGGAGTTAAAGTGATAGGCACCAAATGGGTGCTACGCTGCAAGAAGGACGACCAAGGTGTCGTAATCAGAAACAAGGCAAGATTGGTCGTTCAAGGATTCAGACAAGTCGAGGGAGTCGACTATAATGAAGTGTTTGCACCTATGGCTAGAATGGGAGCAATCCGTGTCTTCCTAGCCTATGCATCTTATATGAAGATCAAAGTCTATCAACTAAATGTAAAAAGTGCATTGCTTCATAGGGAAATCCGTGAAGAATTTTATGTCAGTCAACCCGAAGGATTTGAGGATCCTTATCATCGGGACAGAGTCTACAAGATGGACAAGGCTCTGTATGGGCTACACCAAGCTCCTCGAGCTTGGTATGAGAAGCTCTCCATCCACCTGTTAAAGCATGGTTTTCGCCGGGGTGTGATTGACTGCATGTTGTTTATAAAAAAGAAAGATGGAGATTTACTAATGGTGCAGATTTAAGTGGATGACATAATCTTCGGTTCTCGAAACGAAGAATTATGTAAAGAATTTGAATATGTGATAAAGGCAGAATTTGAAATGAGTGCAATGGGAGAGATGAAGTTATTCCTAGGTTTACAGGTGGATCAGACACCTACCGATATTTTTCTGCATCAGACTAAGTATGTGGAGACATTCTAAGTCGATTGGATATGGAAAATGTTACTGTTGCCGGTACCCCACTTGCCACAAATCATGATGTGGCACCAGATGATAATGGGGATTTGGTGGATGTCACTATGTATCGTGGGATGATAGGATCTCTCATGTATCTCACTGCCTCGAGTCCAGATATCATGTACGCCACATGTTTATGCTCCAGATATCAAGCAAAACCAAAAGTAAATCATCTCATCGGGGTGAAAAGGATTTTTCATTATCTGAAGGGTACAACAACACTGGGGTTGTGGTATCCTCATGATGATGACTTTGAGCTAACTGCGTACAGTGACTCAGACTATGGTGGCTGCAAGATGAACTTCAAGTCACATCTGCGGGGTGTTAGTTCTTTGGAAGGCGGTTAGTCACCTGGCAATGCAAGAAGCAGACATCTGTTGCCTTGTCAACATGTAAAGCTGAATACGTTGTTGCTGCAAGTTGCTGCTCTCGGATCATTTGGATCCAACAGCAAATGCGGGACTACGGTTTGCAATTTTCTAATACCCTTATTTTTGTTGATAATTCTGCTGCCATAGCTGTAATCAAAAATCCTGTTCAACACCCTAAAATAAAACACATCGGCATAAAGTATTATTTCATATGTGATTGCTATGAAAAACAATTAATTGATGTGGTTAAAATACACACGGATTTTCAGCGCACCGACCTCTACACCAAACCTTTGACCCGATTTTATATCTGTTAGAGGTAAACAGCGTGAAAAAGAGAAGTGACATAATTTCAGAAGACATAGATGCTTAGTCCGATACTTGTTTAGTTTTTTATTTTTATTTTTATTTATTTTGATTTCCTGTTTTTAAAACACAAAAATATTTTAGGTTTTAGAATTTTAGGGGGAGATTAGTTTAGTTTCAGTATTTATTTACTTAAAAAAAGAAGAGGGGGGATGGCAGATAAGCTAAAAAGACAAAAACAATAAATTTAAGAATGTGATTTAACACTATGGAAAATGATGGTACACAGGCGTCGAGTTACTTGGAACACCAAAAAGATTTTCAACTTTTGCAATTTTAGTTTAATTAAATCACAGAAAATTTTTAGTCAGAGAATTCTAAGTCTAACAAATTGGGAAGATGATAGTACGCTTGTTCGTTACTGTAATTACACGGAGAAAGTCGATCTAGGGAGGTGCTAGTTCATTATACGATGTGTTGGTAGATTCAACACAATAGACTAGTAGACACCATTGGTGATTCAACTTAACATTAAATCAATCAACAAGTTGTGGGTTCCCATGGCATCCCTGGTTTGCACAATCAATCAATTTCCAATAAGGGGTGAGGAGCAATTGAATGCCACAAGTGTGTGCAAAGACCCAAAAAACATAGAGCAAAAGATGACAAACGTCACTGAAAAAATGTATGTTATAATATATTGCTCTAAGAAGAAGATAGGTATTGCGCCACTCTGCTGTGCGATGGCGCTGACCTAAGGCTTGGCATAACCTATCCGTTTTAAGAATTCATTGTTGTTTGCGCCTCTCTGCTGTGCGATGGCACTGACCTGAGGCTTAGCATCTCTTTGAAATCTCTTAGAACCAAAATCTTCTTATTCCCTGGACCGCTCAAAAATCTCCTGAGGAAGATTGATTACCATATACCTGTGGGACACACAAATACTTGTTGATCTAATTCACCTAATTAATCAATGATGTGTGTCAATAATCATGTATGGATTTAAGTGGACTAGTATACTGATAATCGTTGTGGCTGCACTGCCTGATATTCAAAATCAATGTATGTTATATAACAGATCAAGCATGATTTCCAGTTAGCACTTAGAAGTCTTAGATGAATGAGAAACTGTGATATGTAAATATGTTTGTTTCAGTTCAATAGGACGGACCCTCCCTGGACCCTGCGAACGCGGGAGCTCTTTGCAACACCAGGTATGCCAGTTCAATATATCTACAAAAGTTCCAAGCAATTGCGTTTATGCCTGTTTGATTCCATATGAATCTATCTTAGAAATGATGTTAATGCTAATAGGCTATTCTACCCTACCCTAACAAAATCACAAAAACATGTTTATTTTTTTACTTAGTTTAGTTTTCAAGTTATTTGTAAAGTGTGTCAGTGTCGGACTGTGCTATGTTATTCATCCCTGTAAATGTCACAAAATAAACTTAAAGTTAATCTTGAATCACTTGTTTCTGAAAAAGTAAAAGGATCACGTCTGAGGTGATCAGGTGGATAAATGGATCACGTCTGAGGTGATCAGGTGGATAAATGGATCACGTCTGAGGTGACCAGTTACATAAATGGATCACGTCTAATGTGATCAAAGGTTCTTTAATTTAAATGGTCATGTCTGAGATGACAAACTGCTCAAAATGTTTTATCTACTGTTATAAGGGGCTAAGTGTCAAAGGGTCAAAAAGGCAAAATTTCACAAGTATGACCCATTCGCACGACTGGACCATGAGTATGGACCAGTCGTACGATTGGACCATACGAATGAACCCAATCACACGATTGAAGGTGACCAACTGTGGCAGTCGCACGAATGACCCTCAATCGTACGATTGGAGGTGACCGTATGGGCGAGTCGCACGCCTGAAGCTCAGTCGCACGAATCAATCGTGCGACTAGGCTCAGTCGCACGACTGAATGTTGCCCTAGTATAAATAGAGGGGGAGTCGGTCACAGTCGTTTCATTCACCCAAATCGCCTCTCAGACGCACGACACAAACCCATATTGCCAAAAATTCATTTGATTATTATAGACCATTGTTTGACACTCTCTGACGTTTTGTTTCGATTCTATAGGTAATGCGCGACAATATTAGTACGAAAAATTAGTTACTACAACGTCTAAAAGATCGAAATAATGACCTAATGTTAACCGAACCAAATGTGACTAATAAACCACTAAACTAAGTATTTTGATCAAATTAAAGTTATTAGGGTTTTAGTCGGTCATCTGCAAACCTAATGAGTCAATCCACAACGTTTAACATCAAGTATTGCTTAAAAATTGAATTTGAATGAACAAACTATCGGACATGCGATTGGACACCTGATGAACTTCAATCGCACGACTGAGCAAGGCGAATGACTCAACCGCACGACTAAGATGGACGAATGGTTTAACGCACGACTGAACCATGCGTCTGAGCTCAATTACAAGACTAAGGTAAATGCATGAGAGAACATACGACTAAGTCCAGTCGCATGACTCAGTACGTATGAGATCATTCGCACGACTAGAACTCAGTTGTACGGCTCATTCGTACGACTAGATCTTAGTCGCACGGCTCATTCGCACGACTAGATCTTAGTCGCACAGCTCATTCGCATGACTAGATCTCAGTCGCTCAGCTCAGTCGCACGACTGAACAAAATTTTCAAGTTCATGAAACAAATCTGGTATTATTTGACACGTACTAATGTTTATTTACTTTATGTCACAGATGGCGAGTCGATGGACGATGAGCACTAAGCATAACATATGTGCTCATCTTGATCTCTCATCCCGCAATGCTGCGGAGTTTGCCGACATTATTTCGTTTCTACGTCGATCGAGGATATTCCGAGCTATCTCGACATAGTGCACACCTTACAGATCAGTACAGCAGGCTTTCTGGGAAAGCGCTGTAGTTGACAGGTCCTCTGAGCCCCATCATATCAGGAGTTCCATATTTGGGGAGGTCATAGAGATTTCAGAGGAAGATATTCAGACAGTGTTAGAGTTCGGGGATGATGCTGACTGCCCCACTCGATTACATCCCCTTACTGTTCGAGGTTGCTTCATGAGGGATAAGTACTCGGGGGACATCAATGCAAGTATTTTTAACAAGAGCAACTTGTGCCCCCAGTTCAAATACTTAGCCCATGTTCTACTAAGATGCATCGCCTCTAGGAAGGGTGGCTTCGACTAGCTCTCCGACCAGATGCAGAACACCTACGTGGCGTTGGTGCTGAATCATCCATTCAGCTTTTCGAGGATGATCTTCACCTACATGGTAGAGAACATTAAGGTGAAGGGGAAAGAAAGCTTCTGCATGTACCCACGCTTTCTGTAGATAATTCTAGATCAGAAGCTCCCCTCGCTGCCCAAGGAGAAGGAGGATGTTGTTGTCCTCGAGGTGATGGATGACACCACCCTCAGGAGGATGAGGGTGTACCGAGGTAAGCAGGTAAAGCCCCCGGTAAGGAGTCTGTTTGGGCATCTGGCCCATGAAGACTATGGGCGCCAGCGAAGAGGAAGTGGCGCCACGACGATAGTGATTCAGATACAGAGCAGATAGGTTTACCTGATGATGACTCTGATGATGATAATAGTGGTGATGGTGGAGATACAGGTCCTTCTCATACTCAGACCACTACTGCTAATGTTACATCTCCACAAGGTGATTTAGAGACTGCGGGGTTCCATCAGGACTTCCAGCCTGATGAAGAGGAGGAGTTGGACGAGGAGCCGCTGACTCGGACGGTGGGCAGCCGGGTGGTTGCCACCGAGAAGGGGATTAGGACGGTTGGTGGACGTCCAGGCGGGTCTGGGGAGGCTATTTCAGATCCATCATACACCCCAGACCAGCCCCATAGCCAAGGGGGAGCCTCTGGGTCAAGGGGGACTCGGAGGAAGAGGATGGCTCAGCCTCATAGGATGAAGCCGAAGAGATGGAGGTTCACACTGATTTCTACCTCTACCACCTCTACCACTACACCACCTACCACCACTACTCCACCTACCACAGCCACCCCCCATCCCTCTCCACCCATCCATTCACCACCACCCATATTCACCACAGCCACTGCTACCACCACCAGCCACCAAGCCGGCCCTTCCACATACCCACCGGATCTACTCTACCCCCCATTGGGGTAGAGGAACAGCTGTCAGCACTGAACAGGATGGTGCTGAAGCTGTTAGCCGCTGATAAGGAGAAGACTGCACAGCTACGTCAGCCGGTGGAGCTTAATGCTTCCCAAGCTCAGCAAATCTCATAGCAGGTAGAGTAGATCGCCAAACTCCAAGAGTACAAGGAGGAGTCTACCAAGAAGCTGGAGGAGTTGGAGGCTGCAAACAAGAAGATCATGCTCCAACTCAAAGGATCCATGGATGAGCCTCTAAAGATAGGGGAAAGAGATGATGATGGAGATGATGGTGAAGATGATAAAAGTGATGATGATGATGATGTGAGTGGTTATGAAGCAAGAGGTAGGCAGGATGATGATGAGGACGATGAAGGAGATGCAGCTGCATCTGCCATTGCTCATGGTCAAGAGCAAAGAACGAAGAAGAGACAAGACCAAGGAGCATTGTCGTCTGCCCCACCTACCTCCCCATCTGCAGCAGACCCGGCCATGATTCAAGGCAAACGTAAAGATTAGATGTTATATTTTATTAAAATTTTGTACTTGAAATCATCAATAGATGTTATGTAATTAATGTACATATTTTATTATTCAGTGTTTGATTATCTTGATTATATACTAACTATTGCTGTGCTATATGTTTAAATCAAGCAGATCCAACATATCAGCAAGATGAGAACGATGTTGCTCCCTTACAGTTGATCAAGTCGCAATTGACTATGATGCTTGATCTGCAAGGGATAGTTAGGAGGTCTGTGAGTTATACTCCTGAAGAAGGAGAAATAATTCACGATCTCACTAACGAGCAACTCGCTGAAATGTTCCGGCTGAATCCAGGTGAGATAGTCAAGGATGATCCTACTTTTGATGTGGCTAGTGACGAGGAGTTGAACGACATAGATGAAATCGAGATTAAAGACGTTACAGCCCAGCATATCCAGAGTATACTGACCGAGAGGGAAATGTGTTTCTTGATCTGGGTAGTACTCTCGGCAGTGATACACTGGAGAAGCTGAATGTAACATCCGACCATTTCGACATGAAACCCGAACCGTTTATGTTAACCAATGGAATTTATCTTATTTCAATGTGAGCGCAGTAATGTTGTCACATTATAACTATATAGTTATTAATATGATTTTATAAAAAAAATTATAAAATTATATTAGTAATTATAAAGTTTAGTTATCAAATTTAAAATAAAATAAAATAAAAAAACTTTAAATATTTTAAGTTTTTTTAAAGTTTGAAAAAAAAATATAATAATAATACTAATAATAAAATTTATTATGAAAAACTTAACCCTATTAACTTTAGGGTTAAAAATGTAATATTTGAAACTTGTTTTATAAAACTTTATATATGAAATAATAAGTAACACAAACTTCAGGGACCAAAGGTGTAAAATTGTTTTAAATCGCATCCCCCTCCCGTCGACCTTCTCCCTCCGGCCACTGTTCCGGCCGTCTCTCCGACGAGCCACCACACCCAAAACCACTCGTTTTTACCGAATTAAACAACCCCGACAGTATCACATGCAAGATTCGAACACATGCCCCACGATAATTTGAAAATTATAGTGCGTGACAACCAAACCCACTTCAACCCGCGATATCGGCCGACCAACCACCACGATCGATCGCACTAAACACTATAATAATAAAAGTAATCGTGCACTCACAATCGTTTAATCATTTATAACCTTCCATCGAGTTTAATTCGATCTGAAACACTCGAAATCACTCCACCGATCATCATCTTCATAGTCGACCTGCAACTTGGTCGAAGACCACCTTCGGGACTTCAAAACCTCAAATTGTTTGAGGGCTTGGAGTAAAAGCTCAATCCAAAGCTTCCTGCAAAATTAATTCGATTAAGAGCAACAATTGCTACAAGAATCAATTCTCACATAGTCGCGACTTGTTCTTCGGGTGTTCAAACATCAATCCAATAACAATTCGGGTAATTAAAACTACCTTCATGCTAGATTTCATGTGGGGATTAAAAGCCCTAAACTTATTTGTTATCATAATCAATTGGATGGTCAATTGGATCGCAATCGAACCTAGGGTTCTTCTGATTTGGGGATGTTTAATCGATTTGAGTTTAAAATCAATTGCAACCCATACCTCTCGCAGCTGTATGACTTGGTCCACCGGTTCCATGTTTCCATGCCATTCATGAGGTCCCGGGTTCGACCCCGGCACCCTCAACTATTTTTTAAGAATTTTTAAGCTTTTAAAAATTACAGAAAATTTCTAAAAATTATAAAAATAATTTTTATAAACTTTGTTTATATTTTGGGCACCAGATAATTTTCTGGATTATATTAAAGTTTTACCAAATTATTTACAAATATTGTTTATTTTATAAAATATACTTTAACGAACGGTTTAGAATAATATTTTTCGTAATTATTCTTCGTTAATCATATTATTAACCATAAACTCGTAAATAATAACTAACATTAATTATATTCCTATTAAATGAAATCCAGGTTAACCGAAACCCTAATCGTTGTACGAACATTATTTCTTTGCTGTGCAATCAAGGTGAGTTTCACGGCCCTATTTTCATTATAAATTTTATAAATCTTTGGGGGAAAAAGTATGCTCACTCTTTCTAGCTGTGAAACAATTCATTTTGGATTAACGTGTTACTGTTTGCAAGCTATATCTTATGCATGAGTTTCTGTGTGGTTCTTTAATCACAACTATTTAGCTCCGGTGTTGGAGCCGATGGACAGATATTGATAGTACTATTGGGTTGACACCCCCACCCATGTATGTTAGTATACTAGTTGAGACTGATTGTGGTTATGATCGACCCCTGGGTAAATATGTTCCGACAATTGCTGTGTGGTTCGTCATAGGTTTAGTTGTGATGCTCATGTGATATTGCTTGTGATAAACTGTATACACTTATGATCCATAACTCATGCATAGCAACAAGTTTCAATTTATGTTTAAACCTGTGAATCACCAACCATGTGTTGACTTTTGAGCATATCTTTTCAGGTGATAATAATCAAAGAGGATAGCTAGAGCCGATGCCTTAGCAGAGACCTCAGGATTTCAGTAGACATGCATTAGTGTTTTGACTATCATTTGATTTCGCTTATGAATACTATGTTGAACTTTTGTTTGTTGGATTTCATGTTGGGTTTGGTTTTGTTAAATCAATAGACTATGTTAGTCATAGAACTGACCAACCACGACACAAGTCACCATTGTGTCGGGTGACGTCATGACACGTGGATCTTTGCATTTTGTCTCTGTAAACTAACCAGGTGTTATGACGATCCTGTCCGTTACATCCTCGTGTTTCCGCTATAAGCGGGGGTGTGACAGATAATTCACACTATAATTTTCAAATTATCGCGGGGCATGTGTTCGAATCTGGCATGTGATACTGTCGGGGTTGTTTAATTCGGTAAAAAACGAGTGGTTTTGGGTGTGGTGGCTCGCCGGAGAGACGAACGGAAAAGTGGCCGGAGGGGAGAAGGTCGACGGGAGGGGGATGGGATTTAAAACAATTTTACACCTTTGGTCCCTGAAGTTTGTGTTGCTTATTATTTCATGTGTAAAGTTTTATAAAACAAGTTTCAAATATTATATTTTAACCCTAAAGTTAATAGGGTTAAGTTTTTCATAATAAATTTTATTATTAGTATTATTGTTATATTTTTTTAAAATCATTTTAAAAAAAACTTAAAATATTTAAAGTTATTTTATTTTATTTTTTTTAAATTTGATAACTAAACTTATAATTACCAATATAATTTTATATTTTTTTTATAAAATCATATTAATAACTATATGGTTATAATGTGACAACATTACTGCGCTCACATTGAAATAAGATAAATTCCATTGGTTAACATAAACGGGTTCGGGTTTCATGTCGAAATGGGTCGGATGTTACAGTCTCCCTACTTTAGGAAATTTCGTCCCGAAATTTGTTCACGAGGAGGTTGAAACGAAAAGATGAGGGTACTTGGATTTCATTTGGTCCTCATGTTCCCAGGTGAATTCTGGACCTCGCCTTGAGTTCCACCTTACTCTGACAATTAGGATTCTGCTGCGTTTTAATCGTTTGACCTCCCGATCCATTATTTCTATCGGTTCTTCACAAAATGGAGCTTCTCATCAATCTTGATTTCTTCAATAGGGACGTGGAGGGATCCATCAGCTAAACATTTCTTAAGGTTCGATACGTGGAACGTATCATGTATGCTGCTGCTTGAGGTAATTTCAGACGATACGCCACAGGACCAATTCTTTCGGTGACTTCAAACGGTCCCACATACCTCGGTGCTAACTTTCCTTTCTTGCCAAATCGCACAATACCCTTCTAAGGGGAAACCTTTAGCAACACCCGATCACCCACATTGAATTCCAACGGTTTCCGCCTGTTATCCGCGTAGCTTTTCTGGCGGTCTCTCGCTGCTTTAAGTCTGTCTTTAATTTGGAATATTTTATCGGTTGTTTCCTGAACGATCTCAGGTCCTGTCAGTTGAATTTCTCCGACCTCGGACCAACAAACAGGCGATCTACATCTTCTCCCGTATAAAGCTTCAAACGGGGCACATCCAATGCTCGAGTGATAGCTGTTGTTGTAAGAGAACTCAACCAGCGGCAAATGGGCATCCCAACTACCACCAAAGTCAATTACACACGCCCTAAGCATGTCTTCTAGAGTCTAAATCGTACGTTCGCTTTGCCCATTTGTTTGAGGATGATAGGCGGTACTTAGATCCAACCGGGTACCCATTGCCTTCTAGAGCGTCTGCCAGAATCACGACGTAAACCGACTATCGCGATCTGATATGACGGATACAGGCACGCATGCCTAGCCATAATCTCACTCACATACAATCTCGCTAACTTCTCATCTTATAATCCTCACGAATGGGTAAGAAGTGAGCGGACTTCGTCATTCTATCCACTATCACCCAAATTGAATCATGACCACTACTGGTCCTCGGCAATTGGTGATGAAGTCCATTGCTATATTTTCCCATTTCCACTCCAGAATTTCTGGTTTTTGTAGTAATCCAGACGGTTTCTGATGTTCAGCCTTAACCTTAGAGCAGGTCAGGCATTCACCCACATACTTAGCAATATCTCTCTTCATACCTCGCCACCAATACAATTCCTTGAGATCGTGGTACATTTTGTCCGTACCAGGATGGACGGAGTACCTCGACTTGTGTGCCTCGTTCAGAACTATTGCTCGTACGTCACCCCATTTTGGTACCCATATTCGATCCATAAATAATGCACACCATCCTCCTTACACTCCATCTGTTTATCTAGCCCACGAAATTCTTCATCAGTCATATTTTCTTCCTTTAATGCTATATTTAAAGTTATTTTATTTTATTTTTTTTAATTTGATAACTAAACTTTATAATTACTAATATAATTTATAATTTTTTTTATAAAATCATATAATAACTATATAGTTATAATGTGACAACATTACTGTGCTCACATTGAAATAAGATAAATTCCATTGGTTAACATAAACGGGTTCGGGTTTCATGTCGAAATGGGTTGGATGTTACACTGAATCAGAAGGAAAAGGAAGCAGGTGCATCAACAAGTCAAGCCCAGCCTTGGACGCCGATGTAGATATCAGAAAGGCTGAATGGGTAGCTTTTTTCTCAGAGATCCAAGCCCAGCGCGCTGCAGCAAAGCCAAGTACCTACACCAAGCTCTACAAAGTGAACAAACATCTGAAGGTGTCAGGGAAGATCATAGCGTGGGCTTACTTCGAGGATCTTAACGTCTATGTAGTAAAGAGGGAGAGGGGAATAGAGTACTTTAGATTTCCTCATGATCTAAAGACTCTCCCGGTTTTGAGCTCAACCAGCTGGCACGCCTAAAGCTGCTATACGCCGACTTGAAGAAGATGTCAGGATGGTTTGAGGTTGCACTGAAAAAAGAATACCTTACTAGATGGGCAACTTCAAACCTCAACAGGCGACAAGGTATATCAGAAGATCTGAGGTTAATCCCAGTACTGGCAGACTAAAGATAGTCTTGAAATGGCACCCTCCGTGCATGATGTCTCGTATACCTTTGAGGGAGATGCCACAAGACTTTACACCCCATTTCAAATGGTGGTACTATGACTGGCGCACAGGAGAAGCCGTCATTGTTTTGGATAGGGAGGGAACCGTGGATATAATAAGGGTGTTTGACCCAATGTGGCTCATAAACTTGTCAGCTTCTGATGTTTATACATTGTACAAGTGGCTATTGTTTTTTGATACGCAGGATATAGTGCAAGCACTTCAGTTTCAACATGTCATATGAAGAAAGAGTCAAAAGGTTTGAAGAGTTTAGAAAGGAGGCCAAGAATAGATAGAACTAGGTCCAAAGGGGAGTTGTTGGTACACATGTCCCTAGTTCTAGTTCCAGTGAGCTTAAATGTAATTGACTTTCATTTTGTTACACTGATGTAATGTTTGATATATGTAATGAAAACTCTTCTTTGAATGTTTATTGGTTATTGAATGTTATATCTATTCATATGATTGATTATTACACACTTATGTGAACATGTTATATAGGTTTACAGTTGTTAGACATGGTTTTGTATCTTTAAAGGTTCAGGAATATGTTTAACTAAGTCTCATGATTCAGTCGCACGGTTGGACCATGCGAATGGGCCAGTCTCACGACTGAACCAGGTGATTGAGCCATATGCACGATTGAGTCATAAGACTGACTCAGTATTACGAATGAATTAATCGTACGACTTAGTCGCACGACTGAGCCATGCGCATGGCTCAGTCGTACGAATGAAACCTGTAACCTATAAATACCACTTAATTCGTGGAAAAATAAAACACTTCGAGATTTCTTAGCCGTTCTTGTTCGTCCAGAAAGTCCCTTCAAACTTCATAGAACATTTCTGATCACTTCTAACCAATTCTTAACATATTCTAATCGTTAGATTTGATCGGATTAGCGTTCTCCCTGATTGGATCACCAATCAAATATGATTCCGCACTATTTGATCTGGTTTCATGTTGAATCAGTTAGTACTACGTACGTACACGGTCCTAACACTCTCTAAGATCATCCATCAATCTTCTTTGATGTTATAACAGGAACAAATCAATCGTTCAAGACATCATCATCCACATCAAAGATCTCGATTCCTACAACTAAGTTTTAATTGTTTATATGTCTAAATATATTAGTGATTGCATCATCATGATTACGGTTCCATGATTTTGATCCACTATTATGTTCATGTTTTAGCTATAATTAACTTGTGATATCACGTCATGCTAAGTTCCTAGAGGATTCTAAGCTCAGTAGGAGTTGTGGACGTCAAGACTTTGACTAATAAGAATAAGAATACATCATTACATAACAATACACCATATTATGTCTTGTTTCTTGTAAACATCATGATGCTCCTAACATTTCTGAAATTGGAAGCACTCAAACACACAAGATCAAGTGTCAAAATAAGTCCCTTAGACGACCACAAAAACTACTAAACTCAAAGATCAGCTAAGGAGGTTATCACGATCTTGAAGACCTACTTAGTTTGATGATTATGCAACCTATTTTAATGTAGTTGATATGTCTATTGAAAAGTGTAACGGTCCAACCCTCTTATAAAAAAACTGTTACTAGTGATCAATCATCTAAATGGAATTATACTATCATCAATGAGCTTGATTTCATGAAAAAGAATAATGCTTGGGATTTGGTTGAATTACCTAAAACTTTAAAATTCATAGGATGAAAATGGATTTTTAAATTAAATAGACCTTGATGTTAAGACTAAAAGTTATAAAGATCGATAGACAACTAAATGTAAATGGAATGAATGAATTATCAAGAAATCTTCTCACTTGTTTCAAAAAAAACAGTGTGAAATCTTTATTACTATTGTATCAAACACACTAATAGCAAGAAATTATCTAAATCAGTTGACAATAGATGTGGAATCTTTATTAACTATTAGTATCAAACACACTAATAGCAATACTTCAATGTAAATAACAGTAAGGAAGTTCTTTTAAATTAATCACTTGATTATATTGAACAACTTACAAGAAAGTAATGATAACAAAACAAGTGTGCAAAAAGCTAACCTTAAACCTATAAAAGTGTAAGGTATTTATACTATAGAAGCTAAACACTAGAGCAAATATACAACGTATATTCTAGGTTTAGAATTAATGCAATGCTACAACCATTGATCTGTGTATATCAGGAATATATAATACTACTGGTTATAAGAATTGTATGAAGCAAACAAGAAATCAGATCAGTAAATCTTTGGCAGGTCAAGTATTATGGTAACACCACTACTCGTCAGTAATGACTTCTTGTCTACAAAATCAATGAATCAATATATTCAACTATTGATCAGTAGATGCAATGTATCTGTTGCTTCATAGCATCTTCAACATACAACTTAACATATGAAGTCTTTAGTATGTAGACTTATCTTCAGCACTTGGACTTGATCGGAAGGAGCTATTCAGTATTTAGTGTTTGGTAACTTCATCCTTAATATTTCAACAAATTCCTCCTAGGATGATGCTACCAAAACGAATTACTTCCTCCATACAAGCATATTTTTAAGTATCCTTTCACATATTACACCCCTTATATCCATTGATAGATTATGAAGAGGGATGTTCACCAAGTCTATTAAACTGTGTTGGGAAAGCCTAAGTAAGTCAAATTCACTTACTTGGACATTTTCAGCTCTTGAGAAAGATAGAGTATAAGAGTTAGTGTTAGGATCAAAACTCCATGATGTAATTGGATCATGAACATCCATATAGTAATATGAAGAACATCTTCTTCACTATCACTATTTGCTCTTGCATCAACTCTCTTACCAATTTTCTCCTTCAAAATAGATACCATGGACTTGTATTTAGCGGGCATATCTTATATTGCTTAGTAATATTATCTCTTCTTGGTATGGCTTGTCTTTCAATTTTAAGATATTCTTTGTATATCCTCATTACCACCCTTTCCACTTATCTCTCTTCAAAGTCATCACTTTGATTTCATGATCTCAGTCTGGTCAGGTCACCTATCTCAAATCTATTAAATAATACTAGTTGATCTCTTAAGTATGCTACTCTACCAGTTGCTGGTCTAGAGATGAAGTATGTATTCTTAGCTTGATTATACTTTCATTCTTGAATTGGATCATATGTAGATAGATAAGACTCATGAATATAATTTTAAGACAATGGATGAACTGCTGAAGCTAAGACCTATGGGTAGGAAACTTGTTTTCTCATTTTTGGTTCCAAAACTTCTTAAGTGTTCTATATTTTGTTTTATAATCTCTACAATCGTATGAAGAATCTCAATTTAGAATCATAGTAATATATTACTTCATTTGCTCTTTAACTTAATTTTTTCATACCTTCAATGTTACAATAGTGATCTCTTTGGTTCCCATGATCAAACTATCTTTAACTTCTAGATCCACCACTCTTGCCTACCTGGATCCAATTACACTTGCCGAAACAGTCTTTTTAACTCTAATCATAGTAGAAAGTGGCATGTTGTCTTCATCAGACAGTGTTTGTTTAAAGGATGGTGATGCTAGAATTTCACTTATCACATAACTATAGGTAAATACACTAGAAGGTTGGTGATCACACTTTTCTTTCCACCCTTCTCAGCTTCCTATTTGGCCTTTGCTTCTTCAAATCTTGGAATCTATCTAACTGTGACTTGCTTTTGTTTTTCTGATTTTCATATCAAGAGTAGACATACTTATTGTCCTATATGTTTACCTATGAAACCATAGTACCTTGAGTACATTTTCATCTGCACTTGTCATCGCCATCCTTTATCACTTTAAGCATTTTCTTCTTCTTATCATCATGTCTTTTTCTTCCTTTCAACTCTTCTTTTATTTCATTTTAGCAAGAGTCATTGTAGTAACCTTTGCTATAAGATCATCCATTTTCCCTTATATCACTTTAGTATAATTAAAGTTTCTTTACTCAAGCTAAATCACCAGTCTGCATCCTTCAATGTCATTTTCTATTAGTTTTCACTTTAAGATTGGACCACGGCTAGACAATCAGCAAAAGTGATAACAACTAGAGTTTGGGTCTCTATTGATTCAGCAAAGATACTTCTGCAACAAAACATATGTGTTGTTTGGGATTCTATTTAGGCTTCTTAGCAGACCTCTATGATTGTGTCTTTATCTAAGTCATGCTACTCTCCGAGAAGGTATAAATTTTTACCTTAGTCTAGCTTTTCTTGATTCCTTGAGTGTTTGATAAGCAAGATAATGTTTTTCTTAACTTTAGCAGCTTGATTAGCATTGTTTTTTAATTCTACAACTTGAGGTTTTGTACCTTTTGATGAAGCTTCCATCTTGTTTGTTGGATGGAATATCCTCTTGATTTTAACAGTCTCAGCATTAACTTCCTCCTCAACAGTCATAGTATTTCCTTTATCAGTAGTGATATTAGAAGTAAAAGCTTCAGTAGGTCTGATTGCTAGGGTTTCAGTAGATACACTTGTTGCCTCACCGGTTGAAATATATTCATCGGTATTTGTTTGAACTCTCTCAACTTCATTAGCAATATCTGGGCCATCTGTCTCAACATTCACCTTGGAGTTAATCTCAATTTTAGCATTAACATTCGGTTGACCAAAAATCATTTCAGCTGATTTCGTGAGCCCATAGTTGGGCATTTCCAAATGAAAGATATCATTTTGCAGAGTTATTCCCATGTCTTTCCTTGTTATCATCTATGTTTGAATTTCCTCGATGTAAACTAACATTTGTTTAGGAGCTCCAGCTATAGACTAAAATTCTTGTCTAGATGGTTCAGTAAAGTATCATCTTCTGATTTTTTTAGCACACTACAGTTGTCTCAGATAGAACTGTGAGCAAAGCTTCTTCTTCAGCAGGGATTATTAAGGTTGCTTCTAATTTAAATACCATCTATATTTTTAAATGAAGAATCATCATATCTCTTTCTTTCATGATTTAGAGTACTTGATTTCTTTTGCATGAACATCCTCCTTCCACTGATCTAAACCATTCTGTTCAGATATTCATTATTCTTCTATACTCTTTCTTTTCTCCTCAGAGCTGTTATATGTCTGCTCATTCGGTAAGAATTTAGCTTAATTTTAGCTTCTGGCGTAGGCTAATATTCATATTTCCATATAAAGTAGAAAGAGATTTGATGAGTATTGTTGAGTACTTCTTGAGCAAGTTGGAGAAATTCATAAAATTTATCATCTTTTCCTTTTTTGGTAGCATCATTTAAGATTCCATATGATACTATGAGTTGATAGAAGGAAGGAGCACCTAAAGGTTCTTGTGGTGCTGAAGGTTGTTTCAAACAATGCATTATTGACTCTTGATGGTTCCTTTAAGACTGATGACCTCATATTTAAGGTCACTTACTCTACTCACTCCATTGTTGATTGTGTTAGAGTGCTAATATGAACTTCTAAAACAACCACTCTAGTTGTTTCTCTCCTTAGAGTGGTGATATCATATTCAAGATCACCAATTCAATCTAATGATGCCTTCAACAATCAGCTCTCAAATTCCAGAGTTGTTGATCTCTCAACACATGCTTTCAACTCCATGTTCTCATTTCATATAACATTTAGCCTACTCAACAGGTTATCGTTTGTTGATCTCAATACCTATAACAATAATTGCAAACTACCCACATCCACAGTTATGGAATTCTTAGAATTAGATGAGGTCCCAAGCCTAGCCTTTACACCCTTGTCATTAGATGTAGTTTCTTAACGCCCTGGAATCCTCCTTTCTTAAGATGTCTCAAAAGAAACATGTTTGAATGGAGTTTCCATAGTTAGGGTCCTACTGATGTTATGTAAAATCTGACCCATTTGGTAACCCGAACCCAAATTGATTTTGATCTTTTATACAATGGAATTTTTTTATTATTTAATAATTCAAGTGTAATAAATGTGTTATTTATAATGTTTAAAATTGTATTATTTAATTTCATTTATTAATTCATTTGATCAATCGATAATAATTTTATAAATTATAAAGTAAGTTTTATAAAGTTATAGAACTACTATATTAATTATTAGATCTTGATTATTAAATTAAAGTAAATATCATTCACAAAGATTTTACAAGATTTATAAACGTTATTGAGTTTTTATAAATAAATAATTAGTTTAATTATTTATATTATCCTATATATTTAAAAATGAACTTAAAGGAATTGTTGGTTTCTAATAGTTTTAATATTGGCCACTATGTATTTGTGATCTACCCCATTTGGCTTTAAAGAGAAGAAAATGAAAAACCTCCCTAACATCACATCCGATGCATTTAAAAAGAAAGTGCCCTCGCTTTTTATCGATGTTCATTAATGGTTTCTTTGTTTTCTTTTCGGTTTGTTATTGATGTGTTGCTCGCCAGATGAGCTTTATGTCTAATTTCATTATCATGACCGAATTGATGAAAATATTATCATGACCGAATTCTTGTTCGATTTAATACGAATCAAATTAGGGTTCATATGGAATTAGGATTTTCTGTAATTAAAAGAGTTATGCATTCTTTTTCGGGTTAACATCAGATTCAGAGGTTCTGGACCATAGGTTAACACACGCAACCTATACAGAATGGAATTGGGTTCAACCCCAGGCAACCCCATTCGTTTTAAACACATTTTTAAATTATTTTAAGAATACTATCATATTAATATAAAGAAGTAAAAACTATTTTATATTAATTCAGAATTTAGTTACTAATTTCTAGAAATTCTACAAAACTGTAACATTCATTTTCTTTATGTTAAAGATTATGAATGTTAAAAAAAATATCATGAATCTATTTTTAAAATTTATAAAAAATTATAATAAAAACAATATAGGTTATTTCCAATTATTTTGGTTCAAAACATATAACAAATATATTTTTTTTGGATAGTTAATTATTCAATTAACTATTTTGATCAAGTTATAAAATAATTAATTATTAAATCATTTTTTAATCACATTTTAATATTCATTTAAATAATTTAGCCTAAATATTTTAGTTATATATAATTACTTTATTTCAGTTATTATTAATCACTATTTTCAAATTCAAATCACTTATTCTATTTTATTTAATTAAATTATATACTAAATCAAATACAATATTTTAAATCATTTGAAAACCCCAAATCCTAAATTGAAACCCTAATTCATATCTAGTCCATAACAAATTTTTATTCTAATTTTATGACACCATTCCTTAGGTTGAACCATGAGAAATTTTTGGTGTCAAGTATTGCATTCTATCATTTCAAAAAAAACCTATCAATGTGAATATTCATAGCCTATTTCTCATGTTTTATATTTTAGGGAAATCATATGATTTATATTCAATCATTTTTATTCATTATTATTTTATTCAAAAGTTAATTCTATACGTATTATGTTATTACTTGCAATTATGTGTGCATAATTAGATAAGCCAGATGACAACACAATCATTAATTCATTCAACCACAGTAATAATGTTAGATCTATTGGTTTGACAAACCCATCTCATTTGTTTAGTCGCATGGTGATTAGAACCAGAATCATTCATTCTGTAGGCTTCGTTTGCGGACTTAGTCAATTCAGTCATTAGGTTTGACTGTGTTGGTTTGTCTTTTATATTACATTATTGCATTATAAGTATTGGTATTGCCATATAAATTGAATTGTTTCAGTCATTTTAATCAATCTGTATATGTATGCAAACGTATGTTTACCCACCGGCTAATTCATTAGCTAAGTCGTTACTTTTTCACATGATTTCAGAAATGCAGATTAGTGGACTTTTTATGATCATTTAGGACTTGAACTTAGTTTAATAAAAGGCTTTTGTTATATTTATTTAGATTATTGTTTAATTGTAATGTATCATTTGATTAGTACAATTCAATAAAAATGACATTTAACTATTCCAACGTATTTACTACCATGTGCTATGAGCAATCCATTCACATTGATCTGCCCCGATGATTCCGCCGTCCGTTAGGGTGTGACATGTTATCTTTATCTTGCTGATCAATTGATAAAGTAGCATTAAAGGCAACCCTTTTCAAATTGGTATGTTCTATCCTACTCAATCCAACCTCAATTATTGTATGATCTAGGATAAACGACTCTTTAGCATGACTAGTCACCTTTGTCATAGGAGATAGGGAATGAAATGACAAAGGATCATCTAGATCATCAGTTGAGATATTTTGATCCTAGGAGATATACATGGGAGATATATGTATATAAGGCTTAGTATCTACAAACCTGGGATGTGGTCTAGTTCCTAATAAGGCCACTTCCGTAGAAGTTTCCTAATGATGTGGGTATCCCTTATGATATTCTCAATAATGTGTTATGACTCATGATGAGGGTTTTCAGACTAGATTGGGTAGGCTTAGAAGAAGTTTGAGGACCCTTCTTCTTTGAGTTTTCAGTAAGCATGGCTATCACTCTTTGTTTCATTGTTGGTGCTTGATGTTCCAACTCAGATTTTGGGGTAGGAGATATTTGAGCTTACACCTGCTAAGTAGCAGATATGGGGGGTTCAGCTTCTTTTTGCTTTCTTTGAGATTTTGACTATGAGTTGTGTAACATCCAAAAAAAAAATTTGATAATTATTTATTTATTAGGATTAATGTTCAATCGCACAACATGCATGCGAAGGAACCTCAGTCGCATGCCAAACGTGCGAATGAAGCTCAATCGCACGAATGGTGTGCGTATGGGCTCAGTCGTACGATTGAGCCGTGCGAATGGTCCAATCGTGCGATTGAGTATGTCGGCTAAAAATTGGCATGTAGGATAAGTAAGGCGGTTAAGGGTGTTAGAAGCAGATTTTATCTGCTATATTCTCACCCTCTCGTCCCTTTTGAACCCCAACACCCCTGCTCTTGCTATATTGAGTAAATTAGCTCCGTTTTGGTAAGTTTTGCTTGGTGCGGATCGATTCTTGAATATGTTAAGCTGTGTATGTGGTTGAAATTGATCCAAAAACATGTTTTTAATCTGGGTTTTGTTAAATCTTTCTGTTAAACTGAAAAGTGAAGGTTCGGGTCCTAGTTTTTGTGAAGATTGATGAAATAAGGACCCGAAATGGTTGTAAATGAGGTGTATATGTTCTGTTGTGAATATGGTATAATCTGAACGGTTAAAACTTGAATTTTTGGATCAAATATGGTAAGAACACAGCTGCTGATCCGTTTCAGGCGAATGAGCCCAGTCGCATGCCCATTCGTGCGACTGAGTCAATCGCATTGTTCAAACGTGCGACTGAAGTTCATCGCATGAACCAATCGTACGAATGGAGGTCATTCGCACAAACCCTGTTATAGCTCATTCGCACCTCTGTCGTATGGTCCATTCGTACGACTAAGCTCAGTCGTATGTTTAGTCGTACGAATGAGTCCAGTCGTATAGCCTTAGTCGTGTGAAGTGATCAGCTAGGGGTGGTTTGACTAAGTTAGGGTTGTTGTTTTAGGTTGCATTGAGAAAGAGAAGTTTTAGCTGCCTTAGTGTATTTGGATTGGTAAACACTTGCTGAAAGCATTAAGGTGAGTTCTAATTGCCCTTTTATGTGTTAATATCGTTTGACAAATGTTGTTTGACAAAATCGGGCACTGGCATGCATACAAATAAATCAAGATGTGAATATGAGTTGAAAATGGTAAATTGTGGTGAATGGCGAGGTGGAGGTTTGACCCACCAAACTATAGACGGAGGTTTGACCCGTCAACGCCATTTATAGACGGAGGTTTGACCCGTCAACGCGAGGTGGAGGTTTCACCCACCAAATTCTAGACGGAGGTTTGACCCGTCAACGCGCGAGGTGGAGGTTTCACCCACCAAATTAAAAACTGATAAAAAGATGTCCATAAATACCTTATGGGTATTCGATATGCATATCAATACTGGGATAAATAAATGGACTGATGAATGTGTGTGGATCATTCAGTGTGATAACAGTTGATGAATTGTTACTATTGAAATATGGTGTATGTTAGAACTCACCAGTTTATCTGATTTTGTGTTTGTTTTCTAATGCATGCCAGGTAGTAATAGAGGTGCTCGTGATGGTCCCCCACAGAGTTAGCTTCCGGTTATGGTGTATGATACTGGCCACAAAAGTTGGGTTTTTGGGAATGAAGTACTTAAAGCTTTAATAAAGTTCAGAATGTTGGTTAAAGTCTTGTAAATATGTTTAATGATGTAAACAGTTTTTAATATATGTAAAGTTCCGCTGCGTGTGTAGTCTCTGAATTGTTATAATAACCCAACTAGTAGCACCCTCCTTATTATATTATTGTTATAAATTTGAGGTGTTACAAGTTGGTATCAGAGCCTTGGTTAAAGAGATTTGAACATTTGATTGCTTCAAACTTTAACTGAAAATGTGGGAAGTGCCAGTATCTACAACCGGAAGTGGGGTGAACTATGGTATGGATGAGTATTTAATTATTTGTGATAATTCATTTGATTGTTGAATGAAAATAATTGTTTAAGATAAAGACTAGTATTATGTGTATGCATGATTTTATGCTTTAGATAGGGTTAGAAATAAACTGTGAAAGGATAATGAGAAGAGGCAGGATGGTGTGAATAAGTAAATAATTGATAACACCTGACCAATGTTATGAGCAATTTACATTATATGCAACATCCTGGTATCACTCATTATTTGATTATGGTTTATTTCTGATCGTAGATGGAGGAAACCAGTAATACAAATTCTAGACTTGAAGCTAGGATCTCTGGTGATGAACTTAAGGCAGCTATAGGTGATGAAGTCGCCTGAGTGTTGCGTACTACCTTACCTGAAATGTTGAGTGACCTTAGGAAAGGTGGTGAATCATCTTCCCAACCAACCCCTCCACCTGTTATTGTTGAGCCTGTAATGGAGAAACCAATATCATATAAGCATTTTAAGGAATGTGACCCGCCTAAGTTTGAAGGCCAGAAGGATGTAGTAGTAACTTACAAATGGTTACGAGAGATGGAAGCGGCGTTTAAACTTAGTAGATGCAAGGAAGATTAGAAGGTGGGCTTTGCAGTGCATTCTTTTCAAGCAGAAGCCTTGTACTGGTGGGATACAGTGGAACAGGCCATGGGTGAGGCCGCCGTAAGTCAGATGACGTGGGAAACTTTTAAAGAACTGGTGATAGAAAAGTTCTGTCCGAAAGGCGAGATGGACAGAATTGAGATCAAGTTTTTACAGTTTCAAGCAGGCAGTTTAAGTCATAAAGAGTATACTTCTAGATTTGAAGAAATGGCACGCTTGGTACCTCATTTAGTAACTCCTGAGACAAAGAGGATTACTAGATATATCCAGGGATTACCCCTAAGGTGAGAATGTTGGTAAAGTCTAATTCTCCTTCTACTTACCAAGCCACGGTGAATTTGGCTGCGGATATGTATGAGGAGGTCGCTGAGTCTGAGAAACTTGTGGTGAAAGAGGAAGTGGTGAGTCATCAGGAAGCTTCACTGAGTTCTAGGCCTATGTATGGACAGAGTGGGCCGCAGAAGAGGAAGTTTAATGCTAGGGGTTTTGTAGGTCCCCCTCCTCGGTGTAATAAATGCGGGAAGTTTCATAGAGGGGAATGTAGATTGAATCACCCGGCATGTCGTAAATGCAGGAAGCCTGGACATTTTGTTTCCAAATGTCCAGAACTTCGGTGTTATGGATGCGGGGAGATGGGACACATGAAATCTGAATGTCCAAAACTTAGACCTGGACCGGTTCCTATTCGTATAATGGGAGGACCGAGTAAAGGCAGCGTGAGTGGTAGTAGCGGTACTGCGGGGAGAGCATTTACAATGACTACGGAGGAGGCTAAGGCATTACCGGATATTGTGTCGGGTACGTTTCTTGTTAATAATGTACCTGCTAGAGTTTTATTTGATTCAGGGGCTAATAGATGTTTCATATCAATAAAATTCCATGCCTTAATAAAAGTTAAACCATCAAAACTAGACGTTGCTTTTTCAGTAGAAACTGCCTCTAATGAATTTATAGTTGTCAGTGAGGTAATAGATGATTGTTTTATCGAATTAGAAGGTGCAAAATTTCCTGCTAGGCTACATATGATGAAATTAGGAGGTTTTGATGTGGTATTGGGAATGGACTGGTTATCTACGTTTGAGGCCCAGATAATATGCAAAAGAAAGATAATTGTGTTGCGAGCACCAGATGGTAATTCGGTAACGGTTTTTGGTGATGATCATGATAGTGGGGTGAAAGTCATATCTATGATTAAGGCTGAGAAATTATTGAATAGGGGTTGTGAGTCATTCTTAGCATATGTAGTTGATACTGTTAAGGAGACGAAGAAATTAGAAGATGTTCCAGTAGTTTGTAATTTCCCCGATGTATTTCCAGAGGATCTACCGGGTATACCTCCTGATAGAGAAATTGAGTTTAGAATTGATTTAATACCTGAGGTAAAACCTGTCGTTAAAACCCCTTATAGACTTGCACCGGCTGAGTTAAAGGAACTCCTGAAGCAATTACAGGAATTACTAGACAAGGGTTTTATCCGACCCAGCTCTTCGCCGTGGGGTGCTCCAGTTTTATTTGTAAAGAAGAAAGATGGCAGTTTGAGAATGTGCATAGATTACAGAGAACTAAACAAGCTGACTGTCAAGAATAAATACCCATTACCCGTATAGACGATTTGTTTGATCAACTCCAAGGTGCTAATTGGTTCTCAAAGATAGATCTTAGATCCGGGTATCATCAGTTGAAGGTAAAGAAGTGGACATACCAAAGACAGCTTTTCGTACACGATATGGGCATTATGAATTTTTGGTGATGTCGTTTGGGTTAACGAATGCTCCTGCTGCCTTTATGGATTTGATGAACAGAGTATGTAGACCGATGCTGGATAAATCGGTAATTGTGTTTATAGATGATATTTTGATCTATTCTAAGAACGAAGGAGATCATGCTTGTCATATTCGAGAAGTATTGGAAACCTTAAGGAAGAATAAGTTGTATGCAAAATTCTCGAAGTGTGAATTTTGGTTAAGAGAAGTGCAATTTTTGGTTCATATGGTGAATGCGGATGGAATATTGGTGGATCCTGCAAAGATTGAAGCTGTGGTGAACTGGGGAATTCCTAAAAGTCCTTCAGAAATTCGTAGTTTCTTAGGACTGGCAGGATACTATAGGAGATTCATTCAGGATTTTGCTAAAATTGCTTCCCCATTGACGAAGTTAACTCGAAAGGACGTTAAGTATGAATGGAATAAGGAACAAGAAGCTGCTTTTCAGGAACTGAAGAATCGATTGACACAAGCCCCAGTATTAGCAATACCAGAAGGTGTAGATGATTTAGTAATATATTCTGATGCATCATATCAAGGACTGGGGTGTGTTTTGATGCAACGTGGGAGAGTTATTGCTTATGCTTCTAGACAGTTGAAGACCCATGAAGTCAATTACCCAACCCATGATTTAGAACTAGCAGCTGTAGTTTTTGCTCTTAAAATATGGCGACATTACTTATATGGAGTGAGATGTACCATCTTTACTGATCATAAGAGCCTGAAATACTTCTTTGAGCAAAAAGATTTGAATATGAGACAAAGGCGATGGTTGGAGTTAATCAAAGATTATGATTGTGAAATTTTATATCACCCCGGGAAAGCAAATGTGGTTGCTGATGCATTGAGCAGAAAGGAGAAATACAAACCGATTAAGGTTAAGGCGTATAAACTTGTAATCACTCCTGATTTTATGCAACAGCTGAAAGAAGCCCAACTGGAAGCATTAAAAGAAGGAAACATTAAGAGAGAAAGAATGGTTGGTCAAGAGAGATATTTAGAAGAAAATAGTCATGGTGTTAAAACCAGATTTGGTCGAATGTGGGTTCCGTTGGCTTTACGCGATAGGGTACTGGATGAAGCTCATAAATCTAGGTACTCTATTCACCCAGGCATGACTAAGATGTATCAAGATTTAAAGCATGATTATTGGTGGCCAGGGATGAAATTTAATGTGATGCAATATGTAAATAAATGTTTGACTTGTGCCCAAGTGAAAGCTGAACATCAGAAACCTTATGGATTATTGCAGCCATTAGCTATTCCAGTTTGGAAGTGGGATGATCTGACTATGGATTTTATAACAAAGTTGCCCCGTACACCAAAAGGTTATGATACTCTTTGGGTAGTGGTAGATCAGTTAACCAAGAGTGCTTTGTTTCTACCAATACGGGAAACCTATTCGGTAGAAAGGCTAGCTGATATCTTTACTAAAGAAATAGTTAGATTGCATGGAGTTCCGAAAAGTATTACATCTGATAGAGATGCCAGATTTACCTCCAGGTATTGGAGAAAATTTCACGAAGCCATGGGAACTAGACTTTACTTTAGCACAGCCTATCATCCCCAGACAGATGGTCAAAGTGAAAGAACTATTCAGACATTGGAAGATATGTTACAGGCATGTAGTATTGATTTTGGAGGTAGCTGGGATAATCATCTTCCATTAGCTGAATTTGCATACAACAACAGTTATCAAGCTACCCTTCAAATGTCCCCGTTTGAGATGTTGTACGGAAGAAAGTGCAGAACTCCACTTTATAGGGGAGACATGGGGCAACGTGAATTGGTAAATAGTGAAATAGTTGAAGAAACAATGTTAAAGTTTGAAGTAGTCAGAAATCGTATTAGAGAAGCGAAAAGCAGGCAGAAATCGTATGCAGATCGTAGAAGAAAACCACTGGAATTTAAAGTTGGGGATTTCGTCTTATTAAAAGTTTCTTCATGAAAAGGCATTATTCGATTCAGAAAGAGGGGCAAGTTAAGTCCACGTTTTATTGGACCTTTCCAAATAGTGGAGAAAGTAGGGTACGTGGCGTATAGGTTGGACTTGCCTGAAGAATTAAGCGCTATTCATCCAACCTTCCATGTCTCCCAGTTACGAAAATGCTTAGCTAATGAAACTCAATATGTACCATTAGATAATATTGAGGTTGATGAGAAGCTCAATTATGTTGAACAGCCTGTGGCCATTATAGATCGTAAGGAGAAGAAACTTAGAAATAAAAGCATTAGCTTAGTTCGGGTGCAGTGGGCACATCACTAAGGATCTGAGTCAACCTGGGAAACAGAAGAAGAGATGAGACGGAACTACCCCCATTTATTTTAGTCAGGTTTCGAGGACGAAACCCTAAATAAGGTGGGTAGACTTGTAACATCCAAAAAAATTGATAATTATTTATTTATTAGGATTAATGTTCAGTCGCACAACATGCGTGCGAAGGAACCTCAGTCGCATGCCAAACGTGCGAATGAAGCTCAATCGCACGAATGGTGGGCGTATGAGCTCAGTCGTACGATTGAGCCGTGCGAATGGTCCAATCGTGCGATTGAGTATGTCGGCTAAAAATTGGCATGTAGGATAAGTAAGGCGGTTAAGGGTGTTAGAAGCAGATTTTATCTGCTATATTCTCACCCTCTCGTCCCTTTTGAACCCCAACACCCCTGCTCTTGCTATATTGAGTAAATTAGCTCCGTTTTGGTAAGTTTTGCTTGGTGCGGGTCGATTCTTGAATATGTTAAGCTGTGTATGTGGTTAAAATTGATCCAAAAACATGTTTTTAATCTGGGTTTTGTTAAATCTTTCTGTTAAACTGAAAAGTGAAGGTTCGGGTCCTAGTTTTTGTGAAGATTGATGAAATAAGGACCCGAAACGGTTGTAAATGAGGTGTATATGTTCTGTTGTGAATATGGTATAATCTGAACGGTTAAAACTTGAATTTTTGGATCAAATATGGTAAGAACACAGCTGCTGATCCGTTTCAGGCGAATGAGCCCAGTCGCATGCCCATTCGTGCGACTGAGTCAATCGCATTGTTCAAACGTGCGACTGAAGTTCAGTCGCATGAACCAATCGTACGAATGGAGGTCATTCACACAAACCCTGTTATAGCTCATTCGCACCTCTGACGTATGGTCCATTCGTACGACTAAGCTCAGTCGTATGTTCAGTCGTACGAATGAGTCCAGCCGTATAGCCTTAGTCGTGTGAAGTGATCAGCTAGGGGTGGTTTGACTAAGTTAGGGTTGTTGTTTTAGGTTGCATTGAGAAAGAGAAGTTTTAGCTGCCTTAGTGTATTTGGATTGGTAAACATTTGCTGAAAGCATTAAGGTGAGTTCTAATTGCCCTTTTTATGTGTTAATATCGTTTGACAAATGTTGTTTGACAAAATCGGGCACTGGCATGCATACAAATAAATCAAGATGTGAATATGAGTTGAAAATGGTAAATTGTGGTGAATGGCGAGGTGGAGGTTTGACCCACCAAACTATAGACGGAGGTTTGACCCGTCAACGCCATTTATAGACGGAGGTTTGACCCGTCAACGCGCGAGGTGGAGGTTTCACCCACCAAATTCTAGACGGAGGTTTGACCCGTCAACGCGCGAGGTGGAGGTTTCACCCACCAAATTAAAAACTGATAAAAAAATGTCCATAAATACCTTGTGGGTATTCGATATGCATATCAATACTGGGATAAATAAATGGACTGATGAATGTGTGTGGATCATTCAGTGTGATAACAGTTGATGAATTGTTACTATTGAAATGTGGTGTATGTTAGAACTCACCAGTTTATCTGATTTTGTGTTTGTTTTCTAATGCATGGCAGGTAGTAATAGAGGTGCTCGTGATGGTCCCCCACAGAGTTAGCTTCCGGTTATGGTGTATGATACTGGCCACAAAAGTTGGGTTTTTGGGAATGAAGTACTTAAAGCTTTAATAAAGTTCAGAATGTTGGTTAAAGTCTTGTAAATATGTTTAATGATGTAAACAGTTTTTAATATATGTAAAGTTCCGCTGCGTGTGTAGTCTCTGAATTGTTATAATAACCCAACTAGTAGCACCCTCCTTATTATATTATTGTTATAAATTTGAGGGTGTTACAAGTTGGAAGGTGTTGGTTTAGATCTAGTTAGGATTTCTGGTCAGTCACCCTGAGGTCCCGTGACCTTACTGATATGAGAAAACAAGTTCGTAGGTTTTCTTGAAAAGTTTTTATGTTACCTGCGTTAGTTTACAAAGATATTTGACCTTAAAGGAGTAAGCAAATACTTTTCTCCTTACTTCTTAGGCTAATATCTCAGTTTATTGTTTGAGATGTGTTGAATGAACCTTAGGTACATAAAAAAAATTTACTATCAACATGGATATTGGCAATCAGATTGTAAAAGATGAAGTTAGAGAAATTATACATCTCTTGTTACACCAAGCAGTGAATGACACTTACTATATCCAATGGGGCTTGATCCCATCCCCTAAATTTATTGGATAAGCAATAAAAAATATGCATTATGAATCTCTAGTTTTGGTAGAGAAAGGATATTTTAAAAACTGATGATGGTATAGCACCCTCATATTCCATTTCTCGAAAGGTTTCACTCACCACTTCTTTGGTGAAATAGGCCTTGCCATGATGTGTTCAAAGTATATATATTTTAAATAAGAATTTTTCACACAATTTAATTTTTAAATTAAGAAATGAGTATCACTCTTAAACCAACTACACACAATAGGGAAGTGCACCTATCGCATAATAGTATAGTTTTAGGCAAGAAGCGAATATCGATCCGAGGATACAATGGCTCCCAATACTAAATCATTATCACTATTTAACTGATCAATTATGTTTGTATTTGTGAGTATTACAATTAACTAAAACGATTAGAAAATTAAACTAATAATTTAAGAAAGTAAAGGTGAAGATACACAATCAATTAAAGATAGCACTTGGACTTTGATTTCACTTAGCATAGAATTAACAACTAACACAAACTCGAGGTGAGACCATTTTTTACACATGAAAAATGGAAGTAGCCTAAACCCCCGCAAAGGATATCTAGACATATAACCATTCGGAAAGCTAGAACGATAAACACACAATAGCCACCTAAAGTTATGCCATGAAGAACTAATGATATAATTAGGTCGATGTTAATGATGAATTAGACTCCCGTTAGGGTTACCTAATTCCACAAATCTTTAGAAAGTTAACACGATAAACACATGATAATCACCTCAACTTGGGAAAAATAGACAAACCTACAATTACTCTTCAACCCATAAACTTCATACCACGATTACAAAACAATTCATAACCAATGATAAGAGAGATTTATGACATACACTGTGGTTTTATCAAACATAAGCATAAGGATACACATTTAACCAATTCTACCAAACCTTCAACCTTCATTCACCATTCCTAGTCGAAGTTTACAAGATTACATATAAAAGATGCAATTATATGCATAAGTCTTGTAAGAACATGAAGTTTTCTAACATAACATGCTTACAACACTCATAAGGTTGAAAATTTTATCAAACTAGAACAAACACACACAATCATTGAAGAATAATCAAGTTTCATCATAGCATCAACATAAACATCACCAAGAATCATGTACAAATTGTTAAATCATGCTAAGTTTCATCTAATCCAAGTGATAATAAGAGTTTAGCCCATAAGGCTTTCAAAAGACACACCCAAACTCAAGAACATAGAAGAACTCAAAGTAGATGTAGAGACATTCAAACCAATTTTGAGTGAAATTGGGTGGATGATGTTAGATCATTCTTGAAAGTGTGAAATCTTCAATTTTGGCCTTCAAATCTTTAAAAAACACTTGAGAAATGCTCAAAGACACATAAGGATTTGAGGAAGGCTAGGGTTTTGAAGGAAATGAAAGTTTTGTTGGAAATGAGGTGTACTTGGGTTATAAACTCATTTTCTGCCTGAATATGGCCATATCTGAAGTGATATGACCATATTCAGCATCAAAAATGGGCTTTTGGAATTTGACAGCTTATATGGTCATATTCAGCTTCAATATGGTCATATTCAGCTTCAATATGGTCATATCAGAAGGATTTTTCCTCTTGAGCCTCTTCAAATCTTGGACTTTCTTCACAAAAATCACCGAGCTTCATTCGAAACCTACAAAATTCAAATAAAACACAAATAAGTGTCTAAATTATAAATTTTATATCAAAATAACTTAAAATGTAAAGAAATATATATTGTAAAGATGTATATTTATTATCATATCAAACATCTCCACACTTGAACTTTGCTTGTTCTCAAGCAAACGCTCATGCAACCATTTAACAAAAGAAATCTCATTGACATAAAAGATGCTAAGAGACAAATTATTTTAAATAAAGATCCAAACTAATAATTGATTATCAAACATGACACACTTATAAGAAGAAAACGAGTGTTTTAACCTTGCTCTTTTCAAAAATACTAGAAATATTCAAATGAGCATCACATGACTACGAAGTTTCTTTTATGCAAGAGTGTAAACCGCTTATAAAAATCACTCAACACTCGGTTATTTATATATATAAGTGAATCACTCAATGCTAACCAATGATACAAACATAGTAATAAGCTTGCAAAGGGGTCAAATCTCCACCAACTAACATGACAAAATGCATAAATCAATAGGACTTTTAACAGGTTGTAACAGGGCTTGGGTAAAAAGGGTATGGAATTTTTGGTAAAAGTGGTTAAACATATCAAAATTCCAGAAATCTAGATACTAAATATGATAAATTACACTAATACGTAAACATGATTTAATATAACTAAACTAATACAAATCTACTAAACGCGAGCTATGCATGAAATTTGTTCTTTTTTATGCATAAAATAACTCATATTTATTTATTCTTATTCTAAACAACATAATATAACAATATACCATTTTTTATTTTATTTTATTTTCTTTTTTTCATATTTTTGTTCTCTTTTTTCATTTTTTTCTCCTTTTTCCTCTTTTCATCTGGACGCCAAATTAAAATAAATAAACATTAAACAAATTCGATGTCAAAATTTAGACAACTAGAAATAACCGGAATTTTATCACAATGGTTTAAAAGATAAAAATAACTAATTTGGCTAAGTAGCTAGTGATATAGGTAATAACAAAGAAACAAGGGAATATGGCTCAACATGGTTACTAATGGTAATAACTGGATGAAGTAAAAGAGAAGAAATTTGGTTTATAAGGTGGGTATTTCTAATGTCTTTGTTATTTTTATACAAATACTCAGTTTATGGTCTTGAAATGCATATCCTAAGCAAGTTCTCACGTGAATGCACATTTGACACACTTAAGAATCAACAAAAATGTAAAAACACCAAATCATATGATTCTATGTGATAAAGGCATAAATAAGCTTATGGAAATGGAGGGATAAAGGTAAAGTTCAAACTCATGCATAAGTATCACATTTTGAACTTGCAATGCTCACTGGACATCCGAAACATTTTATCGTAATCCACTTGGTTTCTCTTAATTCTGTTATGCTAACAATTCAATCATGCTTTAAGATCTAAAATAAATATAAATGGATGCCATTTATTTAATTTTTTGAAAAATTTTGTCAAAAATGGGATTGTTTTAAGGTGCAATGAGATATATATAGAAGACTTGCAAAAGTTCACAAAAACCCAGACATCCCCGCACTTGAATTGTACATTGCCCTCAGTGTACCAAAAATATGCAAATGCATAGGGGGTGTGAGAAAAGTGGAGTGAAAACTCCCCTGATGATATTCGATGAAAATTGAGAAGAAGTTCTCCAAATCCTTAAAATGATTCCATGCGTGAGGATTCCAACCAAAATGATCACTAATACATTTCAAGAGCAAAAAAATAAGAATAGTCAAAAATTCTGTTAAGCATGCATAAGAAAACAGTAAATAATAACAAAAACAAATAAATAAACACAAAGTGTTTCAAAAGCTCAAGTTGCCTCCTGGAAGCGCTCATTTATTAACGAGCCATTAGCTTGACTCGGCCCTTAAATTCACTAAATCTAGGGCAAGTAAAGGAACAAATTAACAAATGGGTGACTTATGATACTTGAAACCCCATCTGACCGATTTGATTTAGTGTATTTACCATCAATTTGTGAGGAACTCAATGTTAAACATAAACATAATCCAAACGGGTCATGCCACCAACACTTGTATTTGCTCGGACCAAACCTAATACAATTTAAGTAGTGAAGGAGACGATCATCCTGATAATGTGTTGTTGACTTGCATCTCTTGATGGACCGAAGTCGCGCCTTCAGAGGTGGTTAGTTCGTGAAATAGTTTGCTCTCTCCCGTGATTCGTTTGTTTTTTGTGATGAATCATAATTGCTCTCATTTACGGATCGGATATCTTTAGTGCAAAGTTGGTGGTTAGTTCGTGAAATAGTTTGCTCTCTCCCGTGATTCGTTTGTTTTTTGTGACGAATCATAATTGCTCTCATTTACGGATCGGATATCTTTAGTGCAAAGTTGAGGATTGGGTGTCACCAGCATCATTGGTTCGTTAGTGAATCCATCCACTTGTAAATCTTCTTCTAAGTGTAGTTTTTCCTTGATCACCACAGTTGGCTTTTCATAAATTAGTGCTTCTAAATCATCAAGGTACCTAACCGGGTCGAACCATTCTTCTTTCCCTTCCACAAGAGGTATGCTCACTAATTCATCTCCAAACTCATCCTCCCAAGATGGGATAGTATAGTTTGTGGTTTTCCCATCAGTGATACTAGGGAGAACAGCTTCCATCTCATCCTAACCTCCTCCAGTTGTTCTTTCCTTTACGATTCCTTGACTTATTGCTCGTCATTGTTCAACATATGGGGATAAAGTAATTGTGGCTCATCAAACTCGAATGCATTTTGAACTGGTGGTGGGACTTGTGCTTCATCCATTATCCTCTCAAGTTCTGATTCATGTTGTAACACATCAAAATATAAAACAAGATTGGCTTTACTTCCATCCTCCTGCTCTAATTTGGTGCTCTGATCCGTGCTGCAAGATGAACTCTCCTGTAGAAGGTGGACATATATCCTATTAAGTTCAACACTCACCGCCTCTAATCTACGACGTTGTTCTGCGAGTTCGATAGCATTACTTTCTTGTTGCTTAACCTCGTCTTGATTACAACCGATAGTAGGTTATGAAAACATATCAATTCCTTGTTGTAGCAATTCATATAATGATGGACGGGGTTCGGTTTGGAATGACGTTATGATAGACTCCTCAAATGGTTGTGAGTAAGGATACGACTCTTTATAATAATTTATGGAGAACCCTTGAAAATGATAATAATCTGGTTTGTAATGAGGTCCTTCGCAAATCTCGCACCAAATTCTCTCATGGTAATCCCATAATCAAATTGGTATTCTCCATAGTAACTCTTGTAATCGAGGTCCATAGAAGTCACTACAAACAATACTTAAACAAAAGATCACAGGCATCGGATAGAAATGAAAAAAATAAGGAAATAAATATACACAAAAATAAAAAGAATCTGAAATATGCATAAATAGTTAAAGTAGTAACTTCGATCTTTCTTGAAATCACCGTGTCCCTGGCAACGGCGCCAAAAACTTGATGTGTGTAAAGCATATATATTTTAAATAAGGATTTTTCACACAAATTGAGTTTTAATTTAAGAAACGATTATCACTCTTAAACCAACTACACAAAATAGGCAAGTGCACCTATCGCATAATAGTATAGTTTTAGGCAAGAACCGAAAATCGATCCGTGAACATAATGACTCCCAATACTAATCATCATCACTATTTAACCGATCAATTATGTTTGGATTTGTGAGTATTATAATTATCTAAAACGATTAGCAAATTAAACTAATAAATTAAGAAAGTAAAGATGAAGATACGCAATCAATTAAAGATACCACTTGGACTTTGATTCCACTTAGCATATAATTAACAACTAACACAAACTCGAGGTGAGATCATTTTATACACATGAAACATGGAAGTAGCCTAAACCCCTGCCAAGGATATCTTGACATATAACAATTCGGAAAGCTAGAACGATAAACACATAATAGCCACCTAAAGTTATGCAATGAAGAACTAATGATATAACTATGTCGATGTTAAACATGAATTAGACTCCCGTTAGGGTTATCTAATTCCATAAATCTTTGGAAAGTTAACACGATAAACAGATGATAACCACCTTAACTTGGGAAAAATAGACAAAACTACAATTACTCTTTAACCCATAAACTTCATACCATGATTACAAAAAAATTCATAACCAGTGACAAGAGATTTATGACATACACCATGGTTTTCTCAAACATAAGCATAAGGATGCACATTTAACCAATTCTACCAAACCTTCAACCTTCATTCACCATTCCTAGTCAAATACAATACTACATACAAAAGATGCAATTATATGCATAAGTCTTATAAGAACATGAAGTTTTCCAACATAACATGCTTACAACACCCACAAGGTTAAACATTTCATCAAACTAGAACAAACATACACAATCATTGAAGAATAATCAAGTTTCATCATAGCATCAACATAAACATAACCAAGAATCATGTAGAAGTTATTAAATCATGCCAAGTTTCATCTAATCTAAGTGATAATAAGAGTTTAGCTTATAAGGATTACAAAAGATACACCCAAACTCAAGAACATGGAAGAACTCAAAGTAGATGTAGAGAAATTCAAACCAATTTTGAGTGGAATTGGGTGGATGATGTTAGATCCTTCTTGAAAGTGTGAAATCTTCAATTTTGGCCTTCAAATCTTCCAAAAACTCTTGAGAAATGCTTAAAGACACCAAGGGGTTTGAGGGAGGCTAAGGTTTTAAAAGAAATGGAAGTTTTGTTGGAAATAAGGTGTACTAGGGTTATAAACTCGTTTTATGCCCGAAGATGACCATATCTGAAGTGATATGACCATATTCAGCTTAAAAAATGGGCTATTTGGAATTTGACAGCTTATATGATCATATTCAGCTTCAATATGATCATATCAGAAGCATTTTCCTATTGAACCTCTTCAAATCTTTGACTTTTTTCACAAAAATCACTGAGCTTCATTCGAAACCTACAAAATTCAAATAAAACACAAATAAGTGTCTAAATTATGAATTTTATATCAAAAATAACTTAAAATGTAAAGAAATATATATTGTAAACATGTATATTTATAATATATCATGCCATCTTCATCATTTAGGGCCAGCTAATTTTGGATTATTGATGGTTTAATGATAACTTACAGATTGTTTACCTTTACCTTATAGTACTTTCCACCCTGTTCTTTCACTGCTACACACGTGTTCTAGAAATACAAATGTGATTGGTGTTTATATTGAGTTTTATGGTGATAGTAGTTGATAGTTATTCAATAAAGAAAATTGGTCACAATATCAAATTCTTCATCTCCGATTGGATTCAATGTTTCAACGATGTTGTGACTAGCACACAACTTGAGATTTTAAGCAGCTATTGTCTTTAGTAGGCAGACTTATCTTCGGCACTTAGGATTAATCAGCAAGAGTCATTCAGTTAGCTTCATCATTCAAATTCCCAATACCCTAGTACCTAAATTTGACTTTAAACTACATCACATGGAAGTTAAAACTACTTTCAAGAATGATGACTTAATAAGTAAGTGTTTATGAATCAACCTAAAGTTTTCACACTTAAAAGGTCACAAACACTTTGTAAGTTAAAGAAATCCATATATGAGTTAAAAGAAGCATCACATTAGTTGTACAAAAAGTTTAATTATGTAATAAAGAAACAAGGTTACATC
This sequence comes from Flaveria linearis, assembly GCA_024085815.1. Classification (NCBI taxonomy): domain Eukaryota; kingdom Viridiplantae; phylum Streptophyta; class Magnoliopsida; order Asterales; family Asteraceae; genus Flaveria; species Flaveria linearis. The sequence goes on from CM044012.1 coordinate 34,461,134, forward strand.
AGGAATCAAGTGGATCAATGCACCTACCTCAAAATGAGTGGGAGAAGTCTTATTATACTTGTCTCTTACATAGATGACATTCTATTGCAAGCGCTAGTTGTAAGTAAAAGCGATTAATTTCGTGATTAATCGATGAAATTCAACTCATACACAAATTTGACTTGTTTATTCACCATGATATTCTCGTATATAGTTGCTATTTATTGCTTGAAGTACAGACAAATCGTAACCATATCATAACTCATGTAGACAAATCATACAAAGAGATTTTACGCATAAGATGTTTCGATATATGAATGTGAGTCATATATACCATAGGTGTTTAGCTTATGGCTGTTAATGATCAAGTCGAGCCATGTTGGGCTCAAGTATAACTCGTTATCTTAATAGGCTGAATTGTTGACCTCGAGTACAACTCGTAAAAAGATTGAGTTAGCTCGTCGTTCATTGAGTTAACTTGTTTATTTTTAAAAGTTTTGAATTTTTTATTTTTTACACATATTGATATAAGACAAAAATGTAGAATTTATAAACTAAAAATTTTATAATCAATGCTAATTATATAACCAAGTTCTAACAATTAACATTTCACCGTTAAGGGCCTTAAACCTATAGAAAATGCTAAAATGAAATACGATTATGGTCCTATTTGAATATAGTACACATCGTGAAATTGTAGACTTAACAAATATGCTATGATTTTGGGTCATATTTTATGTATATTGAAACTTAGCTTTTAACTTAAACATGTTAATTAGCGAGAGAGTCGACAAGCCGAGTTTACCTTTGCTCAGGCTCCAGCTTGTTTCAAACTGAGCTAAGTTGCCTCTATTTGTTTACAAACGAGCTGACTTTTTTCAAGCGAGTTTTGAGTGAGTCACAAGATTTTTGAACAACCCTATGGTCTTACGTAATGCTTTAACAAAGGTTTCCATTTGATCGTTATGAGAAGTCTAGGAGAGTTGGATTACGTTGCATTGTATTTTGGAGATCTTCATGTTCTTTGATTTCTTTATGAATTGTTTCTTCTTCAATAATAGTGAGATTAAATTTGCATAAACTAATATATATTATTTAAGAATCGCAGTCAACATATTTTAAGAACTCCATATTTGTGAGTAAATTAGCTTTAATTAGATCATAGCAAATCACTACCTAACGATCCTTTATTAATTGATAGAAATACAAAGTGTAAATTTCTTGAAAAAATTTAATATAGAGAAACGAATAAAAATAATGTGTTCTTTACTCGATATCTTTAGATGCGGTAGTTTCTTTATCCACCTCTATAACTTATTTTGTGTTTCACCTATACTTTAGATATAATTACATAGAAGAAAGGCAAGAAACTAGTAGAGATATATGACTTTCAATGCAAATTAGTTGGTTGGTAACGTTTTTGCTCAAAACCATGAAATTCTTGTGTAACACTAAAATTTACAGAATTAAATATTTCACTAACAACCTTTTCTTGCAACTTAAGAATAATGAAAAACATAAGACATGAAAGTAGTTCAAAAGCACATGATTTAATTGCATTTTTCTTAAAATGCATATTCAACTCGGATGAAAGATGGTTCTACTTATACTAGATCGAAGAGAATAGTTAAAACATAGTATGCGTACCTAGTACAAGGTGCGTACCTAGTACTCGCTCGAAACTCGCTCGAAGCTCACTCGAAGCTCGCTCGAAGCTCGCTCGGAAAAAGCTCAAAAAAGCTCGCTCGAACTGGCTCAATTTTAAACTGAACCACGCCGAGCCGACTCGGTATGAAAATGAGCTGAACTCAGCTCGGTTCGTAACGAGCCGAACCAGCTCGGTTTAGCTCGCTTGTTAGCTCGGCTCAGTATGACTCGGATTATTTTACTTGAAATATATATGTTTTATATGTATATAGCATATATCATTGTATTTACTTATTTGTTAAGAATATAATATATTCTAACTAATTTTTTTGTCAAAATAAATATAATTTTTTGTTTTGGATGGTTTCATGTGATGCTTCTATATTTTTATATATTAGAATAAATTATTCAAACATACTTTTAATTTATTAACTAAAATCAAACTACTGGTTGTATGTGGTGTTACGGGTTTTACTCATTTGATTTAATAATAATAAAGTTATTTGTACTTTGTTAAAGTTCAACTTAGTTTCTTTAAATTAATTCATATTTTGTAAAACTTGATATAAGCCAATAATGAGTTATGTAGTATTTTAAATTTATTTTGTATTTGATTTTTTTTAATTGTGTTTATAAAATTTAAATTGAGCCAAAACGAATGAAGCGGAGCCAGCTCGGTTAAAAACGGAGCCGAGACCGAGCATAGTTTTCTAGCTTGGTTTTAAAACCGAACTGAACTGAGCTGGCTTGGTTTAAATTCGAGCCGAGTTCAAGCTTGCCCTGGCTCGGATTGGTTCGGCTCGTGATCAGTCCTAACAAGTGTATCAAACAGAACACAAGCATAGACGAAGAAGTTAGAGATAGGAAACAATAGATGGATGTTGGTTTATCGGAAAGAAAGATGTTCAAATACAAATTGTATTTCTGCTACAAAGTGTGAGAGGATATAATAAGTAAAAAATGTCACAAAAAAATTATATGTCAAAATCTAAATCGAATTTCAAAAAGGTAATTCCGAGCTTTTGTTCCCCTACTCCTGACTAAGAAAAAAATAAACGAAAAAATAAAAAATTAATGTTTTTTTATTGTATTATTTATAAAAGACACAAAGACGCCATTATGTCATTATGAAAGACATAATAACGTCATTGTGTCGTATAAAGACACAATGAAATTTTTTATTTATTATTTATTTTTTTGAAAGATGACGACGAGAGGAACAAAGACTCCGAAGTACTTTTTTGAAATTCGATTTAAATTGTGAGATATAATTTTTTGTGACTTTTTAACATCATTGTGTCTTCTCATACTTTATAAAAAAATTATAATTTGTACAATAACCTCACCCTATCAGAAATACATCATTGTTCTAACTTTCTAGCATGAAAAGAAACCAAAAGTACAGATGTATCTTTATTTGTTCTTTCGTTACTAGTGTAGATTTGTCCAAATTTTTTGTTAGAAATTTTGTACAAAATATGTTATTTAAAATGTTTCTGTTGATTGAATGTTTATTTATAAACGGTTGGTGCTTATTATAAATTAGATGTTGTGGTGGAAATATAAAAAATAAGTGGAAAATATCGTTATATTTATTAGTTTGGTAAATAACAATTTAAGGGTATGGAATTGTTAATAAGGCAAAGTTTCGTGGCCGCCAGTACAAGAATAGGTTTTTTTTCCTCAAGTGGAAAGAAAAGTATTTGTAATTTGTAATATTAGTTTTCGTATGATGTAACAAGTCAATACAATACATGGACATGATTACAATTTCCGTTGACAAAATACATGAAATAAATTTAAGAGTAAACTAAAAATTATGTCATTTATTAATATATGAAATTACATAGTATATTCTTTAATTTTAATAATTACATACCTGTCCTTTTATTAAAAGATTTTACATACATATTATCATTTACACTAACTATCATTTAAATGTACAGTTAACTCAGTTATGTGTCCCCTCACATGAGGCTATTTTTATTATTTTTTCACGTCTAATATATTAAAAAATTTATAAAAAATAAAAATTTTAAATGAAAAAAGAAAATTAAAAAATATCAGATCGTTAGGTAAATCGGTGAAACCAATCACTCGTGGTGTGTGTTCATTCGACCAATCGTCAAAACTTTTAATGACAACAACCTCCAATAACATTTACTAAAGTAAAAAGTCTAAGTCACAAATCATTTAGAAGGTCGGGAAATCATCAATAAACACCAAAAAAATACACGTTAATACTTTATAAACTAATCACACCAACGAATAATGAAAAATTAATAAGGAACAAAACGTGGAGATTACCTGTGATTCTTTGAAATGCTTATATAATTGCAAAAGCAGGAAAATAAACTGTTAATCACTCGTTAATCATAAAACAGCATAACCCAGAAATTCAAAGAGCAACGAAATACACAAAGTGAATTAGGGATTTTAATCTTACCATCATTGTTTATTCGAGTTCAATGGGTTTCAATGGTGTGTGAGATGTTGTAGGTGATGAAGATGACCGGTATTGGGCTATCAAATAGGGGGGATGATAGATTTAATGGTATGGAACGTAAGGGGAACGCTGGTTCACTGACTTACCCAACGGTCTGATATCTTTTAATTTTAATTTTCATATAAAGTAATTAAATGTTTTATTTGTTTAGTATATTAGATGTGGAAAGAAAATGGCAAAAATGCACCTCATGTGAGAGACGTAACTAAGTTAACTGCATATTTAACTGAAAGTTAGTGTAAAAGACAATAGGTGTGCACATATTTTAAAAAAAGGAAATTGGATGTAATTATTAAAACTAAAGGACATACCATGTAATTTCGTGTATTAATAAAAGACATAATTTGTAATTTACTCTAAATTTAATGAATTTAATTACATCTTATATTTTAGAATGATATCATCCGTTCACATTAAAAAGGAAAGTTTTTTATATTTTAGTATGATAATCATGGAAGTTAAATTTACTTAGTACAAATGTGAAATATCAAGATAGTTGAAGTTTTAAACTAAAAAGAAAGAAAGTTGGTTTAAGATTATGACCGTAACTATTTTGGAGGAGTTTTACGAAGTATATTTGTTTGACCATGAGTCTTAATTTAAATAATTAGTATTTATATTCAGTTTGAATGTTTAGAGTTATTGGTTTAGTATCTAATTGTTTTACAAGTTTATCTAGCTATTTGATTATCTCGAAATTAAGGATTTGAGTTTGAGTAGATTAAGGTTATGTTTTGTTTAAATGGAGAAATTTAGTCGATGGTTTATGTATGTCATTTCAGTTTCAATCATTAAAAGAGCCGCAACTTGTCTCTTGGAATACCATGACCTGGTTTTGAAGTTTGATTATGGGCTTTAAAATAACAAGTATTTGTAAGGCAAAGTTTTGTGGCCAAAAACGGTATAAAAATGGTATTTTTTTTCCTCACATGGAGAGAAAAGTATTTGTAATTTGTACTGGTTTATATATGAGATAACAAATCAATACAATGAATTTGATTATTATGATAACATCACTTCACATTAAAAAAAATCCGCACCAAACATGTGTATCTGGAAACTAAAAGGCTTTAACCTAACTTGTTACATTTTCTCATTAAAATAGAAAAATATTAATTTTTAAGAATCATTTACCAAGTCAAACGCCGTATCCATGTAGACTAGGGCTTTAAGCGGGCCATGCTATTAATATAAGGGGTTGAAAGTAGGGGTGTTTAAAAATATCCGAATCCGAAATCGAATCCGAAATATCCGAAAATCCGAAATTCGGATATCCGAACTTCGGATATCCGAAAATTCGGATATCCGAACTTCGGATATCCGAAATTTCGGATTCGGATAGTGATTTTCAGAATTTTCGGATATTGAATTTTCGGATATTTCGGATATCCGAAATATCCGAAATATTTTTATAAAAATTTAAAAATATTAAATATTAATTATATATTTCGGATATTTTAAGATATTTAGGAAATTTTAATAAAAAAACTTCGAATATCCGATAAAAACTTTAATAAAAATTATTACATTTTTATAAAATTTATTAAATAATACAAAATTTCTTTGAATTCGGATATCCGAACGGATATCCGAATCCGAATCCGAAATTTCGGATATCCGAAATTCGGATATCCGAAATTTCGGATTCGGATTCGGATTCGGATAGTGAAATTCACTATCCGAAATTTTCGGATATCCGAAAATGAGCACCCCTAGTTGAAAGTAACGAACCAGAAAATCATGTCTTATATATAAACTCAAACACAATTTATTTAATCAAAAAAGAAATTATTTATAAATTGTTTTGTATATTAATACTCTAAATTGCAACTTTATAACAAAATATAATGTGTATAAAACAATTAAATTCAAAGTATAAAACTTGATATCAATCTCTTTTAACTTTTAAAGTTTGGACAACTGGTTTATAAGATTAAATATATATTTCTCGAAAATACTAAAAGTTAAAAGGTCAATTGGTCAACCTGTAAGCAAGTTGACTCATACCCGCTCATTTAGCTAAAAGTTTCTACGAGTTCGACTATGTGCTAATCCGAATAAGTTTAAACTAAACTTTATCAGTTTTCATATCATATAATCAACCATTAACACGACCTATTGACAATACTACAATTTCCATAAAATTATGATAACATACGTTCGACCAAATTCATTGGAAAATGATTATGGCTCCCAGATTTGACAAAGCAACTTAAATCCAAAACAAACACCTGTATTTTAATTTTGAAAGTTATAAACGTCATTTACCTAAGTTCTATTATAAAATAGAATAAGGACTGTGTACGTAACTTGGCAGATTGAACCCTATCATGATTTAAGCCTAAAAATGATCTCATATACATGAACCCAAACACAAAATATGTATTTGCAGCTTAACATTAAAAAGATCTCTTTAACCAGAGGCATGAGATCCTCGTTTCGTTAAGTTACAAGGATAAATGCAAATAGCAAGGTGTTATGTTGTGTGACATGAGACTAGTTGCATTAAATTAAGTACTCTTTTTGTGTATGTTAATACTTTAAAATTATATCTTTACCTAAGAAAAATAAAATGTACATTAAATAATTACATTTAAAAAGTAAAGCATGATACTAGTTTTTCTTTGAACTATAAATTTTTGGGCATCCAGTTTAAACTATGACAGGATATATTTTTTTTACAATCACTTAAAAAAATGGATCGGTCGATGAACCTTTGAGGTTGACTCACTTAAAAAAATGGATCGGTCGATGAACCTTTGAGGTTGCCTTGCATTGACCTTTAGCTAAACCTGTTCGTGGAATCAACCCGATATTGACCCAAGTTCATTTAAATTAAACCAAAAGCCATGAACTTGTAATAGTTCTCATAAGATATAACATATAAATATGATTCATTAACATGATTACAATTTCCAATCACGCTTGGCTTGAGTTTATAAAAGTATAAGCCCTAGCATACAGCCTTCATATTTAAGGCCCCTATGTTTTTTGATTATATAATAAATGGTACATTATTTTTTGACTATTTAATTATGGTTTTTGTCATTTATCATTGTGATTTTCCTAAACATTTCATAATGTTCATAGATTATATCTTAATAAGTTATTCATGATTTTTATTTAATTTTCATTTTTGGCAAAAAGAGCATATCATTAGTATTTTTTAGAAAAAATTTCTTTCACTAAATCTTACTACAATTCTAATATATAAATGTGTGTGCGTGTCATAATGTTTGCTTAAGAAATCATTACTTTGTTCCATCATATTTTCATATATTAAGATGTTAAAAAAAATATATTAATTATGAAAACTGTCTCGATTTAGAAATAAATTGGCCACCCCAAAGGTTTGACTTCGCCTTACACAATTGTGGATTTGTGATATTTCGATTTAGATTGCACAATTGTAGACACACATATCTATTGTGTAATTAATGTTAGTTCATTTTAATAATTGTTTTATACATAAGGTGAAATTGCATTAGTAAATTATTAACTTAGTACCGAATGTTATTGGTTCTTTCTTAGGCTTATATGTTAGGTTCTTTAAGCGACATCAAATCAAAATAAAAAAGATTAACCAGTTTGTAACATAAAAGTATACTTGTTTACTTTGTTTAGGGCCTAAAATGATTGATCCGTCCATGTTTCCAGTGTCAAATCTTATTCAACCAGTTGATTATTCATGATAACATCCGTTCAACCAAATTCAATTAAAATGGACTAGAGTTTGAAATAAACCAACACGAATCCAAATTAAACATGTGTATTTTGAATTTAAAAGGTAAAAACCTAAGTTTACATCCTCAATAACAAAGATTAAACATTTATATTAACATTCGCCAATGTAAACTAAAAAATGGCTGAAAATAATAATAAATATAGTTAGTGCATAAATGATTGACCGAGATTATCGGGGTTTAGCCATGAAGTTCAATCTAGGATTGTTGGTCTCACAAAAACTTTAAACAAAGGGGACAACTAAACCATATGATTTCTTCTACAAACAAAAGTTTAATCTAAGATTAGACACAAGGGGACCAACTTAAAACCACACTACCATTAAGTTAGGCATAAATCCATAAAGGTTTGGACCACAAAGCATCATTTTGTTTAAGATTAACTTTTTAATGTTCCCTTTCAACCATGACATACTCCAGTTGTTGCAAACAATAGACTCGAAAAAGGTTGAAATCTTAATCATGTCTAACCACCATATTGGCTTGTTGTCGCATAGCCAGGATTGAAAAGCGACGACAAATTTTGGTAGGTGAAGATCAAGAGAAAGTGGAGATATGATCAAGTGTGTTTTTAACTTTAGAGGTGTTCGAGACTGTTGCTTTAAGCAACATATCGATTGAAAAATTGAGTTACAGAAGAAATTAACAACAATCATATCCCTTCATGCACCTCTAACTAATGTTACACATGATTATTGATAATATAAAAAGCAGATTGGAGACCTTATATGTTACTGCATAATTCGGTAAGCCAACATGCTACTATTTATGGATTTTTTATTAAACTAGGGATATTGATCTCGCGCGTTGCGCGAGTGTTGCTTTGTTCAATGCAGTGAATTTTTTCTCTTCTACAAAATCACTTACAATGCTCTTAGAACCGAAATATATCGACCAAGTTCATATCTTAGAACTGTTTTGCGTGAGTGTTGCCATATGTGGTATATTTCTATGTTTTACAACCCAGTTCATATCTTAGGACCGATACACACCTTCATAAGTCAATAGACCAAAATATAACATATTTACATCTCCATATACTTGAAGAACCACAACACCTTATTAATACACACTTAATGTATGTCAAAATAACAAAGCATAACATAATATGTAACACTTCATAGCATAACTCATAACATCATAGAACACATGTCTCTCTATCTCATTCTCTGTTTCCCAAAATACACAAAAGCAAACACCCAAATGAAACCACATACAGCTCCCACACACGTGTCTTGCCTGCATCAAATCATTGTATGTGTGTGGCTTGCCCGGATAAAACCATTTTACCCCAAGGTTATGGATAGGTATATTATTAATCATGAAAGATATTAAAATGATTAAAATAAGAATTAGAAGAGATAATTCGTGATGCCGATCCATTCTATATCGTCTTTAATGGTAACAATATATTCTTTAAATATAAATGAAAGTTGTCCTTCTGTATAAAAAACTTTTCTTCCTTCATAAACAGGGAACCTCATCTCTAAATCTATGTTTCTATGAACATTGACCAACCAGGTCATAATAGTCTTGTTTAATTTAGTAGAATTCACTTCTTGAATCATCATAACGTACTCAAATTGAAGCAAAAACACTCAAATCACTGAAAATTAACAAACAAAATTCAAAGAATATCAAATGAATGCTTACAATATATTGGGTCAATTCTTACTGCATCAGTTTCCACCAAGTTAAACATTGATTTTGAAGAGTTGTGAGGAAATTTTGATAGTAAAGTAGTATACTTTTCAACTAAACATTGTGAGTTTAAATTATATAAACTATGGGTGTGGTGATTTTTACTTGTAAGGTAGAGAGTTTGTGTTAGCGATAAAAAAAACTTGAATTTGAAATTTACATGAATTGTTTTTACTTGCAAATGCATACTATCTATTTTACATCTACTCTTCCACTAAAATCACCACACCTACACGCATAATTTGAACCCACAAACAATTAGTTTGAGAGTACATTATATACCACTTACTATCAGGATTTCCTCTTAGACCGAAATTTAAACATGGGTAATCAAATAAACTGAAAACAACCAAAAAGCTAAACCCTATTTGTAACCGAAAAAACCGAACCGAATTATGAATTCAGTCAGTTCAGTTTCTAACCATATCCGAATTGTGAACTTGGTTTTGGTTCAGTTAACGGTTACGTAAAATCTGTGACAACCCTAAAAATTATTTTATTATATTACGTCGAAAAATTTTAGTATATTAAGTTACGATCGCGATTAATGTATTATTTAGTATGTGTATATTATGGATATACAGTGCATGTTTGCATGCATGCTTATATATAAAAAAAAAATTTACGTATGCATGGTTGCATGCATATATATAAGTTGAGTATTCTCGTGTGCATGTATGTTATATATCCAAAACCAACACGTACGAGTATATAAATACAAAATTTTACGTAAGCATGTTTACATATGTATATATACATGGAAAAATTCTTTAGTATGCTTGTATTTGGGTACGGTCAGAATAAATATATATATGTTTACGTATTTGAACGTGTATAGATATTATAAATACACACGTTATAGACTTGTGATTAATTATACAAATTATGAATACATATAATTGTGTACTACCAATCTACATATACATGCATGACATACATCTATATATATGTATATATATACCTACTAAAACAAAACTAAACTAAATCAAATCAACAACAACCAAAAACCTAAAAACTAAAACTAAAAACCCAAACCACCCTCCCCTACCCTCGGTTACCACTCAAAAACCACAAACCACCATCTCCTAAACCATCATACCCGTAAAACCACCACCACCATACCTCGGTTCCATGTTTGTACCATACCAAAACCATCACCCTACACCCACTATTCACATTAAAAGTCAAATCCTAGCCTATCTCCTAGATGTCTTGTTCTATTTTGTTTCTTTCTTTCCACCACACCCGGTTTGTACCTCTATCCATGCATGTATCTCGCCACCACACCCTACTATCATGCACCTAAGAATCTTGTTGACTAAGGAACCTAGTTTTCACACTAGGGGTTCCCCTCAAACCGCCACCACATCTCCATGATAATTACAATGAAACAAGGTGGCACACTCTCGGTTCAAAGCTCCATGGAACCGCCACCTCCACACCTAGGCTATTTGGTGACTCATCAAACCTACAAATTACTTTCATGCATTATAAGAAGACCTCTTGACAGCCACATTTCCTTGCCCCTCGAATTATATACCAACAATCATCACCTTGTCTCTCTCTCGGGTTTCTTAGACACCACCAACATTCATCTTCATTTGATCATCATCTCCAGCCACTTTCGGTTCCTTTCGTCCTCAGTTACGACCCTTAGCACCACCACCTTTCTGCCCCTCTCACTCTCGGTTACCATAATACCACACCACAACCGCAAACACCACCAACAAACAACACCAACAACAACACCCGACAACCTCAAACACCAAACCACCACAAACCACACACCATCCACGACCCCCATAACCTTGTTCTCGGATCCAAGGAGTAGAAACATCATCAAGATCATCATTCAAAGGTGATAAAAGGTTTAGTTTACATATATGTTACAAAACATATATATATACATACATATTGATACGTATGTATATAAAAGGGTTTAGTCACCTGAAACCAATTTTGGGAGACTCAAAACCATTAATTTTGAGTAATAAAGTTTCAAAATCCAGGAACTTATGATTTAAAAAGATATATTCGAATTTTACAAACTATATATCATAATTATTAAGAAAAATAAAATAAATATTAAATGAAAGCAATTGTGGGAATAAACATTGAAAAATTCTTGTTTTTATACTGAAATATTAAACTGAAGATTTTGGTAAAGTTTTGATAAGTGAAATAATTTATATAAATTATTTTATAATGGAAAATAAAAGAAAGTATCAAAAATAGAAATAAATACGAAAAATTCTGATAAATTTACAGAATAATTTTTTCGAGGTATAAAAGCCTCTGGAATTATTTCAGAATTTTATCCCTTATTATGATTAAGATACGAATTTTTATATGTTCTGTAGTAAATAAATCAGAATAAATACTTAAAGTGAATAACAAATTCATATAAAATCATAGATGTAATATTAAATATGGAGATACAGAATATATAATTTTCATAATTTTTAGATCAGTATAAGTATTTTTACTAAATATTTCAATTATTGTAGAAATTACAGAAGCTGCTCGCTTATGATATGGACTTTTAGATAATTATATGATGATTGATTTTATATAATAAATCTTCTGTAAAATTTTGGAAATTTTTCGTGAAAAGAAGCTATTTTTAACTATTTATGGGAATATTATAAAATTTACAGAAAATAATCTGTCAAGAGTTGGATCCTATAAAAATTATGAGATGTTACTGACTTTTTGGAAAAAATTCTATGAAATATTCAAGATTTATTGGATAGAAGAAAGTATTATGATGAATATTGAGAATATTATGGGATTTATGGGAAATAATTTGTGAAGAAGTTAATGTCATGAAAATTTTGGAAAGCTATAAACTATCCAAACTTATGTTCTACCAAATTTGGTGATTTTTGGACATCAATAGCTATTTTGTGTGATTTTTAAATAAATCACAAACTATTATGAAATTAAGAATTTTTAGAAACCCAAAGGTGTTTCTATTAATTTTTACAGTCAATGAAAACCAGAGAAAAATATTTGAAGTATTGTCTAACACTGTGAACTATCTTGTTAGATTCAAGTGAGAAGACACGGTGAGTTCATAGCCCTATTTTCAACCATTTGGTATTCAGTAAAGTTTTGGGGGAAAAAGTATACTGTTGAGTTGATGTATTATTTTGAAAATACTTTTGTTTGCTTACTGTCATTTGCGACACAACCATTAGTGAGAATGAGGAACCGGTCAATAATATTGGTAGCGCCACTTAAGAGAATATTTGCACTAACCGGATGAGGGTTATTGCTATTTTCCTGCATCTAACCGAATGGGGGTTAGGATGTAATATTATCTGATTTTATGATTATTTCATGACAGTATGATTATGTTGTGAGCAGGTTTGGTTGTAATTGATACATCAACAAAATATTTGTCTGGATTAAACCTATGTTCTCACCAACATTTTTGTTGATTAGTTTAAGTGTACTTTTTCAGGAAACGATGACTAACACCTTTGACTTTAGTTTTGAGGTCCACAACGGTTGGGGAGAAGTTGTTGGAAGGGTTTGTGTGACACTAACAATTAACATAGTTGACTATAGTGTGTATGTGGATGCACATTTCCACCGTATCTGAAGACATGCAGTAGTTTAATCTAGTTGTAGAAAGATTATATCTAATTTTGAAAACTTATAAATAAGATGTAATCTCGAATATTAGTAATAAAAGCATGTCTGTGTTATGTTTCTATTATATCTGTGTTTATTTACTATAAACAATGCACTCTGATAAAAGCTAGTCACATTCCACCCGTATCGTTCACGCTTCCGCCAGGATGTGACAGGTTGGTATCAGAGCCATTGGTTATAGAGAATTAGTTATTTTAAGTAAATAACTAGACTATAACCATAAGCTCAAAATATACTTTATGATTTTATGTGAATTTATGTGAATTATGTGAATTTTTATGATTTATATTCTAACCAAAAATTTTGATAAGTTAACGACTAACTCATTTTGTGAAATATTGTTAAGAAATTTTGCAGTTTGAACTCAGATAGTTATCACTATGAAACCGATCCTTCAGGAGATCCACACCATAGCAGTTCCAAAGAAATAGTACCTGAACTGGAACCTCAACAGACTATGGACAGTATCCCAACAGAAATGGAGAATAAGAGAAAATTTTATGTTAGACGTGCACCAGTACACATGGGAGGATATACAATTAAGACTCCTAGGAAAAAGATACTACGTGGACATAAGTTTAAAACTAAGCAATCTGAGGGTTTAGAAAGACAACCTCCTGATTCTCCCATAAGTGAAGATAAAGTTATTAAACCAAAGTTGGATCAGATGAAGACAGCCCGACAGACTCTTAAGAAACTTAAGAAGATACAGCTGGGCATCTGGAAAATCCAAAAGGGTATTAAAAAGCTCAAGACACTCAAGAAAAGTATCTTCACCAGGATCCGGAAATGGCTTAGTAAAAACTGAAAGTTTATAGTTTAACTTTTTAGAATAAAAGAAATAAGAGCTTAACTGATATATGTATTTTTGTGTTAACATGTTTATTTGATCTATGTTAAATGATTTTGTGTTAAGATATTTATTTGCAATACTAACATTGAAATTCACTATAGTGAATCATGCCGCCAAAAAGAAACACTCAGCCTGTCAGGAAAACAGCTCGAGTGGGACGACCCAGGACCAGACTTGGGGAAGAAACACCCGTGAACCCTGATACAACTGAGAATGATAGGATATCTCAGATAGTAGCCCAACAACTGGAAGCTACCCTACCTACACTAATTACTCAACTCCAACAAAATCTGAATATTGGAATTACCTCAAACCCACCAGTAGGGCCTGAAAATATGAATATAGAAGAAAGACAGGAGGAAGAGATTCTAAATGGAATTTCAAAGAGATGCTCCTACAAAACCTTTATGTCCTGTAAACCTAAGGAATTTGATGGAAAAGGTGGAGCAGTACAAGCGTTAAGATGGCTAGATGACATGGAAGGAGTCCTGGAAATCAGTAACTGTGCTGAAACCTTCAAGACACTGTTTGCTTCCCATTCTCTTAAAGGAGAAGCGCAATCCTGGTGGAAAATGGAGGTACACACTAGGGGTAGAAATGTTATGAATAAGTTAAGCTGGGAAGAATTTAGAAACCTCGTGATAGAAAAATACTGCCCGTATAATAAAATAGAAAAACTGGAAGCTGAATTTCTAGCATTAGAGATGAAAGGATCTGCACATCGAGAGTACACTGATAGGTATAATGAACTATCCAGGTTAGTACCACACCTGATAACTCCGGAATCCAAAAGAATAGGAAGGTATATTTGGGGATTAGTGCCACAAATAAGAGGACTAGTGAAATCTGCTAGAACCAAAACCTTTCAAGAAGCAGTAATTTTGTCAGGAAGTCTGACAGATGAAATGATCAGGTATGGAACATTAGGTCATCAGCAGGTAGGAGAGAAAAGGACATGGACTGAAAATCATCCTGGAAAAAGATTTGGAGAAAGTTCTCAGAAAAGAATAGCTCGACCTTCATCAAGAAACTTTCTAGGAACAACTCAAGGGAAGAAAGTAGAAAAACCACCACAGTGTAACATCTGTCAAAGATATCATACAGGAAACTGTATGACAGTGGTGTGTTATAATTGCAAAAGAAAGGGACACATTTCTAGAGATTGCAAAAACCCTACTAACCCTAAAACCATCTGTTTTCAGTGTGGAAGTGAAAATCATTTCCGGAACGAATGTCCACAACGAAAAGGTAAGACTCCAGCTAATCAGAACAACCCTCGGGGAAGAGCATACAAGCTGATGAAGCTCGTCATGAACCAGAAGTAGTTACGGGTACGTTCCTTATCAATAACCAGTACGCTAAAGTATTATTTGATACAGGAGCAACCCGCAGTTTTGTTTCACATACTTTTAGACCATTACTTAGTCTAACATCTGAGAAATTACGTGACATATA
The DNA here is from genome assembly GCA_024085815.1 of Flaveria linearis. NCBI lineage: Eukaryota > Viridiplantae > Streptophyta > Magnoliopsida > Asterales > Asteraceae > Flaveria > Flaveria linearis. The sequence continues at coordinate 34,476,678 of CM044012.1, forward strand.
CGTGATAGAATTAGTTGATGGTAAGATAACTGAAGCTGATGAAATCATTCCTAATTGCATCTTGAATTTAGATGGATACTGTTTTGATATAAATCTGATACCTATTAAGTTAGGAGGATTTGATATCGTAGTAGGAATGGATTGGTTGAGTACAAATCATGTTGAAATCCTTTGTGATAAGAAAATGATTAAGGTTCCTTTGATCAAGGAAAATAAAACCCTCTGCATTTATGGTGACAAGCCATGTAACACTGTGAAACTGATTACTTGTGAAAAAGCAGGAAAATACCTCAACCAGAATTGTTTAGCATTCTTGGCTCATATTGTTGATACACAACTTGATAAGGAAAATTTGAAAAGTATTCCTGTTATAAATGAATATGCTGATATGTTTCCTGATGAACTACCTGGACTACCACCCCCTCGTCAGGTAGAGTTTAAAATAGAATTGATACCAGGAACAACCCCTATTGCCAAAGCACCTTATCGTTTAGCACCAACTGAAATGAAAGAACTCATGACTTAGTTACAGGAATTGTTAGATAGAGGATTCATACGTCCTAGTATATCCCCTTGGGGAGCGCCAATTTTATTTGTTAAAAAGAAGGATGGAACCTTTAGAATGTGTATTGATTATAGGGAACTTAATAAGGTTACTATAAAGAATAGGTATCCACTCCCTAGAATTGATGATCTGTTTGACCAACTACAGGGATCTAATTATTTTTCAAAAATACACTTAAGATCTGGATATCATCAATTAAGGGTACAAGAAGATGACATTTCTAAGACTGCTTTTAGAACTAGATACGGTCATTATGAATTCCTTGTGATGCCATTTGGGTTAACCAATGCTCCAGCAGTATTTATGGATCTAATGAATAGAGTGTGTAAACCTTACTTAGATAAATTTGTTATAGTCTTCATTAATGACATTCTGATTTATTTTAAGAATAAGGTGATGGCATAGGCATTGACACAGCTTAGAGGTAGTAAAAAGAATTATACCACCCATGATCTAGATTTAGGAACTGTAATAATTGCATTGAAAATTTTGGAGACAGAACCTATCTGAAAATATCTTCCTCTAAAAAAATCTTTCGGTTTAGGAAATCCAGTAAGTTGAACCTAGATATATTGGTCCATTTAAAGTTATTGATAGAATTGGTCCTGTAGCATATAAGTTGGAATTACCACAGAAATTAAGTAAAGTACACAACACTTTTTCATGTATCCAACCTCAAGAAATGCTTAACCAATGAAACTCTAGTTGTGCCAATTCAAGAAATACAGGTAGATAAGAAACTATATTTTGTAGAAGAATCAATAGCCATTGTAAGAAAAGAGATAAAGAAATTAAGAAGAAGTAAAACTTCCATAGTGAAAATTAAGTGGAATGCAAACAGAGGACCAGAATACACCTGGGAAAGGGAAGATGAGATCAAGAAAAAGTACCCTCACCTGTTCAGAGGTAATAATTATTTAAATTTCTAAAGCACACTCCACTGAATTTCAGGACGAAATTCTTTTAACGGGGGGAGAATGTGACAACCCTAAAAATTATTTTATTATATTACGTCGAAAAATTTTAGTATATTAAGTTACAATCGCGATTAATGTATTATTTAGTATGTGTATATTATGGATATACAGTGCATGTTTGCATGCATGCTTATATATAAAAAAATTTTACGTATGCATGGTTGCATGCATATATATAAGTTGAGTATTCTCGTGTGCATGTATGTTATATATCCAAAACCAACACGTACGAGTATATAAATACAAAATTTTACGTAAGCATGTTTACATATGTATATATACATGGAAAAATTCTTTAGTATGCTTGTATTTGGGTACGGTCAGAATAAATATATATATGCTTACTTATTTGAACGTGTATAGATATTATAAATACACACGTTATAGACTTGTGATTAATTATACAAATTATGAATACATATAATTATGTACTACCAATCTACATATACATGCATGACATACATCTATATATATGTATATATATACCTACTAAAACAAAACTAAACTAAATCAAATCAACAATAACCAAAAACCTAAAAACTAAAACTAAAAACCCAAACCACCCTCCCCTACCCTCGGTTACCACTCAAAAACCACAAACCACCATCTCCTAAACCATCATACCCGTAAAATCACCACCACCATACCTCGGTTCCATGTTTGTACCATACCAAAACCATCACCCTACACCCACTATTCACATTAATAGTCAAATCCTAGCCTATCTCCTAGATGTCTTGTTCCATTTTGTTTCTTTCTTTCCACCACACCCGGTTTGTACCTCTATCCATGCATGTATCTCGCCACCACACCCTACTATCATGCACCTAAGAATCTTGTTGACTAAGGAACCTAGTTTTCACACTAGGGATTCCCCTCAAACCGCCACCACATCACCATGATAATTATAATGAAACAAGGTGGCACACTCTCGGTTCAAAGCTCCATGGAACCGCCACCTCCACACCTAGGGTATTTGGTGACTCATCAAACCTACAAACTACTTTCATGCATTATAAGAAAACCTCTTGACAGCCACATTTCCTTGCCCCTCGAATTATATACCAATAACCATCACCTTGTCTCTCTCTCGGGTTTCTTAGACACCACCAACATTCATCTTCATTTGATCATCATCTCCAGCCACTTTCGGTTCCTTTCATCCTCAGTTACGACCCTTAGCACCACCTCCTTTCTGCCCCTCTCATCTCTCGGTTACCATAATACCACACCACAACCACAAACACCACCAACAAACAACACCAACAACAACACCCGACAACCTCAAACACCAAACCACCACAAACCACACACCATCCACGACCCCCATAACCTTGTTCTCGGATCCAAGGAGTAGAAACATCATCAAGATCATCATTCAAAGGTGATAAAAGTTTTAGTTTACATATATGTTACAAAACATATATATATATACATACATATTGATACATATGTATATAAAAGGGTTTAGTCACCTGAAACCAATTTTGGGAGACTTAAAACCATTAATTTTGAGTAATAAAGTATCAAAATCCAGGAACTTATGATTTAAAAAGATACATTCGAATTTTACAAACTATATATCATAATTATTAAAAAAATCAAATAAATATTAAATGTAAGCAATTGTGGGTATAAACATTAAAAAATTCTTGTTTTTATACTGAAATATTAAACTGGAGATTTTGGTAAAGTTTTGATAAGTGAAATAATTTATATAAATTATTTTATAATGGAAAATAAAAGAAAGTATCAAAAATAGAAATAAATACGGGAAAATTCTGATAAATTTATAGAATGATTTTTTCGAGGTATAAAATCCTCTGGAATTATTTTAGAATTTTATCCCTTATTATGATTAAGATACGAATTTTTATATTTTCTGTAGTAAATAAATCAGAATAAATACTTAAAGTGAAAAATAAATTTAGATAAAATCATAGATGTAATATTAAATATGGGGATATAGAATATATAATTTTCATAATTTTTGGATCAGTATAAATATTTTTACTAAATATTTCAATTATTGTAGAAATTACAGAAGCTGCTCTGTTATGATATGGACTTTGAGATAATTATATGATGATTGATTTTGTATAAAAAATCTTCTGTAAAATTTTGGAAATTTTTCGTGAAAAGAAGCTATTTTTAACTTTTTATGGTAATATTATAAAATTTACAGAAAATAATCTGTCAAGATTTGGATCCTATAAAAATTATGTGATGTTACTGACTTTTTGGACAAAATTCTATGAAATATTGAAGATTTATTTTGTAGCAGAAGGCATTATGATGAATATTAAGAATATTGTGGGATTTATGGGAAATAATTTGTGAAGAAGTTAATGTCATGAAAATTTTGGAAAGCTATAAACTGTCCAAACTTATGTTCTACCAAATTTGGTGATTTTTGGACATCAATAGCTATTTTGTGTGATTTTTAAATAAATCACAAACTATTATGAAATTAAGAATTTTTAGAAACCCAAAGTTGTTTCTATTAATTTTTACAGTCAATAAAAACCAGAGAAAAATATTTGAAGTATTGTCTAACACTGTGAACTATCTTGTTAGGTTCAAGTGAGAAGACACGGTGAGTTCATAGCCCCATTTTCAACCATTTGGTATTCAGTAAAGTTTTGGGGGAAAAAGTATACTGTTGAGTTGATGTATTATTTTGAAAATACTTTTGTTTGCTTACTGTCATTTGCGACACAACCATTAGTGAGAATGAGGAACCGGTCAATAATATTGGTAGCGCTACTTAGGAGAATATTTGCACTAACCGGATGAAGGTTACTGCTATTTTCCTGCATCTAACCGAATGGGGGTTAGGATGTAATATTATCTGATTTTATGATTATTTCGTGACAGTATGATTATGTTGTGAGCAGGTTTGGTTGTAATTGATACATCAACAAAATATTTGTCTGGATTAAACCTATGTTCTCACCAACATTTTTGTTGACTGGTTTAAGTGTACTTTTTCAGGAAACGATGACTAACACCTTTGACTTTAGTTTTGAGGTCCACAACGGTTGGGGAGAAGTTGTTAGAAGGGTTTGTGTGACACTAAAAGTCAACATAGTTGACTATAGTGTGTATGTGGATGCACATTTCCACCGTATCTGAAGACATGCAGTAGTTTAATCTAGTTGTAGAAAGATTATATCTAATTTTGAAAACTTATATATAAGATGTAATCTCGAATATTAGTAATAAAAGCATGTCTGTGTTATGTTTCTATTATATCTGTGTTTATTTACTATAAACAATGCACTCTGATAAAAGCTAGTTACATTCCACCCGTATCGTTCACGCTTCCGCCGGGATGTGACAAAATCTCGCTTATTCGGTTCGGGTATCCGAATAAACTAAATAACAACCGGTTTAATCGCTTGAACTTGATTCGGTTAGACCTATTTCCACTTCAGTTTGGTTTTGATTAACAATTATACATAAAATTATCATAACCGAATAAATCGTAAACCAAAGCCTCAAAAACCTCTAGTTTAAACGATTTGAATGTGAAATCATACCTCTAAATTCTTGATCTTGCAATGATGAATGAATCCAGAAGTATAATTATAGTATTTGTAAGTAGTGATTCTGCCAGTGGCTTTAAGTATCTGCTGGCTTTTATCGGACAAATAAACCACAGTGGATGAACCCGGTTCATCTTGTGTCACCCACGACACAATCACTGCTCTACCCACATGATCCCCCTGCGTAATATGCGCCTACCACAAAACAAACCAAAACGTATAACCATCAATACACAACATACAACTCGCCAAACCACACCAATCTCCACGACCCAACAAAATTCCCAAATGGGTTTTGCTCTACGACCCATGAACCCATCTGGGTCGACTCGTTCGAGTCGAAAAGATGCGTTGAAAGACCAAAAGAACTGTATAAAATAACATTCAATATATGAACTATTAAAAGGCAAATGGAACATAATGTGACTGAGATATATATCCAAACAAACCCATTCAAAGAAATCAAAAAAATCAAGTTTCATAAGGTTTTACATACAGTCTAAAAAGGGTACAACCTGAAACCTTCATAATGAGTTTCTAAGAAACATGTAACAACACCCACCTAAGCAAGGACATGTCATGATCAGGAACCGTTCGTCAGGTATAAGCACACACCAAAATTAAGAAGTCACACCCACAATCTTTAGGAACCTTTTTATATTTAACCGGATTATAAAACTCGAATAGCGAAAGGGTGACCTTTTCCTGAACAATCGAAACAGTCGACTCTGCCACTGCCTCTGCAAACTACACATGAAGGCTCCGGTTTTCGTCTTTTCTCTATTCTAACATTAGACTGCAAACAACAAAAAGACTAATTCAAATACTAATTACTCTTCAAAATCACCCACAAAGTATAACATCAGATCATAACAAAAAAAACAACAACAAAACACAATATTTTTGAGCTAACTTATTGAAGTCCTACAATAAAGTGGAAGGATAATAGTTATTGCACAAATCTCAGCAAAAAATCACTTGAATGGTTCCTACGAGAAATAGGTATGTTGTGCGTGTTCTTCATGTTCCATTAATCTATTCACATCTTCACCAAAGGTTACCTAATGGTAAGCTGGTAGCATAGAGCTACAGACGAATATCAACAATTAGTTTATTTCAAAGTTGCGAATTATATACATACGCCCTTTTGCAGTTTATGTACACATAATGAAATAATCAAACATCCAGATTGCCCTAATATTGGAATCAATACACCATTTGCTCCAACGAATTTCTATGATAATCTGATTTTAATTAACAAAGTATGTATAGATGAAAGTAATCAGCAACAAATCTAATAAGTATCAGAATCGATTAAGAAAGGTTAGTTATTGGTGTTACCTCTGATTTGACAATCCACGATGGTTTGGGGACTGATAGCAAAGGCGTTCGAGGCGGTGGCGGTGGGCGGTGGTTGTCCGGTGGTGGTGCACCATTGCCGGAATTTGGGGCCTGAGATCTGACGGTGGTGCCGCTGACCTCGGCCTACACCAACGCAGCCACCACCACCGACCTCCGCCTCCACCAACGCAGCCACCACCACCGACCTCCGCCGACCTCCGCCTCCACCAACACAACCACCACCGTCGACCTCCGCCTCCAGCAACAATCCACCACCCCCAATTTGGGTTTTAGGGTTCGGTTTTAGTGCGAAAGGGGTGAGAAGGTCCGGTGGGTGGTCGAGCCCAGAGATTGATGGGGTCGATTTGGAAGAGGGATGCGAGTTTGGAGACTTTGAGGTCGGTGTAGAGGGTGTGAGGGGAAAATGGAAATACAAATGTGAGCAGGAGTAGAAGCAGAAGAGCAGAAGAAGAGCAGAAGAAGAGAGAGAAGAGCAGAAGAAGAGCAGAAGAAGAGTACTATTCAATGAATAGTACTATTCACACTTGGTTTTTTCATATTAGGTAATTTTACGACTTATTAATGTTTTAAATATGATATGCAATATGTTATTATTATTATTATTATTATTATTATTATTATTATTATTATTATTATTTAATATTAATTGAAGAGTTAAGTATACGGATAGTCCTTGTGGTATGTCCAAATAACAGTTTTGGTCCCCAAGTATCAAAAGCTACTATGACAGTCTCAAAGTTTGCACAAACGTAACATGTTTGGTCCTTGAGTTGGATGAAGGTTAATCTTTTTATTAATTTTAAAAATGGCTAAAATACTTTTAAGTTATATAAATTAAAATATTAAAAATTTGATTTTAGTGGGCCTCAATCCTATTCTAATAAACAATATATTTAACTAACTCACCCTACCCCACCCTTTTTCTGCTACCCCCACCACGACGCTGTCAACCAATCTCTGCCACTACAAGTGTCAGCAAGCCGGTGCTACCTAAAACCATCTTCTCTCTCTCTCTCTCTCTCTCTCTCTCTCTTTTTCTCTCTCTCCCCCTCTCCTACTTGAATGTAAACCTACCGCCCAAAACCTTTTGACCACCTCTTCTGGTTGCTTTTGATCGTCGCTTGCAACCATCTGCATATCGTTGTCTCTTTGTTCTGATCGACCATCGCCATTACCTCTTACTATCTCTCTCTCTCTCTCTCTTTTGGCAACCATCGCTGCGTAACCATAGCTTCCAACCATTGTCATCCAACCATAGACTCTAACCATCACCAATGAATTCGCCTTAAATCCTCCTCTTACCCTCTCATACCCACCACTAGATTTTGGTCTCCCTCTTCCACGTGACACTAGGTTTCGGTCTCCCCTCTTCCATATGATAAATTCATGACCTCGTTGGAGATCCCATAAAGATATGTCGGAAATGTTTGGGCTCCTTCTCCCTCTTGATGATAGAAAAAAATAGGTAGGGGTCAATTTTAAGGTAGTAATAGGTGACATTGGTGATGGAAGGAGGGATACTAGCTGCGGTGGTAGGGCTTATATGGTGGTGCCATGGTGGTGATGTATGCAGGTCAACAATAAGGGTAGGAGGAGTGCATGGGCGGGGTAAAGTGGTTGGTCCACATATTTTTAAGTATCTTAAAATTTTATACTAAGGATATCTTGGTCATTTCACATCAACTAATTGAAACAATTAATTGTCCATCCAACTCAGGGACCAAATATGTTATGTTTATGTATAATTTGAGACTGTATTTATAGTTTTCAAAACTTGTTGACACAAACCCGTTATTTAGACATACCACAGGAACTATCTATATATTTAACTTTTTATTGAATAAAATACATTACAAATGTACTACGTATTTTAAATACACTCTAGTGACTTTTAATTTGAATTTAACCAAGTAAACTCGTTTGATGTAAAATTAAACATTAACCAAGTTAAAAACACCTACGCATGAGATTATATATTATAAATCATTGGTAGCTTGAAACACAATGAATATGAAAGGATTAAAACTGTTTGATCACATCCAGACCATTAGAATGTGAAAAATTCTAGTATGGAGAGGGTATAAATGAAAGTTAGCAATGCATTTTCATTTATCGGGAGATCATAATAGTATAGAAATCGATAGGTTTTGATCGAAATAAGATAACCAAGTCTTTTTTTATTATTGAAAAAGGAAGTACAAACAAACTCCAAACACATAACTCTTAGTTATACCTAAAAAAACTTGTCAACAAGAATCATAATCTTAACGCAACTAGAAAATCAAAGAAACATATAAGTAACTAAATCAAATATATCAATGAAATAAAACAAAATGGATTTTAATGATCCAGACTATAACTGATTAGATAATAATAATTCATTCTATCAGTTTGACTGCTAATAATTCGAACTTTTAATTTTGTTGCCAATGACAATCCTAACGATATAATAATCATCGATTTACACTTGATTTTCGCTCTATTTTGATGTACATTTTCATATTTTATTCATAATAATCATTATGAGCAAAAGCAAGTGGAGATGAAGTGTAAATCAATGAATGATTATGCTATTAGCATTGTTCTTCGCAACGCAAATAAAAGTTTAGATTATTATCAGTCAAACTTATAGTATGGATTATTACCGGCTAATAGGTTATAGTTTGTATTATCAAAATCCAATTTGTCCTAAAATAACTTTATTGATTGACATAAAAAAACAAAACAAACTAATATAATGAAATCACTAATTAACCCCTGGACTATAGTTCTTAGTAAGATTAGCCCAATAATCAACACCCCCCCCCCCCTCTAATCTTGTCATGCATTTCTCTGCAAAATGTGGTTGTTTCATTATCTCCTTCATACTATGCCAAGTTAGCCTCTTCCTTCTTTTTTTTGTTTTGACACTTACTCGCAAAGGGACCAAAGTCACCACACTTGAATATTTAATGTAAGTCTTGTCTTGTTGGACTCGTTCACCATCGTGACCCCTATTGGACCCTTGACCCTTTCTTTTCCTTGTCCTAAATCATCCTGACCTGAACTTGCACGACCATAATGTTCACCACATGTTTTTTCCTACTCTCTCTTAGGAAACATTAACTTCTTACGAATGTCTTTTTCCTTATTTATGTAACATCCCGTTTTAGATGAAAATAAATTATCTGAAATATATATTTTGAATATTGTTAAAACGAGTAAATTTTGAGTATTATTAAATTAAGTAACGTTTAAACGAGTGATGATTTTGTTTAAATAATAATAATAATAATAAAATACTATCTGTATGTCTATCCGGAAAAAAAGAAGATATGTATGATACTAATAATAATATTTAAATATATTTATATATTATATGATTTCAATGTATAGTGGTTGTGAAATATTAGTGTGCAACGTGACTTTCAAATTAAAAGAAAGTTGACATCTGTATGAGTTATTGATAAGTAGTATTTCCAATCAAACATATATATATATATATATATATATATATATATATATATATATATATATATATATATATATATATATATATGGTTTACTAAATTCAAAAGGGAGAGAAGAAAAACACAAAAAGGAGGGAATCAAATAAAAGCTTAAGTGTGGTTAAAGCAATCTTTTGTCCATAGACAATAAGAGTAATCATTTACGTCATTAGCAAGCTGTGAACTCGGGTCGTTTATAGTAGTAACAAAGTTAAAAAGTAAGTACACTGACCCGTAACTAGTTTATGTTATATGTTTAAATTACATGATATATGATGTCCTTATTATGAGTTTGTATGAATTATGTTGAGATGAAACGTGTTTAATTACATGTGATTTGAGTTTGTTTATTATGATAAACATGATTACGGGGGAAATGATTTATATGATTACGGGTCCAAGTATGTGTCTTGGCAGTTTAAAAAGGGGTTGTATATATATATATATATGTAAGGATTTCGGGTGTTGAAATCCCAAGGGGTTCGGGTGTTGAACTCCACATATATATATAAAAGAGGAGTTAAATATATGTAAGGATTTGGGTGTTGAAATCCCAAGGGATTCGGGTGTTTGTTGATACATATGTACCTAGATTCTGATCTCAATGTAATATCTTTGTAATGTCCTACATATATGTAATTGAAAGATGATTAATGAAATGCAAATGGTTGTATGTGCTTATAATGTTTAATGTTTTATTAATGGGTTGTGTAATGTATGGTTGATTAATTATATAGGTAGGTGATTGTTTGAATTGATATGTGTGATGTAATGATAACTAATACGTTCAAACTTAACATTATGAAGTCATCATGCGAATGGCCCATGCAAATGGACCATAAGCATGAATAACTTCATGCGAATGACTCAGTCGCACGACTGAACCAGGAGACTGGATCAGTCGTAAGACTAGAGCATGAGATTGAACCAGTCGTACGACTGAATTCTCAGTCGTACGTATGGATCAAGCGCATAGCTCAATCGCACGACTGAACCATGCGTATGGTTCAGTCGCACGAATGAGAAACCCTTACCTATAAATACCACTTAATCCGTGGAAAAATATGACACTTCGAATACTTGCAACCCTAGTCGACCCAGAGCGCCCTGTTCGTCCATTCCAACTTCACAAAACGTTTCAGATCATTCCTAGTTCGTTCTTAACGTTTTCTAATCGTTAGGTTTGATCTTGTTAACGTTTTCCCTGATTGGATCACCAATCAAATAGGATTCCGCACTATTTGATTTGGCTTCACGTTTGAATCAGTTAGTACTCCGTCCGTACACGGTCCTAACAAGTGGTATCAGAGCCTAGGCTCTTGATTCATCGTGGATTCAATCGTTTTCGTGAAAAAGTTTACGTTTTTAGCGAAAAGATCCGTTTTTTCTGCTCAAAAATCAAGTTTTACGTGTGCATGTTCTGAAAATTCAATCTTTTTCGAAGTTCAGCCGTCAAGGTGCAAAAACTTGCGTTTTAGGTCAAAATGTGTGAAAAACCTCGTTTTCAGCCGTCTTAGTCGCACGATTATCTCAATCGTACGACTGAAGTCTAGTCGCCTATCTCAGTCGCCCGGTTGAGTCAGTCGTTTGCTCAATCGGCCGGTTGAGTCAGTCGGTCTGTCCTGTCGCTCAAGTGTCAGAATCGCCTATTCCAGTCGCCCGATTGAGTTCAATCGCACGATTGTATCTCAGTCGTCCCCCAGTCGCCCTTCCAGTCGCATACTCAGTCTGTGTTTTTCAAGTTTAAGTTAAATTCATTATGGACTCCGAATATTTCGCGTTCTCAGCAGGGAAAGACTCAAGGATCCAGAACTTACTGCTACTGGAGAATGAGATTGGTAACCACAATAAGCCACCTAAGCTTATGTCTATTGATGAGTTCCCGCAGTGGAAGCAGAGGTTTGAGATTCATCTAAATGGAGTGGACACTAATCTTTGGAATGCTATTGAGACTGGTTATACCATGCCAGTTGGTGCTGATGGTATACCCTTAACGTTGACTGAAATGACTGATGCTCAAAAGATTACATATAATGCTGAAAAGAAAGCCTACGCGATGTTAACTCAATCTATTCCAAAAGAGATCTTCCATCAGTATTCTGATCATAAACAAAGTAAGAAATTCTGGAAAGCTCTTGAGAAAAGGTATGAAGGGAGCTCAATACTAAAGTCCTTGAAGGCCAAAGCACTTAAAAAGGAGTTTGATAAATTTTCTGCTATTGGAAACGAGAGTCTGGATGATATCATTGACCGCTTCTATCATCTGATGAGTGAACTTCACACTCATGGGGTAACCACGTCTAAAGAAGAAAAGATCTCCAGTTTGGCTGATGGACTTCCAGAAAAGTAGGATTCGTTTATTTCCACCTTGAGATACAATTCAGTTCTTGAGACTTTGGATATAAATGATTTTATCCTGAAACTGCGAGAGGAAGAAGTTAGACACAGGTACAAGGCAAAGAAGGGTTCATATGCTCAGGATCCATCACTCTACAATGTTACTCCTACTTCTACGTCTACTTCCAAAACCTCCAGTGTTCCTCTGCAAACTGCATTTGTGTCAAATGCATCATCATCTTCTGATCAAGGCTCATCATCTGCTAGTGAGTCACATGGTGCATCTGGGGTTCTACAAAGTCCTATAGTCACTCAATCAACAAAGTTAATGACTGCAAATTTGGGTAAAGTAACTGTAGAAGTTGAAAAGGAGCACATGGATCTACTTGCTGCGTTAGTTCATTCGTATGATGGTTTAGTTGCTGGGAAAATAGACAACTGCCACCTGGCTGATGAAGACTACGAACAGGTTGATGAGAATGAGCTGGAACGAATGGATATAATGTGGGCTCTCGCGAGTGCTGTGTGACGAGCAAAGAAATTTGTGAAGAAAACAGGGCAAAATCAGGTGGCTACAAAAGACACTACGTTTGGTTTCGACAAGTCAAAAGGCACCTGCTTTAACTGTGGAGAAAAGGGCCACTTCAAAAGGGAATGTGTCAAACCTAAGAAGACTGGCAACGGGAATCCATTCTCATCGTTTCACAAACAAGATAAGGAGAAAAAGGCAGCTCCATCAAGCAGTGACTCCAAAGCTATGGTTGCACAAGGTGATGAAGGACAGGATTGGTCCTTCAGGTTCTTATCTGACAGTGAAGCCAACATAGCATCTGTGGATGATCTAAATGAAGACTCAGCGAGTGAGGGGGAGAGCTCAGCTGAGATTGATACTGCTGAGATGGATGAGACTTTAGCTGCTGTTAACCAAATTGTTAAGAATGAGATGAATGCTGAATCTGAAGCACAACCACAGCCTCAAAATGCTTTCATGGCCGGAACGTCCACATCTGCACAGGTAGAATCTAAAGATGAACTGTTTGCTAAACATTCCTGTGTGGAATGTGAAAAATTTAGGGAAAGCATTGACTTGAAATTTGCTAGGTTATTAGATCATAATGATAACTTAGTAAATGAATTAAAATTGTGCTCAGAGGCTAACAGAGTGTTAAAACAAAATGAGAGCAGTTATAAGGAAAAGATTGAGGCTTTACAGAAACAATTAAAAGAGACTGAAGTTGTCGCATTAAACCAAGAAAATGATATTAAATTCTATTTAAAGACCATTGAAGAAACTAAAAAAAAAGCAGTTTTACAAGTTGAGAATGAGTCTTTAAAACAAAAACTTCATAGTCTTGCGAGCTCCTCGGATATTTTGAAAAACTTGGTTAAGGAACGCAACAATGGGGAAGGTTTGGGATACAAAGTTGTGCCTCCACCACATGAGACCTTGTTAAACACCAAACAAGGTCCAATCAATGATAATCCCATAAAGGATCATGTGGTGACAACTCCTCTGGTCAGCGATCCAGATACAGCAGTTAACTCTGCCCCTTCGGTTTCTAACCAGACAGCTTCTACATCAGACACAACTGGCACACAAATCACTGGAAATCGAGTGGAAGAGAATGTTCAAGCATCTCTTGGGGTGGGTAAAATTCGACTATCACACAACCATAAAGCAAGATAACCATCATCTTCTAAGACAAAACACAAATAATGTTAAACAAGTTAAATTTATCAAGGAAGGTGCAAGTCTTAAAAGTGAGAACAAAAAGAAAATACCCGAAGTGTATTCACCGCCCCACAAGAGATCTCCTAGCCCTAATGAATGGAGGTCCTGCTATACTTGTGGACAGCGCGGTCATATTTCTACAAATTGTCCTCGCTATCAGACTCCAAGGAAAGGTTTGTTCTCGATCTAAGCTATTAGGTCTAAAACACCTTCTAGGGATTTCCCCCACGCCAAAAGCAACACAGACAAGTCACTGACAACTCCCAAATCTGGAAATACTAACCAAAGGACAAGCTGAGAGTTGAAATTCCACCCACTGATAAAGGACAGTGGGTTGAGTTCTTGATGGTTGATGCCTCTGGGAAACCCAAGCCAGTCAAGGCTTGGGTCCCCCTCCTTAACTGATTATTTTCTCTTATGTGCAGGTTGTCCGCTATAGTGCTTCTACCAATACATGGATAGTAGATAGCGGAGCTTCCAGGCACATGACAGGAAATAAGTCTCTCCTTTTCAATATCAAACAAATTAAAGGGGGACACGTTTCCTTTGCTGGTAACAAAGGAGGATACATTACTGCTCAAGGCGAAGTAGGTAATGCGAAGGTAAGATTCGACAAAGTCAATTTTGTTCAACAATTAGAAAACAATCTGCTTTCAGTGTCTCAGATATGTGACAAGGGCTTCAAAGTGATGTTTGACAACCGAAAGTGCTACATACTGAAGAAAGAGATGGAGATTCCAGAGGAGCAGGTCTTAATGTCAGCATCCAGGTACAATGATTTATATGTATTGGATATGTCTAATGCTTCTTCCTCTGAGTCTACAGTTCAGTGTTTCTTATCCAAAGCAACAGAGAAAGAATCCATCTCATGGCATAGAAGAATGGGACACATTAATCACAGGAAGATGAATCATCTGATTCATAACAACTTAGTTGATGGAGTTCCTGTCAAGAACTTCAAACTACCTGATTTTTGTGTCTCATGCAAGAAAGGAAAGCAGACCAGGAAATCTCACAAGACCAAGCACGTCAATCCTATCGAGATGCCCCTGGAGCTATTACACATGGATCTTTTCGGTCCAGTCAGCACGAAGAGTATCGCTGGAGACTGATACTGCTTCGTAGTCACTGATGACTACTCACGATTCTCGTGGGTGATGTTTCTGAAAGCAAACTTCGAAACTTTTGAGTCATTCAGAGTGCTGGTTACCACTCTGGAATCGATTTACAAGCTGAAGGTTAGGAAAATTCGCTCAGACAATGGAACCGAGTTTAAGAATCAGTGGATGGATGCGTTCTGCAAAGAAAAGGGAATTGTTCATCAATTCACCTCTGCATACACACCACAGATGAATGGAGTTGCTGAGCGAAAGAACAGGAGCTTGATCGAGACAGCCAGGACTATGTTGGCAGACTCAAAACTGCCAGTGCAGTTCTGGAATGAAGCGGTTGCCAATGCATACTACACACTCAATCGTGTGTCAGTAGTGAAGAGGCACGGGAAGACTTGCTATGAGTTACTACAGAAGCGTAAGCCTAACCTGGAGTATCTGGAACCTTTCGGTGCTCCTTGTACGCTTTTGACGAAAACTCCAGAGGGCAAGTTCAATGAAAAGGCAGATCAGGGGATCTTTCTAGGATACAGCATACCCGACAAACGAGTTTACAACAACTCTACTGGTCAGGTAGAAGTATGGTGTAATGTTGATGTTCAACGTTTCACCATCCCCCCTGCTGGAAAAGGTCCATCGTCATTCTTTGACTACGATGGCTTTTTCAAATCATTCAATCTTCCTCAGATAGATTCAGATGATGATATTGCTACTCAGATGATGCACGATGTTCTAAACTCACCGAATCTGGATACTAGCCATGCAACACCTGCAAGTGGTTCATCGGGATCTGCCACAGCTGATCGGCTTGATAGTGAGGATTCATCAGATGATGAAGAAGCAACTGAAACCAGCAATGCACCAAATGTTGATCAAGAAGGAAGCTCTTCAGCTGCTGAACCTGCATCTGGAAATACAGATACTGAACCTCCAGTCATAACTTTGGACTCTGAAGTTATTGTTCCTACAACTCCCATGACTAGGATCAGTACGAATCATCCGCCAGATGCTATCATTGTTGATCTTCACTCCGGCGTGCAGACTAGAAATCGACTATATATTGCTGATTACGTTGAAGTTATGGAAAAGGGCTATTTGAATGACGGGGCTTACAGATGTTTTGTTTCTCAAATTGAACCGAAACACGTAAGCGACGCCCTTAAGGATGAATCCTGGGTCAATGCTATGCAAGAGGAGCTGCTACAGTTCAAGAAACTTAGAGTGTGGACTCTCGTTGACCGACCCAGAGGAGTCAAAGTAATTGGTATCAAATGGGTACTAAAGTGCAAGAAGGATGACCAGGGTGTTGTTATCCGAAACAAGGCACGATTGGTTGTTCAAGGCTTCAGACAAGTCGAGGGAGTCGACTACAATGAAGTCTTTGCACCAGTAGCTAGAATGGAAGCTATCCGCATCTTTCTAGCCTACGCCTCTTACATGAAGATTAAAGTCTATCAACTAGACGTTAAGAGTGCGTTCTTGCATGGGGAAATCCATGAAGAGGTATATGTCAGTCAACCGAAGGATTCGAAGATCCTTATTATCGGGATAGAGTCTACAAGTTAGATAAGGCTCTGTATGGGCTACATCAGGCTCCTCGAGCTTGGTATGAAAAGCTCTCCACCCATCTGTTGAAACACGGCTTTCGCAGGGGTGTGATTGACTGTACATTATTCATTAAAGAAAAGGATGGTGATTTACTTATGGTGCAAATATATGTGGATGACATAATCTTCGGTTCTAGAAACAAAGAGTTGTGCAAAGAATTTGAATCTGTGATGAAGGCAGAGTTTGAAATGAGTGCCATGGGAGAAATGAAGTTCTTCCTAGGGTTACAGGTGGATCAGACACCTACCGGTATCTTTCTGCATCAGACTAAGTATGTCGGTGACATTCTTAGTTGCTTTGATATGGAAAATGTCACTGCAGCCGGTACCCCACTCGCCACAAATCATGATGTGGCTCCTGATGAGAATGGGGATTTGGTGGATGCCACTATGTATCGTGGGATGATTGGATCTCTTATGTACCTCACTGCCTCGCGTCCAGATATCATGTATGTTACATGCTTATGCTCCAGATATCAAGCTAAACCCAAAGTAAATCATTTGATTGGAGTTAAAAGGATTTTTTGTTATCTGAAGGGTACTCCAACACTGGGGTTGTGGTATCCTCATGATGATGACTTTGAGCTAACGGCGTATAGTGACTCGGATTATGGAGGCTGCAAAATGAATTACAAGTCTATGTCAGCAGGATGTCAATTTTTCGGGAGAAGATTGGTAACTTGGCAGTGCAAAAAGCAGACATCAGTTGCTCTATCTACCTGTGAAGCTGAATATGTTGCCGCCGCCAGTTGCTGCTCATAAATCATCTGGATACAACAGCAAATGCGGGACTACGGTTTGCATTTCTCTTCTACTCCTATATTTGTTGATAATTCTGCTGCAATTACAGTAACTAAAAATCCGGTCCAACATCCTAAGACCAAACACATAGGCAAAGTATCACTTCATACGCGACTGCTATGAAAAACATTTGATTGATGTGGTCAAAATAAACACGGATTTTCAACGCGCTGACCTTTACACCAAACCGTTTGATAAACCCAGATTTTTCTATCTGTTAGAGGTCAATGGTGTTAAAAAGAAAAGTGACGTTATCTCAGAAGAACCAGATGCATAGTCCGACACTAGTTCTGTTTTAGTTTAATTTAATTTTATTTTGTTTAATTCCCTTGTTTTATAAAAATCCAAAAACACAAAAAGATTTTCTGTTTTAGAATTTTAGGCGGAGATTAGGTTAAATTCAGTATTTATTTAAAAAAAGGGGGGGAAGAGCAGATAATTTAAAAGGCAAAAACAAAATAGACAAGACTGAAATTCACTTCACAATGGAAAGTGATAGTACACAGGCGTCTAGTTACTTGGGACACCAAAAAGATTTTAGTTTTGGAATGTTTAGTTTCATTAAATCACAGTAAATTGTAAGTCAGAGAATTCTAAGTTTAAAAAAATGGGAAAATGATAGTACGCTTGTGTGTTACTGTAATTACACGGAGAAAGTTGATCTAGGAAGGTGCTAGTTCACTATACGATGTGTCAGTAGATTCAACACAATAGACAAGTAGACGTCATTGGTGAACTTAATTTAAACTAAACGGTTCAATCAACTGTGGGTTCCCATCTTATCTCTGATTAACACAATCAGCTATTTCCAATAAGGAACAACGAGCATATAAATGCCACCAAAGGTGTGCAAATGACCACAAAAAGAGCAAAGCACGAAAAAATGAATACAAGCGCAATCAAGCTGATAACGTATGTTGTTGGTGCGTTATGTGCAAAAGAAAATAAGAAATGCTCTAACAAGGAGATAGGTTGTGTGCCTCTTTGCTGTGTGATGGCACTGACCTGAGGATAAGCATAACCTACATATTCTAGAATTCATTGTTGTTTGCCGCCTCTCTGCTGTGCGATGGCACTGACCTGAGGTTTGGCTTCTCTTTGAAAGGTCTAAGAATAGTCTCTTCTTGTCTAAATACCTATAGACCGTTTGGAAGTCCTCTAAGGAATGTTGATTACCATATATGCTTGGGATCCATAAAAGTTGTTTGAAATAATATAATTTAAATCATCACCAATGCGTGTCAAAAGTCTGTGTATGGATTTAAGTGGACAAGTATACTGACAATCATTGTGAATGCACCGACTGAAGTTGACAATCAAAGCGTGTTAAGTATCATATCAAGCATGATTCCCAGTTAGAACTTAGAAGTATTAGATGAGCGATAAACTTTGATAAGTAAATATGTTAGTTTTCTTTTCGATAAATATAAAAGGTTCCAAGTAATTTAGTCTATGCCTGTATGATTCTATTTGAATCGGTCTTGAAAATGATGTTAATGCAAATAGGATTATCTACCCAACCCTAACAAAATCACAAAAGATTTTCATTTTGTTAATTAGTTTAGTGTTTTACTTTAGTTGTTTAGTGTGTCGGCGTCGAAGTATGCTATGCTATTCATAAACAGAACTTAACGTTTAATCAATAATAACTTGTTTTCTGAAAGGTTAAATGGATCACGTCTGAGGTGATCATGTGGTTAAATGGATCACGTCTGAGGTGATCGGGTGGATAAATGGATCATGTCTGAGTTGATAAATGAGTGTTTTATTTTAAAAAGTGATCATGTCTGAGATGATCAAATGCACATAATGTTTCATCAATTGTGTAAGAAAACTAAGTATCGATAAATAAAATGACTAAAATGGCACAAGTATAGCCCAATCGCACGACTGCATGATGGGCATGATCCAGTCGTACGAATGGGGTATACGACTGAAGACAATCGTACAATTGGGCCATGCGAATGAGCCCAATCGGACGACTGAAAGTGACCGACTAGGCCAAACGTGCGAATGGAGGTCAATTGAATGATGGGAACTGGTCGATTGAGTGAATCGTACGACTCAGTTTCAGTCGCACGACTAAGTCAGGCGACTAGACTCAGTCGTACGACTGGATATTGAGTCGGCCGAATGAAGTGAGCGAATAGGTTCAGTCGCCCGACTGAGATGAGTTTTAGTATAAATAGGGCACTCAGTCGATCGCAGACCCCATTCGCCCAATTCTCAAATCGCACCGTTACTCTGCCAAAATTTCCTCTGATTTCAAACACCACTTTATACTCGATTTCTGACATCTTGGCATTCGTATACAGGTATTACGCGACAGATTGATGATGTTTATAGTCGACTTGGTTCTGAATCCGAGACTATATGACCTAGTTATTGAACCGACATTAAGTTGACAAATAACCTAACTAATACACTTAAAATGTTGAAATAAATTAAATTAGTGAGTTAGGTATATCATTTCGAGTCCAAAGAACATAAACTTAACATTTAAACTTGCAAATTGATCAATCTGAGTTTTAAATGGAATCGATCAGTGCAGAATGCGATTGGAGCCCAGAATGAACGTCAATCGCATGATTAAAGTGTGCGATTCAATCAATCGGCCGAATGAATAATGCGAGTGAGTTCATTCGGTGGACTGACCTAATCGCAGGTTCAGTCACCCAATTGAACTCAATCGCATGACATATCAACCGATTGAAACCCAGTCGCATCAATGATCAACCGACTAAACTCAGTCGCAAAGTTCAATCGCACGATTGAACTGGACTGACTTTTTCTGATTTGATCAAACTTTGTTTTCTTTATGATCTAACGTGCATTTGTTATTTGTTATAGGAAGATGGCTAACCGATGGTCCATTAATCCAAAGCACAACATCTGTGCTCACTTGGATTACACCTCGAGGAATGGTGGTGAGTTCGAGGGTATCATCGCGTTTCTTAAGAGATCACGTATATACAGAGCCATATCTACACCATGCACTCCTATCAGTCAATTCAGAAGGCATTCTGGGAGGGAGCATCGGTTGATCGATCTGAGGAACCCTACCGCATCAGAAGCACCATCTTTGGTAGGGAAATCGAGATTACAGCTGCAGATATCCGTCGAGTATTAGGATTTGGAGACGATGAGGATCATCCACTAAGGCTACATCCTCTCACTGTCCGAGGTTGCTTCATGAGGATAGGATACTGTGGGGACATCAACGCAGGTGTGCTGAACAAGAGCAACCTGAGCCCCCAGTACAAGTATCTGGCATATGTTATTCTGAAGTGCATTGCTTCTCGGAGGGGTGGGTTTGATGATTTATCTGACCAAATCTAGAATGCTTATGTTGCATTGGTCCTAAACCACCCCTTCAGCTTCTCAAACATGATCTTTACTTATCTAATAGAGAACTTAGAGGCAAAAGGGAAAGAAGGCTTTTGTATGTATCCCCGATTTCTTCAGCTGATATTCGATGAGAAGCTGCCAGAGCTGCCTAAGGAGAAGAGCGATGCTGTGGTGTTGGAAATCATGGATGACACCACTCTGGGCAGAATGAAGGTATATAGGGGCAAGCAGGTCAAGCCCCAGATGAAGAGATTGATAGGGCATCTGGCCCGTGTAGATTATGTGGCACCGAGAAGGCGCAAATGGCGTCATGACGACAGTGAGTCTAACACGGAGCTTATTGCTATACCATCTGATGACTCAGGTGACGATGACAGTGAGGATGGAGACAGTGGGCCAGTTGCTTCAGAAGGCCCCACTACTCATACAGCTCAGCCATCACCACCACACACTGACACGGCGACTGCCGGGTTTGGTCATGATTTCTGCCCTCCGGATGATGAAGAAGAAAGCGAAGAAGAAGGGTTGACAAAGAGGGTCGGAAGCAAGGTAGTTGCTACAGAAAGAGGACTAAAGGTAGTTGGTGGACATTCTGGTACATCAGGAGATACTCGTACAGAGTCTGATCCTTCATATGCCCCTGATCAGCCCAGCAACATAGGGGGAGCACCAGTGTCCACGGGTAAGAGGAGGAAGACCATGGCTCGTCCGCATGGTAAGAAGGGAAAGAGACTGAGATTCACCATTTCTGTCACTATCACAGCTACCACCTCTACACCATCCCAAACCTCTCAAGCCACCACCACTGTCACTACATCTATACCATCCACCACCACCACCACTATACCTCCTACCGCTTCATTCACAACCTCTCCCATTTTCACTACAACCACCACAACCACCACTACACCTCCTACCACTTCATTCACACCATCTCCCATTTTCACCACAGCCACCACAACCACCACTACTCACCAAACAGGACCTTCCTCATTCCCAACAGGCTCATACATTCCTCCTATTTCTGTGGCAGAGCAGCTTGCAGCATTAAACAACATGGTGCTCAAGCTGCTAGCTTCTGATGAGGCTAAGACAGCTCAGATACAGCAGTTGAGAGAGATGAATTCTTCCCAAGCTCAGCTGATCTCTCAACAAACTGATCAGATCACCAGACTCCTAGAGCACAGAGATGAGACTGCTAAGAAGCTGGAGGAGTTAGAAGCTGCGAATAAGACGATCATGCTGAAGCTCAAAGGGACTCAAAGTGAGCCTCTCAAGATTGGTGAAGGCCAAGATGATAATGAGGAGGACGATGATGATGAGGAGGAAGATGACGATGATGATGAAAGTGACGAAGGTGAAGAAGGAGATGACAAGCATGATGACGGTGATGATGAAGTTGATGATGATGCTGGAGATCAAGGTGCTGAAGCAGCAGAAGAGAGGCGTACTAAGCAACGTCAAGACCAAAGATCCTCTACTTCTGTTCCACCTGATGATACTCCATCGGTTGAAGACAAAAGTACCTACTAGATATTTATGTCTTTTGTATTTAAAAGCTTTTGTACCTGACCATTGTGTAAAACTTATGTATTTGATGTTTATATCTATTTACTTAATGTTGATTGTGCTTGATTACTTACTAATAAGTAATGTGTTGCATGTTTAAATCAAGCAGATCCAAATCTTCAAAGGGACGAATACGATGTTGAACCCCTTCAGCAGGTCAAGCGTCAGTTAACAATGATGCTTGATCTGCAGGGAATCATAAGGAGGTCAGTTGAATACACTCCAGAAGAGGGGGAGATAGTGCACAGTTTCACTACAGAGCAGTTGGCCGAAATGTTCAAACTAAATGCCGACGAGATAGTGAAAGACGCTCCAGAAGTCCAAGTAGACAGTGATGAAGAACTGCATGATGTTGATGAGATCGAAATAGAAGATGTGACAGATCAATATTATCCAGAGTACACAGACACCGAAGGTCATGTCATTCCAAATCTGGATGACAATCTGGTTAGTGAGACCTTCGAGACTCTGGATAAAATGGAAGAAGAGTGTGATAAACAAGAGGAGACAGCCCGAGCCACAGAGGAGGAAATCAAAATTAGAAAGGCTGAATGGGCTGCATGTTTTGAGGATCTACGAGCCCAACGAAGTGCTTCAACGTCAAATGTCTACACAAAGTTTTATAGAGTGAAGAAACACCAAAAGGTGTCGGGCAAGATCATATCGTGGGCTTATTTTGATGATCTTAATGCTTATGCAGTTAAGAGGGAGAAAGGTATTGAGTATTTTAGATTCCCACACGATCTAAAAACTCTACCTGGTTTTGAGCTAAACCAACTGGCTAAGCTAAAGATGCTTTATGCTGATCCGAGGAAGATGTCAGGATGGTTTAAAGCTGCATTGAAGAAAGAGTATCACACTCGGTGGGTGAACTTCAGGCCTCAGCAACCTACGAGGTACATTAGAAGGTCTGAAGTGGATCCCAGAACCGGGAAACCAAAGATAGTGCTGAAGTGGAGTCCACCGCGTACCATGTCTAAGATCCCTCTAAGGGAAATGCCACAGGACATCACTCCACACTTCAAGTGGTGGTACTACGATTGGCGAACAGGAGAAGCGGTCATAGTTCTAAATAAAGAAGGACAAATGGAGGTTATCAGGGTATTCGACCCAATGTGGCTTACTAACTTGTCAGCTGAAGATGTTTACACTTTATACCAGTGGCCACTGTTCTATGGCGCGCAAGATATTGTACAAGCCCTCTAATTCCAAAACGTGATCAGACTCTGCTTTGCATTTGAAATACATGCAGGAGTTACAAGAGGAGAGAAGTACAAGAAATTTGAAGAGGTTATGGGTCAAGTAAGACGTTAGATGAATCTAGGTCCAAGGGGGAGTTTGTTGATACATATGTACCTAGATTCTGATCTCAATGTAATATCTTTGTAATGTCCTACATATATGTAATTGAAAGATGATTAATGAAATGCAAATGGTTGTATGTGCTTATAATGTTTAATGTTTTATTAATGGGTTGCGTAATGTATGGTTGATTAATTATATAGGTAGGTGATTGTTTGAATTGATATGCGTGATGTAATGATAACTAATACGTTCAAACTTAACATTATGAAGTCATCATGCGAATGGCCCATGCAAATGGACCATACACATGAATAACTTCATGCGAATGACTCAGTCGCACGACTGAACCAGTCGTAAGAGAGCATGAGATTGAACCAGTCGTACGTATGGATCAAGCGCGTAGCTCAATCGCACGACTAAACCATGCGTATGGTTCAGTCGCACGAATGAGAAACCCTTACCTATAAATACCACTTAATCCGTGGAAAAATATGACACTTCGAATACTTGCAACCCTAGTCGACCCAGAGCGCCCTGTTCGTCCATTCCAACTTCACAAAACGTTTCAGATCATTCCTAGTTCGTTCTTAACGTTTTCTAATCGTTAGGTTTGATCTTGTTAACGTTTTCCCTGATTGGATCACCAATCAAATAGGATTCCACACTATTTGATTTGGCTTCACGTTTGAATCAGTTAGTACTCCGTCCGTACATGGTCCTAACAGTGTTGAACTCCACATATATAAAAAGAGGAGTTAATAATCCTCAAGGGTTAAAATGAACTAAAAAAAAGGAATTCGGGTGTTGAATTCCTACGAAGTAATGAAGATTTAAATAAAAAGAATTTGGGTGTTAAACCCTAATAAAAGAATATATGTTTTTAAAATAGAAAGGTGTACTTACTTAGCGAAAGCTAATAAAAATATTTTTAAACGTTTTCAGGAAAAGTGCCAATAAATGGTTAAAGCTTCACGGACGAGACTGGACTGACGAAGGAACCCTACTCTCGTTTAATATTTAATATAATAAATATTGTATTAATAGTTTATAAAATGTTTATGTTTTCTTGTAATAATTATCTATATTTAGTATAAAATGACATGTCACTCCGAGTGACAAATTTTGATGTGAACTGGGACCTAAACTCTTATACATGTAGTGAAAGCATTTAAAAAAATTTGGTGTGTTTCAAGTTGGTATCAGAGCACGGTTCGAGAGATTTAAGTATATAAAAGAAATACTTAGACTCGAATCATAAGTGCTACTGATATTAAAACGAGAGGGTTCAGTCCAGAAACGGTCCAGGGAAGCAGATAAATGGGAAGTTTGTATTGGTGCTTTATGAAAACATATGAGAAAATATGTGTACACTGAAATTTGTATGTTTGAGATATCATATGGTAGTTGAAAAATCAAAAATGAGTATAATATATTGTTTTCATACCTGCCTAGTATGAGGGTAATATATCATATCATTGTTAGTTTTTCATGATCATATTGTATTGAAAACATCAAAGAGTAAGTGTCAGGATGTGAAATATATATGCATAAAATGATATGTATATGTACAGTATGTTTTAAATGCATATACAGTAATTGTGGCCTTAAATATATTGTTTGTCATAACAATGACGTTAGAAACATTAAGGCCTTAAATAAGTATTTGTAGTGTAAGAATCATTAGAATAAAAGTAACATGAAATAAATAAATTGTTTAGAGAGACATGGAGGATGAAAGAGGAGAAAATACGATACAAGGTGAAGGAAATCGTAATACTGAAAAGCACGTAGATGATGTTTCAGAAAAATCAGTGTATTCATCTCGTCTTAATAATAATACAATGTCTGTACCTGAGGAAATTCGTAGACAGATTGCTATCGAGATGGGAAAGGCATTTGAAGCCAATATCCCATTTCTTCTAGCTGAAATGCAAAATTTTATTGGAATTATGCTAGAAGAAAAATTGAAAAAGAATGAAGTACCCATAGAAAAACCTACGAATAATATGGGAGCAACGTCAATAGCTGAAGTTGAAAAACGTCACTGCACGTATACAGACTTCATGGCTTGTAAACCTTTGCAATTCAAAGGTGAAATTGACCCTTTGGTGAGCCAAAGGTGGATAACATCCATGGAGACTATTTTCGATACGTGTCATTGCGACCCGTGTGATGAAGTAATGTTTGTAACGAACCAGTTCTGTGAAAGAGCTAAGGACTAGTGGGATATGGTGAAGAAGGAGAAAGGGAGAGAAAGAATCAGAAATATGTCTTGGGAAGAGTTCAAGCCATCTTCCTGTAACATTTTAGTCCTCGTGTTGCAATTGATCGTATCACTAAAGAACTTCTTCATATGCGTCAAGGCAACGAGACGGTGGATGAAATCTTTGGAATTTTCTATGATAAAGCGAAGTTTTGTCCTTCGCTTTTCACTTCTGAAGAAATGTGGATAACTTGATTCCATCTTATCCTTAAGACAGAAATTAGAGAATTTATTTCCCCATCAAAATGTGAAAGTCTTGAGGAGCTTCTTAATTGGGCTCATGAACGAGAGATGGAATTGAAGAGGCAGAAAGAAAGAGACGGGAAAAGAAAAGATGATGTTGTAGTTCCTACAATACCTACAAAGAAAGTAAAATTTATAAAGCCTATAAGGAGTTCAGGCTCAATCAAGGAGGTTGGTAATTGTCAGTTCTGTGGAAAGAGACATCTTGGAGAATGTCGTTATAAGAACCCAATTTGTTATAAATGTGGGAAACCAGGGCATACCGCTCCACAGTGTACCAGTCCTGTAAACTTATGTTATAACTGCTATAAGCCGGGTCACATGAGGAATGATTGTCCAGTGCTTAAAAGAAGGCTTATCAAGGTTGCAGAAGGATCGAGGGTTGTAGAGAATGTGAAACAGCTTGAAGCTCCAAAACCATGAGGTAGGGCTTTCCAAATTACTGCTGAAGAAGCAAAGGTTGAACCTGATGTCGTCACAGGTACCTTCCTAGTCAACTCCCTTCCTGCATATGTTTTATTTGATTCTGGGGCTAGTAGATCCTTTGTATCTATAAAGTTTGCCTGCCATAGTTCTTTTGTTAGAAGTAAACTAGTAAATGTGTTAGAAGTTGACATTGCTAGTGATAAAAGTTTCTTCATATCCGAAATATGTCGAAACTGTAAAATAAATATTCAAGGAGAGGAATACGATATCGACTTAATTCCAATAGAGTTAAGGAAGTTGATGTGATTATTGGGATGGATTGGTTGTCCCAGCATCACGCATCGATAGTTTGCAATCGAAAGATTGTTAAATTTATGTCGTCAATGGGAGAACAAATTTGTATCTATGAAGAAAGAAAGAGTAACATAATTGTATGTTCAATGGCGAAAGCCAAGAATTACATACGACATGGACGTCAAGCGTTTCTAGCCTACGTGGCTGATAAAGAAATGAAAGAAAAGAAACTTGATGAAGTCCCTGTAGTTAAAGAATTCCCTAACGTGTTCCCTGATGAGCTATCGGGCATTCCACCAGAAAGAGAAGTTGAATTTAAAATTGATTTAGTTCCTGGAGCTAAACCTGTTGCTAAATCGCCGTATCGACTAGCACCCAATGAGATGAAGGAATTGATGTCTCAACTTCAAGACCTCTTGGGTAAAGGCTTTATTCGCCCAAGTGTTTCACCTTGGGGCGCGCCTATATTGTTCGTTAAAAAGAAAGATGGTAGCATGCGAATGTGTATCGATTACCGTGAATTGAATAAGCTACCTATCAAGAATAGGTACCCTTTGCTAGAATTGATGATCTTTTTGACCAACTACAAGGCGCTAGCTGGTTCTCAAAGATCGATTTGAGATCAGGTTACCATCAAGTTAAGGTACGAGACGAAGATATACCTAAGACAGCTTTCGTACTCGTTATAGGCACTATGAATTCGTTGTGATGACATTTGGTCTAACGAATGCTCCAGCAGTTTTCATGGATCTCATGAATCGAGTATGTAAACATATGCTTGATCGTTCTGTTATCGTCTTTATTGATGATATTCTTATCTATTCACGAACCGAAGAAGATCATGCTCAGCATCTTCGTGAAGTTCTCAATGTGCTAAGAAAATAAAATTTATATGCAAAATTTTCTAAATGTGCATTCTGGCTTCGAGAAGTCCAATTCTTAGGTCATGTGGTGAATGCGGAGGGTATTTTGGTGGATCCCTCCAAAATAGAGACTATTATGAAATGGTCACCTCCTAAGACCCCAACTGAAGTCAGAAGCTTTCTGGGTTTAGCTGGCTATTATCGGCGTTTTATTCAGGATTTCTCAAAAATAGCTTCCCCGTTGACATGCTAACTTGAAAGAATTTCAAATTTGAATGGAACCCAGAACAAGAAAAGGTGTTCCAACTTTGAAAGAAAAGTTAATAAAAGCTCCTATTCTGGCACTACCGGAAGGAACTGAAGATTTCATAGTTTATTCTGATGCCTCACGTGTCAGATTGGGTTGTGTGCTTTGCAAAAGGGAAAGGTAATAGCTTATGCTTCACGACAATTGAAATCACATGAAGCAAATTACCCAACCTATGATCTTGAATTTGCAGCAGTTGTATTTGCGTTGAAGATCTGGAGACATTACTTGTACGGAACGAAGTGCACTATCTACACTGATCATAAAAGTCTGAAATATTTCTTTGACCAAAAGGAATTGAATATGAGGCAATGACGGTGGTTAGAGCTGGTCAAAGTTTATGATTGTGAAATACTTTATCATCCGGGTAAAGCTAATGTTGTTGCAGATGCTTTAAGCAGGAAGGAGAGTTACACTCCAATTAAAGTAAAGTCATATAAACTGATTGTGAATTCCAACTTGTTTGATCAAATTAGAGTTGCACAAGTGGAGGCCCTAAAAGAAGAAAATTTAAAGCATGAAAGGATCATTGGTCAAGTCCATCTATTTGAGGAGAATGATAAAGGAATTAAAGTTCGTTTTGGACGAATTTGGATTCCTTGGACTTGTAAGGTCAAAACAATGATTCTTGATGAGGCACATAAATCAAAATATTCAATTCATCTAGGCACGACCAAGATGTATAATGATTTGAAGAAAGAGTACTGGTGGCCAGGAATGAAAAGAGATATTGCTAAATATGTGGAAAAATGCTTGACTTGCTTACAAGTCAAAGCTGAACACCAGAAACCATACGGAAAAATGCAACCATTAGAAATTCTATTATGGAAGTGGGAGCATATTATGATGGATCTGATAACGAAACTTCCAAAAAATACAAAAGGATATGATTCAATATGGGTGATCGTCGATCGTTTGACAAAGAGTGCTCACTTTATACCCATTCGTGAAAACTAGTCATCTAAACGAATGGCAGAAGTATATGTTAACGAGGTAGTGTCAAGGCATGGTATGCCATTGTCTATTGTATCAGATAGAGACACACGTTTCACTTCAAGATTCTAGAGGAAATTTCAAGAAGGAATGGGCATCAAATTATTAATCAGTACGGCATATCACCCACAAACCGATGGGCAAAGCGAAAGGACGATTCAAACTCTCGAAGATATGCTACGTGCATGTATTATTGATTTTGGTGGCAGTTGGGATAAATATTTGCCTTTAGCAGAGTTCTCTTATAATAATAGTTATCATTCGAGTATCGGAATGCCCCCGTTCGAAATGTTGTATGGTAGAAAGTGTCGCACTCCTGTATGTTGGGGAGAGGTTGCTCAAAGAGAACTTGCTAATAAAGAAGTGGTGGAGGCGACAAATGAAAAGATTGATCAAATCAGAGCGCATTTAAAAGCGGCTCAAGATCGACAAAAGTCGTTTGCTGATAAACGAAGACGCCCGATTGAATTTCAAGTGGGAGACTATGTTATGTTGAAAGTCTCCCCATGAAAAGGTGTGATTCGTTTTTGCAAACGTGGCAAGTTAAGTCCACGCTTTATTGGTCCGTTTAAAATTATTCCTCGTGTGGGGCAAGTGGCGTATCGTTTGGAATTACCTGTCGAATTAAACGGAATCCATAACACATTTCATGTGACATATTTACGAAAATGCTTAGCTGATGAAACGATGTATGTGCCGTTAAATGAAATAGAAGTTGATGAAAAGCTTAACTACATAGAAAAACCAGTGGCGATTCTTGATTGTAAGGTTAGGCAACTACGAAATAAAGAAAAAAATCAAGTAAAAGTACAGTGGAAACATCAGCGTGGTTCTGATACCACGTGGGAAGCCGAGGATGAAATGAGGAAATATTACCCTGAGCTATTCAAGGCATAAATAGGTTTCGAGGACGAAACCTAAATAAGTGGGGGAGAGTTGTAACATCCCGTTTTAGATGAAAATAAATTATCTGAAATATATATTTTGAATATTGTTAAAACGAGTAAATTTTGAGTTATATTATTATTAAATTAAGTAACGTTTAAACGAGTGATGATTTTGTTTAAATAATAATAATAATAATAAAATACTATCTGTATGTCTATCCGGAAAAAAAAGAAGATATGTATGATACTAATAATAATGTTTAAATATATTTATATATTATATGATTTTAATGTATAGTGGTTGTGAAATATTAGTGTGCCACGTGACTTTCAAATTAAAAGAAAGTTGACATCTGTATGAGTTATTGATGAGTAGTATTTCCAATCATATATATATATATAATATATATATATATATATATATATATATATATATATATGGTTTACTAAATTCAAAACGGAGAGAAGAAAATCACAAAAAGGAGGGAATCAAATAAAATCTTAAGTGTGGTTAAAGCAAGCTTTTGTCCATAGACAATAAGAGTAATCATCTGCGTCATTAGCAAGCTGTGAACTCGGGTCGTTTATAGTAGTAACAAAGTTAAAAGGTAAGTACACTGACCCGTAACTAGTTTATGTTATATGTTTAAATTACATGATGTATGATGTCCTTATTATGAGTTTGTATGAATTATGTTGACATGAAACGTGTTTAATTACATGTGATTTGAGTTTGTTTATTATGATAAACATGATTACGGGGGAAATGATTTATATGATTACGGGTCCAAGTATGTGTCTTGGTAGTTTAAAAAGGGGTTGTATATATATATATGTAAGGATTTCGGGTGTTGAAATCCCAAGGGGTTCGGGTGTTGAACTCCACATATATATATAAAAGAGGAGTTAATATATGTAAGGATTTCGGGTGTTGAAATCCCAAGGGATTCAGGTGTTTGTTGATACATATGTACCTAGATTCTGATCTCAATGTAATATCTTTGTAATGTCCTACATATATGTAATTGAAAGATGATTAATGAAATGCAAATGGTTGTATGTGCTTATAATGTTTAATGTTTTATTAATGGGTTGTGTAATGTATGGTTGATTAATTATATAGGTAGGTGATTGTTTGAATTGATATGTGTGATGTAATGATAACTAATACGTTCAAACTTAACATTATGAAGTCATCATGCGAATGGCCCATGCAAATGGACCATACGCATGAATAACTTCATGCGAATGACTCAGTCGCACGACTGAACTAGGAGACTGGATCAGTCGTAAGACTAGAGCATGAGATTGAACCAGTCGTACGACTGAATTCTCAGTCGTACGTATGGATCAAGCGCATAGCTCAATCGCACGACTGAACCATGCGTATGGTTCAGTCGCACGAATGAGAAACCCTTACCTATAAATAGCACTTAATCCATGGAAAATTATGACACTTCGAATACTTGCAACCCTAGTCGACCCAGAGCGCCCTGTTCGTCCATTCCAACTTCACAAAACGTTTCAGATCATTCCTAGTTCGTTCTTAACGTTTTCTAATCGTTAGGTTTGATCTTGTTAACGTTTTCCCTGATTGGATCACCAATCAAATAGGATTCCGCACTATTTGATTTGGCTTCACGTTTGAATCAGTTAGTACTCCGTCCGTACACGATCCTAACAAGTGGTATCAGAGCCTAGGCTCTTGATTTTTCGTGGATTCAATCGTTTTCGTGAAAAAGTTTACGTTTTTAGCGAAAAGATCCGTTTTTTCTGCTCAAAAATCAAGTTTTACGTGTGCATGTTCTGAAAACTCAATCTTTTTCGAAGTTCAGCCGTCAAGGGTGCAAAAACTTGCGTTTTAGGTCAAAGTGTGTGAAAAACCTCGTTTTCAGCCGTCTCAGTCGCACGATTATCTCAATCGTACGACTGAAGTCTAGTCGCCTATCTCAGTCGCCCGGTTGAGTCAGTCGTTTGCTCAATCGGCCGGTTGAGTCAGTCGGTATGTCCTGTCGCTCAAGTGTCAGAATCGCCTATTCCAGTCGCCTGATTGAGTTCAATCGCACGATTGTATCTCAGTCGGCCCCCAGTCGCCCTTCCAGTCGCATACTCAGTCTGTGTTTTTCAAGTTTAAGTTAAATTCATTATGGACTCCGAATATTTCGCGTTCTCAGCAGGGAAAGACTCAAGGATCCAGAACTTACTGCTACTGGAGAATGAGATTGGTAACCATAATAAGCCACCTAAGCTTCTGTCTATTGATGAGTTCCCGCAGTGGAAGCAAAGGTTTGAGATTCATCTAAATGGAGTGGACACCAATATTTGGAATGCTATTGAGACTGGTTATACCATGCCAGTTGGTGCTGATGGTATACCCTTAACGTTGACTTGAATGACTGATGCTCAAAAGATTGCATATAATGCTGAATAGAAAGCCTACGCGATGTTAACTCAATCTATTCCAAAAGAGATCTTCCATCAGTATTCTGATCATAAACAAAGTAAGAAATTCTGGAAAGCTCTTGAGAAAAGGTATGAAGAAAGCTCAACACTAAAGTCCTTGAAGCCAAAGCACTTAAAAAGGAGTTTGATAAATTTTCTGCTATTGGAAACGAGAGTCTGGATGATATCATTGACCGCTTCTATCATCTGATGAGTGAACTTCACACTCATGGGGTAAATGATTTATATGATTACGGGTCCAAGTATGTGTGTTGGTAGTTTAAAAAGGGGTTGCATATATATATATATATGTAAGGATTTCGGGTGTTGAAATCCCAAGGGGTTCGGGTGTTGAACTCCACATATATATATAAAAGAGGAGTTAAGTATATGTAAGGATTTCGGGTGTTCAAATCCCAAGGGATTCGGGTGTTGAACTCCACATATATAAAAAGAGGAGTTAATAATCCTCAAGGGTTAAAAATGAACAAAAAAAAGGATATCGGGTGTTGAATTGCTAAGAAGTAATGAGGATTTAAAAAAAAGAATTTGGGTGTTAAACCCTAATAAAAGAAAATATGTTTTTAAAATAAAAAGGTATACTTACTTAGCGAAAGCTAATAAAAATATTTTTAAATATTTTCAGGAAAATCGCCAATAAATGGTTAAAGCTTCACGGACGAGACTGGACTGACAAAGAAACCCTACTCTCGTTTAATATTTAATATAATAAATATTGTATTAATAGTAGTTTATAAAACGTTTATGTTTTCTTGTAATAATTATCTATATTTAGTATAAAATGACATGTCACTCCGAGTGACAAATTTTGATGTGAACTGGGACCTAAACTCTAATATATGTAGTGAAAGCATTTAAAAAAAAATTTGGTGTGTTTCAATTTACTCCATTAATATGCTCACCGTCTGATTTAACCTCCAAAATCAAAGAGTATCGAATCCAACTCAACGTTGTTTTATTGAGGCCATGATTTGAAGAAACGACTTAGGCATTCAATCAAGTATCCTTATTAGTAATTTCATTTTTCAATCTCATGTCCAACACTATAACACCCGGTTATTTTCTTTGAAGCCGACGAAAGAAGAAAAAGAAATAAAGTTCAAAGTCGGGGGACCAAACTCGCTAAAGCGAGAAAGTTGGGTAAATGGGGATATATGAAGGGAGAGGGCAGCCCTTACCCTCTCCCCACACCCATATTTCAGCCAAGAGGAGAGAAAGAAGAGAGAAAAGGGAGAAAAGAGAGAAAAAGGGTTGATTCAGGTGGATTCGAGCGCGAAGATCGTCGTGTAGCGGGTCAAAATGAATCTCTTCTTCTTCTTGTAGTTTGTTTGAGTTCTAGGACCCCTATTTTACTCGTTTTCAACTAACTTAGGGCTGGAACACATAGTAAACCCGTTTTTGTATGTGTGTGTGTTTGACCCATTTAGATGTGTTTGCTTGTGATGCGTTTGGAGTTTGTTTTCGAGCTTGTGTGCGCTTGAATGGTGTTGTTGTATGCATTCCTAAGGTTTAGGATGGTTGATTTGGGATTAGAATGAGTTTGATGAGCTTGGAGGTCGAAAATGGCATATTGGGTTCGGGATGAACTGCATTCTGCATCAGCTAGGGCTAGGCGACCGACTGGAGGCCATGAGGCCGAATGAGGTGCGATTAGGGTTCATTCGCACTATTGAGGGTCCATTCGCATGACTGAGGTTCATTCGCACGACTGGGGGTCCAGTCGCATGGGGAGTCATGCGACTGAGAGCCCATTCACATAAGTGCTCATTCGCATAGTGTTCAACCGCATGAGGTCCATTCGCTTAGTGTTCATCCGCTTAGGGTCCATCCGCATGAGGTCCATTCGCATGATTGGGTGTTCATCCGCATTGGTATCCATCCGCATGATGTTCAGTCGCATGGAGGCCATGCGACTGAAGGGTGCCCATACGCCCAAATAGGGCTGTTGTACCCGAGGAAAAGCATAGATTAATTACTGACTTTCGGGGGAAAGTGCAGATGTAAGTTTTGATGTGGAAGTTCCCGTATGTACATGTAAGATGACCGTTGAGGTCTTAGAAGTTATGTTGGGCATGATGATGTTGATGTTGCATGTTTATGCATGATGTTTGTTATGTATGTATGATGTTGCCCTGTATGATGATGACTGTGCATGTTGATGTTCCTATTATGATGTATGTTTATCTTTCCCGTGGCTTTACGTGTTATGTTAATGAATGAAACGAAAGTATTATGTAACGTAAAGTGGAAGATAATAAAAGAGGAACATGATGAACGAATGCATGCATTAACGAACGAATGAATGAAAGTAAGAAAGGCTTGCAAGCAAAAGTGTGAGGTGAGTGACCCTGCTGTTGCAACAGACTCGGAAGGGACACGCCATTGAAAGGTGTTAGCCCAACTGTGTGCGGGTTCGCTACCCCGGAAGGATGCACATCGGGGTCTTTCTTTATGATTGACCATATGTATGGGATTCTTGCCGCTCGCCCTAGGTGACTGGATTAGCTTCGTGCACAATGTTCGTGATTTAATTACCACAGGTCCAGCATCAGCTTCGTGCACAATGTTCGGGGTGAGCATATGGCATTGATCCGTAATGAGAGAGAAAAGATAAGTGGTGAATGTACTTGCCCTAGGTACTGGAGTCAGCTTCGTGCATAATGTTCGAGTTCTACGAAAGACCTCAGGCCCAGTAACCAGCTTCGTGCATAATGTTCGGGGTAATGTACATGTCATCGAACGAAATGAACGTACGAATGAAAGTAAGAATTTATGAATGAATGTGAATGAAAGTAACGAATGTGAATGGTAATGATGTACGTTGAACGAACGAAAGTTAACGAATGAATGATGAAGATAATAATGATATTATCTATGTGCACGTATGATGTATGATCGCATGAAAGTAAAGAACGGTTTTAACGAAAGAAAAGTATGTTTTATTATAAAACTAGAACTCACTCAGCAACTCTGACTTTTTATGTGTTTCCAGTTGGCAGGTAATGTTGCTGAGGATGGCACGGGGCGGCTACTCAGCTCTTTTGATGGCATCCATTTATATAACGCTTTTGTGATGTAATGCAACAATGTATTTTGTAACTGATTAACGATGTATTATTTTGCAAAAGCTTTTATGATAAAATGTGATGGCATTTTGAATGTTTCCTCTACAATGTTTATATAAGATAAATGAAAATGTATGTTTTCGTGCGATGATCAACCAGCTGTAAGCGTCCCGGGAACGGGGCCTTACAAACACTCCTTACCTTTGAAGCTAACGTGGTATGTTTAGTTACAAAATCAACTAAATCACCCTCCTTCACGTATAGTCCTTTGAGTTCCATCTTCAATGTTGCTAGTCTAACCATTCTCACTTGACCTATCCTTAAATACGTTGTTTTCAGCTCATCCCAAACTTGTTTTGCATCAGTTGTAACTCACCATTTGCAACACCATCTTTTCACGTATAGCTTGAAACAAGAAAGCGATGGCTTGCTTTGATTTCTTTGAATCCACTATAGCCCTAAAACCCCTTGGCTCAACTACCTCTAAGTCATACGCATCCAAAATCGATTAACTTTGATAGCCCACACATGATAGTTTGTAGGAGTCAGAACCGGACACTGATAAGAAATAGAACTCCCATCTTTTGTAGTCATGATTGATATCTTCTTCTTTACAACTTAATCCGACCAATCTTGTATCCCTAGTCACGGGCCCTTGGAATACATTGTACTTGATCATCGATCAAAGAAATAAAAGCAAGCCCCCTACCCTTCTGCTTCTATAGTTTTTCTTCTGTATATGCTAGACAAGACTAGATTTAAAGTCTCCTGCTTTGATGATTTTTTTCCCGTATTCTTACCCGCAAATCTAATCAAATATCCTCTCTTAAAAAAACAACATACCTACCCTGGTTACGTTGTTTTTGAACATGATGGGAAGGGGTCGGGTCTGATTGATCACACTAATTGAAGTTGTGGTACTTTTATTCAACTTCTTAACTCATCGAATTCTATCGTTAGTAAATCGATCTAAATTGCTCTACGACTAATGCAACAACTTGTTTTTTCTCAAGTCCTAAAGCTTTAACGATCTGATACCAATTAATGGCTTAGAACTCGAATTCTAAACAAGAGAAACATAGGTGTTGATCAAAACAATATGATTGATATTTTTTATTAATGAAAGAGCAAGTGCAAATTATCCCTAGACCCATAAATATTATAACAATTAAATAACTAAACTAAATCTATCTATAGACAAACTAGTTTAATGAACTCACTAATTAACATCTTGAACATTAGTTCTCGACAAGATTAGCTTAGCCTAGCATATTCCTCGTTTACCATTGTCTTCGTTCTTTTTACTTCGTTTTTTTCTTCGCTATTATGGAGTTATGTGACAGTGAAATTAGCATGCGATATCTTTAACGTTTAGTATTCAAAAAAAATTTAAAAACAAGTGGAAGGAAGTGAAAAGAAAATAAAAAATATTTATGTTTCATAGTTATTTTTACAAAGGAAATTAAATGAATTTTTAATAATCATTTTTCCTAGTTTTCATTTCTTTTCAAATCAGAGAAAGAGGAAGAAAGTGAATTTTTTTCGTAATAATCTTTAGAGTAAATTACAAATTTTGTTATTTAACTATTAATAAAATTACGAATATTGCTTTCAAACTTTGATAATTTGTCATGTTTTATATCATTTCCACTATGTGAAGTTAACTTTTTCTAGTTAAGTTTTTTAAAAATAACATTTTTATTCTTATTTTAAAGGACAAAATATGTAATTTATATTAAATTTATTTTTTTCATCATTTTTTTTCTCACCACTTTTATCTCAGAGCATTCACAGTGGATTTATTATCTTTATTTATATAATTACACTAAAAATCATTATTTTCTCTTTCTTTTCTTTAATTAAATAATACTTTTCATACCCTTATCATTACTTTTTCTCTCTCATCTACTTATAATTACTTTTAAAAATATTAAAAATTTATAGAGATTGAACAGTGAT
The DNA here is from genome assembly GCA_024085815.1 of Flaveria linearis. Taxonomy (NCBI): domain Eukaryota; kingdom Viridiplantae; phylum Streptophyta; class Magnoliopsida; order Asterales; family Asteraceae; genus Flaveria; species Flaveria linearis. The sequence continues at coordinate 34,514,192 of CM044012.1, forward strand.
TCTTCAAATATATCAATCAACAATAACATTTTTCCCCTCATTCACTCACAACCACTCAAAATCATTCTATATAATATATGAAATACACTCATATCTTTTTAAGGATTTCACTGTCAATGCTCTCAAAGATTAATATTAAAATTTTTTAATTAAATTTATTTTATTTAATATAATATATATTTTAACTTATTAAAAATTTTATTTGTGTAATTTTAGTTATTTACTTTTCTAATAAAACCAATAAAAATTTGGGAAATCATAATCTCTTTTTATATTAAAAATTAAAAATTATATAATAGATATAACATAAATACTAAAGTATAATTAACTAAAAAATAAATTAAAACATAATAAAATATATATTTTTTATGTTATTAAAAAATTATTTGTTTAATTTAGTTATTTACTTTTCTAATAAAACCAATAAAAATTAGAAAATTTTAATATCTTTTTATATTAAAAATTATATAATAAATATATCATAAATACTAAAGTATAAAAAATAAATTAAAACATAGACATAACTACTGATTAAATATTGAATCAAACATATGTAATTCTGGCGTTATTCTTTTATGTTTATAAAATGTGACCTCGACTCGAACATAGGCATAAACATCATTTATCACTTCCCCTCTACTCTCTGTGACATGTGATTTCCCAGCAAGTTCCAACAGCCGTAATGCTTTAATACACCTAACAAATCACCATATTGACTATGCTGATGAGTATCTCCATTTCCGTTTACCTCGTTTGAATACTTTAAAAATAAGATTACAAATCTTCTCAAATCACCATAAGTACCTTTAATACGAACATATGAATAAACTGCATTGCAGATTGTTTTATTTTTTTTAAACCTGCAAGTTCACAATGATAAAGACGAATTGAAACCATGTTTAAATAATTTAAAGAATACAAATTGAAATAAGAATTGTGACCAACTCATTGCCGCCTTTTGTTTGATGGTTTTATTTGTTTATATAATCTATTTAATAATATATTTTATGTAATATAGATTATATTTTTATCATAAGTTATATCAATTAATCATAACATTTATTCTTGAATAATTAATAATATTTAAGATAAGCTTATGGTTCAAAATGGTGAAAAAAAAAGAAAGAAAATAAAAGGTTGATAAAAAGTACACATTCATTCCTTTAAATAGTAAGAGTAAAATTATCATTTACTAAAACTAACTAAAAAAATTTTAACAAGTGGAAAGGACATAACGTGTGACAAATTTCAAATAAAAACAACTAGTGTATTTATCAAAGTTTAAAAATAAAATCTGTAATTTTTGTTATACTTAAAAGGACAATACTTATGATTTACTCTAATCTTTACTTTTACTATCTTATTTAACACTAACTTTTGACACTAGGGCATGTTTGAGATCGCTTATTTAACACTAGCTTTTGATTTATTAATTTTTGAGAAATTCATAAGTCAAAAAAAGTGTTTGCCAAACCTAAAAATAATTTTTAAACTGACTTTTCATATATAGTAAAAAGTAGGTTTTAAAAAGTAAATAGGGGATTGCTTATTAACTTTTCAGGTTCGATCCGTGGAAACGGCCTCCCCACAAAATGTGGGGGAAAGACCGCGTACATCTTCCCTTAAATGGGACGGACCCTCCCTGGACCCTGCGAAAACGCGGGAGCTCTTTGCAGCATCAGGTACGCCCTACCTGCTATTAACTCCACTAATTTTTAAAGTATGTATTTGTTTGTTATTTTATAATATTTTAATTTATAAGCTAATCTAAACATTTATTAAAAAACTTCTTTTGAAAAATTATAAGTTAATAAGTTATTTTTGTCAAAAGTGTTTGTCAACAAAAATAAGCAATCCCAAACATGCCCCTAGTTTATTTAAAAGACTAAAAAGGATATAATAGTAACATTATAATTTTTTTTTCTTCTCAACTCAAGAACATATAATATCTTTACTTTTTTTTTCTTATCTTCAGACTTTAAAACATGAAATAAAATTATATCTTTTTTAAATTCCTTTCTTTTTTTAATATATTTCTCTTTTATCTTTTTTCTTTCATTAGTAACATCAGGGACACAACTTTAGAAGAATGTATCATTACTCCTGATTAAATCCTTTTAGCATGTTTTGATAACATTTAATAAGATATTCAAACGTACCAAAACATGTTTTTGATAACCTTTAATAAAATATTCCGTATATAATTCGTTATAAGATAACCCGTTTATGTTTTGTTTACATTTAACACCCAGTTTTGTCATCAGAGTACCCACATTGGACATCTCACGGATGATGATGGAAAACTTCACGAACACCCAAGTATGAATAACGTGCTGTGGGTCATATCTTGAATATTTCCCATGGTTTGTCAGTATGGAAGGATGGCTATTGATGATAAGAAAGGGCATGTCTAGGCAAATAAAAGTATATATTGACATGTATAAATGAGACAACTTAAAATATGTTAACAAATGTTTCACAAAAGTGTCTTTAAAAGGTAATAATGTAACATTTGATACATCATATCAACCAATAGTATTTGTTTTGATCATAAAGAGATAACGAATTTGTTTTTTATTACTCGAGTGAAAACTTCTCCTGAGATCATGCTATGATTACTCCCAACCAAATATGTTTAGTTACAAAGTTCTCATCTTATCTACAACAAATACAACAAAAACAAATTAGTATCCACAACAAATACAACAAAAACAAATTAGTATCCGGGACATGACATTTCTTATAAACTCAACATTCTTCATGTTCAAATAATATTAGAAAACACTGTTTGAAATAACATGTCAGTAATACAGAAAATACCTTAAAGGAGATCCTCCATGAATTAAAGGAGAGACAAGAATTGACCAGTGGTTAACCAGTAAACTTAAAAGAATATACATGAGGTCATCTCTTTAGTGTCCATGTGCTAAGAAATCATTACTATCATTGTAACACCTTCTCCATGAAGAACAACTTTTGGCACCACAAACACCACATGCTATTGGTAAAGATGATTGCTATAGTCATTCATCAATCACTTGCTATTAATTGAAAAGAAATATATATTGTTCTAGAAAGATAAATATCACAAAATTTCTATTTTCACTCAAAATAGTGCAGTTCTAAATTTATTAGAAATAATATCAAGTGCTAATCATGTGAGTAAGAAAGAGTATAAAACAATATACATACTCCCTATATAGCCTATGACTACAAAAATGGCACATGTATGATTTGGTGAACAAATTCCGTTCTTTAAAAATCATTATGAAATAAGGTTCCTATCCTATGCTACTAAAAGGGTCATCAAATTCCTCCACTATATCTCCATAGAATATGTTCGCTTCTTATTACAAAATTTTGTTTAAAAATTAAATAGAAATTTTCCAAAGATAAACAAACAAACAAACATACCCAGTATGTCCCACTAAAAGTATGGTCTGGGAGGGGTAGGTGGTGGTCAGTCTTTCCTCTATATTGGGAGACAGAGAAACTGCTTCCAAAGAGACCCCCAGCTCGAAATTTTCCAAAGATAAGTTTTTTTTTTATCTAACTGGAATTGGATTATCAAAAAATTGAAATCTGTGAAGGTATTAACAAAATAATCATATTATTTACAAATCTATTTAAGAAATTAAAATGTGGTGGTGGTGGAGGAAGGGTGGGATGTGATGGTGATAGAGGCGGCGGCACTATCCATGATTGAATTCCTTCCTGATAAAGGATGAATGTTGAATAGAATTTCACGGAATTCATACCAGTTTCTTTTGTTGTCTAAGTAAACATGCTATCCTTTGAATTTCAGTTTCAATCACTAAGAAAGCAAGAAGTATACAACTTAAGTCTACTAAAACTTATGTCTTTTCTTTGTTTTACATTGTCCTTTGACCTTTTTGTTAGGTGTGTGGGTATGTTGCAGCTACTATCTATAGGGATGTCTACTTTCTTTGATCTTATATGATTAATCACTATCTAAAGTCAAGCACTTTAACTAATAAATACACACACTGACATACACATGTCTCACATGTAAGTACAACAGTGGATCTATAAGCTTTTTCCCTAATCAAATTTCTTAGTGGAAGATATAATGATGAATAAATATTATAAATATTAATGTGGACCTTTGGAACTCCTGTTCTCTTTTGAGGATACTTCCATTATGTCATACAACAGCAGAAGACCTTAATAGATTTTACTAACCTGGTTTCTTAATATAGTTAGCTAAATATGGAACAGGCCAAATAGGCCAAGCTAGGTGATATTTGTCAAAAGTCTATTCATTAATGCATGCTACTCCCAAATTATTTTATTCAAGGATATAGATTAGGGGTAACTTTGTAAAATAGTAATCAACTTTTAAAAGTGTTTCAATTAGGTAACTCAAGTTTTAAAAGTGTTCTAGTTAGGTCACTCAGTTTTTATATTTTATATAAATTAAAAGCCTTAACATGTTTTTAGCATGTTATACTTTTGGTTTCAATTAGAAAATATTTTTTTCTATCTTTTGATGCTGATAGAGGAAAGACTTGCCACCATATACCCCTCCCAGACCCTGCTCTTCAGCGGGAGACACTGGGTATGTTTGTTTGTTTGTTTATCTTTTGATGCTGATATGGAACGTTGACGTAAATTTTAGTACTTTTTTTTATTTTTTCATAATTAACACGTTTTTTTTTTATTTTTTAATATAATTTTATATATTGCAAATTCTGACCACCACGTCTTCTCCACCGTTACTTACTTAACATAAGAAAATTTAATGATGACTCGATTTGATCATTTGATTGTCTAATTTGAGAAAAATATGCATGAGTGACTAAATTAGAACACTTTTGAAACTTGATTACTATTCTGTGATATTTTTCCTAAAGATTATTATTATTTTTATATCCGTAAGAAAGTTATTAACTACGGATTATCCAACTGATTTGACGTACTAAAAATGACTTGTTTCAACCCGCGCTTGTTTTAACTTTTAACCAATTATCCAACCAGCCCGACCAACCCTTTTTGCCACCTTTAGTCGAAGCAACCAATTGCCAATGAATGGGATAGAAAGATCATATAAACTTATTACATAAGTTATTAGCTTGATGTGGTTAGTTTATAATTACAGCCTTAAGTATTAACTTTACTCTTTTAACCGCAGAATCATGAAAAGAATTCTAATATAGAACTAAAAGCAAACAGCCAAGCAGTTATAATAACTTCAGCATTCTTCAACAATCTGTAATTTCGAAAAGAGAAAAAAGAAAAGAGCAGCCTGGCTCACCTTTTGAGGCATGTGCTGTTGCATGGCCAATCCCATCCATTGATTGGTGACAATGATGAGCTCATATGCCACTCATAATCCATTGAAATCAAGAATTCCCTGGATAAATCTTCATGTAAATGATTGGAAATAGTCCAGCTCGGATCACAACTGTACAGTGTTATGAAAAGATTGGAAAGCAATTGAACTTTAGTATGCAGACATAATATGGGAATAATCCCTGAATACAAGACTGGATTTAAAAAAAGGCTCAGATGATAAGAATCGTTACGCATCAGGCTGTGTTGGAGGACTTAACAACTTTTGGAGGATAGAAATAATCTGCATTCTCAATTTGAAAAGTTATTAACCGATAACCATAAATGAGTAATAACTTGTCTTGTGTTTTGTATATATTGTCTGCTAAAACTTAATTGTATTTCAAATTGGAAGACTTAGGGTATCATTAATTTGTTGTCAACCTCTGATAATTGAGGATTTACAACATAAGACAACGGAATGGACAGATAACATAATAAAGAGAAGATGAATTATAGATATACTACCAATAATACTGGATAACATGTATTTCAGATGAAAAAGTCAAGTAATGAAAATATGATCTGTACATAGAGATTGACGATGAAAAAAGAACAATAGCATCTATTCTAGCAGTTGTTTGTTAAGTTCTAAACCGTCCTTGCAGAACTTTTTGGAAGGAAATTGAATAATCTAGTAGCTCAAATTACTGGGTTTGAGTTGTTTGACCAATTGTTGATGGTCACATGGACAAAGGCAATAGCAGCCTTCTATCCTTTTTCCTTGCAATTGTCTGTCTAGAAATCCTCAGACGTATAGGAATTAAAATACCAAGGCAAATAATGGCAAATGAGAACCAGATATGTCCGAAGTAGAGGGTCATATATGATGCTGTTACAAGCACAATGAACAGTGTCACCCATAAGATTGCCACCGCAACATCAGCCCTACATTTTTCAATCAAATTATGATCAGAATACTTTTAGGCATTAATTAAAATGAACATGATGAAAATTTTAAAAATAGTGGATGAGGGAATAGTGAAAAAAAGTAACGGGTAAAACACTAATTGGAATGTTAATTTGGTGTGTGTTTCTTATAAGTCTTGACTAACTAATTTCAATTCTCTATTGAACACCAAGGTGAACACACACACATCCACAGAAAAATATATCTAAATTCCATAGTTCTATCAAACAAGAATCTTTAATTCAACACACAAATTTAAACCAATAGTGATGACAATTCCACATATCCCCTAGTTTAAAACTAGTAATATGTAATCAACAAAACCAAAACTAACTGTGGGAAAGTAGGAACTTGTTTTTGAATCATATTTTCTATCTGGCTCCCATCAAGTTGGTTTTCAGAGAGCTATCATATCCAACTTGTAGACAAGAAACCCAAGATTAGGCCTAAACAGCCCATTTTATCCATATTATCACTTCTACATACTCTGAAAAAATGGCTTGCAAAACAGCTATTGTTTCACTTCTTCATACGGGCTGTTTATCAGATAGGAACTAGAATGAACCTGAACTTACAAAATCCAAAGTAACCAAACCAAACAGACCTGCACCGTATACCAAATACAAACTTGGTCCACTACTTAAATATATAAATCTACAACGGCGTTGTTTCTGTTTGAAAAACTGAACAAGGGAAATAGAAACCAGTTTCGTTCAATCATTTTTTCTTTAAAATCTAGAACTTAGTACTGAATGGAACATAGCAGGTTCCAATCCTGGGTGGGTTGTTTGTTTTTTTGGTCCGGATGGATTTTTGGCAACCCCTAATCTATACACATCATCTATCAATCTGAAACGTTCACAAGCATATTACCATAAACTCACATGCCAAGCCCATTTTTAACCATCACTCCTTGGTTTTAAAATGATGCACTTTGATTAACTCTGATGTGTGATGATGCGATACATCATGCAGTTGACCAGTCTTTGAACAAATTGGACCATCGACCAAAATGGGTCTGAGTTTTTTCAAATTGTTCTTCAACAAATATGGCTATCAATTGAACAAATTAGAGCATCGATCGAACGAATGTTACCAGAGAAGATGAAAATATCTTACATTTTAGTGTTTAAAACTTAACAATTTAAATATTATCTATAAATAAATTTGAAGTATTTTTTAATAACAAACACCTCACATACATGATGTGCGCGCATCAGCTTTTGGGATCAAAACGCATCATAGCCATTCGCTTTCTAAAACCAAGCACCAGTCCAGTTGTGATATGTAACTGACTCATCCATATTCAGTATATTATCATCCTCATACATTATTAAGAACAATAAGGGGGTGTTTGGAATAGCTAATTAAAGCTAGCGCTTTTTAAAAAATAATCAGAAACAGTCTCAAATACTCAGCTTCCAACCTGAATGTTCAAAACTGTTTGTTTGCCTCATAACATAAATAGATAAGCAGCTTGGATAAGTTCATAAAAAATCCCACACCCCTCAAAACTGATTATCTGCTCTGTCAAAATATAATAAGCAGATAAGCAGTTTAATAAGCAATCCCAAGCACCCTCAAACTTTAGTTGCGTCTTCCGAAAGCATTTTGGTATTGTATGTTCATCAACTTATCATTGACAAATACAAAACTTTCCGAAACATAGACCAAAACAAAACCATTCTTCTTATCATATTTTTAACTCGTTTTGAAGCTTTGGGAATTAACTAATGGGGAGTTTGGATGTGGATATAAGCTGATCATTAAAATTTGAGGTCACAATAATCACTTTTAAGTGTTTGGAAAAAGATATGATTTTACAAGTATTTGCGATCAAAATAGTTTACAAGAAAAATAACTATAGATAAATGTAATATAATAAGTCACAAGCATTATCAATTAATTATTTAATTATATGCTGCTAATTCTTCAAGTTGCAACTATCACTATGGAAACACACATCCAACCATATTACAACCTAACACCACAGACGATGGGGAAAGTTAAAACTTAAAAGGTTCAATCGAGTTTACAGTGCTATTTGTGTTAGGTATATCTTTAAGCAGCGGAAATAAACAGATTATTATACGCACGCACACGAAAGCAATAAGAACACGAGAATTTATAGTGGTTCGGTCAAGATGACCTACGTCCACTCTCTGCAACTAGGTATTTTATTAAGCTCAAGGGACAAGATTACAATACAATGACATGCTCTGTATATAAGAATAATTAGGGTTTTAAGAAGCTTCAATGGGCCAGGCCCATAACTCCATCCGAAAGCCCAAAGGCCTTCACACCTCAACAATCTCTGCCTTGCGAATACTCCAGCTAGCAATTTAAGTACAAAGCAACCCTGTCATCAGTAATCTTCAAGTAACAAAAATCCTTCAAGCCTTCAATTTCAAATAACAAGCTAAGATTTCAATCCAAATCCCCTAGTTGCAGAGGCCCCTTCTCATCAATTACTTGAAAGAGCCCGTTGAAGCTCTCTCGAGCTCCAACCCAGTCGTGGTAAATTCCACCAGCGACCCATCCTCTGTCTCAACTGGTTTACATGATCCACCAGATTCAGAGATACACCGAGAACCACTAACACTCTCCAAATTCAGCAAACAATCACCAGAAGAGATTTTTCCAATCGTAGTCTTCAAAACCCAACGATTCTTCTTGACTGTACCCGGAACATGCCCCATGCTCCCACTGTCACAAAATCCTCTGACTGGTTTAGACTTATGACCCCATTCAGCTACAATCTTTGCTCCAGACTTCATGTTTGCAAAATGAACTCTCTTAGCAGTAGATTTAGCGAACCCGACTTTGACTTGCTTAACCGGGTTGATCAGTCCCTCAGCAGGTACCTCCACCATGTACAATGACCCATGCTTATCACCACGAGCAATCACCCGGTTCCCATTGATTACCCTCCATTTACCACCACTAAACTTGACTTCCAGTCCTTGTTCATCCAATTTACTAACAGAAATTAATTTCTTCTTCAAACCTGGAATCACTTTAACATTCTTCAAGTTTCATGTAGTTCCCATTGGAGTCACCAAATCAATATCACTCATGCCCATTACATCAAGCATTCTGCCATCAGCGAGACATACCTTCCCAAAATCGCATGTTTTCAGATTCACCATCATTTCACCGCTGTGTACGGCGTGAAACGAAAAACCAGAATCCATGATCCAAGAATCCACACTGTTTTCAGCCTCAAGAATTAACACGTCACCATCATTGACATCCTCAGCAGCAGTGTCCAGACTTTTCTTTGGACATTGACTCTTAACATGTCCATCCTCGTTACAGATCCAGCACCTTATATTTTTTCGAGTCCGAGTTGAACTCTTTCCCCGACTCCCACTGGCTCGGCTATTTTCCCTTCCCCGGCCAACATGTAACATCTCAAAAGATGATCCAACATTTGCACTTTTTAGACGTGTGTCTTCACCAATCACAATGTCTCGGATCTTTTCAAATGTCATGTCGTTAGCCCCTGTAGAATTTGTAACAGCAATTACAGTCCCGGACCAACTATCAGGCAGTGAAGATAGCAACACCAAGGCTCGAGTCTCATTATCGAATTTTACTCCCACTGATTCTAATCTAGTAAGAATAGACATCAGAACATTAATATGGGAGGTGACTGAGCTTCCCTCTTTCATTCTCGTCATGAACAGTTCCCTCATCAAGAACACCTTGTTAGCTGCAGACGGCTTTTCATACATATTTGACAAAGCCAACATCATACCACTTGCAGTGGTTTCTTTCATGATTTTAAAAGCAATGCTCTTCGTCAAAGATAACATAATAGCCGCTCTAGCTTTCTTGTCCTTGGAATTCCCAATTGCTTCTTCAGCTTTCTCCATACTCTCCGGTTTCTTTTCGAGTATCATATCCAAATCCTTTTGACACAGTAATGCCTCTATTTGCATTTTCCACCAATCAAAATCAGTGTCATTGAACTTTTCGATCACAGTCTTCCCGTCTTCAGCCATAGTAGCAAACCAGAGAAAACAAACGAAACAGGCACGCTGAACAGTTGATAACCAGTCAACAAAGGATAGACAAACCAGATCCGGTACTTCCAACCAAAACCCTAGAAACTAGGTATTTTATTAAGCTCAAGGGACAAGATTAAAATACAATGACATGCTCTATATATAAGAATAATTAGGGTTTTAAGAAGCTTCAATAGGCCAGGCCCATAACTCCTTCCGAAAGCCCAAAGGCCTTCACACCTCAACAATTTGAGGGGTATGTTTCGATCATCAAAGCCCCAAAAACTGGTCTACATTGAATCAGTTGAGTAGTTGAACAGAATGAGTTGCTCGCGCTATCCGAATAGAGAACTAATACAATTCCCCTAAACAATGACTTCTATCCTTTCAAATTCCCCACCATTTTCTAATTCTTTCTTCCATTATCAACAAAACACCATTTACTGATGCACAAATGGAAGGTTAACAAAACATTGTTCCAATAGTAGTGTCTTATTCACTTCTAAATTCATCAAAACCACTAATACATCAAGTATGTTCCATAAAAATCATTAAAAAAAACAATCAACAAACTCAACACATACATCACCATCAATTGTTCATCTAAGAGAAAGAGTATACCAGGTGGAAATATTAGGTTTGGGGGAGAAGATAACGATAGGAGACCACTTGTGCTGCGATCGTATCTGGCTATCTCTGAGTTGCTCCACGAGTTTTGAACGCGTTATCATAATAACCGGAGATAGAATTCTGTCTCCGATGTTGTAAAACCCTAAAACGAGATCGAAACCCTCAAAACTAGCGATTAGATGTTCAAAGAATGGTTGTATAAGGGGTGTTTGATCGGTGAAGAGTATCCTGAGTAACAATTAGTCGGAGGTCGCCGGAATATACTGAGAGATTACGATATCGGCCGGATTGTGGTCGTCGCCGGCGCCCGGCGGATAGTTGAGGATATCGGATCAGACTGATATCGATCTACAAGTGTTGATATTATTCGGGTTTTTCTTTTCTTCTTGTTAGACCTGAATTACATGTTTTTAACCAATAATATTTTTTACTCAGAACATTTCATTTAAATTTTATATTTAAGCTAGTTAAAAAATTATATAAACTAGTTTTTTTACCCGCTGCGTGATGCAGCGGTATCGGACGCGGCGTGATAAAATATTGATTACAATCGACTCAACTCTAAACGTCAAAATGTAGAGAGCTCGAATTCATACTGTTTTTTTTAATGAACACGTTTTATATTAGACCTCATTTTTTTTAAATAAAGTTTATGTCGAAACATAGAACAATTCTAAACATAAAAAAACACTTGCAACAATACCGTGTACGGCATGATAAAGTATAGATTACAATCCCGTTCGTATCTGAACTAAATTATTAACGTCAAAAGGTAAAGCAACTCTTATTTTTAAATTTAAGCTAGCGTGATGTGGTGCTTTTTTAAAACTTATTATGCGCGTTACTACAGTGACATTGACGTGGTTAAGTACGTAAAAAGAAACGTGTAATATTATGCCGATTTGCTAAAGATAGAAAAAAATATTATGTCTAGTACGTTACGACGTAAATAAAACATAGCGTTGACACAATAATCACTCAAGAAAAATTAAAAATGGATTAGCAAAAAATATCAAAAGGGTAAAAGAAAAAAGAAAAAAAAACAAAAAACAAAATTAAAAACCCAAGTCCTTGATCACTCCATCCACTACAAACTATGTTTAATGACTTTGAAACATAAGTTATAAAATGATTTTAGGAGAATAAAAAAATAGAAACACCCACCGACCTTCTCTTTTAAACATAAGTAGATGTTATAGTTAACACTAACATGAAAATTGTATGTCGTGCAATTGGTGTAGAAAATATCAAATCCTGCTTATGTTGTAGTATCAAAATAACTTGGCCTATGTTTAGATAAAATTTAAAATGGAGAAAAATAGAAAAAAAATTAGTAATACTAATGAAACGTGAAGCGTAGTTCACTCCTTTGATATTGTGTCAAGCGATGATTTTTAGTTGGTTTCTTTTTAAGTCTTACAAAAATCTCTATGATTAAATAAACTGAAGTATATAGTTAGCCACAAAAAACAATGTGCCATGATGGTAAACAACCACTTAGCTAAATGATCTTGTCGTTTTCTTCTTTTCAATTAGAGATACTAAATCATCTAAAGAGAAGCTATCGGCAAAAAAAACACTGAAGCCTTATGTGTCAGTAACACTATCTCACACGATATCTTTCTCAGGAGGAAGTTGGTAAGAGATTGGTGGCTACTTTCAGGTGTAACACCTAACTCTCCGACCCTATAAACTAAACTTTTATTTCTCGTCGTTTCTCAACACCCGAGCTCTTGGTTTCCTTGTGTTCTTCATCATGGTACCAGCTTGCCACCGTTCCTCCTTTGCTTTGAGAGTCGTGTGAACAAAGAGTGGGCAGAAGATAAGGAGGTTCTCATACAAAGTCACACACTTACTGAAAGAGTGAATTGATCCGAATTCGGCTAAGTCAGAAAAAAAAGAGTTAGATCATGTTCATCGTGCTTTAAAAGATAGAAGACTCCATATCTTGTCTATTGATAGATATGCCTGAAGTATCGAAACTCTCACCCTTTGGGCTCTCTTTCCGATACCTTTCATATGCACCTATTGGAAGATTTGGGTTACCTCCTCTCTTTCCTATCTCATTTATCTAATAATCCCGGATTATTAGATAGTGAATGGGTAAGAGATGTTAAACTTAAACTACGGGACTATTATTGAAAGCTAACTATTACTTTAGGGACGTTTTTGTAATATACTTGACACATACAAAAATTATGCATGAACGTCCAAACAAGAGAAAAAAGCTGAAAACAGAGTTCGTTATTACTTGCAGTTGGTCGGAGATCTTCGCCGGAAAAAAAAACCAATGGAAACGAGCGATAGAGATAGAGATCTAGAACGACTGATCTCGACAACCGGATTCGCAGATATTATCGGATCTCCGCGATCACCTTTGCAGCCCGACTCCCCTTCAGGGCTTCTTCTTCTCACAATACCGGCAGAGAGGTCTTGAATTACATAATCGCAATATTCTTCATGTTTTTTTGTGTTTTTGATTAAATGTGCATACAATGTGGTTATACATGTTTGTTTATCATGATTCAGTTTCTAATATTATGTTTATGATATTAACATTTTAGTTATGTGTGTTCATTCGTGATCTAATTCATTCTGATGCGAATGCTATAAATTTTGGCCTATTTTGTTACTGATTCTGTTGAATTACATCATTTTTAGTCAGATCATGCAAGTGAAACATTTGAAATTGAGCTTTTTGCGATTATAGATATGTTTAGGTTTAATCTCCTAATGATTTAGAAGAATTAGCTAAGATTAATCCTCTACACTCCTCAAATATTCAATGGTTTTGCCAAACGGTATTCTACGAGTGGACTTGACTTCACTTCTTCCCATATTAAATCCAAAGTCTGGTGTGAGATAATTTATTCAATTCAAAGTTAGATCTAAATTTGAGTTCAAGGAACAAACTGATCAGTTTTGAACTTTTAAATGACATGCACTGTAAGATATTATCTTTAACGGGTTAAATCTCGAATTGATGATCCTAATAAGTGATATAAGTGGTGGAACAAATAACCTCCTCAATTGGCTATACAAACTCACTGAATGTTGAAGTTCTTTAAATAAATGAAATGTAGCAAACAAGTATCCACTATTAATGGTACATGTTCATCCTTACCCTTGAAATGTGATTATCTTTGAAAGTAAATAGAGTTATCATATGTAAGTTTGCAGCTATGAATTAGTTATATAGATGTCTATATCCTTGGTAAATAAGGTTAGTAGGAAGAAAGGTTCAAAGAGTTTTGTTCTTTTTTGCTTGTGCAGGCATTTATTAAAGTGATTCGCAGCTGGGCTTCAAAAAAGTTCATTACTGGATGGTATTATTCGTATACTTGTTTCATCTGTAAGTTAGCCATGGTATCATTCCACAATTTCCTAATGTGCAATTGTACAGGATTCAAACCCCCTGGCCCCTCCTAACCATCATATTAAAATTTGATCAAATTATACAACAAAATTCCCCTAATTTCAATTTCTAATTTCTCTACCTCTTCATTTCCTCGTGACATTAACCTCCTGGGTAGTCTTTGGAACATGCAATATGTTACAAGGCAGACGTCATACAACAGAAGCAATCTTGTAACACGATTGTCATATTTAGCAAAACCAAACATTAACAATAATTCTTTGCATAATTTTCCCTATTATATTTAATGTCAAATAGTAAGTACGCATGCTGATGGTAGGTTCACAGAATGATAAGATCTACTAAGATTAAGATATGTTATTGCCAGTTGTATACTAATAATTATTGGTTTGCAGTGTCATTTTATCTCCTATAGCCATTACATTTTACGTCACTTGGTGGTTCATACAGTTAGGGGATTGGATCTTCTCCCCGATCTATGTTCTTCTGGGAATTAATATATTCGGTTAGTGAATAAGTTTCCTTATTGTTTCACATAAGCATTTGAGCACTGCAGCATGGTAATATCCTTGCTCACATAATGATTTTCCCCTTCTGTTTCCATTACAAAACATAGGAGTTCTTTAAAACAACTTATTTACTTGTTAAAAGGTTTCATCTATAGAATGCATCTCCTGCAATGCTGAAATTATTTGTTAGACCAAATGCTAAAGAATGACCCTTCCAAAATCATATTTTTTTATTGACACACCTGAATACTTACACCCATGTGATACCTTAGCAAATGAAAGTTTATTGGCATGCTTCATTTTTAATATCTTTACCTGTAAAAATATGGAAGTGTTATTATCCAATTTGGCCATATTTCTCTTTATAGCAAAATATGAATCCAAAATCGCATGTTTCTTTCATTAGTAGCCCTTTCAAAACATATTAACATTGATTTTGGTTCATGATATTTCTGTACTTTTATACTATTTATGGGGTTATTAGATATTTGAATATTCAAATGTTTGTATCAAACAATATGTCCTTTGTATGTTGTCTTTATCTTACAACTCACCTTAGTTCAAAACACTTAGACCATGTCTAGTGGGGCATGATAGTCTGAGATGGAGGCCCTGTCACGCCCAAAACACTGCCGCCTTGTCATGATAAGGGGCGTGATGGGGGCTGGAGTGATGGTAGTCATAGGGTAAGTATGGGTGTTTGTGTGCGAGGTGGTTTTTTATTTTCTTTTCTATTATTTTAACCATCAATCACAACATTATACCTCATCATCTCTCTTTTAATCAATTATCACATTCACACAAATAACATTATACCTGTTAAATGTGATGGCAACCATTGCCTACATGGCATCACTTTTTCATCACCATCACACAACCATTATTAACAGCCTTATAGATTCCAAAATGGGTGGGTGGGACACATTGGATAGTGAGTCAAAATGGGTAAACTTAGGTATAAGTTGAGTTTGGTTGACCCAAGACACTATTGTTAAATATTATAAGTTCTCAATAAATAGTTGATATGTCAAATACGATTACAAAGTTTCAACCTTTTAACAATACTTCTTTTCGTATACCATATAACTCATAAATATATAAAAGAAAATTGCTGCTCAACTTACCAGTTCAATGTTTGGTTACTGAATAGAACCACCCTTGACAAAATCATAAAACTATTCTTGAAACAATCTTTTATGAATTGTTTAGCTTGTTTTCAGGTCTTGGGTTCATTACTACTATAACATTCATCTTTTTGGTGGGTGTGTTCATGTCATCATGGTTGGGAACTTCTCTTCTCAGTTTGGGAGAATTCATAATAAAAAAGATGCCTCTCATGAGCTATATATACACGGCATCTAAGCAAATCAGTGCAGCCATTTCACCAGGTAATTAGTCCCTCAATCTATCATTTCTTGGCACGGTGTTCAGAAGTTATATAGATAGTTAAGTTAGCAAATGAATTTACAAAAAACTATCATATCAAATTAGCATCTTGTGTATGTTCGAGTAATTTGATTTAGGAGGTTGAAAGCATAATGTCACTTTGATTGATACTTTCAACTTGTTTAGCCTGTTCCATTTTTTTGTAGTTTCTTACCATATGACATATTACTGATAATACTATGCCAATATATAACACATTAACACCATATTGCCACAATTATCCAGGGCAAGGCTCACATGCTTTTAAGGAAGTTGCAATCATAAAACATCCAAGTGTTGGGGAATATGCAATTGGGTTCATAACATCAACTGTTACCCTTCGGAAAAACACAGGTGTGGAAGAGCTATGTTGTGTGTATGTCCCAACTAACCACCTCTATCTTGGTGATATTGTACTTGTGAATTCCAAAGATGTCATTAAGCCCAATATCTCAGTTCGAGAAGGGATAGGTAAGCGAATCAAATCATTGAAAGAATCCGCTTAAAATATGTTACGACACTGTCACTATCTAGTTACCATTTTTTAGTATTGTTAAGCAGAATGTAACTATGTTGATATATGGATTTTTATTTTATCTTTTGTATATACAGAGATTATAATCTCGGGAGGCATGTCAATGCCAAAGACATTAACGACAAAGGACTTGCAACACAATCGATCTCTTAGCCTTGACAAGTTTGCTGTTCCACATGTATAATAAGATTGTATACTATGGTTTTTTATTCCATTTGCTTCTGCTTTACGAATATGAGTTACTTGGCTTGAAAGGTACTAATGGAGGTATCATACTTTGAGTCCATGTAGGCGTTGCTGATGTGATCAAATACAAAGTACATCTAGAAGAATAACTGTATGAACTACAATTTCCCATTTTAGAAGCATGGCTGATGTATTAGAGGGATGCAATGGATAGAAATGTAAATAATTCAGTTTTAAGTATTGGTTTCATTTAATTTAATCCAAACTTTAGAAGCATCATAACCAAAATGTTTGATGGTGGTTACCTATCAGTATTGTGTTATACATATTTCAACACATTATTGTTTCCTATGGAACTCTTTTCTACACACTTAGCTTGGTATGTCAACAAGGTGGTTGCCTCGTATTGTATTTTCGCGCGGTAAAGTCTCATAATGCATCTCTTGTTCTGGACTATAAAAACGTATGTAAAAAGGTAAAAGAGAAATTAGTGATATGGATCTTTTTAGTATGCAACAACATATCAACAATATAAAAACACATGGCTAAGTTAATGGGGCTAACCCTTATATATATATATATATATATATATATATATATATATATATATATATATATATATATATATATAATATATATATATATATATATATATATATATATATATATATATATATATATATATATATATATATATATATATATAGGGTCAGGTTCCTTTCAGAACTTACTTTTAAATGAGAACTCGCAGAACTGTTAATAACCCTTGATTGTTTTGATCAATGGTTGTTATTAAAGAAAATTAAAAATGTAAACTAATATTTCATTTAATTAGTTTATTTTAGTGAAAAGGGCATATTAGTAAACTATTAATTTATTCTCTTTCCAATTAATTGTTTAATTAATCAGTTATCTTTCTAACTAAATGATTAATTAAACATTTCTCTCTCATCTCTGACCTTTCGTCTATATAAATTTTACATATATTAAAATATATGTAAAACTTACATAAATAATGATTCGGTGAAAATAATTATTATTTTTGTTCTTTAACTTCTAAACAGTAGGTGATAAAAAAATAACTTAAAAGATAACAAACGCGATATCTAGAAATTATCTATTTACATATGCGTAAATTAACTATCTATATATATGTGAATTAACTATTTATATTATGTTTAGTTTTGTTTTACAAATGTATAAATTAGTTATTTACATATGTGTAAATTAACTATTACATATATGTAAACTAACTATGTTGATGACAAACATCATTGTTTACATATGTGTAAACACAAAGTACAATATCAACACATAGTGCAAATGACAAACCTAAAAATATATAAGCTAATTAATAGTTAAGTACATTTACATATACGTAAACCAGTCAACTTTATATATAAGAGAACCATCTAACAATACTTAAACGAACAACAACACAATAAAAACAAATAATTGGTTGAATCAATCAAAACCAAACACTAGTAACTAAAATATATAAAATCCATTTTATTGATATAATTAGATAGACTACTCTTGTTTATAAGACGATTTCTAGCATTTTGATAACCGAAAACACCATAATAGTAGCAAAAAAACGTTTCATCCTTAGTTCATGAAGACCTGTGGTATTACATACTTCATCAATATAAACTTTATTAACCATTTGGTCAACTCGATTTTGTATAAAATCAGTAACTTGGTTGATTGATGTAAAATTACCTTCGTAGGAAGATATTTCACTACAAATTGAAAATGATTTAATAAGAATTTTCAAGATGAATATGATGATCGATATATGATAAATCAATAAAAATGATGATAAGGTGAACGTCATTACTTCTAAATGTGGTGATCCTGATTTGATAAAGTAAGAACTTGATTTGTATTACAAAATTGATTCTGATTTAATAGAGCAAAAAAATTGATTTGGATTTCAAAAGAATGGATCGATGGTGTAGTAATTTTGAAGTTGACATATAAATTGAATAATATTCTCCAGAAAATATTGCTAGAATTGAATGGAGAAAAAATATGCAACCTCCATAATTAAAATGGAATTAAAAAAGGAAAGAATTAATACTATATCATACAATTACAATAACACCCTTACGAATAAATTAAATTAAATATAAAAACTAAAACAATCAATGGTTAGGATGAGTTCTCACAGTTCTCACGATCTTTAGGAGTCCTGAAAAGATCTTGGCCCTATATATATATATACATATATATATATACACACATATATATACATATATATATATATATATTATATATATTCCGTTGAATCTCGAGTGTATATATATCACACAAGGAGGGCTATAAGGAAGAGGACCAACAACCAATCAAAATCTTATGGTGATAGTGACAAAGAGGCGTATGAGGGAAAGAAAAAAAATACAATAACTCTAACACTAATTTATAATAACGAGCAATGTTGCCTACATGTTGTGGCGTAACTTCGCGTGGCTTTACATTTCACACTTTGTTACATAATAAGAAATGTTGGCAATAGGGGCAACACCTTTAGTGCAAACGAGGACTATTAGCGGCGACATCACTAGTGGCAACAAGTTGTCGCTAATACAAGTTAATTCGTTTGCGTCCACAGGGTGCAAATCTGACCCGTGATCCCTGGCTAGATCTAATGCCTAGTGTGTCACCGTAGATTAACCTTTAGCGGTGACATTCATTTATTTCCCCCAGCTGCTGCTCGATATCGACACTCCCCTATTAGGGAGGAGGGGGCGCATTCGGGTACCCTCTCGGGTATGCATGTACCCGCACGGGTACACCGCCACCACCCATTGTGAGTACCTGGCGGGTAGTGGAGTCCAGGTAGTAGTAGCCTAGAGATAATCTCGGCGGTTTTGTGGTGGTTTTGGGTGGTTTTGGTTGTTTCGGATGAAAATAAAAGTTTTAGGGTAGTCTATGGTTGTATTTCCAGTGTTTTGGGTGTGGGATTGATGGAGTTTCAGGGTATTCTAGGCTAGTGAGGGTAGTCAGGGTTGTGCCCCTCCTCCCTTACGTCCATCACCATACTGTTGGATCATGATAAGGCTGGTGCAACCAAATTCACTTCATAGTCATCTTTTGGTACTACATTCAAAGGCTTCCGAAGCTGAGCAAGAGATCTTCCGAAAGTCTGAAGAACAGCTGAAGATATCTACTAAAGGCAAAAGCTGAAGTCAACTGCTGAAGACAACAGCTGAAGCCAACAGCTGAAGATATCTACTGAAGGCAAAAGCTGAAGTCAACTGCTGAAGACAACAGCTGAAGCCAACAGCTGAAGACTATCTTCCGAAGACAAAGTCTGATGAAAGAGCTGAAGACAAAGTCTGAAAGCTTCCGAAGACAAAGTCTGATGAAAGAGCTGAAGACAAAGTCTGAAAGCTTCCGAAGACAAAGTCTGATGAAAGAGCTGAAGACAAAGTCTGAGCTTCCGAAGACAAATCTGCTTCCGAAGACAAAGAAGACTCCAAGCCTCGGAAGAAGCAGTCTTCCGAAGTATAAGTGCCTTCGGAAGAAGTTATTCTTCCGAAGCACTTTATCCTTCGGAAACATTGCTATGTCCAGCAGATAAAAGTATGGTCCCTGACAGTCCGCTGCAGACCTCTGATACAGCATGGCATCTTCCTAAAGAGCCATGTTGTTGACCATACTTTATTCTACTGTTCACCTTTTTATGATAGTACATGTTACCAACTTTAGTTGGTGACAAAAGGTAAGTCAGGGACATGTCCTGACTACCAACTCTCAGGCACAATGTCTGAAAGACCTCACCTAGAGTCTTGTAGTATAGATGTAAGGTTAGAGGTGTCCAGCTGGTATCAAAGTATATCCGGCTGTAGGTAGTATTATATATATCTTCTCCCTGTAACTCTTTATGTAAGCGATTTGAGTCCAAGTGTCTTGTAATCCTTTGAGTTGAGAAGCAATATATAAAAGTACCTTGAAAATTTATCTGCTGTTAAGTTTTCTTACTGCTTGTTACTTGTTATATTGTGATCAACTCTTCATAGACTGCTTGCCGAGTGTTGATTCACAGTGAGTTGAGAGAAAACCACCCGAAATCCGATCCTGCAATTGGTATCAGAGCTCCAGGCTCTTGATTGTGAGATCTTACCATCCTAATCAACCTGTTTTTCACTCCTCACCACAATCCACTCACTCAAATGGCTGCTCTCTCCAAGGCTGATATGGAAACTGGTACCTTGACCAAGTCCCCTATGATCACCCCTGAAGACTTTGACACATGGTGTATCAGGATGGAAGGCTTCATCAAGTGTCAAGACTCAAGGATGTGGGACTCCATTGTCAATGGTCCTTTCATACCAAGCACTACATCTGCCACTGGTAATCGCATCATTCCAAAAGATGTTGATGATTACTCAGAGGAAGATAGGAAGAGAATAGAGCTAGATCAAAGGGCTATGACTTGTCTCCAAACTGCTCTCCCCAACTCCGTCTACAGACGCTTCAAGAAGTGCAAGACAGCTAAAGATTTATGGGAAGCTTTGAAGCTGATGTATGAGGGATCCAAGGAAACTCAAGAGAACAAGAAAGATCTCTTGAAGCAGCAGTTTGAGAACTTTACTTTCAAGGCTGGTGAGACCTTGACTCAACAATACTTCAGGTATGTTGAGCTAGTAGATACTCTGGCGGATATTGGAGTAGCTCTTGAGAACAGAGACATAGTTAGGAAGTTCATGTCCTCTCTTCCTAAGCTATGGACTCACTACTGTGTTGTCATCAAGAGAACTTCGGACCTTAAGACTCTTTCTCTCACAGAGTTGTATGGTATCCTAAGTGCATTTCAGATGGAGATGAACATGCAGAACTCCTCTGACCACTCCAATAACCAACAGAGTTCAGCCCTTCATGTGGTTGAAAGGGAAAGCATGGAACCACAACATCAGTTGCTATGCTACCCTGACAACTCACATACTGGACCCTTCATCACTCTACCTGAGACTCCAAAGTCTCAAAAGGTTCAACACAACTCCTTTCAGGATAGTTGTGCCTTTGTCTCTGGAAGTGGACACTCTGGTGATTTTCAATACTGCTTTGATGATCTTGAGTGCTTCAATCCAGATGATGTGGAGTACATGGACATTGTCCAGCAGATGGCTCTTTTAACTTACAGAGCGAAGAAGTTCTTCAAGAGAACTGGAAGGCAATTCCCTCAAAACCCAGTCAACAGCAAGTTTGGGTTTGATAAGAGCAAAGCAAGGTGCTACAACTGCAACCAACTTGGTCACTTTGCTAGGGAATGCAAGGCTCCCAAGAACAACCCGGGAACCCCACAGGCCTCCACACATCCCACTGCTCCCAAGCATGAAGAAAAGTCAACTGAAACAGCTGCTGTTGCTCAGGAAGTTGACTGGAGCTTCATGGTACAGGATGTGACTCCCGCTCAAGCACTCATGGCCGGAACAGATGATGATCAGGTATATGAACATCTTTGTACTGCTGCCTGTATTGCTAAAGTTAAATTGTATAAGGATTACATTTCGGAAATCAGATCTGAGGTTGAGTCTTTAAATGTGCTAAAATCTGACTTTAAAAGAGCTGAATCTGACTATCAAAGGAAAATTGATGAGTTAGAGAAAACTGTGTCTCTTTTGAAACATGAAAAGACTAACTACAAGACTCAAATCAAAGATCTGATCTCCAAACTTTCTGAAGTTCAAGCCCAGTTAGTCACAGCTGAGGCTCAGGCCAGGAAGCAAGCTATTGCTGAGCAAAGCTTCCAAACTATTCTTGCATCAACCTCCATTCCAAAATGTTTTATCAAAACAAAGAAGGGTTGGGAACCAGTGAAATAGCTCCACCACACTCTTATGAGTCTATTAGACTACCTAGATGTGGTACTGAAGAGCAAGAGGTTCCAACTGCTGACCCTTCTCCATTGGAACTAGAGGATGAAGTAAAAATAGTGGCCTCCACAGGGGAGAAACAGGAGGATACACCCATCTCCACCTGTGATGACCAAATCCTGACCACCAAGGCAAGAAGAAGCAGAGCTAAAGCTGCTAGAAGGACTGCTAAGAAGGTTGCAGAGTCCAAGCTTAAGTTTGACCCTAAGCAAAAGGGTGTCTTCATTTCTGCCGGGTTTCAAGTGGTAGGTACTCCTGATTCAGGAAAGGAGTGTAGTACCAGCACTCCTGTCCTACTGAAGGATCAGAAGTCGAAAGGGAAAGTTGCTGATGAAGAGAAGAAACCCAAGAAACAGCAACCTGCAAGTTCCCAGAAGACTAACATTGCATGCATAATGTGTGGTCTGCACAACCACATGGCTAAAGATTGTTACTACAATCCAGCAAGCACACATTATGCAAATAATGTTAGAAAAGAAGTAGTCAGAGAAGGTTTCTCAGTTGGACCACTTCAAAAGGTCCAAATGATGAAAAAGGGAAAGTTGGTCTCGGAAGCCAAGTTGCTTTCGGAAGAAACTGCTTCTTCCGAAGGGAAAATGGCTTCGGAAGCCAAACCTTCTAAGGTTCGGAAGAACAAGAAGGCTCCCTTGAAACCATCTCAGAAGAAGACTACTTCGGAAGAAAAGGTGGTGAAGGCTTCTTCCGAAAAGAGAGAAGCTTCGGAAGAAGACCATGCTGCAAAAGCTTCAACAAGCTCATCCTCAAAGATCAACCAAAGGATGGATTGGAAGATCAAGGAAGATGCTGCAGCCCAAACCTCTTCTTCAACAATGACCTCTATTGAACCCCATTGCATATCTTTTGGTTCAATTATGTCACTATCTTTGGAAGAGCCCGAGACCTGCAAGGCTTGGGCTTCCAAACAAAACTAACCATCTCATCTTATGTGCAGGGACATCCATTTGACAAGAACAACAATATCTGGATTGTAGATAGTGGATGCTCCAGGCACATGACAGGGAACAGATCTCTCCTTCAACAATTCCAGAACTTTGATGGAGGGCCTGTCCAATTTGGAGGTGAGGCCGGAGGATATATTTCTGGCAGAGGAAGTATATCCAATGGCAGAATAAACATTGACAAAGTTCACTTTGTCAAACAGCTTGAACACAATCTGTTAAGTGTTTCTCAATTCTGTGATCAGAAGCATCAGATGCTTTTCACAGAACATGAGTGCATTATCCTCAAACCAGGGATGACAATTCCTCCGGAATTGGTGCTTCTCAGATCTCCCAGGAAAGGGGATATGTACAAGCTGGATATGAACAATGCTTCTCCTATGGGTGAAGTATCATGCTTTCTTTCCAAAGCTGATAGTGATGAGTCAACACTATGGCATAAACGCATGTGTCATGTGAATTTTAAAACAATGAATAAATTGGCTAAAAATAACTTGGTACATGGTTTGCCTAAAAAGGAATTTTTCTGCAAAGATAACTGTGTTGCATGCCTGAAAGGGAAACAACACAGATCATCTCATAAATCCAAATGTGTTAACTCTATCACTACTCCATTACACTTATTGCACATGGATCTTTTTGGTCCCACAAGTATAATGAGCATTGGAAGGAAATCATACTGCCTTGTGATCGTTGATGATTTTACAAGATTTACATGGGTATTCTTTTTAAGAAGTAAAGATGAAACTGCTGAAACTTTAAAATCTTTTATTCTTAAAATAGAAAATCAAATTGATCACAAGGTTAAGATTATTAGAAGTGATCAAGGGACTGAGTTTAAGAACTTCGTTCTTGACTCATTCTGTGACTCAAAAGGGATTGCCAGACAATATAGTGCTCCCAGAACTCCTCAACAAAACGGTGTTGCTGAGAGGAGGAACAGGACACTTATTGAGGCTGCTCGGACCATGTTAGCTGATTCAAAGCTGCCTCTAACATTCTGGGCAGAGGCAGTCAGCACTGCATGCTATGTGCAGAACAGGGTTCTTGTAGTTAAGCCCCATGGAAAAACCCCTTATGAGTTATGGAACAAGAGGCCACCGTTCATTGGCTTTCTAAGGTCCTTTGGCTGCAGGTGTACCATACTTAACACAAAGGACAACTTGGCAAAGTTTGCTGAGAAGTCGGATGATGCTATCTTTATTGGATACTCTTCTAGCTCCAAAGCTTATAGAGTATACAATATTAAGAATCAACAATTTGAGGAGTCATCCAACATAGTTGTTAATGAGCACACTCCTTGTGTTAGGGGGAATGGACCTGAGTATATCTTTGATTTAGAATTGTTTCCAAACTATTCTAAACCATCTTGTGAGAATGTTTCAGCTGGAACAGGTGCTCAAAGTGATGCTGATGCTGATGCAGGTCAACTATATGAGCTTCCCAGACCTATTCCAAATTCTCCAAGAGCTGAAGGGCAACAAGCTTCAACTATTCACAGATCTGACAGTGTAACTATCTCCAGAAATAGTGAAGCTTCAACAAGTGAATCACTTGATCAACCTCAAAGTTCCTCAGGTGATCCACTACAACACCAGGTTGAGGGAAGTGGTATTCTGAAGGAACAGGCAACTGTTAATACTACTTCACAACCAACCATTGATGATGTTTCTCAATCATTCAATCAGTCCTCATTGAATGACTCTGAAACAGCAGTTGGACAGAGTGATCCAGTTCCTGATCAGAATATGTCTAACCTAGACTTATCTCTGCAATTGGAAGTGATTCCTCGTCTTAGGATTCACAACACTCATCCAACTGAGAACATCATAGGAATGTCTCTGAGGGTGTGAGAACAAGAGGACAAACTCATCATGGGAATGTCTGCTTGTACTCATGCTTCCTGTCTCAGATGGAACCAAAGAAGGTAGAAGATGCCTTAAAGGATAGTAGTTGGGTTGAATCGATGCAGGAGGAGCTGCTTCAATTCAAAAGACAAAAGGTCTGGAATCTATGCCCACTACCATCTGGTCAAGTACCCATAGGCACTAAATGGGTATTCAGGAACAAGAAAGATGATAGAGGCTTGATTATCAAGAACAAGGCAAGACTAGTAGTTCAAGGTACACCCAGGAGGAAGGAATTGATTATACTGATGTCTTTGCACCTGTTGCAAGACTTGAGGCAGTTAGGATCTTCCTTGCTTATGCTGCATCCAAGAACTTCACAGTCTACCAACTTGATGTCAAGTGTGCTTTTCTATATGGGGATATAGATAGGGAAATCTATGTGTGTCAACCTCCAGGATTTGAAGACCCACAGCACCCCAACTATGTGTGCAAGCTGGATAAAGCTCTATATGGGCTGCACCAAGCACCTAGGCTGTGGTATGAGACCTTGTCTCAGTTTCTCCTGAAGAATGGATACACTAGAGGTACCATTGACAAGACTCTTTTCATCAGAAAGAGTGGAGAAGACATTTTGCTTGTACAAGTCTATGTTGATGACATCATATTTGGTTCTTCAAACGACCAAATGTGCAAAGACTTTGAAAGCATTATGAAGCAGAAGTTTGAGATGAGTTCCATGGGAAAAATGGACTTTTTCCTAGGAATCCAGGTGAAACAGATGAAGGAAGGGTTCTTCATAAGTCAATCTAAGTATGTCTCAGACATCTTAGAAAGATTTGAAATGAAGGACTGTAAACCAGCCAAGACACCCATACCCAGAAACCATAATCTTTGCCCTGACCTTGAGGGGGAGGATACTGATCAACATCAGTATAGAGCAATTATTGGTTCTCTGATGTATCTCACTGCAAGTAGACCAGATATCATGTTTGCCACATGCATTTGTGCAAGATATCAGGCTGCTCCAAAGGTGTCTCACCTAGCTGCTGCAAAGAGAATCCTCAGATACCTCAAAGGAGCACCTAAACTAGGTCTCTGGTATCCAAGAAATAGTGATTTCAATCTCTATGGATACTCTGACAGTGACTATGGTGGCTGCAACATTGACAAGAAATCAACATCAGGAGGATGTCAATTTCTTGGTGGAAGGATTATCTCATGGCAATGCAAGAAACAATCCTGTGTCTCTACATCAACTGCTGAAGCTGAATACATTGCTGCTGCTAGCTGCTGTGCTCAACTGCTATGGATTCAAAATCAGATGTTAGACTATGGGTTCAACTTCATGACTACTCCTATCCATATTGACAACAACAGTGCTATCTCCATTACTGAGAATCCGGTGAAGCACTCCAAGACAAAACACATTGATATCAGGTATCATTTCATTAGAGATATTCATGAGAAACAGCTGATAAAGTTAATCAAAGTTGACTCAAATGAACAATATGCTGATTTGTTCACAAAGGCATTTGATGAACAAAGATTTAAGTATCTCATATCAGCAATTGGGATGATAAACATTGAATAACTACCTCTTTTGAAGACCTTTTTAAATGAGTAATGTCTTGTGTCAATACAATTTAAGCCCTGTTACAAAAGATCTTTAAATTATTCCAAGTGTAAATTCCTTCCGAAGAGGAACTAACTCTCGGAAGATATTCTTGAATATCTTCCGAAGCTAAATTCCTCAATGGAAATTTTCTTCTCGGAAGAGTTTTTGGTCTCGGAAGAAGCGATTGATTTTATATCAGATCTACTTCCGAAACTTATACAACTCTCCATTCGGAAAGACAACTTTACCTTCGGAAGCAATGCCTTGCTTCGGAAGATAAAGTGCCTTCAAAGGACAATTTTACCTTCGGAAGCAATATCATGCTTCGGAAGAGAAATTGCCCTCGGAAGAAAATACCTTCGAAATGTTTTACCCTCGGAAGTAAAGGTTTTTATATGTAACGGATATCTTTTGGGCCCCACTCTGTAAAAAGTAAAGATTTTGTTGATATGTCAGATTATTTAAAATTATCCTTGCCGCCAACATCATTTCTCCGCCGTAAACCACCATACCACCCACAGTAACCCCAAAACAGTTACCCTATTACCACCACCATACCACTATTCACCCCTTTTAAATAATCTTGACTTATCAATTTCATCTTCTTTTACCACTTTACAGCCCTAACTGTTCCCTTCACTGTCAAACCTAAATCTCACTCAAAATTTCAAGCTTACCTTTTCTCCAATGGCGCTAAACCCTCAGCACAACCAAGTCGCATTACTTGACTCGTCAAGGGATGCCGACTTCACCCAAATCATCACCTTTCTCACCGAATCCACCTACCTCACTGCACTCACAGTTAACCCAACCGTATACTCCAACCATATGTCAGAATTTTGGAGCAACGGAGAAACTACAGTGCTGAATGGGGTTCGAGTCCTGAGAACCAGAGTTTGTGGCCAAGAGTTGGTCATCAATGAACAGATCATCAGGGAGCATCTCGAGCTTCACGATGATGGGGCTCCTACTGAGTTCCCCAAGGAAGACTTGGAAGGCACCTATATCCTCATGGGATATGGAGGCGATGTCAGCAGGTCCACAGTATACAAGTTCAACTTCTCTTACCATTGGAAGTTCCTGCTGCACATTGTTTTGCACTGCCTCTCCAACAAATCAGGGGGTTGGGATCAAATCCCATATGAACTAGGATGCCTAGTTCATGGGTTGGTGAGAGGCCTCAGATTCAACTACTCACGATTCGTGTTGAACAACCTAATCGCCAATCTCAGCAGGGATACATTCTTCATGTATCCCCGATTTCTTCAACACATAATCAACTGTGAGATGGAACCAAGCAAGCTTGTCTGCGCAGCTGCTCTTCCTGTTCCACACATGAGGCCTACCATCTTCAAGACACTGAAGAAGATGTCCACCAACTTCACTGGACGGTACACTCCATTACCTCCAGAGATGACTGAGCGCATAGCTCCTGGTGACATCCCTGTTCTCCCCACAGGTGATGAACCCACACCAGCAACATCCACCACAATACCAAAACCTTCTTTACCCATCAAAGCCACATATCAGAGACGCCCCAAACGAACCCTTGTTCAATCTACTCTGATTGAACAAGCTCCTTCTGTTCACACCCAAAGGACTAGAGTGGAATCATGGGCTCCCACTCAGTCCGAGGTCACACCATCCTTCACAATTGACCTCAATGTGGGTTTTGAGCCTCCTCAGTCTCAAACCCCTGAGCCCGAACCCCAAGCCTTTAGCCCACAGGGTGAGTCTCTACACTCCCCTGTGCAGCCTTCTAGGGACAGCCCCACCATAGGCTCAATGCCTGTAGACATTGATCAAGGTCCCGGGTCAGTAGGACTAACCACCCTCTCTTTCACTGACCTTTTACTCCGAACTGATGAAGAGATTACATCTCTCCATGGCCATGAAGTTGATCTACAACACCCACTGAGAGATCAACAGAGCCAAGAGGGATCCCTTGTCTCTAGCCCCCATCAGAAGCCTGCTACTGAGGTGAGTCCCACTGATGTGGAGGGGACTCATGTAGACTCAGCTGCCACTACTCAGAGTCTCTCATTGAGCTCTCAGGACAGTGGTAACATAATTAGGACTGAGTCTACGGCAACTTTGCCCATTGACATCTCTGAAAGAGATGACTCTGAGCAAAGGAAACCAGGGTGCCAAGAAACCACATCTGGTGGTGAGAGTGAGCATACTAGGTATGTTATCTCATCTCCCCGTGATTCTTCCTATGAAGATGAGGGAAGTATGCAACTAACACTTCAGTACTTGCTTTCTAAGGTCTCCAACCTGGAATCACAGGTGAAGATCTTAGAATCAAGGACTGCCACTCAGCAACTTGAGATTAACTCTCTCAAGGCTAAACTAGCTGAGAAACAGACGGAGAGGTCTGTTAGGCATGTACCAATCCAGGTCTCAATGACTTCTTCCTCTAGCTCATCTAGCTCTCAAGATGATGCTACCAAAAAGGGGGAGAAAGTTCAGAGACAAACACCTATGGAACCACAGACCCAACTCATTTCCACCCAACAAATCATTACACACCTGAGTCATCTCAATCCTTTCTGGAGATTGACTCAAGGATGCTTCAAGATCTCTACAGACTTTTCACAAAGTTTGTATTGAGATCATCCCTAGAACAGCCCAGCCCCGACACCACACTTGCATACTTTGGGGCTGAGGAGCTTCAAAGACTGACTGCACCTTCTACCACTGTGGAGGAAGTTGGTCAACCTAAGGTCTTCATGGAACCTGAGATTAGCTTCGAAGGGGAAATGGGGACTGATGGCCCAGCAACTAAAACAGATGGGACAGAATCTGCAGCAGTCTCATCTTCCGAAGCTCTAGCTGAGGCTTCCGAAGCTTACATGGAAGCCTCGGAAGAACAAGACAAGTCTTCCGAGGCCGAAATAGAAGCTGCGGAAGGCTATTTCAGATGTCCGAGGAACTGACCATCACAGATGTCATTGCTGAAATTGCATCTGAGGTGAGCAGGGAGGACATTTCTGATATACCTCCAACCCAAGCACCAGCTGAACTTCTCTCTCAATCACAACCCTCCATCCAAGAACCACCACAGTCAAGCACAATCAAAGACAAAGGCAAAAGAAAGTTGACTGCGGAAGAGCTTCAGGAGGAGGAGAAATTGAGAAGGCCAAAAAGAAAGGTCGGTTTCCTACTGAGAAGCTGTTAGCTGCTAGTTCTAAGGCAGCTGCAGCCAATCAGGAAGAAATCAACCTAAAGAGAAGAACAGCACTCATTGACCAGCTCATCAGCCTAGGAGCTGTCAATGAGGAAATACTCCTGCTACCACTAGAGGAGTTGGTGACTTTGGAGAGGTCAACCAGGCTACAACAAGAAAGGGAAGCCAGGTTGGCCTTGGAGAAGGCAGAAGAAGAGCAGAGGGAGGCAGCCCTGAAGCTGAGAGAGGAGAGGATCAAATTCCTACTCTCAAGAGGCTTCAGTCTTCCTGAACTGTCTCCACATGATGATGATATGATCCTGCTGCTCCACAACAAAGAGCAGGATCAAATGGAGAAGGAAAGGAAGAAGGCTGCTAGGGAGAAGTTGAAGGTGAAGAGGAAGAGGGAGGAAGAGAAGGAGGTCACTGCTGCCAAGAAGTCAACTGACAAAGCCTGGATGAAGGACTACCTCCGGGCTCATGGCTTCTCTGGTAGGCAGGTGGGACCTATGTCCGAAAGGACACTCCAGCGGATAGTCAGTGAAATAAAGCTGACATCCGTTTGGGGAAGAAAAGGGAGATGTATAGGAGGGTAAAGGGAACGGTCTCACCCCAGCCACTCAACCACAGCCACAACCCACACCAGAACCAACCCCTTTTCCCATTAAACCCGAACCCACTGATGAAACCTTCACCCCTCAACCCACAACTCTACCCAAACCTACCACATCACCTCAACCACCCAAACTACCCATCCTAAAACCCAAGACTCAACCCAAAACCACTAAACCTAAGCCTACCCAACAACAACCAAGACCATCCCCTCAGCCTCCTAAACATCTCTCCTTTGAGGAATAAGGAGTTCAAGACAAGGCTCATCAATTGCACTACCTTGAGCAGTATCTCCTGTGAGGGAGAGCTTATCAACATCACCTATGTTGATAACTCTTCAAGCTCCCTCACCCTAGGCCAATTTCTTGAATTGCCTAGAGACACCTTGGGCCAGGCTGCAAGACTTCTTGGTCTCAACTCCGATACCCTCAATGCTGAGGAGAAGAGACTAAGAAGAAGACTGGTGACTCTGCTGGATACCAGGAAAGAGGACAGGATTTCTGGTCAATCTCCTGGACCTAGAAATGCAATAATCCAGTGGAGGTTCGATGAACCTTCTCACAACTTTGTTGTGGAAAGGGAGAATGGTGAAACCAACAGGCTTAATGCCACTTCTCTACTGCATCTCAGCAGATTTGATCTTGCTGAGCTTGCAGAGAAGCCATTCTCCAATCCCTCCAACTCTGAGACTGCTGCACACATCAGAAATCACATCAGCGGTCTCCACTTGGCTGAACGAAGTAGAAGAGCCAAGATTGAAGAAGAGTTGAAGCTGAAAAGAGTGGAAGACAAGGAAAGATCAACCACCAAAGGCACAGCCTTTCTACAGATGGTGGAAGGTCCCTGAATTGGAACCAATAGTTCGATGGGAATATGACTATACTTCCCATCAACTAACTCTTTTCAGAGGGCCACAACAGAGGGTACACATAATCCAAGGTGACAGAGTAGAGGTTCTGTCCACCAAAGATTTGTACAAGATTCTCAGCATCACAGCAGGAAAGAATGAAGACACTGATAAACACCTGCTTTCCTTGGTGCTGAGAGCTTTGAGAAGAAGAGAGAAGTGAAGTTTTGGTAGCATCAGCCTAGGGGGAGTTTGTTGGATCATGATAAGACTGGTGCAACCAAATTCACTTCATAGTCATCTTTTGGTACTACATTCAAAGGCTTCCGAAGCTGAGCAAGAGATCTTCCGAAAGTCTGAAGAACAGCTGAAGATATCTACTGAAGGCAAAAGCTGAAGTCAACTGCTGAAGACAACAGCTGAAGCCAACAGCTGAAGATATCTACTGAAGGCAAAAGCTGAAGTCAACTGCTGAAGACAACAGCTGAAGCCAACAGCTGAAGACTATCTTCTGAAGACAAAGTCTGATGAAAGAGCTGAAGACAAAGTCTGAAAGCTTCCGAAGACAAAGTCTGATGAAAGAGCTGAAGACAAAGTCTGAAAGCTTCCGAAACAAAGTCTGATGAAAGAGCTGAAGACAAAGTCTGAGCTTTCGAAGACAAAGTCTGCTTCCGAAGACAAAGAAGACTCCAAGCCTCGGAAGAAGCAGTCTTCCGAAGTATAAGTGCCTTCGGAAGAAGTTATTCTTCCGAAGCACTTTATCCTTCGGAAACATTGCTATGTCCAGCAGATAAAAGTATGGTCCCTGACAGTCCGCTGCAGACCTCTGATACAGCATGGCATCTTCCTAAAGAGCCATATTGTTGACCATACTTTATTCTACTGTTCACCTTTTTATGATAGTACATGTTACCAACTTTAGTTGGTGACAAAAGGTAAGTCAGGGACATGTCCTGACTACCAACTCTCAGGCACAATGTCTGAAAGACCTCACCTAGAGTCTTGTAGTATAGATGTAAGGTTAGAGGTGTCCAGCTGGTATCAAAGTATATCCGGCTGTAGGTAGTATTATATATATCTTCTCCCTGTAACTCTTTATGTAAGCGATTTGAGTCCAAGTGTCTTGTAATCCTTTGAGTTGAGAAGCAATATATAAAAGTATCTTGAAAATTTATCTGCTGTTAAGTTTTCTTACTGCTTGATACTTGTTATATTGTGATCAACTCTTCATAGACTGCTTGCCGAGTGTTGATTCACAGTGAGTTGAGAGAAAGACCACCCGAAATCCGATCCTGCACATACCATGCACACCAGTTTGACCGCCATCAGCCACCTTCACCCTCCACAGCACGATCTACCACCAGATTCAACCGCAACCACCATTGTGGGATTTTTTTGCTTTTTATTTGAATTTGTGGTATGTGTCGATGTGTATATATATTTTTATATGAAAAATAACACAATTTGTTTTAATAAAAGAATCGATTATCACCTTTAGGCTAACTGCAAACACAATAGGCAAGTGCACCTATCGTATAATTGTATAGTTTGAGTTAAGAACTGACTATCTATCCGCGGATACAATGGCTCCCAATACTAAAACATCATCACTATTTAACCAATCCATTGAGTTTGGATTTGTAAGTATTAAAATAACTAAAATGATTAGTAAGTTAAACTAACATTTCAAGAAAGTAAAGATAAAGATACACAATCAATTAAAGATACCACTTAGACTTTGATTCCACTTAGCATAGAATTAACACTAGCTCAAACTCAAGGTGGGACCATGTTTAGACATGATAAATGAACGTAGCCTAAACCCCCGTCGGGGATATCTATACATATAACCATTTGAAAAGCTATAACAAGAAATAAACAATAGCCACATAAAGTTATGCCATGAGAAACTAATGATACAATCATGTCAATGTTAAAGATGAATTAAACTCGTATTAGGGTTACCTAATTCCATAATCTTTTGGAAAAGTTAACATGATAAACACATGATAACCACCTCAACGTACGTAAAAAAGACAAAACTATAACTGCTCTTTAACTCATGAACATCTAATCACGATTACAAAATCAATTCATAACCAATAACAAGATAAATTCATGACATACACCATGGTTTTCTCAAAGATAAGCATAAGGATACACATTTACCCAATTTTACTAAACCCCTAACGTTCATTCACCGTTCTTAGTCAAATGTCACAAAGTTACACATAAAAATTAGGATCATATGCATAAGTCTTAAAAGAACACGAGGTTTTCCAACATAACATGCTTACAACACCCATAAGGTTTAACATTTTGTCAAACTAGAACAAATACACATAATCATTAAATAATAATCAAGTTACATCATGACATTAACATAAACAACAACAAGAATCATGTACATGTTGTTAGATCATGCTAAGTTTCATCTAATTCAAGTGATAGTAAGATCTTAGCCCATATGACTTACAAAAACACACCCAAACTCAAAAACATGAAATAACTCATAGTAAATGTAGGGGAATTCAAACTAATTTAGAGTGGGAATGGGGTGGATGATGCTAGATCCTTCTTGAAAGTGTGAAATGTTCAATCTTTGCCTTCAAATCTCCTAAAAATTATTGAGAATGCTCAAAATCACCTAAGGGTGTGAGGGAGGTTAGAGTTTGAGAGAAGATCAAAGTTTTGTTGGAAATGAGGTGTGTTAGGGTTATAAACCCTTTTATGTTCGAAAATGAGGTGTGTTAGGGTTTAACATTTTGTCAAACTAGAACAAATACACACAATCATTAAATAATAATCAAGTTACATCATGACATTAACATAAACAACAACAAGAATCATGTACATGTTGTTAGATCATGCTAAGTTTCATCTAATTCAAGTGATAGTAAGATCTTAGCCCATATGACTTACAAAAACACACCCAAACTCAAAAACATGAAATAACTCATAGTAAATGTAGGGGAATTCAAACTAATTTAGAGTGGGAATGGGGTGGATGATGCTAGATCCTTCTTGAAAGTGTGAAATGTTCAATCTTTGCCTTCAAATCTCCTAAAAATTATTGAGAATGCTCAAAATCACCTAAGGGTGTGAGGGAGGTTAGAGTTTGAGAGAAGATCAAAGTTTTGTTGGAAATGAGGTGTGTTAGGGTTATAAACCCTTTTATGTTCGAATATGGCCATTCTGAAGCGATATGACTATATTCCGCTTTAGAAATAAGCTATTAGAAGTTTGACAACTTTTTGGGCATATTCAGTCTCGATATGGTTATATTAGAAACATTTTTCCTTTTGAACTTCTTCAAATCTTGGTTTCTCTTCACAAAAATCATCGCGCTTCATCCGACAACTATAAAATTCAAATAAAACACAATAAGTGTCTAAATTATAAATTTTATAACAAAAAAATACTTAGAATGCAAAGAAATATATATTATAAACATATATAATTTTAACATATCAATTTGATTGATAAAGTTTGGTGGAAGGTATGCTAAAAAAAGAATAATTTCATATAAAAAATCTTGATCATTGTGTACGAGAATTCTGTTTGCATTCTGTTAGATTCGCACCATGGTGAATCTAAATGAAAACTTGAAGAAGCTCAAGCAACAAACAAGAAAACAATAAAAATTCATCTGAATCACCTAAACAAGATCATATGATGTTAGAGCAAGAAGAGGTCAAAGCACTGATAGCTATAGCCTTGTCTTGATTAAGTTTTTGAACATAATAATGTCACATTTCTAACCGTTTTTCCCTTAGATCTTCAATTTTTTCATATGCTATCATGTAAATTGTATTTATAATATTGTAGGTTGCTTTGGTTATGTTCATTGTATTTAATCGTCATTAGGAAAGGGTATTAGCCTACAAATCACTAAAAAAGTTAACTGTTGATACAAAAGTTGCTTAATTAATAACAAAATATTCATTAAGTTTTTTATTGCTTTGCTGTTATCTGAATGTTGGGTGATAGTTGTTGTGATTTGTCATGTGTTCGTACCTGCTGTCTTAGCTTAACCCATATTTTATTTGCATATTGTGGCTAACTTTAATAGTTACTGAATTCCTTTAAGAATATCAATCAAGTGGAAACAAATTATGTGTGGAGATCTATTATTTAAGATTCCTAAACTAAGACTTAAGACATCCTGATATTAGTATTTCATCATCAAATGCATCTTTCTTCAATAAAATTACAGTGGTGTTAATTTGCTTGGTTGCTATGGATCCTCTTTGGAGAAGGTGAAATGAATACTAATTCATGAAACTAGGATAAATGTTAATTTTAGATTACCGTTTGTACCGGTAAAGTCTTACTTAGGAGTGTTTTGGCCTTTCAAAATGCACAGTCTCTTGGGAGTTTCATTGCTATATTCATTTGTTTCATTCGGAGAGTGATTGTCATTTTTTTAGTTCATCTTAATGTCATTTTTGAGATGGTCCCTATTATCTTAGGTTTTGCTCTAATTCGCTAGTGCTCATTATTGACTTCTCTCTGTCCCATATTTTTGTCTACACGAGGCTAGCATCCGTGGCGGCATCCGTGGCGGCATCCTTGGCGGCAACCGTGGCGGCAACCGTGGCGGCATCCGTGGCGGCAACCGTGGCGGCAACCGTGGCGGCAAACGTGGCCGCAACCGTGGCGGCAGCCGCAACCGTGGCGGCAGCCGCAACCGTGGCGGCAGCCGCAACCGTGGCGGCAGCCGCAACCGTGGCGGCAACCGTGGCGGCAACCGTGGCGGCAACCGTGGCGGCAACAGTGGCGGCAACAGTGGCGGCGACAGTGGCGGCGACGACAGACGCGACGACAGACGCGGCGACAGAAGCGGCGACAGAAGCGGCGACAGTAGCGGCGACAGAAGCGGCGACAGAAGCGGCGACAGTAGCGGCGACAGTAGCGGCTACAGTAGCGGCGACAGTAGCGGCGACAGAAGCGGCAACAGAAGCGGCAACAGAAGCGGCAACAGAAGCGGCAACAGAAGCGGCAACAGAAGCGGCAACAGAAGCGGCAACAGAAGCGGCAACAGAAGCGGCAACAGTAGCGGCAACAGAAGCGGCAACAGTAGCGGCAACAGTAGCGGCAACAGTAGCGGCAACAGTAGCGGCAACAGTAGCGGCAACTGTAGCGGCAACTGTAGCGGCAACTGTAGCGGCAACTGTAGCGGCAACTGTAGCGGCAACAGTAGCGGCAACAGTAGCGGCAACAATAGCGGCAACAGTAGCGGCAACAGTAGCGGCAACAGTAAGAACAACAGTAAGAACAACAGTAAGAACAACAGTAAGAACAACAGTAAGAACAACAGTAAGAACAACAGTAATAACAACAATAATAACAACAGTAATAACAACAGTAATAACAACAGTAATAACAACAGTAATAACAACAGTAATAACAACAGTAATAACAACAGTAATAACAATAATAATAATAATAATAAATCATTCAAGTTTTCTCATACACTCTCATCATACTGCTTCCTGCTCCTACATCTCCCGTGCTAGAATCGACTTAGCTTTGACTTTGACTTTGAATACTTCCTTGACCAGTGTGTGGACCGTGTAGTAGCTGCCACTGGCTGGACCGCTCCATCAAGATATCCCTTGACATATCGGAGCTATTTGTTTCTTAACGGATACATGACATACGGGGCAAGTCGTTCGCTTTTTTAGCCACATATCTATGCAAGAAAGATGATAATTATCCCACATTTTGGCATGATTATTTTCACCTCTTTCTCTTGGTATTCACCTAAACATATTGTGCACCTGCCTTATAAAAAAAAAAGTTAACTAGACGTGAAATGTTGCTTTTGTGGGTTCTAACAGCTAAAGAATTAGCGCGACTGTGGGTTAAGTGACCAGCATATGAACTACTATAATAGATTGTTATCTTTTTATACAAAAAATTACTACAGTCTTGATGACTAACTTTTTGTAACTTGACACCTTAAAACAAAAATTCTAGATGCTTTAGTAACATGTCGCTTTGTTTTTGTTGCTTGCATCTTGCGGTTCGTAATGGTGATGAGTGTATGTTGCTTCTTAGCTTAGAGCCTTCGGCTTTGTTAATATTTGGTGACATTGCAGGTCCTTTTTCTTGTGGGTCTATATTTAAAGAATAGAAGTGGTAGTTTTGAGTTATTTACTGTACTAATTGCATATATTTGATGCTGCTCTTGTTGTCAACATTAACATTCACAAAGCTTGAAATCACTTTTTTGTTCTCAACTCCAAAGGCACTATCAGCAAATCTACAATGTATAATAGCCTTTATAAGGTTACTTTATGCACCTCATACACATACAGAGTTCCACAGTGAGCTTCAGACTCTAGACGATAAAATACCAAACCCACAAGTAATTTGTACGTATTTCAAATCAGCGGCATGACGTGGGCAGGTTAACTAGTTATATAATGGTTTATGTTTTATTGATTAGCATATGATACAATAGAAAAAGATACTTAATCAGGTGCTTTGAAAAAGAATGGGTGAGGTAAAGTGGGCTTACAAATATATTAAAGAATAAAAAAGATATATTTATATATAAAAAACTTGAATCTAATGAATTAGGGATACTAATTTTAATAAACAAACGAGTTACTCATAATATAATCAACCTAAGCAAGAGATCAAAACTAAAATTAAATACCAATGTTCCACTACACATATTCTCATGAAAACACTCGCATAATTACAAACAATATCAACACATTATTATGATCTTTTAACACACAACCAAACCACATAGAGCTTATAATAATTCCCACCTCACCCAAAGCACTGGTCACCCGGAACCGGCACCGGACCGGGGATCGAACCCTGGTCATAAAACTGCAGCCCAAACACCACAAGGATCCCCACCAACGTCAAGTACGACACCCCTTCAACCGCACCCAACAGCCCAAACGGGCCATTGGGCAGACCCGACCCGGTTTTCGCCTTGGTGTACAACGACCACCCCACGATCCCCACCACCACCAGGTAGCTGACTCCTTCTAATGCACCGATGGAGCCTCCGGGGCCCGGTGGCAGCCCGCAGCCTGTGGTCTTGAGGGTGTAGAGAGACCACCCGATGACTGGTGTGGCGATTAGCCCACCGGCTATTGCGAGCTTTTCTGTGAGTGATGTGGTGGTGGAGAGCTGGTCGTCGGGTTGCTTTGCCTTGGATGTGACGGTGAGACGACGGTGGTGGTGGTGGTGGCGGTGGTGGCGGTGGTGGCGGTGGTGGCGGTGGTGGCATTGGGTGGTGTAGGGTGGTGTGGTGGAAGGAGATCGAAGGAGCATTGTGGAGAGATGCATTGTGGAAACTAGAAAGAGATAAGGGGGTTTGTGGGATATGTGAATTGTGATGAACGGTAGGAATGTGTGGCATCGGATAGAATAAACTTTATTTAGTATTACCTGACTCGTTAACCCCGGCATA
Source organism: Flaveria linearis (assembly GCA_024085815.1). Classification (NCBI taxonomy): domain Eukaryota; kingdom Viridiplantae; phylum Streptophyta; class Magnoliopsida; order Asterales; family Asteraceae; genus Flaveria; species Flaveria linearis. The sequence continues at coordinate 34,553,500 of CM044012.1, forward strand.
TAACGGTTTAACCCACAAACATTACACAAAGCAATTGACTTACGGTGCAAAGCCAAACCAAAGAAAAGAATTCAAACTACTATCTTAGTCATCATAGTTATGAGCTGATGACCTCAAAATGTTTATTTAATAAGATCAAATATGGGTCTTGTTTAAAGCATCATGTAATCTATCTGTAGACTACCTTAAGATTATTATTTTTTAATTTTTTTCATCCAATATAATATATTTGTTTTTTTCTTTTTTGTTTTTGAAGAAAATGATTTGTATATTTTTTAACGTATTTTCAATAATGTTTACCGTTTTTATCTGTGATATTATAGCGTAAAAGGTCGTTCGAGAAAACAAAAAAAAATCTATCAAGCGTAAAGAATTAATAAGATTTATGTCGAGCGTATGAATCAAATTATCACCTCACTAAACGATCAACTAAACTTTGTTAGAACACTACCAATCAAATCCAAACGATCCAAGATATAATTATACCTTAAGGAGCCTTGTATAAGGGTGTGAGGGGTGCAAACCTCTCATCAAAGTCGCTACTTTAGAATTCCACCATTCCTGCATTGCTACATTATTTTTATATGATGTTTGTCAATATCTGAATCAGTCTTTAATGGTTAAGATGTCTAAATGGTTTAACAATTAATGGTTCAAACTGTTTATTTCGTGAGCAAATGACTGAATGATTCAGACATTTGCCTCTGAATGGTTAAGTATTATACCAATATTGAATGGTTAAAAGGTCTAATGGTGAATGGTTAAGACCTCTTATCTAAATTGGTCAGACATTTGTCTTTGAATAGTTAAGCGATATATATACTAGCTTTTAATGATTCAGACATCTTAATGATTCAGACATCTTAATGATTCAGACATCTTAATGATTCAACACTTAATGATTTGGACATCTTATTGGTTGAGCACTTAACTATTCATAAATTACCAAACAACCCCTTAGTTTTAATTTTTCTAAAACACCAAAATCACAAGCAATGAAACTTTAAAAATACCCTAGAGCAGTTTCTTATTTTTAAATAACCATATATTCAAAATCTACTAATAAAACTACACTTTCAATAAAATATAAACATTACATAATTGAAATAACTAAAAACAAATGAAAATAATAATAACTAGGAGTGTTCCCCACGCGCATTACACGTGGAACTCCTTGGCTTGTCTCTTTAACTGGTTCAGTTTGCTCTTTAGCGGTGTTGTGCTACATCGCAACCATATCTTGACAACCGACACCCAACAACAATGTTGTGACTTCATCAAAAAAGACTGTCTTTGTTGTGCAGCTCTCCTCTATGATTGTGGCAATTGATTTCTGTAGATGCTAATGTCCTGGTTATTATAACTATAAGAAAAAATGTTATACAGTAAATGAATCACATATGATAAATTTACATGTGAGATGATTTTCCAACAACTTTGTATCTAGGACATGATAGAAAAGAAGCAGTCAAGTAAGCTTTATTTCTGCATCTTAAACAGGGGACGCAATACCAATTTCGGTTAGCGCCAGCTTCGATTCAATTTATGTGATACATGCTAAGCAAGGTGTGCAGCTATCTGCATATGCACATAATTATTTATAGTTATTATACGTTATATAAAAGAGAATTTTTTTAAAGTAATGAGTTAATGTCTAGTAGCATTACCATATACATTTCCTTTGGCTAATAGATCATCTCACAATGATATGAGAAACAATTTGTACAATGGAGTATAAATTAGTATCATACCTGTGTCACATGACTCGGTATTAAAAGTTAATTTGATCCACCCAACAGCTACTGTTGTAGTAAAAATCAATTAGGATCTAATAAATCAAAACAAATGAACAATACAACTTTTAAATCTAGTGTAACGCAAGCACCCTTTACAAATCTACAAACAATTTTGGAGCCAGTAAAGTAAAACCGATATAAATTCATCGGCATGTCAAACTCGTATAAAAGAAAATCTAGACTCCAATGAGTAGAAATAAATACCTCGTGGTAAACAACACAACATGCAACCATCTAAAAGGTAACCACCCAAATACGAAGCACAACGCAAACGGCACTTAGTAGAAAAGGATATGTGGCATTATCATATGTGTGCATAAGGATGTAAAATGCATGTTCGAAACCTATCAGTCACAAATAAAGAGCATCATATTGATATCTACTTGAGCTTCAGGTCAGTAAATGCATGTGATTGAAACCAATAAGGGGATTTGTATTGTACTTTTGGTTTGTTTACATAAGGGAACTCATGCCCAACCTAGTGGACCCTAGAGATATCCATCAAAACAAAACATATATTCGAAACCATAAAAAAATCCATTTTATTTCTTTCTAATGCAGTGTGCAGATCAATTTAAAAGGAAACCTTAAGTTACAACCAAAAGGAACTGTACATTTACGCGAGTTGGAACAAAGGAAAACGTAACACATACGTATAAAGAAAACCCTATGAATCTATAACCACAAGCTAACATGCCTAAAGAAATTGAAGACGGTGAGCAGATTACATATATGAGCCGCATCATAGGGTATATTTTTCAAGAGGAAAAATTATCAAAATGATCAATTGACCAACCCAGTTTACCCAAATAACCATTGATAAAAAAAATACGAAAATGGACCGTTGACTTTGACCCTCGCCCACCGGCGAGGAAAAGTCATGAACCCTCGCCCACGTCACCCAATATTTCCTCGCCCACGTGTCCAATATCTCGCCCATGTGTATATTCAGTTTACTTTGAAAAATAATAATAATAAACGGCGAGGAGTAGGTGAGGGATTTGACCTGCTCCTCGCCCACGTTAGCGAGGGATGCATCCTTTCAGCGAGGGATTTGACAGGTCCCTCGCCTACATCAGCGGGCAAGCCAACGAGGGGTGCGAGGTACGAGGCGAGGGGCAGGAGAATTTAGGCGAGGGATGTGACTAGGCGAGGACTGACGGCGAGGGATGTGACTAGCTACCCTCGCCCACATCAGGTACAAAGTCCACGCACGTTCCCCTATGTGACACCCTACACATATCCCACATCGGCCGTGGACAGGAGAGATTCCTGGTTCATAAGGAATGTCTGGCCTCTAACATCAACAACGCGTTTTGGGCGTATTGGCTGCGGATGAGAGGAGAACTCCACAGTTAAGCGTGGGCGAAGCGGACAATATTGTTGATGTGAGAGGCCGGGTGTGACAGATTGGTATCAGAGCATTAGTTATAGCGAACTAAAATGGACTTGCATCTCATTTGCATTGCATTTTAGACTATAGCTGGATTTGCATTAGTTACACACACATAGATTTCTAAGCTATGTTTACTTAATTTAGTTGCCTGAAAACTTTTGCCTTAACATATCTCTGTGCTGTGAGTCACGGGAGGGTTTGAGTGCCTAATTCAAGTGATTTCAAACTCCAAAACCTCGATTGTTATTAATGGTTTCAAAGTCTCGTCAAAGTCTGTGTCTTACAACTTGAATACATGCAATGCTGGAAGAGTAAGATGCCTGTATCTCGAGGTGTTCTGTCTAGGCAAGGTATTCGCATATATCCAAATCAACCGATGGACCTGTTTACCTTACCTGGGAACCCTTGGGATGAGTATCTGCTTATAGGTACGCATGTCTTCAACAAAGTTGTGATTGACCTAATACTTTGATTAGTCAACGTACTCGCTTTGATTCACGAATCAAACGAATACACTCGAAACATCTCATTGTCGTGTTGAATAATTCTTGTCCTTGATTTCGTTTTCCTGATTTAAACTATCCAAGATTTGAACATCACGGCAAACTCTATCGTACTCGTTTCTACTTCCAACATGCCCTATCATCTTCGCTAATCTTAACAGATAGCACTCGGTACTTGACAAGGTATGTTATCACAAATGGGAGGAACCATGAATGACCATGCAAAGCAAATTAGAATTACGGGTGCACACGTAATTGTAATTTGTCGTGCATGAGAATTCTGGTAACTCTATTAGGTGATAACAGTCATAGTCAGTACAAAATTTTCGTTTCTATACATGGACACATAAAGTCTCGGTTCTCATGAAACCTCACTATCGATATGCAAACAAATCCTTCATTTCTACTAGTATGAAACAGATTATTGTTATCAATAGTTATTAATCGATAGTGACTGTCATGTATTGTGAATACGTAGAATCATGTCTGGTCGAAGAGTTGGACGCCCACGTAGACAAGAAAACATTAATCTAACACAAGCTGAACTCGATGCCATCATAAATGAGCGTGTTGCTGAAGCGCTCGAGGCGTTCGAACAGACCAGGAACCAAAATCAAAATAACAATATCAACCAGAACCAAAACCAAGGAGGTAAACCTCTGTCAAATAGATCTTTTGGATCAAATCCTTGATACTCTACGTAACAATCCTTAAATCATTAATATGTATCCACTCATTCCAGGTCAAGCAGTCTGCACTTTCAAGATGTTCATGGACTGCAAACCTCATATCTTCAAAGGCTCCGAAGGTGTTGTTACCCTCCTTCGTTGGATTGAGAAACTGGAATCCGCCTTTGCAATGTGTAACTGTCCAGCAGAAAACCGTGTCAAGTATGCTTCCGGCACTTTGGAAGGACCAGCTTTGACATGGTGGAACTCACAGGTCCAAACCTTAGGACTTGATACTGCTAACAGTATGCCTTGGGAGGACTTCAAGATTTTAATGAAAGAAGAGTACTGCCCCAGGAGCGAAGTCCAGAAACTGGAGGCAGAATTTTGGAATTTAAAGATGGTTGGTTCAGACATTGAGGAGTACACGACTCGTTCGCACGAGTTGGCTGCATTATGTCCTCAGATGGTGACTCCGGCCTACAAACGGATCGAAAAATACATTGATGGTCTAGCTCCTCAGATCCAGGCTAGTGTGATGGCTGCTGATCCTGTCACTATTCAGCAGGCCATCCGACTGGCTCATAAACTCACTGACCAGGCAGTGGCGCAGGGCACCTTGCCTAAACGTGGCGTTGCTTCTGGTTCTTCTGATCACAAAAGAAAATGGGACGGCAATAACAACAACAAGTCTTCAAGCTCCAACAACACCCAACAACAACAGACCAAAAAGTTTGACCCTTCAAGAAGCTTCAACAATCAGAACCACAACAATTATGGCCAGGGATCGAGTAGCTACGCGGGCAGGTATCCAAAATGCAACAAGTGTAACTTCCACCACCATGGCCAGTGTGACCGCATCCGTTGTCTAAGGTGTGGAAAGATGGGTCATGCTGCCAAAGATTACAGGAGCGAGCTGATGACTCAGCAACAACCTCAACAACAACGCCAGGGCGGAGCGACTAGGAGTTGTTTTGAGTGTGGTAAGGAGGGTCATTACCGGAAGGATTGCCCGAAGCTGAAGAGTGGAAACAAGGATAATAACGGAGGCAATGCCAAGGGTCGCGCATTCGTGATCGGTTCCGGCGAGGCAAGGGATGACCAGAATGTGGTTACTGGTACGTTTCCCCTGAATGGTTGTTTTGCTTCTATACTATTTGATACTGGAGCCGATAGGAGTTTCATATCCTTAAAGTTCTGTAGTCTTCTAAGTGATATTGCTTCTGCCTTAGAATCCAAATATACCGTAGAATTGGCTGACGGTAAACAAATCCATGTAACACACATTCTTAGAGATTGTAAGATAGAACTCGCTGGTCATACTTTCGCTATAGATCTTATGCCTGTTACACTAGGAAGTTTCGACGTTGTGGTAGGCATGGATTGGCTCTCTAATAAACAAGCAGAAGTCATATGTCACGAGAAGATCATACGAATCCCTGTTGGTGATGAAATTCTTACAGTCCAAGGCGATAGGAGTGGTGCAGTAATGGGTATTATCTCTTACATGAAGGCGCAAAAGTTGTTACAAAAAGGGCGTGTGGCTATTCTGGCACTCGTCACCGACAAGCAGTCCGAGGAAAAGAAAATAGAAGACATTCCCGTGGTAAGAGATTTTCCAGAGGTGTTTCCAGAGGATCTTCCTGGACTACCACCTCATCGCCAAGTGGAATTTCAAATCGAACTGACTCCCGGTACAGCCCCGATTGCTAGAGCACCTTATCGATTAGCACCAAACGAATTACAGGAGTTGTCATCACAACTTCAGGAGCTTTTAGATAAGGGCTTTACCCGACCTAGCTCATCACCTTGGGGAGCCCCTGTTCTCTTTGTTAAGAAGAAGGACGACACTTTCCGAATGTGCATCGATTATAGAGAATTAAACAAAGTCACAGTCAAGAACCGATATCCTCTACCTCGTATCAACGACTTGTTTGATCAGCTTCAGGGATCAAGCTATTATTCGAAGATCGACTTGAGGTCTGGTTATCATCAACTCCGAGTTCGTGAGGAGGACATCTCCAAAACCGCATTCCGTACTCGTTATGGTCATTATGAGTTCTTGGTCATGCCTTTTGGGTTGACTAATGCACCTGCGGTATTCATGGACCTCATGAATCGCGTGTGCAAACCCTATCTCGATCAGTTTGTTATTGTGTTTATCGATGACATACTGATATACTCTAAGACCAAGGAGGACCATGAAGAGCATCTACGATTGATCTTGGAATTGTTGAAGAATGAGCAACTGTACGCCAAATTCTCTAAGTGTGACTTTTGGATACGTGAAGTGCAATTCCTAGGTCATGTTGTTAATGAGAAGGGAATACATGTTGATCCTGCCAAGATTGTGGCGATAAAGAATTGGGCTACACCTAAGACACCGACTGAGATAAGGCAATTCCTGGGGTTAGCAGGATATTACCGACGATTCATAGAGGGATTCTCTAAGATTGCACAACCTCTCACCGCTTTAACCCACAAAGGAACGACATACAAATGGGGTGAAAGTCAAGAGGCGGCTTTTCAGCTATTGAAACAGAAACTCTGTAGTGCACCGATATTGGCACTACCAGAGGGGACAGATGATTTCGTGGTGTATTGTGACGCATCCATTCAAGGATTGGGTTGTGTCCTGATGCAACGCGACAAGGTGATAGCTTACGCCTCGAGACAACTGAAGGTTCACGAGAAGAACTATACCACCCATGACCTGGAATTGGGTGCAGTGATTTTTGCCTTGAAGATTTGGAGACATTACTTGTACGGTACCAGATGCACCATTTACACCGATCACAAGAGTCTCCAGCACATCTTTGAACAGAAAGAGCTGAACATGAGACAACGTCGTTGGGTCGAATTGTTGAACGACTACGACTGTGCGATCAAGTATCATCCGGGTAAGGCTAATGTGGTAGCCGATGCCCTTAGTCGTAAGGAAACCCTAAAGCCTCGTCGGGTGCGCGCATTACAAATGACTATCCACTCTGACCTACCAGTGCAAATCAAAGCTGCTCAATCTGAGGCCTTGAAGACGGAGAATCTCAAAGTGGAATCCATGCGAGGCATGGAGAAACAGTTGGAGATTAAAACTGATGGAATCCGTTATTTTATGAAACGGATCTAGGTACCACAGCACGGGAATTTGCGAGAGCTGATAATGGATGAAGCTCATAAGTCACGTTACTCTATTCATCCAGGTTCAGACAAGATGTATCAGGACCTGAAAGAATTGTACTGGTGGCTGAAAATGAAAGCGGAGATAGCCACATACGTAAGCAGATGCTTAACTTGTTCCAAGGTTAAGGTGGAATACCAGAGACCATCCGGTTTACTTCAACAACCGGAAATTCCAGTGTGGAAATGGGAGCAGATCTCCATGGACTTTATCACGAAGTTACCTAGGACTCCCAGCGGATGCGATACCATCTGGGTTATAGTAGATCGCTTAACGAAATCCGCACACTTTCTGGCAATCCGAGAGACTGATCGAATGGAGAAGCTGACACGTATCTATTTAAGGGAAATAGTCTCTCGGCATGGCGTGCCGATATCTATCATTTCTGATCATGACGCTCGGTTCACTTCTCATTTCTGGCAGTCATTACAACGATCATTGGGAACACGGCTTGATATGAGTACCGCGTATCACCCGCAAACCGATGGTCAAAGTGAGCGTACGATCCAGACACTGGAAGACATGTTGCGTGCCTGTGTAATTGATTTTGGCAGCAGCTGGGAAACTCATTTACCATTGGTTGAGTTCTCCTATAATAACAGTTATCATACCTCGATCAAGGCAGCTCCATTTGAGGCACTGTATGGGCGTAAGTGCCGGTCACCTATTTGTTGGGCGGAAGTTGGAGAAAGTCAACTTACCGGTCCTGAACTTGTGCACGAGACGACTGAGAAGATCGTGCAGATCCGTAACCGTATGGCAGCAGCACGTGACCGACAAAAGAGTTACGCCGACAAGCGTCATAAGCCATTGGAGTTTCAGATTGGTGACAAAGTACTGTTGAAAGTGTCACCTTGGAAAGGCGTGATTCGTTTCGGGAAACGTGGAAAACTAAACCCTAGGTACGTGGGACCGTTTGAAATTGTCAAACGGGTTGGTCCCGTAGCCTATCAGTTAAACCTACCTGAAGAACTCAGTGGAGTACATGATGTATTCCATGTTTCAAATCTGAGGAAATGTCTTGCTGACGAGACTCTCGTCGTTCCGTTAGACGAGGTACATGTTGACGAACAACTACGTTTCATCGAGGAACCAGTGGAAATTATGGACCGAGAGGTCAAGACACTCAAACACAGTCGTATCCCTATTGTCAAAGTCCGATGGAACTCAAAGCGTGGACCAGAGTTCACCTGGGAACGTGAGGATCAAATGAAATCCAAGTATCCTCATCTTTTCGTTTCAGCCTCCTCGTGAATAAATTTCGGGACGAAATTTCTTAAAGTAGGGGATACTGTAACAACTCGTAATTTCTCGATAAATGAAATTTAATTTTATAAATAAAAGAGTATAACACGTTGATATTAATTCCAATAATTATAATAATAACATTAATAATAATATTAATAATAATGTTTACTAAAAAAAAATTATTTAACTTGAATTTAAGAAAGGTTAAGGGGGGGTTGTTTGTCATTAATAAAACTTAAAAACTTAAGTTCTCTGCATAAAATAACAAAGTTCCAAACCACAGGGACCATTTGTGTAAAATTCGATTTAAACACCCAACCCCCGCCGTCGACCCCCGTTCCCCGCCGGTCACTATTCCGGCCGTCGCTCCGGCGATGCTAACCACCCAAATCCACTTCGTTTTAAACAAATCAAAGCACCCCGACATTTTCAAGTGCGAGATTCGAACCTTACCCCACCTTCCATTTGAAAAATCAAGTGCTATAACCCACTGAACCACTCACCTCACCTTTCGGCCGAGAAACCGGGCCACGAACGCCCATTAACACCAATAATTCTCTAATTAATTGAACATAAAGGACCATATAATTGTTACAAATCGAATACCATTCGCAATTACAACTTAAAACACATAAACATATCAACTCGACCACCACCCGTACCCGCGACCTGCAACTCAATCGAAGGGCCTGTTCGGAGCAATCTTTGTAGAAATTAACAGTGGGTTTTGATCACAAGCATCATTAGAAACTTCCTGTTGAAAGAATTGGATTATAATCATCGTTTGGGCATCAATCGATCATCAAGAAGCCGCGACTTGTTCATCGTAGTGTTCCCCATCAATTTAACTTCGAAACAGGTAATTAAACACACCTATACATTCGGTTCATCATGAGGAAACTAAGCCCCAACATTAATCTGGTTAATAACATCGATTTGATGTTCAATTTGGTTCAAAATCGAAGTCAGGGTTCTTGATTTGGGGGGAAACCTTTTCGGGTGTGTATAAAAGAAATTGAAACCAAGGAATACCGCGGCTGCGGCCTTGGTTCACTGGTTCCCTGCTTCCATGCTACCCGAGAGGTCCCGGGTTCGAACCCGGCAACCTCTTTTATTTTTTAAAGGCTTTTTGGACTTCTAAAAATTACAGAAAAATTATAAAAATTATAAAAATAATTTTTATAAACCTGGTTTATATTTTTGAGCATTAAATAATTTCCTGGAGTATATTAAAGTTTACCAAATTATTTACAAATACGATTTATTTTATAAAATATACTTTAAACAAACTGTTTTGAATAATATTTATGTAATTATTATTCGGTAATCATACGGATTTAATTACATGTTGAACATCATTGTTACATCAAAATTCATTTATAAAACACTTAATAATTTACCAAATAGAACTACGATAATTACTTTATAAATCTAATTACTGAAACAAAACACATAATTCTATCAAAACCTTAATCCATATTCTAAACGTTAAACATATTATAAACTCGTAAATAATAACTAACATTAACTATGTTCATACTAAACGAAACACAGGTTAACTGAAATTCAAATCGTTGTGCGAACATTATTACTTTGCAACACAATCAAGGTGAGTTTCACGGCCCCTTTTTACTTTCTTTCCTTTTTAGGGGAGAAAACATGCAAACATATTTTATGAATGGTATCAGAGCCACTCCTGTGCCGTTCGGGGTGTGGGACATACCTCACCAAGGATGGTGACTTCTCGAGCTCATCGAGGACGATGAGTCCAAACAGGGGGTGCTTGTGACACCCTACACATATCCCACATCGGCCGTGGACAGGAGAGATTCCTGGTTCATAAGGAATGTCTGGCCTCTAACATCAACAACACGTTTTGGGCGTATTGGCTGTGGATGAGAGGAGAACTCCACAGTTAAGCGTGCTCAGGTGGGAGAAATCCAGGGATGGGTGACCTCCCTGGGAAGTTTTCACCCGGGCAACCAAAAGCAAATCCGTGAGCTCCTCGTGGGCGAAGCGGACAATATTGTTGATGTGAGAGGCCGGGTGTGACACCCTAGGCGAGGGATATGTCACGTCAGGCGAGGGATGTGACTAGACCCTCGCCGACGTCAGCGAATGCCCGTTTTCAAGGCGAGGAGAAAGTATTCGGACGAGGCATATATAAATGGAGTGTGGGTCGAGTGGGGGACCAAGTGAGTCCCATATTTTTCAAGAAATATTATAAAACTCTCTAAAAAATTCCTTAGCTACCTTTCGAATTTTTTTTAAAGTTGTTAAAAATCATGGTGATGGAAAATGAGGTTAGTATTAGTTTGTTACTTTTTATTCGTACTTATATTATTTATTTATTTTATGATATTGAAGTTGTTTAATTTTTTTATTTTATGCAGGATTTTTATGCATCTAATAGTATTACTATTAGATGTAATGTAAAAGTTTCAAAACAAATTTACAATAAATTAAAAGACAACCATGATCAACTTGTTATGTTTAACAGTACCTGTTTTGCAAGATGATTATTATATGAAAATATTACTAATGATGCATCACTTATACATTTGATATTACAAACACAAGTTAATACCGAAAATCCGGAGAACGGTATTAACTTTTCAATAAATGGGCAAAACCTGCAGTTTGGTCGTAAAGAATTTTGTATTATTACCGGATTTAAATTTGGTGAAATGACGCATCAAGGTCATGCATCGACACCAAATTTTCTCGATACCGTTTTCCACAAAAATGGAATAATTAAACCTACGTTAGATGATTTAAGTGAAGTTTTTCATAACAGGTTACACATGTTAGATGATATAACCGTTATAAAAGTTTGTTTATTATTACTCGTTCAACAAGATTTTATGGGATTAGAAGGAAAAAAATTTTTTAAACAACCAATTTCTAGACTTAGTTAGTGATTTAGAAGCATGGAATGATTTTCCTTGTGGTACATATCTTTGGAATGATACTTACCCTCATATCTATAACACTCTTTATAAAAATGAAAGAGAAAAACGAAAGAAAAAACTAAGATACAGTATTAAAGGATTTGTTTGGGCATTTAAGGTAGGTTTTTAATTTTATAATTATAATTGTATTGATTATTTTTTATATATTTAAATATTATATTTGTTGTTAGATTTGGATTTATGAAGTGTTCCCGATAATGAATAATTTTGGGAAACGACATGGGTACGTGCCAAGGGCTATTGATTAGCTTCGTATGAGTTTAATAACGTGGGAACAAGCGTTATCGATTTTAAATAACTTAAAAGAGGTAAGTTACTGTTTTTAATAAATTACAAATATATTATTTTATTAATTTAATAATAATTCTTGAAAAATTTCCAGGGTCCGTATTTACCATCGAATATTATTTCAACACCGTTTGATCAGTTGTTGCCCTCATACCGATTGAGCTGTCTGTATTGGGGAGAACTTCCACCTGAACAGGAAGAAATAATATTTGAGCATCCTGACCCTGCTGGAAATAACGTGCAAAATATGATTGTTTTGGAACGCAAAATTTAAATTTTTATTCAGAGCCGTCGCAAAAACAGAATAATAGTCACTGTTGTGACCCGAAAAGCATAGAGGAAATTGTTCACAGATTACTAGTAATTATTCATCATATCATTTATTATTACGTTTAATACATATATTCTATACAAAATATGTTGATTAAATATTTTTTTAAAGGATAATTATTTTAAAAAAGACAATCCAGGAACGCATACTCTGAAGAAAACGTTTGAAGAAAATTTAGAAGAGGTAACTATAAATAAGATTATGAATTTATTAAGAATTGATATGTATATATATATATATATATATATATAATATATATATATATATATATTCGTGATATTTAAAATAACTAATGTAAATTTTTTTATTTTAGTTTAATACCAGTCAATTTTTAAATTTTTCGTCTCAAATGTTTGGATCTCCTTTTTGTACCGGTCCTAGTATGGAGAAGATATTATCAATTTATATTGTTTTTAATAATTTATATTATTTGATAATTTATATTAAATAACACACACGTAATTATTTTCTTGATTTAGATTGTAATATCTCCTGTTTCTGGGACGCATACTATAGAAAAGGTATTATTTAATTTTTTAGTCATATTTTCTTCAATGTTACTTAATTTATTACTTGTTCTTATTATTTAATATTTATATTTTTACTAACAGACGATTCAATTGTGTTAAGGAAAGAGAAACGTGAAATTAAACCATCGGCAGCCGTTAGTTCACCTTTTTTGTTTTCAAAAAGAAAATAAATAAAAATATCGATCAAAGTAATGTTTTAGAATTGCTGACTGGTGGTGATCATTTCACTACTTCTCTTACCGGGGATACTGATCAAGTATCATCATTTTTGAGTGATTTACTTCAAATTGGAGACACAAATGGTTGGCTTGAATCGGATGTAAGCATTGTTTTTAAAAGCTTTTTCTTATTTATAGTTCGATTTAATTAATTTAATTACATATAATTACATTTCAGCATATATGGGCGTGGGTGAACTATATATTGCGAATACGACCAATAAATGCACGATGGTGTGCTTATCCTCCATGGTTTACAATATATTTATTCGAGATGAAAAAATTATCATCATACGCAAACGGTTCTGAACCAATGTATCCACCTATTCGTGATATTGATGAGATAATTACAAATTTAGCTTTTTAATTTTTTTATAAAATATTTTAACTGATTATTTGTTACAGCTATACATTCCAATGAACGTTGCGTTAGAACATTGGGTTTTGTTAAAAATAAATTTGATATGATGGAGCGTTACAGTATATAACAGGTAACATTATATTTCAATTATTAAGTTAAAATTTGTTAATTTAAAGATCATAAATATATAACTAACAGTAACTTTATTGCCATATCAATTGAGGCGGCTCTATCAGATATAATTGTCAAATTTGGATTATCACCAATACAATTTTTAAATTTTGATAAAAACCATTTCCATGACTCTCCGCTCTCTATTTTACCAACACCGTATGCAACTGGTAATATCTGATTGTTTCCATCCATACCTACTACTATAAACATGGTACCTAAAAGCTTTCCTTTTAAATGTGCCCCATCAATCACAATTAACGGCCGTAGAAATTACACAAAACTTCGAATCTAAAAAAATAAATAATGTTAGTATTATTAAAATATTATTAAAAAACAAAGTCAAATATTTACTTACCGCTGCACCGATCACGACAAATAACATTTCAAAAAGTCACATTTCATCTACAGCAGTGTCAGTGATCGTAGCCGGGTTTGCTTTCTTCAAATTGTAGCAGTAAATAGGAATATGCAAAAACGATTCTTCTAGAGATCCTTTTAAAAGTTTGAGCGCTTAGCCTTCCCACGCCAAGCTTGAGCATACGATATGCTAACTTTAAATCTCTCTTTAATGTCTTTCATAATTTCTTTACCTCGGTAAATTCGACGGCTATCTTTTAATTGGTCTTTGATGATATGACCCAATACTTTTTTGTTTGCTTGACGAATATTAGGATAAGTTTGTGTTCTTGAACAAGTATGTACTGATTTAAAATATCTAACTTGAAATATACTTGTTTTTATAACAATGGGCACGGATACACCATTCGCAACCATCGTTACGACATGACGCCTCAAATCTACTTTTCGATGATTTAACCACTTTATACTCAAAACATTCGGTAAGGCACATCGTACACAGTTTCAATTGTAATTATTCTTTGTTGTTGAAACAATCACCTTTAGAAATAGTTGACAACCCAGAACTGGTATTTTTGAGTAGATTATTTATAAGATCCGCTAATGACTCCGGTTGTGAAAAAAATATGTCTTCATGAACTTTATACTCAAAATGATAGGAAGACGGATCATTTTTTTCATAAAAATTCTTGTTTTTTTGTTTTCATAATCACATTCTTGCTTAACATCACTATAACTCTCGTTATCCACAGGAATATCATTTAAATTATAATTAAACTTTTCAGTATCGTTTGTGTTGGATCTAGATTGTATAGGACTAGATCGTTTTTGTATAGGCTTAGTACTTGTATCAAGTCTTGTAATTAATATTTGTAACAGTCAATATATATATATATATATATATATATGTGTGTGTGTGCTTCGAATCTATAGGTTAACCCCATATATATGTGTGTTGATTTGTGTCTTGACAGGAAAAACAATATACTTGGATGGTTTCCTGAAATTGACCAAGTGTAGGAAACATCTACGGATGAACATTATTGTTAATCCGTAGATATGTTTCTTACAAGACCAAATGATCAAGTGAATGTTCCTGCGGATGATCAAGGACCATGAAGTGAAGACTCCTACGGAAGAAGGATTTCCTACGGAAGAACAACACTCCTACGGAAGAGCAAATCATCTACGGAAGAACAAAAGTTCTGCGGACGACAAGACTCCTGCGGAAGAACATTATACTTGTGCGATTGCAAATACCACGAAGTCAAACAAGTCAACAACAATCAATAACAAATCCCAAGAGATTCGGTGTTTCCTTAACTGACTCAAACCGTCTATAAATATGAGTCCTAGGTTTCACATCTCGAGAACACAATCAATCAATATTACGGCTGTCAAGAGTTACATCATTGTGCAACCCTAACCGCCGTCACATCAAACATTATTCGATTCACAGAATTCGTTGTTCATAGTCATTCGTTATTATTCTTTTGTAATCATTACCTTATAGTTAATGAAATACGTTTGAATAATTATTGATTTCGCATTTATTATGTTTCTGTGGTTGTGTTCATCATTAATCATTAAACCAATTAAACGTCAATTAGTGATAATTCCGCGATCATTAAATTGATTTATTTTAATACTGATAATTCCTGAATTGAAATCCTTGGATTCACAGGTGGTATCAGAGCCATTGGTGCTCATTGATTTAGATCAATTGATCTATCAGTATTAAAATTGTTTAATTGATTTTCAAACAATTAAATCAACGACTTGTCATTCAGCAAGCATTCTCTCATTGCTTGTTTGATTTAGATCTATATTCAAATCAATTGAATACTAGATCTGCGTCTTTGATAGATTTGTCAATTTTAGCATTTAAGTTTTGATACATACTTTTACATTAAACATGAGTACTTTTGGTGGAGGATCTTATCAACCGCCAAAGTTGGAAACCAAAGCTGATTTTAAATCCTGGAAGATCAAGTTCAGGAATCATGTGAACTACACAGATTCTGACTTGTGGGAGTCCATCACTCAAGGTCCTTATATTCCACCCACTCTTGGGCCGGATTATAATGACAAGAATCAGCCAGTCAGCACTAAGGACTTGCCACCTGATGATGTCAAGAAGGTCAAAGTCGATATTAAAGCATACAACTTGCTTAGTATGGCTTTGCCAGAAGAAATCTTGATCAGGTGTGAGAATTACAAGACAGCAAATTCCCTGTGGAAGATACTTCACACTCTCTGTGAAGGGAGTGATGAGATCCGAAGCATAAGGAAAGACACCCTTAGATCATAATATGAAACTTTTCATCATATTGAGGGTGAATCAATTCCTCAGCAACTCCATAGATTTATGCAACTTGTTACTGAGATGAACATCTTGGAGTTAAAATATAGCACTGAGGAACTGAACAAGAAGATGCTCCACACTTTGCCTGAAAGTTGGAAGCAAACAGTCTCCATGTTCAAGAACACCATAGATCTCAAGACAACTGGTCTAGATACATTGGTTGCTAAGGTTGAAGCACTTGAACTGGATGAACAATCAAGAAAAAAGAGTGTGAGAACTCATGTCTCACCTTATCACTTCAAGGAAACCAAAAATGCTGGAAGTGCATTTATCTCTAATAATGAAGGTGATAACTCTTGTACTTTGAGTGATGATGAAGAGGAAGTAAGTTTTTATGCATCCAAACCCACTAAGAAATCATCTCAAAGTAAAAATCAAAAGGAAAAGGGAAGATCTGCAGAGAAAAGAGAGACATCAGCAACTGCTAACTCTTCTCAGCATAACAAACAGTCAGAACCAATAACTGTGATATTGGACTCTGAAGAACAAAAAGCAGCCTTTGCAGCTTTTAGTTCTAGCTTTCAAGCATATCTTGGAAGTTCACTTACATCAGCAAACATCTATCAGCAAGATTTGGAGGAACTCGCTCCTGATGTAGTAGAAGAGATGGATCTACAATGGCAGATGGCAATGATTGCGTACAGAGCCAAGCAATATCTACGGAGAAATAAAAATCTGGCAGTAGCAAGCAAATCCTCAAAGATTGGTGTTGATAAGTCAAAAGTCAGATGTTTCAAGTGCAATCTCTATGGTCACTTCTCTAGAGAATGCAACCAACAATCATCTCCGCAGTATCAGCAACAGCAGCAACAAAATCAGCAGCAACAACAATATCAGAATCAGCAATCAAACTCTCTAAGATCTCTACAACGACAACCTCAGCTAACATCCCCACCAGCCACAAATACATCAGCAGGACCAAGCAACTCTAAGGAGTCAGGGCTGATCATACTTCAGGATGGAACATGTGACTGGAGTTCGTATGAGAAGGAAGTGATAGAGGAGAATCAAGCATTAATGGCTCATATGGAAAACAAAGTTCCTCCTATGGCTAGAGAGGTAAAAGCCAGGTTATGTTCATCATCATGTGTTGAGGAAGTTGAACGATATAGAGTCCATGCTCAACAATTGGCTGATAAAGTAAAGGAAACTATAATTGTGAATGAATCACACTTAAGAGAACAAAAATTATATCAAATCAAAATCAGTACTTTACAAAAAGATTTAGAAAAATATGTTTCTGAAAACTACAACCTAAAAGCCCAAGTTGAGCATCTGACCACTTCCTTAACAAAATCCATGGCTGATCATGCATCCACTGAAGTGAAACTTCAGAAGTTTCAATTATCATCTCAACAATATGAGAAGTTGCTAAACTCTCATATTGAATCAAAGAACAGGTCCGGGTTGGGTTATAATGCTGTTGCACCACCTATTAATGATAACTACACACCTTTACCTGAAACAATGACTAACAATTTGTAAAGCATTTTGTGCAAAGCACCAAAATTGATATCAAAAACAGTCATACAAACAATAATGAAACTGAGATGAGTGAAACTGAATCTATTGAATCAGAATCACTTAAACATAATGAATCAGATTTTGATAAATATGATGACTTGGATGATTCTGATGAATATGATACTGATCAACTGAACATTGGTAAGAATGTTCAAGTTGAAACTGGTCTTCCGCGAGTTCTTGAAGAATCAAAGTTGCAGTACCCTCCAAAGCAACGAAACATGCTGAAGACTATTTGCAAGAGGATTGCTGAACTGAATGAAGGACTACAAGAACTGAATCTTCACAAGATTGATAGCTGCGGATCAACACTGAAGTACCTTTGTCATCTTCAGATAAAGGTAAGAAACAAACAACAAACAAGAATCCTCGGAAAGCACAAACTGAGGAATCCGTAGAACATCTGCGGAAAAAGAAATCAGAAGATCCGTAGAACATCTGCGGAAAAAGAATTCTGAAGAATCCGTAGAACATCTGCGGAAAGCAAAAGTTACCAAGTCCGTAGATCATCTGCGAAAGGCAAAAACTACTGAATCCGCAGAAAAGCAACTGAAAAGAGAAACTGATGCTGCGGACGAGGTAAAAAGAGAGACCAACAAACATGCACAGAAAAAGCTGAATATCAAGCAACAAAAGGAAGCCAAAGGCAAACAAGCAACAGCTGATGATGCTCCCAACAAAAACAAGAAGAAATCAACTGATGCTTCAGAAAGTGAGAAAAAGAACAAAAAGAAGGCTGAATATGAAGAAACTTCAGAAAAATATTGCAAATGGTGTGATATGAAGAATCACAACACTGATGAATGCTATTTCAGCAGCTATTGTTCCATTTGCAATATGAACAATCACATGACTGATGATTGTTTCTTCAATAAACACTGTGCCATATGTGACAAAAATAACCATTTCACTCAGGAATGTTATTTTAATAAGAAGAACAAGAAAAAGAGCAAAAAGAAGTCACAAGTTTCATCATCCGAATCAGATTCTCAATCCTCGGTAAGTGACAAAGAGACAAATATTCAGAAAGAACAACTAAAGTCAAAGAAAAGATCATCTGTTGCAGACAAGACTTTGAAGAAAACACCAACACAAGCTAAGACACCTCACAAAAAGGTGGATTTGTCTGATAAACATACTGAAGCAGTTGATGGTTTCTTTGACAACTTTGCAAAAGGAACTCCTGTGTCTCAATCAAAGCTGAAAGATGAAGAAACTTTCAAAACTAAGATCCTCTTCAAAGTTAAAATATCAACCAAAACAAGTTACGTTGAAGAAAGACTCAGACAAGCATGAGACATCCAGAAACCTGACTCATCTTCAACAGAATCATCCTCACCACCATCAAATCTAAAAGAAACAACTAATACTGAAACTTCAAGATTAATTCATGAAGGAGTAACTATTGTTGACACATCTGGCAAACCCAAGACAATTAAGCCTTGGGTTGTCAATTCTAACTAATTTCTTTTGTGTGCAGGAACAATCATGGAGAGCTGACAACAAGTGGTATGTTGACAGTGGTTGTTCCAGACATATGACAGGCAACTGTGCACTTCTCCATGACTTCAAACATAAACATGCCTCTTATGTGGCATTTGGTGGGGATAAGAAGGGAGGTAAAATTGTTGGTGAGGGAATGGTAACTAATGGTGTTTTAACATTTGAAAAAGTAAATTACTGTGAAAATTTGCAGTATAATTTACTTAGTGTTTCCCAAATTTGTGATCAAAATTACTTAACACTATTTGATAACACTAACTGTTACATTCTTAAGCCAGGTTTTACAGTTCCAGCAGACTGGATCCTTCTTAAAGCATCAAGAAAAGGCAACACATATATCTTGGATATGAACAACACAACACTCACAAATCATGAGACATGCCTGCTGTCTAAATCTTCAGAAGATGAATCTCAACTGTGGCATAGAAGGCTTGTCCATTCCAACATGAAGAACATGAATAAATTGGTGAAAAATGACTTAGTCATTGGAATACCAAAGAAAGAATTTCATTGTTCTAATCATTGTTCTTCATGTTATAAAGGAAAACAACACAGAGTGTCTCATAAATCCAAAACAATTAACACTAACACTACACCACTCAAATTGCTTCACATGGACCTCTTTGGTCCAACCAATGTGCTGAGCATTGGAAAAAGGCAATATTGTTTGGTGATAGTAGATGATTTCACTAGATTCACATGGGTCTTTTTCTTAAAACATAAGAGTGAAACATCTGAAACATTAATGGACTTTGTGATCAAGATTGAGAATCAACTTGATTTAAAAGTTAAAATTTTTAGGAGTGATAATGGAACTGAATTTATTAATGCTGATCTGGATTCTTTTTGCAGAAATAAAGGGATAGCAAGACAATTCAGTGCCCCAAGAACTCCATAACAAAATGGAGTGGCTGAAAGAAGAAATAGAACACTCATAGAAGCAGCCAGAACAATGCTAGCTGACTCTCAGTTGCCCATTACCTTCTGGGCAGAAGCTGTGAATACAGCTTGCAATGTTCAAAATAGAACATTAATTGTCAAAGAACATAATAAAACACCTTATGAACTCTTATTTAAAAGAAAACCTTTTATAGGATATCTTAGAGCTTTTGGGTGTCATGTGTCTGTTTTGAATACTAAAGAACAATTGGGAAAATTTTCTGAAAAAGCCTATGATGGTTTCTTTGTTGGATATTCATCCACTTCTAAATCATATAGGGTCTATATTCCAGAACATAACATAGTTGAAGAGACTCCCAATGTTTCTTTTGATGAATCCATGTTTACTACAAATGTAAAAGGTCATCTTGGTTATTTGATATAGATGCATTAACTGAATCATTTAACACTGGTTATCTGATCAATGCAGGTGCTGCGGATACATGCTATCCATTTGTGCCTCCAAGTTTGAATGAAGTGCCCCTGACAGCTGACCCACCAAGGGCACAACTTTCAACTGCACCTCAGCAAGAATCAAGTCAGCAGCATGAAGTTACATCAGTACATGCATCGGCAGATGCATCAGTATCCGCAGATGTAAGTCCTGCCTCAGCTGCTGAACTAAGGGATAAAGAGGAGGTGTTGAATCAACAAACCATACCTGCAACTCAACAATGTTCATCTATGGATAATGATGTATCTCATACGGAAGTACAAAATGCCTCCGTAGATGTTGCAGTTACTCCTGCGGATGAACAAAATGCTGCTTCCGTAGAACTTCCTGCGGAAGAAGAAAACCCAGCAGCAACTCACACACAAGCTGATCCAAATGACCATGAGCCTTTTGATTACTTCATCGACTCAACTTCTCAGCTGACACCATCTGCTTCAATGGGTTTCTCAAACTTAGACTCCACAGTTCCAGTTGATGCTGTCCCAACAAGCAGAATTCACAAGTCTCATCCAACAGACAATATCATTGGAGACCTGAATGCATGAACTACAAGGAGCAAAGGAGGCATGGCAAACATTTGTTTGTTCACCTGCTTTTTGTCCCAAACAGTTCCTGCAAACATTACAGCTGCTCTAAAGGATAACAGTTGGATTGAGGCTATGCAAGAAGAACTACAACAATTCAGAAAACAGAAAGTGTGGACTCTTGTAGACTTGCCTACAGGTCAACATCCAATTGGAACTAGGTGGCTGTTCAAAAACAAGCTGGATGACAGGGGTATAATCATGAGAAACAAAGCTAGGCTTATTGCTCAAGGGTATACTCAGGAAGAGGGGATCGACTATGATGAAGTCTTTGCACCAGTTGCAAGGATTGAAGCCATACGAGTCTTCCTAGCTTATGCCTCATTCAAGAAGTTCACAGTCTATCAGATGGATGTGAAGTGTGCTTTTCTTTATGGGAAAATTGATAAAGAAGTCTATGTGGCTCAACCCCCTGGATTTGAAGACCCTGATTATCCACATAGGTATAAAAGCTTGACAAAGCTTTGTATGGTCTTCATCAAGCACCCAGAAAGTGGTATGACATGCTGTCATCTTTCCTGCTGAAGAATGGCTACAAGAGAGGAACAATTGATCAGACACTGTTCCTTAAACATGAACATCAAATCTTTTGGTGGTTCAATATTTGGATCAACCAACAAGCAGCTATGTCAAATCTTTGAAGACTTAATGAAATCTGAATTTCAGATGAGCTCCATGGGAGAATTGACATTCTTCCTTGGCTTACAAGTTCATCAGAAACTAGATGGCATTTTCATCAATCAAGAAAAGTACATTCATCAAATTTGAAGAAGTACAATCTTGCTGATTCCACTTCATGCAAGACACCAGCATCAACAATAGACAAGATTGTGCCTGACCCTGCTGGAAAATCCGTAGATCAAAGATTGTATAGATCAATGATCGGTTCTTTAATGTATTTAACTGCCAGTAGACTGACATAATGTTTGCTGTTTGTGTCTGTGCCAGGTATCAATCAGACCCAAAGGAGTCCCATCTGAATGCTGTGAAGAGATTTTCAGATATCTGAAAGGCAAACCTGCATTAGGACTTTGGTATCCCAAAGATGGAGATTTTAGCCTCTACTCCTATTCAGATAGTGACTATGGAGGGTGCAACAACAACAGAAAATCCACAACTGGTGGATGTCAGTTTCTAGGACCACGACTTGTTTCTTGGCAGTGCAAGAAGCAAACAAATGTATCTGTATCCACAGCTGAAGCAGAGTACATAGCTGCTTCAGCCGGTTGCTCTCAAGTACTTTGGTTGCAAAACCAATTACTTGATTATGGTTACAATTTCCTTCACACACCAATTCACATTGATAATTCAGCTGCTATGTTTATAACTGCTAATCCAGTTCAACATAGTAAAACTAAACACATTGAAATTAGATACCATTTTCTGAGAGACTGCTCAGAAAAGGGTCTAATCAAGTTAGTCAAAGTAGACACAACCAATCAGCTTGCTGATTTGTTCACTAAAGCATTTGATTCTGTTAGATTTAATTTTCTGATAGAATCTTTGGGGATGATTAACTTAGAATAAATCAACAAAAGCATATGACTGACTTTGTGTAGAGTAATAGTTAGGGATAATTTAAGTGTCTGATAGACCATCGGTGCATGCATTATATATGGGAAATGATAGTAAACTATGCTTGGTTTTTAAACAAAAACTCAAACTGACTTATATCATACTGATATGTGAGTAGGTTCATCTTGAGTGGAAACAAAGCTAGGAACATGCCAAACTAAAAGATTCCGGTAACTGTCTGTGGGGATTCCATTTGAGAATCAGGAAGGTATGCTCTCTCCTGCTGTGATCAAATCACTTACACCAGCACACTATGTAAAATACTTTATAATCTTCTATCTTTGCAAAGTCATATTCCCTCTGTTTTGTGTAAACAAAGACCTGGGGATATGCTCCAAGAGTATGATCTTCATTCTCCCTCTGTTTTGTGTAAACAAAGACCGGGTTAAGTTCACCTCTGTTTTACGAAAGTAAAGACCTGGTGACTATGAAGATCATATCTCAGCTCTAAAAAGAATCACTTGTGCTTAATTGTACATCAATTCAAAGAGCTTCAACATCAAAGCATTCATGAGATAGTAATATGTCTCAAGATAGAACTTATAACTTAATGTACATAGTCATTAAGTGTGAAAGGTAGTGATTTGCCTCACCTACGGAAGACATACTCTAATAAAATTGACTGTGGAACTCATGATAGTTACTGATTAACAAAGTTCACAACATGATAAAAAGCATGCCTAGTTGATACATTACTCATGTATGAATTTAAGTGGATCTATATACTTACAATCAAGTGTGTACTGAATCAACTATTTAACATAGCAGAAGCCAAATCATAGTATGATCCCTTTATATATATATGCATGCATGTAATTGTTTTAGCCAGATGTTTAAATTGTCCTCTTAACTGATTTTCTCTCACTTAGACTGTCATATGCCTGTCATGCCTGTTTACAACTTAAATTTATGATAAATGCAACAGTATAACATTCTCACAAATTTAGGGGGAGTAGTTCATGCATGAAAAACAATAAAAAGCTGACAATTGATTTAATTTACTTTGAAGGAATTGGAACTTGAGCACTAACTTGAATGCAGGAAACAGGACACTTGCTTTCTTGTACTTAATTGCCATGCAAATGAAGTCAACAACGTCCAACATCAACAATTGAGTCTACTCAGTAGACATCATACATTTAAAGTTTTTAAAACTTTAAGTTCTGAAGAAGTTTCAGTAATACTTCTCATCCGTAGAAGTAACAGTGAAATTTTTGCATCCGCAGAAGTCTCAGTAATACCTCTCATCTGTAGAAGTATTATGTGATTTCTGATTCAGCAGCAAAACAAATGCAGTGTTTGAACTTATACATCCGCAGTTGTTAAGACATCCGCAGATGTTAAGGTTCCGCAAATGTTCTGCAGAAGAAGTAATGCACTCTAAACTTGGTATGCGGAAAGGAATAAATGGGAGTGGGCCCAACATAATTAATAAAAGAAATTAATGTGTTCGCCTATAAATAAGGTTTCTGACTCTTAGAACTCATTTTTACAGAGCACTTTTACACTTTTAACCTAGAAAATCACCCACTTTCCCTCTCTTTCAAACTTTCAAAAAAAATAAAAATCCGTTCCAAGAAAACTCTATCAACATTATCCAGTAATCGATTACCGTTACTGCGAAGATGGCAAACAGCTTCGCAAAAGAGCACAACGTGTGCGCGTTCTTAAACGCTGATGATCCTGCAGCGGAAGGATGTCGAGATATCATAAGATATCTTCGACGATCCAGGCTCTTCTACGCCTTGACGGCCGAGCCTGTGATCATCAGGCTCACATAATCGACTTCTGGAACTCAGCGCGGGTCGAACAACAAGGTGATAATGAAGTGATTGCCGCTGAGATTCTGAATGAGCGTCTACGAATCACTGAAAGCACCATACGAAGATGTCTGGAACTGGGTGATAGAGAGATAGGGCACCCCGATGTATTCGAGAATGAATACATTGAGAAGGTATTCAACCTCATGGGGTACGATGGTGATTACGAGAAAGGGGAGATCAAAAAAGGTAGGCTGTGCAAACCGTACCGATACTTGTGCCACACATACCTGAAATGCATGTCAAACAGGAAGTCGGGGCTCGACAGATTCTCTCGGCACATATCATCTGGAATCATTGGGATATTCGAGGGGAGAACTTATAACTACGCCAAATACATCTTCAATTGTCTGAGTGAACAAGTCAAACTTCAGAAGAATGACAAGATGTACATGTTCCCAAGATTCCTACAACTTGTGATCAACTCAAAACTTCCAAGACTGAACAGAGTTGGAGAAGTGTTTGTTCAAGCACACTTGAGCAAATCTGTGCTGAACAAGCTTAGTGGGAAGTACCAGGGTGAGGACATGCCAATGTTCACCCATGTAGTGGATGCCCAAGCAGACCTGCCATAAGAGTTGATTTGGGGAGATGAATCAGAGTCATCTGCTGATTCTGCACAAGCATCACATTCACCACTCCAAACACCACCACACCAACACCACTCACCTATCCAAACTCCACCATTCCATCATCAATCACCTATCCAAACACCCCCTCATCAATCATAATCACCAGCAAGCATCAACACCCTAACCGATATCCCCAATTCACCACCATGAATCACCTCTGCTGATATCCTCATCTTCCACCAAAAACACTCAGCTAATATCTCCCTACCAACAACAATCACCATCACTGTCTCATTCATCATCACATCACACATAACCTTTCTCTCCACTACAAATTCAATCCCCTGTACAACCCCCACCAGAATCACCAAAACACCTATCACCGGAAAGTGCTAGCACTGAACCTTGTGAGATAACTGAGTCTGTACACTCTGTACACTCAGGAGACACTGAGATATTATCTCAAGCTAGCACTGTTCCTTTCTTACCCACACACACAGAAGAACAAGTGTCATCAGCACATACTGAGCCCATAACTTCATTGAAAGATGATCAAACTGCTGATGAGCATGGGGAAGTACAAGGATCTGCTGAGGATGTCATTGCATACCATGAAGATGACTTAAGTGACAAAGACATTCCTGTCAGCAAAAGCTTTTTGGTTGCTGAGTACAACAAGTTAGTACTCAAATCAAATAAGCGAAAACAAAGAATTCAAGAGCTGAAAGGTATAATTCAAGAGAAAGATGAAGAGTTAATGAAGAGAGATGCACGCCTAAAAAGGCTAAGAGAGGATGCTCTAAGCAACAATGAAGTGATTGATGCATTATTGCAAAGAGAACAAGAGTTGGAGGCATCTTTAAAAACTGAGCAAAATGATAAAGCTAAACTGATCAAACAGAAAGATGTAGAAATAGAAGAGCTAAAAAAGAAGATATCTGCTCTGAAAACAAAAGAGGCCCCAAGTGCTGATCAACCAAAACAGTCCGCTGAAGCTTCTAAGCAACTGATTCCATACACCCGGAAAAGAAAATACTTTGGAGCAATCCAAAAGAAACCTGAAGATGAAAGCTCCCTTAAAAGACAAAAACTTCCATCTCCTGAACCTACTCCTTCAGTAGATGTGTCTACTGTGAAGGTATCATCCGGAGATGATGATGATAGTGAGAAAGAGTGGGAGGAGCTGACAAGAATGGAGTCCCCCACTGGTGAAAAGGGAGGAAAGGCCGATGATCTTCTAACAACAGCAGACATCATGGAAGAGAGGCCAGATTCTAGCATGTTTATGACCCTCATCAACCATGGTTTTCCATATGACATGGTTGAGAGGATGAACACATCTGAAATGAAGAATGCACTGAAAGAGTTTGAGTTTGCAAGGTTCATAATCCCAAACTGTGATTATGAAGGCTTTACTGTATTTCAGTCATTGGAGAAGATTAAAAAGGATCTGGGCCACTGTGACACAGCCAAACTTACCAAGTACAATATGACTTACTGGTTACAGGGCCACAACTACAAACCGCATGAGCTTAAAGGCAGAACCACTGGAGATTTACGGAGGATGATGGAGCATGTGATGAAGGTGGAATTAGAAACTGGTGTCAAGTTCAGAACCACTGCTCCACATCCAAAAGAACAACCAAGTAAACTTGCTGCTGATCCAATAACAGTTGAACCAAAAGATCAGCACAAGGAAAAAGAAACACTGATCAGAGAGCCAAGGGCAGTGATCCCCGGAAAAGTATGGCCTCTGGGAACAACTGTTCGAGAGATTACAGAGAAGAAATCAACTCTCGTAGAGCTGTATGATCATATCACAACTCCCAGTTCTGTGGAAGAACACAAGATTATGGCCTGGAAATATGATCCAGACTGGGATTGTACAGTAATAAAGAGAACATCTGGAAGGATTCAATACTTCCATGATGTGGAAGTTCTTCTTAGACTTCCGGAGCAAGATATCAGGGATTTGCAAAGCATCCCAATATCCAACTATCCAATCCATCTCAGGGGGAGAGACTTCTCTGGAGCTGTAAATGGTATGAAGACCAGATTCATTGATGATGTGCTGACTCAAGCAAAGAAAGATGATAAGGAGTACAACAGAATCAAACTAAGTAAGAAAAAAAGAACAGCTGAAGTCTCATCCCTTGTAGATGAAGACATGCTAAAGAGAGTTGGATGTGATAAAAACTCAGATACCATCGAAGGCATAAAAGGAAATCAATTCACTTATCCTATCACAGAATGGGGATATGTTGAAAAGACTAAAGAGATGGTATTGCTAAGAAATGCTGATGGGAAGAAGGCTGATAAGATCAGGATCTTTGATCCAATAGAGATAAAGATGCTGCATCCTAGCTACACATCATACCTTCACGACAAATTCTTCCTAAAGCTAACAGATGAAAAAGCTCAGAATGATCTCTGCCTGTATGTGCATATGATACAAGTTGTAGATAAACTGAATGCAAAGGCACACAAGAGAAGGAAGCATGAGGCTGGGCTACTAAAAGGAACAACAATAGCTGAATTGTCTGAGCTCCGAATCTCAGAAGAAGATGAGTTGGAAATTGATATTTTGGGACTGAGTTATGACACTCTGAAAAAGATAAGCAGGATAAAGATCAAGTACAAGTACGATGATCAGAAGACTGCTGTATCTTACTTTTACAATAAGATGATAGCAAGAGTCAAGGAGCTTGCAATTTTGAAGGACTGATTACAAGGAGCTAAGCCTAAGGGGGAGTATTGTTGGATCTAGATTGTATAGGACTAGATCATTTTTGTATAGGCTTAGTACTTGTATCAAGTCTTGTAATTAATATTTATAACAGTCAAAAAATATATATATATATATATATGCTTTGAATCTATAGGTTAACCCCATATATATGTGTGTTGATTTGTGTCTTGACAGGAAAAACAATATACTTGGATGGTTTCCTGAAATTGACCAAGTGTAGGAAACATCTACGGATGAACATTATTGTTAATCCGTAGATATGTTTCTTACAAGACCAAATGATCAAGTGAATGTTCCTGCGGATGATCAAGGACCATGAAGTGAAGACTCCTACGGAAGAAGGATTTCCTACGGAAGAACAACACTCCTACGGAAGAGCAAATCATCTACGGAAGAACAAAAGTTCTACGGACGACAAGACTCCTACGGAAGAACATTATACTTGTGCGATTGCAAATACCACGAAGTCAAACAAGTCAACAACAATCAATAACAAATCCTAAGAGATTCGGTGTTTCCTTAACCGACTCAAACCGTCTATAAATATGAGTCCTAGGTTTCACATCTCGAGAACACAATCAATCAATATTACGGCTGTCAAGAGTTACATCATTGTGCAACCCTAACCGCCGTCACATCAAACATTATTCGATTCACAGAATTCGTTGTTCATAGTCATTCGTTATTATTCTTTTGTAATCATTACCTTATAGTTAATGAAATACGTTTGAATAATTATTGATTTCGCATTTATTGTGTTTCTGTGGTTGTGTTCATCATTAATCATTAAACCAATTAAACGTCAATTAGTGATAATTCCGCGATCATTAAATTGATTTATTTTAATACTGATAATTCCTGAATTGAGATCCTTGGATTCACAGTTTGTAAAATTTAATTTTTCGTCGTGGACAGCAGAGCTACTACCAACATCACCGGATTCTTCACTGATGAATAACATAAAAATTTTGTTTTGACCATTAAGAACAACATTCATAAAGTATAGTAAATCTTGATCATCAGAATTATCAATAAAATGAGTATAGGTAGACATTTTATACGATAATCGTATATTACTTTGAATTCTCAGTTTTGAGGAAATAATATCTTTTAATTCAACAAACGTTATATTACTAGATAAACTAAGAACATGTCTAACACATTTACTTTTTAATGGTAGATATTTTTCAACACCGTTTACAAAATGTCATTTACCACCACTGCATAGTATGATATTAACCGACATTTTAACAAAATTCAGAGAATTTTAAGAAGATGGATGAGAAGAATATAAGATTTGTTAAGAAAAGGATGAGAATAATGTAAGATTTGTTAAGTGTAAAGATGATATTATATAAGGGAAATAAAATTAAATTAAAATTTTAATTTAAGAAAACAATAAACAATTAAAAAATCTCAGATTTTTTGATATAAAAAAGGGCGAGGAGGGGTATTTTGGTAAATTTGGACGAGGGATTTATATAATCCCTATCTGAGTCAGCAAGGGTTAGGCGACACGTCAGCGAGGAGGCCACGTGGGCGACGGATTCTCCTATTCCCTCGCCGGGCACATTAAATGAGGCGAGGATTCCCCATAATCCCTCGCTGACTCAGCGAGGGATGCCACATGGCTGCTTCCGATTGGCTTTTTTTAATTTCTTATTTTGACTGGTTATTTTCGTAAATGGTCATGGTCAAATGGTCATTTTGGTGATTTTCCCGGTCGTTGAGGGTGTTTGGGATTGCTTTTTAAAACTCCTTTTGACTTTTTGGAGGGGTAAAAAGATAAAAATGTCCCTCTTAAAGTCACCAGAAGTTACAAATTTTAACTTCTGGTGACTTTTGGATGAGCATTTTTTTTTATCTTTTTACCCCTCCACAAAGTCAGAAGGAGTTTTAAAAAGTAATCCCAAACACCCACGTTGCCGCCTCAACCTAAACCTAAACCATAAGACCACCACTTGAAAAGGTGGTTACAAGCAGGGGCGGACTTAGTGAGGGTGGAAGGGGTCAACCGACACCCATGAATTTCTTCTTGTATGTACAATACGTATGATCGAAACTCGAGCGACCACATGATTTTTGATACCGACACCCATAAGGATTTTAGATTGTTACAATGAAGAAAAGAGGCAACCGAGATTTATAAAAGATGAGAGAAAGAAGGAATACACCCAAATTTAGAGAAGAAACATGAGGAGTAAAGGAGGCGAAGTTGCTTTACTTCTTCTTCCCATTGCAAGTGAAAACTGATGAAGATGGTGGTGTATGAAGTGATGCTAAAAAGCATATATTAAGTTTAATTATTTATGTTGTGTGCATCGGTAGAATGGAAGTGGCAGTGCATAGGAAAATACCAAAATTAAATCATATTTACTCCACCACCAACTTTTATTATAATTTTACATTGTTTTATCTAAATTTATTATCTGTCATATTTTCCCTTTTTGATAAGATTGATATATCTAAATGAGGTAGGCAACCCCATTTTCTTTCGATGCAAAGGTCTTGAGTTCAAGTCTTACGTGATACAATATATTTTTAGCAGGTCAGAGATTTATTATAGTAATTAACCTTTCGGATGATGGGCTTCCCCTGATATAGGTGGTCTTTTGCCAATGGTTCTATACTATGGCTAAGCTTATAGTATTAAGGAGCACATGGAGAGATTTACACAAACATGTTAAGGAGCACATATTATATTGTGTTTTTTTACGTAGGGAGAGAGTGAAAGATAAGAAGTTAAACCAATCAGATACATGGGAATGTGGTACTATAGACTCGACCCGAAAAATATATAAGCAAGTTATAAACACCAATATAAAACTTAGTGACACCCATTAAATAAATTCCTAGGTCCGCACTGGTTATAAGTAGATGGACCATGTACTTGGACATGATGCATTAGAGGAGTAAAACACTATTCATTTTTTCACTTTTAATTCTTTCACTTTCATTAAAACTAATATATTAATGGAGGAAGGGTGGTCTACTGTGACTAGCCGGAGGAGATGTTCAAACAATGACAGTGGAGGTAGTGTATCGGTTACAACCTTTTTCATTTCAAATATTCCGGAAGGATGTTCGAGTGCACAAATATGGAAAACCTTTGAGTCCTTTGGACAAATAAGAGATGCCTTCGTTCCTAGGAAGAAGGATAGATTGGGGGGGCTGCTTTGCGTTTGTCAGGTTTGCTGGGGTTCTAGACGTGAGGTCGCTTGAGGATCGATTGAATTCGGTGAAGATAGAAGAGAAGAGAATTAAGGCAAACGTGGCTAGGTACGATCGATTAAAGGAGGAGGTAAGGCAATCGGAACAAGGAGATATTCATCCCGGTGGATGGCGAATTGGTAAAAATATGACCAGGAATTAGTCGGAACGTCGGCAGGATGCTAATCAGGGAAGAAGATTAGGAGGTGTTTCTTACAAGGATGTGGTGGTTAGCGACCAAAAGGATGACAAGAATGTCATCAGTGTAACACATGGTACTAATAGAGCTGAGGTTATATGGCGGAAGTGTTCGCTCCTGGGTTTAGCGAGGTCCCTGGCTATGTTGGTGAATCTTAGGAAGCTGCTGGATTCAGCGGGTATGCCGGATGTGGAGTTGAAGTATGTAGGGGGATTGAGGGTACTGCTTTGTTAGTCGGCATCTTCCTTAGCTGAAGACTTTCTTCTATCAAATAAGGACCTATGGTCGGAATGGTTTGAATCATTGGTGGTTTGGGAGGGTCGAGAGGTAAAATATGATCGTGTTGCCTGGTTGGAAATCAAAGGTGTGCCCTTGCGCCTTTGGGATGGTCGCACTTTTGATATCATAGGAGAAAATTATAGGAAAGTGTTGCATTCTTCTGTGGCGTCGGTGTGGGATATGGACTTGACGACAGACAGGTCTGTGTTTTGTTGTCGTTTGGGAAAACTATAGATGAACATCGTCAGATATTATGGAAGGGTAAATTGCGGAGTATATGGGTTAAAGAAGATTGTCTGAAGTGGAGCCCGAACTTTAACTCGGTTATTTCTGATTCTAATGAGGTAGGGGATGATGATAGTGTGGAAATGGGGCAATCTGATGATGATGCTGGATCGGAGGAATTGAAGGAGGGACAATTCATTGCTTACGATACGGTCGGAGATCTTTCCGGTGACAGGGCTGGTTCAGGGCTGGCCGGCGACAAGGTGGTGCATGGAGAAGATCAACAGTCTTGCATGGGAACGACTGCCATGCATGCGGAGCAGATGGAAGGTCGGCTGGGGAAAGAAGCCCATAGTGGGCCTGAGATTGCGGAGAATATAAATGGGCCGAGTATCGCCCTGGGCTTTGATAAAGGGGTGCTAATGAGCCTGTTTTGAACCCCACTATTAGGCCTGGTCAAGATATTGGGGGCTTTGATGGGCTATCTTCTGAGCCGACAGGTCTGGTATTTAAGCAGGTGGATCATGGAGAGGTAGGTAGTAAACATACGGGAAGTTCTGCAGAGAAGATGTCCCTAGATCTAAATAAAGGTATGTCAATTTGTAAGGATTCTCATAGATCTAGACCGCATAAGAAATGAGTTAATGCGAGTAAGGTTGGTAGGCGCCCTAAGCACTCATTAAAGATGAAAGACTCTATTTGGATTTTGGGTTCTTCCCAACTTCCCCAGGTGAGGGCTCATTCTAATATTTCTAGTAGGGTAAGTATGGGTAAACCATCTACAGGTGGCGGCAGCAATCTTGAAGATAGTAGAAAAGTGTAAGTGGAAGATACTGTCTTGTGGGGGGAATGTCTTGGTTTTAACGTCAATGGATTCGGCCAGCAGATTAGGGACCTAATTAATGGAGAAGGAGCACTTAATGTTCCCTAATGAAACGGTTGTCCATAAATATTATAGGTGTTAAAGGTGCTCAAAAAGACATTGGTGCAAAAGCTGAAGAAGGAGAATTGTGTGTCATTTATGGCTATTCAGGAGACTCATTTGCAGAATCCTATGGAATCCGATTTCTTAGGGATTTGGGGGAGATCGGAAGTTGATATGGATTGGGTGGATGCGGAAGGGAGGTCTGGGGGCTTGGTCTCAATTTGGGACCCATAGAAGTTCAAGAAAAAATACTCTATTAAAGATCGATATATTTTAATCACTGTTGGGTGTTCGCCGGGGTTTAATCAGGACTTGGTTGTGGTTAATGTGTATGGGCCTAACGATCCCGGGGCTGGACTTAACCTGTGGAATGGCCTGCTTACGCATAAGTCTCAAATTAATGGATTGTGGATTCTAATCGAGGACTTCAATGAGGTTCGCTACCCTTCGGATCAATTACAATTTGAGGTTTAGTGCTACTAATGCTCAGCGGTTTAATTGGTTCATCAACGAAGCGGTGCTGAATGAGTATGCGATGGGGGGAAGGGCTTTCACTTAAATGTCATCGGATGGTCTGAAGCTTAGTAAAATTGATAGGGTGTTGGTCTGCTCCGACTTCTGGGATTTGTGGCCGCAGGCGGCGTTAACTGCTTTGCCTAGGAGGCATTTGGACCATTTCCCTTTGATTCTTAAAACGGTTGGAGGAGATTTTGGCCTTATTCCTTTTAAGTGTTTTAATTCTTGGATGGACTCTCTGGGGTTTAAGGTTATGGTAACTGAAGCTTACAAGAGGGCAATCGTTTCCGGCCCTCCGGATAGGAGGTTCTTCTTGAAGCTTAAAGCTGTCAAAAGTGCCATAAAAGTATGGAGAAATGGGAGGAAACAGGCTGAAATGACGAAGCTGGAGGAATTAGAGTCAAAAATCTTAAACTTAGAAATGCAAGCGGATGAGAGACAACTTTCAGATCTTGAATTGGAGACTAGACTATTATGGAAAAAAGAGGTAAGATGTATGGAAGATGCAAAAGGCCGGGGTTAAATGATTAGTAGATGGGGATGAGAATTCGAGATTTTTTCACAAGGTGATTAAGAGTAATATAAAAGCTTATAGGATTAATGGTTTGGCGATTAATGGTACATGGTCATCCAATCCGGGGGCGATAAAGCAGGAGGTTTTTAGTCATTTTAAAGAAAGGTTCGTGGAGAATTGTGTTAATCGGCCACTTTTTGTTGGTAATCGGTTCAAGTCTCTTCCGGTTGAAATTGCTGAGTCGCTGGTATGGCTGTTTATGGCATTCGAAGTTAAGAGTTCCGTTTGGGACTGTGGTGGGGATAAAGCTCTGGTCCTGATGGGTTTAACTTCAGTTTTATCAAGACCTTTTGGGAAATTATGGAGGATGATATTGTAAAGATCTTGGAGCATTTTTTCACGGGGGGTAAGTTGTCTTATGGCTACAATTCTTCATTTATTGCATTAATTACCAAAATGTCGGACCCTCTTGCTCTTCAGGATTTTCGGCCCATTAGCCTTATTGGTTGTATCTGTAAAATCTTCTCTAAGGTGTTAGCTAACCGCGTTAAAAAGGTTATCCATTTGGTCATTAGTGAAGAACAATCGGCGTTCGTGGCGGGTAGATATATTTTAAATGGTCCACTTATTGTTAATGAGGTGTTGGCTTGGTTGAAGCAAAGGAAAGGTCAACCAATTTTGTTTAAAGTGGATTTTGAAAAATCGTATGATATGGTGAATTGGGGCTTTTTAGATTCTGTAATGGCTCAAATGGGTTTCCCCGAATTATGGAGGAAGTGGGTCTCCTCCATTCTCCACTCCGGCAGGGCATCGGTGTTAGTAAATGGTTCTCCAACTGATGAGTTCCAGTGTTCCAGTGGATTAAGGCAGGGTGACCCTTTATCTCCATTCCTTTTCATTATGGTTATGGTAGCATTGCACATTATGATGGACACGGCGGTTGGTATGGGTATTTTTCACAGTATTAAGCTTTCGAATAATGGGCCTGTGTTATCTCACTTATTCTATGCTAATGATGCTTTGATTCTTGGGGATTGGTCAAGTTCTAATGTCAAGAATTTGGCTAGGATTCTAAGATGTTTTAATTTAGCTTCTGGGTTGAAAGTGAATTTTCATAAAAGTAGGCTTTATGGTGTTGGAGTGGGTGAATCAGAATTGATGAACATGTCTGGTTTTCTTCATTGCCAACCGGCTAATATTCCGTTTGTTCATCTTGGTGTTCCGATCGGAGAAAATATGGGTCTGGTAAAGAATTGGCAACCGGTTTTGAAAGGATTACCTCAAGACTTTCGTCTTGGAGAACGAAGCATTTATCTTTTAGAGGTAGGGTCACATTGATCAAAGCAATGTTAGGCAGTATATCATTGTATTACCTGTCTCTTTTCAAAGCGCCCAAGAAAGCTATCAATACTATCAAAGGTATAAGGAGAGGTTTCTTTGGAATGGGGTTAATGGAAACTCAAAGATAAATTGGGTGGCTTGGGATAAGTTAACGGTTTCCAAAGAGACGGGAGGATTGGGGATTATTAGCACTAGAGATGCAAATCTCTCCCTCTTAACTAAATGGTATCATTATGGGGGCGATGTATTCGTGCTATTCATTTCCAACCGAGGAAGTATCAACACATCCCCCTGAGACATTCGGTTCATGAGGTCTGGAGTAATATTATGAGGATTGAAGCCGATCTTGTCACATCCCGGCGAAAGCGTGAAGCGATTTGGGTGTGACTTGTTTGTTCAGAACGTATTTGATTATAAGGAATCAAATTACAAACAATATTAACACATAAAACACATAACTTGATTATATAACATAAGTTAGGATTACATCATTTACTTAGATAGTCAAAATTTGATATAATCCTATTACAACTTTTATTTAGCGATAACATCTTCAAATGCGATGGAAATGAGCGTCCCCCAACACTGCCATCGTAGATGTTGACAGTTAGATTTACACAAACCCTTCCAACGACTTCACCCCAGCCATTGTACACATCAAAAGAGAAATCAACATTGTTAGTCATTTTCACCTGAAAAAGCATACTCAAAACAATCAACATAAAGTTGGTGAGGTCATAGGTTAATTTCCTGACAAAATATTTTATTGATACACCAATTACAACCAAACCTGCTCACACACATAATTCATAGTGTCACGAAATAATTCACAAAATCAGATAATATAGCATCAACACTCATTCTATTGGTGCAGAAAATATTTAAGTAGCATCAGAACACTCATCCTGTTGGTGCAAAAATATTCTCCTAAGTAGCGCTACCTATATTATCCAACGGTTCCTCATTCGAATTAATGGTTGTATCACAAATGACAGTATATAGCAAGAATCTCAAAAATAGTGCATCAATCAAAACACAGTATGCTTTTTCCCCAAAAAACTTTATAAATACAAAAAATGGGGCTATGAGTCTCACCTGTTCTCTAAAAGGTAACCTATAAAAATAAATTTATAAGTTAGATAAAATTTCTTTAAAATTTTTAGAATCTCAGATATAACCAATTCTTAAAAATTCAGCTGTAATACAGTTAGATAATATTAACATAAAATTCCTAACTTTTATTTTATTATAAATAAATTGTTATGATTATGACAACTTCTCCATAAATCACCAAAAATAGCTAATATTATCCGAAAATTCCCAAAATTTTCATAATATTACATCAACAGTCTACATTATCACATAAATTTCCTGATGTCTAATTCACAACAGATTTATTTCTGTAAATCTTAAAATATTCCCAAAATTCATTAAAAACAGCTATATAACTCCAAAAATTATGAAATGTACACCATCTTTTGAATTTGATTTATCATGTCTTTACTGAATTTTTCACGATTTATGGTACTTGTTAAGTATTTCCTTTGATTTTAGTTTTTACAGATCATTTAAAAATTCATTCTTCATTCACAAAAAGGAAATAAATTACAAAATAATTCCTGGAGCCTTTATATCACAAGAGAATAATTCTTTGATTTTTCCAGAATTTTTCCGAATTTATTTGTATTTTTGAGTATTTATTGCTTATTTTACCAATTAAACAATTTTGTATAAATTGTTTTATTCATCATAAGTTTATCAAAACGTACATAATAATGTTTCAATATTTTTATAAATATTTTTCAATGTTTATTCCCACAATCTCATTTGTCTAATATTTTTGCTTATTTTACTTAATATTACAAGATTTATTCTTAAAAATTTTAAAAGCTTTTATTTTTGTCACAAGCTTCTGAATTTTAACATCTCATCCTTGTGACTTGATGAGAAATAAGAATTTCAAGGTGTTTTAAGGTTAGTCTTGGTGTATATTTACCAAGACTTAGTTATATATGTGTTTATAACACATATGTAATGTTGATTTTTAAAACATATAGAAGAAGATTACAACCTTGTGGATGATGAGAATGATGACCTTGATGATGTTGTTTAAGAACTGAGGCAATTAGTCCATGATCGAGTGGTGTGTGGAGGTGGTGGTGGTGTTTATCCGAGAGGTGAAAGGGAGTGGAGTTGGTCACGATTGGTGGTTGTGTTGTAAGGGTGATCCAGGAATTGGAGGTGGTGATCGGTTGGTGTTTGTTTTCAAAAGGAAGGGAGGTGGTCGATGGATGTGTGATTGTCTCAAGTAACCGAGAGGTGAAGGAGTTTGTTTGTGGGTTGGGGTGGTCGCGGTTGGCTTGTGATCTATATAACCGAGAGATGAGTGGTGGTTTAGAGATTGCTTGGCCGAGAACTTTCAATGCTTACTAGCCTCCTAGCTTGGATGAGTAAGCATCCATAGGAGTGCTTAGTCATTGCTTAGTTCTAGGTGACAAAAGGAGAAATCTTGGTGGCATGGGCTTTCATGGTTGCTTTGCCACCTATCCTCTAATAATGATGATGAACCATGTGGTTCCAATGGTGGTTTTGGGGATGGTTTGGTCGAGAGATCCACTTTATGGGTACTAATGACTTTAGTTAGTTATTAACCGAGACATTACGTGGTTAGTCTAAGTTAATAATCTTAATTTGATGCTCGTGTGTTTAGGGTTTTGCTTAATTGTGTTGTTTGATCGTGTTATCATATTGTTTTGATACCTAATCTACGTATGCATGAGTAAATTTATACATAACACACATATATAGTAGCATAGATAACCATAAGTCTAAATTATGTGTATATATATATATACATACGCGCAAAAAAATATATATTTATATACATGCACAAGTAGAATATATATATATACATGCAAAAATATATATATGCATACATACATTCTATATATGTATACATGCATGCAAGCATGCATATGTAAATTCTATATATATATGCATGCATGAAACATGCATACGTAAAATATACATGCATGACGTCCATATATATACAACATAATAATGTAATTTACTAGATAATATTCATAAGGTGTTAGTCAAAATATAAAATTTTTCTTAAGATATTAAATCGTCTAACCTTATTTTAGGGTTGTCACATTCTCCCCCCGTTAAAAGAATTTCGTCCCGTAATTTATTGGTGAGAAGTTTCTAAAGTCGAGTGAAACTTGTCTTGATTATCAGCTCTGAGCAGATAATGATATTTCTTTTTGATCTCATCTTCCATACTCATGTGTATTCCGGTCCTCTCTTTGCATTCCACTTAACTTTCACTATATGAATTCTATTCTTTCTTAATCTCTTTATCTCTTTGTCTACAATGGCTACTGGTTCCTCTACCAAATGTAGTTTCCTATTTATTGTGATTTTCTGAATTGGCACTATCAATGTCTCATCCGTTAGACATTTCTTTAAGTTGGACACATGAAAAGTGTTATGTACTTCTCCAAGTTCTTGCGGTAATTCTAACTTATATGCTACAGGACCAATTCTATCAATGACTTTAAATGGACCAACATACCTGTGGTTCAACTTGCTTGGCTTCCCAAATCGGAAGATTCCTTTTGAGGGAGATACCTTTAGATAAACTCTATCTCCTACCTGAAATTCCAATGGTTTCCTTCATTTGTCAGCATAACTTTTCTGTCGATCACGAGCTGCTTTCAATCTATTTTTAATCTCAGTGACCTTGTCCGTGGTTTCTTGGATTAATTCAGGACCTGTAAGTTGTCTATCACCTATTTCATTCCAACATAAGTGTAACACCTCCGAAATTTGTCCATTTGAAAACCTCAAAATATTATAAAACTCAATAAAGGTCCGAATTAAGTTGGGCTTATGAAAGAAATCTTGGAAAACGAAACTAGCCTTTTTGGGCCCAATAAGCCCAATAAGGACCGGAACTTACAAACAAGGCCCATTTAAGGCCAAATGCACGTTTACGAACTAATTAAATGAGAAACCATGAAACAATGAATTATTATGTGATTTGAAATAACTATGAAAAGATCCAAGCTAAAAACATATTCAAAACCCATACCGGGTAAAATCCGGCAATTTAATGCGTACTAACGTCTGAATTCTATCAGAAATTCTTATAATGGCTTGTCATCCAATCAAAATCATTGTTAATCATAACAAATACTGCAAATAAGGCTTACTAAAAGATTTTTCATCAAACATGCATAAGCAACGGAAATACGTAAGTGAAACGCGAATACCGGTTTTCACCAGCATTTAACTGACGTCTGTTATGACAACCGAGCCTCGTAACTCCGTAAATATTCATCTAATCAATTTTTATTATCATAACATATTAAATTTGGTGAGTGATACGTTGTCCGGAATAAATGCGTTCCGAAACGCGACCGTGACGTGAACCGGGTTACGATTAGGTCAAACCCGAGAATACGTCAGTTAAGGTTTTAACACGTCTGACATGGGAAATTAACATTAAAATAGTATTTAATACTTAATGATATATATATAATATGATACCAAAATAATAATAACGCTCCTTCGAGGAAAACGCGTAAAAACGTTGAACGTGTTAAATACGCGTTAACTTACAACCCCGTTTAAATATTCGGTATGTTTATAATATGATAAAACTTACAATCTTGGAATATTTATGACGTATTGTATAACCAAATCTAACGAGAAATGAAATTTATTACGTTACGCAAAAATTAAATCGAACGTGTTACGAACCGACGTTTTAACGAACCCATTCACTTAACCCCCTATATAAACAAAATTTTCTCATTTTAGGGTTTTCAAAAAGAAATTAGGGCAGAGAAAGGAAGAGCGGCCACAACCCCCCCTCTTCCCCCTCCTCCCGATGGATCTCCGGATGATTTCCGGCCATCCATTGCGAACCTCCGGCGACTGCCTCACCCTCTCGACTCCCCTCTTCAAACTTAACACGATGGTGGTTTTAAGTTATTGAAATTCGCCATGTAGCATGAGCAGGATTGCTGCAAAGGGGCGACCGTGGTGGTGGTGGTTCCGTTGGTGTAGGGTCGCGATAATGGTGGTCGGTTCTATGCGGGGTGACTCTTATGGCCGGCGGCGGATGGGGCGATGGTTACTGCTAGACGTGATGATGATTGATACGGCGATGAAGGTGTCGAGGTTAGGGATGTTGCAGGGATGGTTAGCGATGGCTGTGGTGTGGGTTTCAATGGTGGCATCCGACCTCGAAGGCGGTTGTGGTTTGCTGTAAGTCGGTGGTAGAGGCGACGATGGTGAGGGATCTGTGATAATCTTGGGGTTTTGATGTTGACGATCGTGGTGATGGTTGTGGTGGCTGCCGGCGAGGACGCCCACCAGGTGATTTGGTGTCGGTTGTGGTCGGTTGTGGTTGAGTAGGTGGTCGTTGTTAACTGTGGCTCATGGATGTAGCTTGCGATAGCGGTGGTGGTGATGGTAATCGGTGTTGATGGTTATTAGTTACAAGGATGAGGGCGGTGCTTTAGGTTGTTATGATGGTTGCCGGTGGTGTTGATGAGGGATACCAGGTGAGTTCTAGTGATCCCTTTTTACTACTGTTTTGGGATGAAACATGCTCTGTTATTTTATGAACTAAAATTGTGCTTTATTTGATGCTTGCATGTGAGATTTATGGATACCTGCTCATACTTACATCATGATCATTAATTCTTTTGTGATCTGCTTCCTTTATGTGGATAGATCTATTTGGGGAAACCCCACACATAGTGGCTCCCGCCACAGGGAGGTACCCCACTGAGATCCTGAGGGGTCGTTTGTGGCATGTGACTGATTTTGCTAAGAAACTATGGTGAACCATCCGGGCAGGTAGGGTTCACTGGTTTGGGGCTCAGTTCTCCCCTTTTTTTTGGAATCTACACTATCTATCGTGGGTTTAATTCCTTAGACTCTATGTCTAATCATTGAAAATCTCATCAAGGTCTTGATTTCATGAACCTAAGAAATTTGTGTGACCATAGACACCTGTATTCT
This sequence comes from Flaveria linearis, assembly GCA_024085815.1. Classification (NCBI taxonomy): domain Eukaryota; kingdom Viridiplantae; phylum Streptophyta; class Magnoliopsida; order Asterales; family Asteraceae; genus Flaveria; species Flaveria linearis. The sequence goes on from CM044012.1 coordinate 34,594,853, forward strand.
GGATTTCCTGGCAAAAGGCCTTCGGGCTAAGGCAAGCATATGGTATAAATCTCATTGCGAGACCAGTTATGCTTACCTGGAGATTTCTGGGATGAGTGATAAACTATGGTCGACGTACACAAGTGACAAGATCTCAGCCTCTAGTTTGATCAATTAGGTTGTGTTCGCAGCGGATTTAGCATAATAATTAGCAATTAATGCAAGAACATAACGAATATTGCATGTAAAGTAAATGTAGAGAGAGAGAATAATTCTGCATAAAAGGAATAATATTCTGTTTATTTCACATGTTTCGGCGTGGAATACATTCAGGTCACTGCCATTTTATAGGCAAAAGACCCATACTGTTGTCAGATTCCACTGACATTTAACAGTTATTTAACTAACTACTGATAGAACACAAACTACTGAAGATGTCACAACAGCTGACATCTTCTTACAAAAATTCCTAAGTGTTCTACCTATTACAAGTACTGAAAAGGAAACTACTGAAAAGCTACAACGACTGAAGAACAAACTCTTCAGTCATTTACAACTACTAAACTATAACAGCTGAAGAACAAACTCTTCAGCTGTTGTACAAACTACTGAAAGGAAAAATATAAAACTGCTGAAAAAAATATAAAACTACTGAAAGCAAAAACCATCACAACAACTGAAGAAGACTTCTTCAGCTGTTGTGACAAACTCTGAAGCTTCAGCACTTTGGTCTTCAGACTTTAATCTTCAGATGATTCATCAGCTGATGACTTCAGTAGTTGTCATCAGCTGATGTCTTCAGTCGTTGTCTTCAGACTTTGTGCATCAGTAGTTGATCTTCAGTTCTTCAGACTTTGATCTTCAGCACTTGTCTTCAGTACTTGAAGTCTTCAGTACTTGTGTTTATCAGTACTTTAGATTTCAGTACTTATCTTCAGTACTTTGGGATCTTCAGCTGTTGTACTTCAGATCTTTGAACTTCAGCTGTTGATTCTTCAGACTTTGTCAAACTGCTGATGAAGGTCCATGTGGGACTTAGAGGTTTTCCTGATCTTGGCTCATTGGTTATTTTGGTCCAACAAACTTCCCCTAAACCAATGCAGCCAAAACCTCTAATTATTTGTTGTCCCACTTATTGTTGGCATAAAGATTGGTCTATTTCCTTCTAGATCAGATCAGAAGTTGACCCTGATAAGCACTGGCCTGGGAGGAGGTTTCTGGTATTTGTTTGGCTAAGTATGGATGGGAGCTCTGTTTGGGGAATTGGACACAGAGCTGTTGTCCCATCCATGAACCTACCACCCACGTACGAGCCTGTAGGATTCTCTGGTGTAGGCTCTGACAAAAATCATTTGTTCTTCTTTGGACAGGTCCTCAGCCCCACCATCAAATAATCCTTCACGGCCGTACAGCTCTGAGACAAACTTGACCTGTTTGCCATTCTCGAGCTCAACTGTTGTGATTTGCCTATATGAAAATTCATCTGGATGTCTGCCCTCTAGTAACAAGTTGAGCTCATCTTTGTGGAAGTTCTCAAGCCTCTTATAAACTAAGCCTTTCCTAACCACCCTATTCTCCAACATCATTTCGGGTGGTTGCTTAGACTTATAGGCCTTCTCAAACTCATCCACAATTTCCCAGGGTGTTAATACAAGAGCCACTGTGATCACTTCATCTACAATCCTCTTCATCTGACTCTTGTACCTCACAGGAATGTCTTTCTTTGTAATCCTGTGAGCCACCCTAGGATCAAGCCAAGTCCTCACTCTCTCTTTGTCATATTAGAAAGTTTGTTTGAGAGTAAAGAGTCTCAGAGCTTCCTTCTTCATGTTCATGATAGAGGTAGAAGCAGCATAAGCTTGGTCAATTGACTTAAGCATTTCAACATCATGAAGCTTCTGCTACTCCTCTTCCTCTATCTTAACCTTCACAGTATCCATCTGTGAGGTGGGAGTGATGGTTTTGGATTTGGCTTTGGGTAGAGGAATGACTACAGACAGGGGCAGTCTATCCTCCTCATCCTCCTCTTCTTCTTCTTCTTTCAGCCTCAACACCCTTCTCTTCTTCTTCAAGGGTGGATCATTGGTTGCGGGTTTTGATGGTGAAGGGGTTGGTTTTGTGGGTTGTGTTTGGGTTGTTGGTGTGGGAATGTTGGCAGGCACTGCTAGCAATCTAGAGATAAGAGATGGTTTTGTCTGTTTTACTAGCAGTGTCCTGTTCCCAGCACCGGCTTCTGAGAGGGCCTCAGCGACCAGTCCTTTGGTGAAATCACCAGCCGAACAGATCTTGGTGGTTATTGCCAAGATTCTGTCCCTGGTCCATGCCTTGACATCAAGGACTGGCTGCCCAGATACTTCGAAGTGAACCTACTCATAGCCTCAAGTCTCTTCTTTCCTCTTGGCTATAAGTAGTCCATCGGTACTCAATCTCTCTTCTCTCCACATTTCTGATCTTTTGATCTAGCAAGGCAGTGTCCTTCTTAAAGCCTTGCCTGAACAGCTGATCAATGACAGAGTCCATTGATCGGCTATGCTCAGCATCAGCCTCCTTGACAAGGGATGCTAGATCAGGATCAATATCCTCCCTCACCTTCTCTCCCTTTTTCTTTTGATAAGTGACACTGAAATCCTTTTGGATTTCAGCCACTTCTTTTTCAGCTCTTTCCTCCTTCTCCCTCCCCTTCCCCTTTGTCTCCTCAACCTTCTTCCTCTCAATCACCTCCTTTCTTCCTACTTCTATCTCCTCTTATCCCCTCTTCCTCTTAGCTTGCACTGATGTCTCCCCCTTTTTGGGTGCATTGGTTGGGGTTTGACTATCAGCAAGCACCTTGGCTACAGCAACCTCCACCAGGGTTGTATATGTGTGGGAAGCCTCTCATCAATGGTTTTTATCACAAGTTCTATGATTATAGGTGTGATGAGAGGCAGGGATTTTTAGAGGATAGCATCTAGTTGCTCAGGAGGGTTTTGTTCCTGAGAACTAGTGCCAGAAGCAGAGGCAGGTGGCCGAGTTTGTAGGAGTGGTTGAGTGTTTTGGAGACCTTCGGGTGAAGGTGCCATCTGTGGGTCAATGGTGGCAGATGGACTTCTATCTTGAGTCATTTGAGCAAGAAGCTCTTTGAGTCTGCTTATCTCATCTTCTAAGATAGTGTTGTGAGCAACTACGTCAAAGAAGAAGCTCAGGTCATCATCAGTGTGAACTGAATCACCTGACCTCCTGACTATGTCAGGATATACATGCTCTGAGTGTGGCTCAGAAGTAGCATGTGCCCCTTATTCTTGGTACTGGGGACTTCCAGCCTCCGGATTGGATCCATCATCGGCAGTTGCCTCTGGTGAGGTCTTATTGCTTGTACCAGCTTCTCCCTGCTCATGTGCTGATGCAGGGGAAGTGGCAGCATCACCAGAATGTCCTATCTCCCTAGCCACACAGGGAGATTGGACATGTGATTCTCTGTGCTGTGGGCTCCCACCAGCACTAGTGTCCACCCTTTCTTCGGTTGGAGTCTCCCCAGTTGGAATTGGTTTCTGGGGAGAGGGTGGAGTGCTCAGATGGGTCAACACTTTGGCGATTATTAGTGTAGGGCTTTGTGGGGTGGTCTCAGTAGGAGATGGGCTTGAAGCAGTGTGCACATGGGGAGGACTGTGCATTTCAATGGTAGTCTCCTCAAGTGAGAAAGACCCCAGATGTGTGGGTGCCCCTGAAGTGGTTGCATCAGGCTCCTGTGGAGAGGAAGCCTGTGCGGTTGTGGTGGGTGGAGTCGTGGTAGCTGCTGGGAGAATCGAACCAGCAGCCACATCCTGCGTTTGTGTTGCAGGGGCATCCTCAGGGGACTCATTTCCCTGAGTAGCCTTTTTGGGCTTCTTTTTGGCTTTTGGCTTGGTGGGGACTTTGGATTTGGAGGTGGAGGCTGTGGGTTCCTGCTGCGTGGGTTTTCGCAGCCGGGCAGCCTGTTTGAGTGTGTGGTCGGTGTTGTGCCTGGAGTATACCTCAGCTAGAACAGCCATGGCAGGGACCCCAGTGCCAACAAGTCCCTCAGCTTGAAGCTGGTCCTCGATTATGGCCATTATAAACCGAGGATACAAGATCCACCGGTTAGAAACTGGTTTTGTGGCCATATCCTTGATTTCTAAAAAGATAATATTTGTTAAGTTTAAAGGTTGTTTTTCAAGGATAGAAAATAATACCTGTTGCCACCTTGTTGACATCTGGTCCCATGAAGATGTTTTGGGGGCCAGACACACATTCACCATGTGGAAGATGAGTCGTTGGGGATCTGGGAAGTGTTTCTTCAACAAGGTGGTGGCAGAGAGGTCGCCCTGATAGTCGTTGGCTGTGAAGCATAGGTCGAGGGCGCCTTTGGGGTAAGAGGTTGGGAAGGTGGCATCCTCCAGCTTTAGGGTTTGGTGCAAAATAGCTGGAGTGACAACCACTGGGTGGTTGTTGATGGAGGACCGGAGAGAGACCTCGCCATCGTTCTCTCCGGTTTGGACGGTGATGTTCGTCCAGAACTCCGCCAAAGAGTCGGTGTATATGGTGGGGTTGAGAAGGAATGCCGTTTGGTATGGTGAATCGGTCATCAGATCGACGGCATTGTGAAACTTAGGCCATAATGGCGATTTGGTGAGATGAGCGACACAGTTGTGTCGAGGTTTGAGTTGCATGGCCGCCATTAATGGTGTATGGAATTTCAGAGGTTTTTGAAAAGTTAGGTCAAGTGAGAATGAAAAGCTCTGAAGGTTGGGTATTTATAGGGTATGGCAAAGGCTGAAAGAAAACTACTGAAGGTTTTGGTGTTAGTCATCAGTTATTGAAACTACTGATGACGTGGTTTTTAACCTTCAGTGGTTATAACATCTGAGGACTTGGTGTTAGTCTTCAGTAGTTGAAACTACTGAAACCTTGGTTTTGTCCTTCAGATGTTTAAACGGCTGAAGACTTGTTGTCAGTCTTCAGTAGTTATAAACTACTGAAGACCTATTTTTCATCTTCAGACGTTGTAACAACTGAAGACTTGGTGTTAGCCTTCAGTAGTTGTGAACTACTGATATCAGTAGTTGTGAACTACTGAAGACATGGTATTGCTTCAGTTGTTGTAAACAACTGAGGACTTGGTGTTAGTCATCAGTAGTTGTGAAACTACTGAAGACATGGTTTTGTCCTTCAGTTGTTTGGGTATGAAACAGCAGCTGTTGGCATCAGCTGAAGAGTAAAATTACTCATCAGCTGTTTCCGTCAAATCAGTTGTTTCATGCTGACCTCCACATTTACTCATCAGCTCTTTGGCTGACTTTCAGATGTTTCATTGACCCTTCAGCTCTTGTGATATTTATGCCTTCAGCTCTTGTGATCAGATGTTCACAAGTGCTGATGAAATACTCCAGAGCTGGTGAACAAATTTTGTCTTCAGTACTTGTGTAAGATTACACATCAGTACTTGTGAACAAAATTTGTTCTTCAGTACTTATTTGTTTGAAAATCATAATCAGTAGTTGTAATCCACCTCACTACATCAGTTGTTTTCAACAAATAATGTACATCAGTACTTTGAAGCATTTTAGTCTTCAGTAGTTGTGAAAATGCTGAAGACTAAATTACTCATCAGTACATATATTTGACCTTTGCATACTAATGCTCATCAGTACTTGTGAACTGAGAGCATCAGTATTGGTCAAATTATTCTAGCTGCAGCATACCAAGCCTTAGTACCAAGTTTTGAAATGTGGCACTATCTAAAGGCTTAGTAAATATGTCTGCAAGCTCATCAGCACTAGGCACAAACTTTGGATCAATCAGACCTTTTCATAGCAATCCCTAATAAAATGATGTCTGATCTCTATATGTTTGGTCCTAGAGTGCTGGACTGGATTTTTAACAATGCAAAGAGCTGAAGCACTATCCATTAATAATGGAGTCTTAGTCTCTGTAATGCCATAATCCAAGAGTTGGTTCTGAAGCCAGAGTATCTGAGATGTACAACTTGCAGCAGCAATGTACTCAGCTTCAGCAGTGGATGTAGCAATTGATGTTTGTTTCTTACTCTGCCAAGAAACTAAACAATTGCCTAGGAATTGGCAACCACCAGAAGTGGATTTTCTGGTGACTTTGCATCCTGCATAGTCACTATCAGAGAAAGCAACTAATTTGCAAGAATGCCCAGTTGAATACCAAAGACCTAGTGATTGGGTACCTTGCAGATATCTAAAGATCCTTTTGACTGCAATCAAATGGGATTCTTTAGGTGCAGCCTGAAATCTAGCACAGGCACATGTTGCAAACATGATGTCTGGTCTAGAAGCTGTGAGGTACATCAAGGACCCAATCATACATCTGTAAAGGGTTTCATCAACCGCTTTACCTTTCTGATCTACATCTAGTTGTGTGATGCTGCTCATGGGAGTAGAACAGGGCTTGCAGGTTTGTAAATCAAACTTATTCAACAACTCTTTGGTGTATTTGGACTGATGAATAAAGATACCATCAGCCTTTGTTTGATTTGCAAACCTAGAAAGAACTGTAATTCCCCCATAGCACTCATTTCAAACTTTTGCTTCATGAGCATTGTAAATTCATCACACAACTTTAGATCAGAGGATGCAAAGATGATGTCATCTACATAAATTTGAACAAGGAGCTTATGCTGTCCCACAGTCTTGATGAACAAGGTTTTATCAATGTGCCTCTAGTGAACTTATTTTGGAGAAGAAAAGTTGATAGTGTCTCATACCAAGCTCTAGGAGCTTGCTTCAGCCCATAAAGAGCCTTATCAAGCTTGTACACCCAATCAGGATGTTTGTTGTCCTCAAAGCCTGGTGGTTGACACACATAAACTTCTTCTTTTATTTTTCCATATAAGAAGGCACTTTTGACATCCATTTGATAAACCTTAAGACTGTGAAAAGCAGCATAGCTAGAACAGTCTGATTGCTTCCAGTCTGGCCACAGGGGCAAAGGTCTCATCATAATCGATGCCTTCCTCTTGTGCAAACCCTTGAACAACCAGCCTGGCCTTGTTCTTGACAATTTGGCCCTTATCATCTGTTTTGTTCCTGAATACCCATTTGGTGCCTATTGCACACTTCCCTTGGGGTAAAGGAACAAGCTCCCACACTTGCTGTTTCTTGAACTGAAGAAGCTCAAGCTGCATTGCTTCAACCCATCCATTGTCTCTTAAGGCAACATAATAGTTCTTTGGCTCTTGCTGACTGATGAAGAGAGCATAGAAGCAGAAATTGGACAATTGACTCCTGGTTGAAACTCCAGCATTGATATCACCAATGATTTGAGATGTGGGGTGATTCTTCAGCTCTTGATAGACTATAATGTCAGTGCAAGTGTTTGTAGGACTTTCAGCAGCAACAAATGGTGATGGAGATTCTTGAAACCATGTAGGAGATGGCAGCTCAAATGAAGTAGAGCTTGCAGAAATCTCATCAGCATTTGTTGTGGATGGGGCTGTTGAAGCTACAGGAGCATCAGGTTTAGTGGACTCAGGCAGGTTGTCACTAAATCTGAAGAGGTGAGTACTGACTACATCATCATCAGTACCACCAGGTGGAGAACTGTTGACAGGCTCAACAGCTGGAGGTTGATAAGGAACATATTGCAGTATGTCCAGATCAAACAACTCCACAGGGTTTTGTGGAATCTTGTCCTTTGGAGATTCATTGAACTTAACATGCAGAGTTTCTTCAACCACCTTTGTCCTACAGTTGAAGACTCTGTATGCCTTGCAAGTTGATGAATAACCAACAAAATACCCTGCATCCACCTTACTAGCAAACTTCTGGAGTGGGTTGCTAGTGTTGAGAATAAAACATGGACACCCAAAGGCTCTAAAGAATGAAATCAGAGGAGCCAAATGATGAAGAACTTCATAAGGAGTCTTCATCAACCTCTTATTCACTAAAGCTCTATTTTGTACATAGCAAGCTGTATTGACAGCTTCAGCCCAAAAGGTCAGTGGCAACCCTGAGTCAGCCAACATTGACCTTGCTGCTTCAATGAGAGTCCTGTTCTTTCTCTCCACCACTCCATTCTGCTCAGGAGTTCTAGGAATACTAAACTGCCTTTTAATTCCCTTGGACAGGTAGAAGTCATCAAGTGTGTGGTTTCTAAATTCTGTTCCATTGTCACTCCTCACACACTTGACCTGTAGGGAATACTGCTTTTCTACAAATAACACAAAGTTCATGATAGTCTTGGCTGCTTCATCCTTGGAGTGCAAGAAGAAAGTCCATACAAACCTGGAATAATCATCCACAATTACCAGGCAGTATTTCTTCTTTGCCATGCTCATCACTCTGACAGGACCAAAGAGATCCATGTGCAGGAGCTGCAAGCAGGCAGTGGACTTTGGTTCTTCTATTGAAGGAAATGAAACTTTGTGTTGTTTTCCTTTTAAGCAAGCAGTGCAGTTGTCTTCACACTTGAACTCCTTCAAAGGCAATCCTCTTACTAAACCATGGCTTATCAGCTGATTCATGTTCTTGAAATTAACATGCCCCAGCCTTCTATGCCATAGAGTAGACTCTTGAGGAGATGCCTTGGAGAATAGGCAAGGATGGCCTTTTAGATCTATCTTTTTGAAAAGATCTAAGGCATACACTCTTCCTGTCCTGTTGGCCTTCAGGAGAGTGTATTCATCCAACACCTTGTCAATCAAATTTAGAACTTTGGATGACAGAATCCGACAGTTCTGGCTTGTGAAAAGGGCAACATGGCCTTTATCACACATTTGACTGACACTCAAGAGTTGTACTTGAGATTCTCCACATGGTTAACATCATCAAACCTTATTTCCCCATTGGAAACAAAGCCTTTTCCGATGATGTAACCCTTTGCATCATTGCCAAAGGAGACAAATCCCTTCTTTCCTTGAGAGTAGTCATTAAGAAGGGAGCTGCTTCCTGTCATGTGCATGGATCCTCCACTGTCTACATACCAGATGCTTCTTTGGCATGTTGAAGAACCCTGCAATCATAACCACATGTTAGTTAGTTTTAGAGACCCAAACCTGTTTGGTTTTGGGTCTGTTCTCAACTACAGGTGCAGCACTAACAGGTGTGTTATGTGTAACAGCCTGAGGTGAAGAAGATGGTGTAGAAGAGGAACCCTTTGGCTTGGACTTCCTTTTCTGTGGTTTCAACACAGGAGCATCTAAATGGTTGACTCTTCCCATTAGATGCTGAACCATCATCACCAGTTGTGTCTGACTTTGTGATAAAGCTTTCAGCTCTTCAGACACACTGAGACTTGCTGATGATGGATTCCTATGTTGTACCATCTTCTTTTGAGCAACCTCAGCTGTTGCCTGAGTAACCCCTACTTTCTTTTTAGATTTAGCTTTGGGCTTAGGGATTTCAGGCTTTGATGTTGCTAGTACAAACTTGGTTTCAAACTCATTTTTCATTTCATTTATTAGCTCTTTAATTTTCTCCTTTTGTTTGAGTTTGGAACCCCTTTTGTACCAACAATCATCAGTAAGATGATTGAACAAGCCACATATCTCACATGGCTTCTTCTTCATCTTGTGTTGATCATCAACCAAAGAAGATGAAACTGCTGAAGACTTGTTCTTCAGCTGTTTGTTATCAGTACTAGCAGTTTTCTTCCCTTTAGTACCTGCTTTCCTGACCTCTTCTTTAGTTGTCTTCAAACCTTTTCTACTGTCAGTTTTCTTCTCTTCAGTGCTGGCAGTAGTTGAGGTTTGAACTTCAGGTTTATCACTTGCTCTCCAGTACTTTCAGTACTTCTAGAGACACACCTGAGTTGATCAACCTTTTGATCATGTGACAGTCAGCATTTGAACCAACAGCTGTTGTAGCATCAGCTGATTGGTTTTGCAGGAGCTAATGCTGACTTTTATCTCTGATGATGCTGAATCAGAAGATAGTAGGTCACATGATGAGAAGGATTGGTTATTGCTCTCTCCATCAGATTCAACTTCTGCTCTTGAAGTAAAATCTGTAGGAGGAGCAGTGTGATTATAACCATCCCAAACTTCACATTGGAAGCTGATTGCTTGCTAAGAAGCATTTCAAAACCCTTGCATGATTGCACCCATCGATCACACTCTACTTGGGTGTTTGCAAGAGTTTCTTGAGGTCTCTGTACTTCTCTAGAAGTACATCTTCCCTAGCTTTACCATCTTTGATTTGGCATTTAAGCTTGTAAATCTCATCATTTTTCTCTTTTAGTGCAGCCTCAAAATCAGCTTTTCTTTTGGAAATATGTGCTCTAGCTCAAGATTTTTATCTATTAAACTACATTTGCTTCTCTAATAGAAGCAAATGCTGCTATGCATGATTCAGAACAAAGCTTGGCTTTGGCCTCAGAGGATACCTGTGATGAGGCATTGGATGATGACCCCTCAGCAGACTCAAGGGCCATCAGAGCAAGATTTCCAAAAGGACTATCACCACCATGTTGACCAGCACCTTGGAGTAGTTGTTCCTGACCAGATAGATCATCTGGTAGACTACTCCAGTCAACAACTCCTGGGGTGAAGAAGCTGTGTTGTTGAGGTTGTGTTTGATGATGAGATGGGGAAGATTGAGGCTCAGGAAGAGCCTGTGGTGGTTGAGCAGAAGGTGCTTGAGTTTGACTGGGCTGAGGCACGTAGTAGCAGGGGTATGAGTATGGCATATACCCCTGAGGCACAAAATAAGCAGGTGATGCCTGTGCATGTGATGGAGACCAGAACTGGAGAAGGTTGCCCTCTGTGCTGTGAGCTATTGCTTGGAAAAGTCACAAAGGGTGCAGAGGAGTTAGATCCAGATGATCTACACTCTCTAGCAAAGTGTCCAAGCCTTTGGCACTTGTGACACCTCAACTTGCTCTTGTCAAAACCAACTTTGGTTTTGCCAGAGAGACCAGGGAATTTCCTACCAGTTCTTTTGTAGAACTTTTGAGATCTGATATTGATCATTGCCATTTGGCTCAAAATATCCATCTCCTCCAGATCATCATCTGGAATGCCCTTCAAATCTTCCATCAAAAAGCACCAGTTATCACTACTGCCTCCTGAACTACTACTAACACCAACAAAAGCTTGTTCAGAGTTTGGTAGAGAAATCAATATGCTCATCATAAGAACTCTCTGATGAAGCATATTCAGACTCCTGACTTATCAAGGCAGCATTTCCTTGAACAAAGTCATCAGCGAGCTTGCCAGAGGTGGACAACTTCCTCTTTTGCTCTATCTCTCTCTCAAATGTGAGCAGTTTCCCATGAAGTTGGGTGAGAGATAGAGTTTCCAGATTTGCACTGGAGCGTAGGACAATGGTATAAGTGTCCCATCTCTCAGGCAGTGATCTGAGGAACCTGTTGTTCATCTGGCTGTTGGAGTACTCTTGTTTGACCATCTTCAGCTCAGAAATCAAACAAGAGAACCGCTCAAACTGCTGGGTCAGAGTCTCACCCTTTCTATATGAGAATGTCTCATATTGTTGGGCGAGGATTTCCCTATTGTTTGCTAAGACCGAATCAGTTCCTCCAAATTGTTCCTTTAGAGCAACCCATAGGTCATGAGCAGTCTCATGATGCAAAAGCCCTGAGTAAATCTCATTTGGAATAGCCATGGCTAAAATTCCATGGGCTCTAGCATCAATCTCGAACAGCTTTAGATCTTCTTCCGAATATTGTTCAGGTTTCTTAGGAACCTGTTCATTAGATTCAGGGACGCTCACCATAGGCTTGTATGGTCCATGCACCACTGACTTCCAACAACCAGCACTGTTGACAGACAAGTGGTGAAGCATACGTCGTTGCCATATGTTATACTCATTCCTCACAAGCATCGGAGGCTTGGTTGAGGAACCAGTATTGTGAGGATCGTTTGTTGGTGTGGTCATCTCAGTTTTTAGTCAAACTCAAGTTTAAACAAAACAATGTAGCTCAAAACCACCAGAGAACCTCAAGTTTACGGCCAGAAACAGCAGAATCTCTCTCTCTACAGCTAATTCTTGCAAATTGCTAATTCGATCAAACGTAGAGATCAAAAGAGCAGTTTCAAACGATCAATTGTGAAATCGATCAATGATTAACCTGCTCTGATACCATTTGACAGGATCTCAGCCTCTAGTTTGATCAATTAGGTTGCGTTCGCAGCGGATTTAGCATAATAATTAGCAATTAATGCAAGAACATAACGAATATTGCATGTAAAGTAAATGTAGAGAGAGAGAATAATTCTGCATAAAAGGAATAATATTCTGTTTATTTCACATGTTTCGACGTGGAATACATTCAGGTCACTGCCATTTTATAGGCAAAAGACCCATACTGTTGTCAGATTCCACTGACATTTAACAGTTATTTAACTAACTACTGATAGAACACAAACTACTGAAGATGTCACAACAGCTGACATCTTCTTACAAAATTCCTAAGTGTTCTACCTATTACAAGTACTGAAAAGGAAACTACTGAAAAGCTACAACGACTGAAGAACAAACTCTTCAGTCGTTTACAACTACTGAACTATAACAGCTGAAGAACAAACTCTTCAGCTGTTGTACAAACTACTGAAAGGAAAAATATAAAACTACTGAAAGCAAAACCATCACAACAACTGAAGAAGACTTCTTCAGCTGTTGTGACAAACTCTGAAGCTTCAGCACTTTGGTCTTCAGACTTTAATCTTCAGATGATTCATCAGCTGATGACTTCAGTAGTTGTCATCAGCTGATGTCTTCAGTCGTTGTCTTCAGACTTTGTGCATCAGCAGTTGATCTTCAGTTCTTCAGTTCTTCAGAGTTTGATCTTCAGCACTTGTCTTCAGTACTTGAAGTCTTCAGTACTTGTGTTTATCAGTACTTTAGACTTCAGTACTTATCTTCGGTACTTTGGGATCTTCAGCTGTTGTACTTCAGATCTTTGAACTTCAGCTGTTGATTCTTCAGACTTTGTCAAACTGCTGATGAAGGTCTTCAGCAGTTGTTGTGATGTCATGTGGGACTTAGAGGTTTTCCTGATCTTGGCTCATTGGTTCTTTTGGTCCAACAACAAGTCTCTAAGGCAAATAGGTCAATTTACCGTGACGTGTCAACGATTCCAAATGGTAATGCGTTACCAAATGGGACCATCCTCTTGTATCTTAAAAAACCTTGATTCCATGAACTGGTTTATCGCCAAAGCTTTAATATCTTCTCATTCTTATCGTACAGAACGTTCCTGTTGATATTGAACCATCTTACATTTCAACTCCTACGTTTAAACATCGTTACACATTGGGCGTTTCATGTAACTATACTATACCTTGACCAACGTATACATGACTCTCAATATCTCCAAAGATATTGGGAATCTGAACCGAATGGTCTTCAAACTCTAAATCGATACTTATGGTTTTCAGATCTTCTTAAAAATGTGTCCCATAATTGAAGTCATGCAATGCCTTAAGGTGAAATTTCTACATCTCGGGATACTTTATCTAGGCAAAATGTACATAGTAATCTGATCCGACCAATGGGTCCGTTTACTTGACTTCGGATCCTTGAGATGAGTGACCACTTATAAGTACGCGTGTCTTCAATAAGGTTATGGTTGACCTCATATCTTGAGAAGTCCATGTATTTCCCTTCGATTGTGAATCGAATGTTCACATCTCATTGTTGTGTTGAATAATTCTTGTCCTTGATTTCGTCTTCTTGATTTAAACCATTCAAGATTTGAACGCCATCATAACTAATTCTATTATCTCGAACTTTGACATTAAATCTTGTAAGCATGATTTCCCTTTTGTTACATTTATATAATTTGAAATTTTCTGAATTTCTAATTGGGATACTTTTCCTTTCTTTGTTAAGTCGAACTTTGAACCGTTCGCACCGTGGGAGATGCAAGAGTTTGCAAGTCAACCTATTACTAAGAACACTCGTATCTCCTAAATGATTCTAACTCATCAAAACAGGGGTGATTCCCTTACTTTGGTGATGATTCTTTATTCGTTTCAATATATAGGTTCTAATTATGTGTTTTATAAAATTTAATCCTCTGGATTGGGGTGATTTCCTTATCTCGAGGACTGACTTCAATTATTCTCTTTGGAACTTGTAATTCACAAATGACATGATCTCACCAAAATAGGATTGAAACCTGTAATTTGGTGACGAATGTCAATTTTTATGGGTTGTATTTTCTCAAATGAAACAACCTCATCAATGTAGGAGTGAATTCTGGATTTTGATGAAAAAGTTCATCTTGTTATATTTTGTTTTTGTAAAACTTCACCATTAAGATATGAGTTATTTCCCTTACCTCAATGGTGAGTTACCTCGTCTTATTTCTGTGGATCCTCAACAATGGGTTAGGATCGAACTTTTGATTTGGTAAGTTAGGAGTCATACTTTGGGAGATACACCATCAAGCTAGGAGTGAAAACCACACCTTGATGGCTATCCTCCCTTCTTGATCTCAAATTTACCCAAAGTTTTAATTAAGTGACAAGAAACATGTAGTAACTTGAAGGGTGAATCAATGTTAGTGTTTCAACCTATCAAGCCAAAGCATGATTTCTGAACTTGAAAGAAGACCCGATCGCTCTAGGTTAACTATGATTCCGAGCTTGGAGCATTTAAATTCTTAAATCGATTTCATTCCCACTATCCTTATGTGTTGATCTGATCTAGCTATATGGAACCATTCATTCCTTACTTATCAGCTTTCATTTTGAGTTATCATCAAACCTGATTGCGTGATGGTAGCCTTCTAAACAATCTTCCTGCCAAATAAAGACATTACCAACTTGTGTTCATGGCTTTCTAGTCACACGAATGTTCTCAGCTGTGCTTATGGGTTGATGAACTGCGTATGCAAACTGTAGTTGGAAATTTGTTACCTTGCAAAATATATTTACAAATGCATTTCCTATTGTTTGCGTCACTTCTTGAATCACTTTTGAATCCTTAACCTTAGAAATCTTTAAAACTCTATCTTGATTTCGATCAATGAGACTTGTTATTACTTTCATTATGACGCGGATATGGAGGTTCATCAATTTTCGTAATTTGTAGTCATGGGTTTGGCATAAAAGAAAAGACATAACTTGGTATATGTCCAAGTGTCTCACCTCCACATATGACAAAGCCTAACATCCGTGTTCCTATGAATCTCCTGTTTAACTTTTCATCACTAAAATGCCTCTTATCTTAGGTGTCAGGATGACAATTGGCGCGTTATAGACCAATTGACTAATTCCATATTGACTTATGTAGGATAACGGGTCGAGAAATGGACTTGTATCTGTCTCAAATAATCGTTTATCGTGGTATGTCGTTAAACATCGATCGTTAATTATGATAATCGATTCATCTTCCTGCTATTAGCAATGTTCCTAATCATCGTTGTGAACTCATCCCAAAATCTTCGTATATCGTATTATCCTTAGTCCGATGGTTTGCTCAAAGGAGCAATACATATTCACAACATATGCGTTAAGATCGTTTCGTTATATATAGTGACGTTTGGGATTCTTAAATCCCGACGGTTAACCTTTCTTACAAATGTTGGTCTTTTATTGATTTCAAGACATCACGTTACTACGAAATTACATTCTAGAAGTTGTGGTTTATAAATCTAAGGTACCACGGTAACTCGTCGTCGTTTTCCAACGTCTTATCTCAAAACGTCTTGTATTTCACTGAAAGGTTTCAAATTGGCATGCATCATGTCAAGAATCTTGTAAGATTCCATAAAGTGAAGTATCTCATCTGTAAACAAATGCCAATCGCTGTCTGTTATACACTTATCTTTCATTATTGTTCTCTTGTTCGTTTAAGTTTCATTCTTAATTTCGGAACGAAATTTTTTAAGTTGGGGAGACTCTGACATCTCACATTTTGTTAATTAAAAAGGTTAACTTTGTTAATTTCTTATAAGGATCTTTTATGTCATTTTTAAAACTTAGGGGCTTATTATGCTTGTTTAGTTTAAAAAGTTTATAAGATAATAATAATAATAATATAATAATAATAATAATAATATAATAATAATAATAATAATAATAATAATAATAATAATAATAAGCTTTTCTAGTGTTTTAAACTTGTAATAAATGGAAACAAATAAGTTATATAAGTTAAAACTTGTAATTAACTAGTTTTTACATAAAATAATAACATCTTAAAACCTCAGGGACCAAACTGTAAATTTAATTAAAACTGAAACCTAACTTTTGGTGACAAATAGACAACACATAACTACAGGGACCAAATTGTAATTTTTAAAAATTAAACCCCCCTCTTTTAAGCCCGTAATTCCGGCACCCTTGCCGGCCGGCTCCGGCCGAACTCCGGTGAACCCAACACAGCCCCATTTGGCCGCGGTTTTGACCAAAATCGACCCAACCGGTTCGCGGAGATGATCCGAACTCGAACCCACGATTAATTGGTCATTATACTCGGTATTAAAGAGGATTGATTCGAAATCAATATCACAATTGTTCATAACCGTTCATCGTATGCATTGGGTTAATTAATCAAATAAAACAAATAGAAACGTTCGGATAATCAATTCCAAACTTAACACATAGTCTAATTTGAGTTAATCCAACGATTAAACCAATTATAGTAACCGAAATAATCAAACAACATCAAAAGCTCGTTCGATACCTTAACGTACAAATTAAACCTATATAACAGAGGGGAATCATCCCATTTGATCCCTTTAAACTCTGAATACATTCAATTGCTCGAAAAATCCACTACAAGTTCGAATTTGAATACTATGTTCATCGTGTTAAGAACCGAGTCTAAATCAAGCTTAATCGTCTCTGTTCGTTTGTAATCAAGTGAGTAAAACACATGTTTATGCATGATTTTACATGGGGAATCAAAGCCCCATGTTTATTTCAGAAACCTTGTTTGAATTGGTGATCAATTTTGGCGATGTTAAATTAGGGTTCATAAGGGAATTGGGGGTTTTCTGAGTTTGTGTTTATAAACTTTAAAAGCCGGGTGATACTGCGACTGTAAGCCTTGGTTCACCGGTTCCATGTTCCCTTGCTAACCTTGGGGTCCCGGGTTCGAGCCCGGCACCCTCAAATATTTTTTTAAGGCTTTTCAGCCATATATTAATTTTAGAAAATTTTTAATAAATATAAAAATAATTTTTATAAACTTTAAATATTTTTTTAAAAAACGTCAAACAAATTTCTAAAAATTTATTTCTTATAATATCTTAACATTTTATTTTATTTTATTAAAACAAATAATATAACTAGTTAAATAATTTATAAAATAGACTTTAGAATTTGTTTATCTTAACAAAACATTACAATTAGATTATTTTCTTGTTTTAGCTTACTAATTATTATTTATTTCAATAATAAATAATAAATTTTTGGTCCAAATGATACTTTTAAAGACATAATTACCTCTAATGTTTATCTTACTCTTATATTTAAATTGTTTTCTTTTAAAATGATTAAATAATTGTAGAATATTATATTTTATAATTTGACTTGAAACAATAAATCTTTATAATATTAATGGGCATTTATTAATTAAAGTTTTATCATGATAACTGTAAAAATTATAATTTCACAAATTATTCAAAAATATTATTTTCTTATAAAATATACTAACTAAAGGTTAGATTAATAATTTGTTATTAATCAAAACGTTATTTCAATTGATTTTAAATAATTATAAAGTTTTATTTATATTGAACCTTATCAATTTTTATACTTAAATTCATTCCTAAAATACTTAAATATACATATATAATTCTTCTAATGGATCAAAATGTGAATAATTACTCTATAAATTTATTTATTTGTCAAAACCCCATAATTCTATCTAAAAATCTAATCCTTGTTTGAACGTTAACTATCATTAACCTTAAACTTGTAATATATATTTAGGTGCCTTGTAATGGAATACTTTGGATTATCTTTTGATCTTTTATATCATCTTGTAATGCTTATATCCATGTGAGTATATCTATACCCCTTTTTCATATTTTCACACTTTGGGATGAAACATGTTACTTTATAATCATTGCACTTGTAAATGTTGATTATTGTAAACTTATGGAAATTTACTTGTGTGTTGTGGTTAGTGGAATCTTGTAACTACCATGTAATGTCGAATATATGTACAATATTAACTATTGCTAGCCTGGCGACGTCATAGATCTATGGGCCAGACAAGCCTGCTTGGTTGATCCAAGTACACTTAGCTAATCGTATAATCTTGTAAACATTTGAGACTTATAAAACTTTGTCGAGGTTTGATTGTTGCATTGTTTATAACATCCCTAATCACTTTATTCACTAACTTATGACTTGAATTGCCAACTTTTATATATTCTATGTATTGAAAACTATGGAATGCTCACCAACATTTTTATGTTGACCTTTTATTTTTAACATGTTTCAAGAAATACTCAAGCTTGATTTCTACTCTTTGAAGCTTACACATCTAGGAATGGACCTAGATAAATAAATGAAATAAAATGACTTGTTATGTTTATTTTAATTTCTTTGAGACTTATGATTGTAATGATACAGTTGGAACTTATGATTAATATATTTGGATTTAATAAATAGCATTATGTGGCTGTGAACGATCTTAACTCTCACACTTCGATGATTCCGCCGTCAAGGTTGGGGTGTGACACAGGGTGTGACAATAAGGGTGATCTACACTTTCTTCCATACAAAGCTTCAAATGGAGCTAACCCACTACTAGAGTGATAACTGTTATTGTATGAAAAGTCTATTAATGGTAAGTGGCTATCCTAATTTCCACCAAAATCTATAGCACAAGCTCTTAACATATCTTTAAGTGTTTGTATTGTCCTTTCGCTTTGTCCATCAGTTTGTGGATGATAGGTTGTATTTAAGTTCACTTGGGTTCCTAAGGCCTTTTGTAATGTTTGCCAAAATCTTGAGGTAAACCTACTGTCTCTGTCTGATATAATGGATACATGTATTCCATGTCTAAACACAATTTCTTTTAGGTAAATTCTTGCTAGTCTTTCTATCTTATAATCTTCTAGTATGGGTAAGAAATGAGCTGAATTAGTCAATCTATCTACTATAACCCAAATTGTGTCGTATCCATTTCTGGTTCTTGGTAGTTTGGTTATGAAGTCCATTGTAATCTGATCCCATTTCTATTCTGGAATCTCTGGTTGCTGTAGGTATCCTGAAGGTTTTTGATATTCAGCTTTTACTCTTGAACAGATATCACATTTTTCCACAAATTCTCCTACTGATTTCTTCATGCCTGGCCACCAGTATTGGCTTTTCAAATCCTTGTACATTTTATTATTTCCTGGACGTACAGAATATTTTGACTTATGTGCTTCTTGTAGGATAATTGTTCTAATAACGCTATTGTCAGGTACCCAAATTCTCCCTTTAAACCTCAGAATTCCATCTGTTTCTTCTTTCATATCTTTAATTGTCTCTTTAGTTTCAACATATCTTCTTGTTGGGCTTCCCGAATTTGATTTAACAAATCTGAACGTAATTCCATTCTCATAGCACATACTCGTAATGGCTTAATCCTTTCTTTTCTACTTAGAGCATCAGCAACTACGTTTGTTTTACCAGGGTGATACTTGATTTCACAGTCATAATCACTTAATAATTCTACCCATCTTCTCTGCCTCATATTTAACATCTTCTGATCAAAGATATGTTACAGACTTTTATGATCCTTATAAATTATACACTTAGTCCCATACAGATAATGTCTCCAAATTTTTAATGAAAACACTACTGCTCCTAATTCTAGATCATGGGTGGTATAGTTCTTTTCACTACCCCTAAGTTGTCTAGATGCATACGCAATTACTTTGTCCTTTTGTATTAAAACACATCCAAAGCCTTGACGTGATGCGTCACAATACACTACAAAGTTATCTATCCCTACTGGCAATGCTAAAAGAGGTGCACTACATAACTTATTCTTAAGAAGTTCGAAAGCTTCGTCTTGTTTTTCTCCCCATACATACTTTCTATCTTTCTCAGTCAATTCTATCAAAGGTTGAGCTATTCTGGAGAAATTTTCTATGAATCTTCTATAATATCCTGCTAAACCTAAGAATTATCGTAGTTCTGTTGGGGTCTTTGGAATTTCCCATTTCCTGACAGCTTCAATTTTTACTGGATCAACTTGAATTCCATCCTGATTAACTACATGTCCTAGGAATTGTACTTCCTCTTTCCAAAATTCATATTTTGATAATTTTGCATACAGTTTCTCTTTTCATAATAATTCCAAAGTTAATCTTAAATGTTATTCATGGTCTTCCTTATTTTTAGAATAAATCAGAATGTCATCTATGAAGACTATAACAAATTTATCTAAATAGGGTTTGCATACTCTATTCATTAAGTCCATGAATACTGCAGGAGCATTAGTTAACTCAAACGGCATTACAAGAAATTCATAATGTCCGTACCTAGTTCTGAATGCAGTTTTTGGTACATCTTCATCTTGTACTCTTAACTGATGATATCCAGATCTTAAATCTATTTTTAAAAAGTAACTAGATCCTTGCAATTGATCGAATAAGTCATCAATTCTAGGGAGAGGATATCTATTCTTTATGGTAACCTTATTAAGTTCTCTATAATCAATACACATCCTAAAAGTCCCGTCTTTCTTTTTAACAAACAGAACTGGTGCTCCCCAAGGTGATACACTAGGGCGTATAAATCCCTTATCTAATAGTTCTTGTAATTGGGTCATCAGTTCCTTCATCTTAGTTGGTGCTAAACGATATGGTACTTTAGCAATAGGGGTTGTTCCTGGTATTAGTTCTATTCTAAACTTTACCTGACGAGGGGGTGGTAATCCAGGTAATTCATCAGGAAAACATCAGAGTATTCATTAATAATAGGAACACTTTCTAAATTCCCTTTATCAGCTTTGCATCAACTATATGAGCTAAGAAAGCTAAACATTTCTTATTTAAGCTTTTTTGTGCTTTCTCACATGAAATCAATTTCATAATACCATTTGGTCTGTCACCGTATATACAGAGAGTTTTATTTTCCTTAATCAAAGGAATTTTATCATTTCTTATCACATATAATTTCAGCATGGTTCTTACTTAACCAGTCCATACCTACTACAATATCAAATCCTCCTAATTCAATAGGAATCAGATCTATATCAAAACAGTATTCATCTAAGTTCAAAATACAGTTAGGAATAATTTCACCAGCTTCGATTATTTTACCATCAGCTAATTCTATCACGTATTTATGTCTTAGTTTCTCAGAGGTTAAACTAAGTGATGGTCTAAAGGTATTTGAAATAAAACTACAAGTTGCTCCTGTATCAAATAATACTATTGCGTACTGGTTGTTGATAAGGAACGTAACCGTAACTACTTCTGGTTCATGCCGAGCCTCTTCAGCTTGCATTAGGAAAGCTCTTCCACGGGAGTTGTTTGGTTAACTGGAGCCTTACCCTTTCGTTGTGGGCATTCATTACGAAAATGATTCTCGTTTCCACACTGAAAGCAGACTGGTTTAGGGTTAGTGGGGTTCTTGCAATCTCGGGATATATGTCCTTTCTTCTTGCAATTATAACAAACCATTGTCATACAATTCCCGGAGTGATATCTTTGGCAGATATTGCACCGTGGTTGCCCTTCAATTTTCTTTCCTGTGCTGCTCCTAAGAAATTTCTTTATGGAGGTCGGGTCATTCTTTTCTGAGGGTTTTCTCCAAATTTTCTTCCTGTGTGGTTTTCATTCCACTTTCTTTTCTCTCCTATTTTTGGATTGCTTAATGATCCATTCCTGATCATTTTATCTGCTAAACTTCCTGATAGGCTTACTGCTTCCTGAAAAGTTTTGGGCCTTGTGGATTTTACTAATCCTCTTATTTGTGGTACTAGTCCCTAAATATATCTTCCTATCCTTTGTCACACCCCAACCTTGACGGCGGAAACGTCGAGATGTGAGAGTTAAGATCGTTCACAGCCACATAACGCTATTATTAAATCCAAAGATGTTATTCATAAATTTCAAAGGTAACATTACAAACATAAGTCTCAAACAAAGATAACATCATGGTATACAAGTTAAATGTGACAAGTTCATTCTTTTATTTCTCTAGGTCCAATCCTAGATGTGATAAGCTTCAAAGTAGTAACCATACTTGAGTATTTCCTAAAACATGTTAAAAATAAAAGATTAACAATTATGTTGGTGAGATTTCCATAGTTTTCAATACATAAGTATATAAAACATGGCAATTCATGTTGTAAGTTAGAAAACAAAGTAACTAGGGATGTAAGACAGAATGCACAATCAAACATTGACAAAGTTTTACAAGTCTCAAACGTTTACAAGTATATACGATTAGCTAAGTGTACTTGGATCAACCAAGCAGGCTTGTCAGGCCCATAGATCTATGACGTCGCCAGGCTAGTAATAATTAATGATTGTACATATATCGACATTACATGGTAGCTACAAGGTTCAACTAACCACAACACACAAGTAAATTGCCATAGGTTTATAAGAATCAAAAGTTTACAAGTGCAATGATTATAAAGTAACATGTTTCACCCCAAAGTGTGAAAATATGAAAAAGGGTATAGAAATACTCACCAGTAAACAAGTTTAAGGATGGTGATTAACAAGAATTAAGATAGGTATCGTTCAATATAAAACGTCACAAGGCACCTAATTATACATACATATTTACAAAATTAAAATTTAATAATAGACTTAGTGATTTAACAAGAACTACGGTTTCAAGTGGAGTTTGGGATTTTTGTGGTACTCTAAATAATGCAACAAAGAAATATATAATTTATGTAAATTATTATAAAGAAGGTAATATTAAATCATCCATAATAGCTAGTAAAGTTTAAATATAAAATTTGAATAACATTTGAATAATTATGATTTTAACGATAATAATTCAAGGTAATATTTGGCCCAACAATAACTTATTAATTTATTATTTAAAATCCATTTAATAGAAATAACCCAAGAATAACCTTTGTTAATATGTTTTATTAAAAGATATTTGATTATTTAAATTTAGAAAGAATTACAGAAAATAATTTGATGTCTTTAAAAATACTTAAAGTTTACAAAAACTATTTGTAACAAAGTCTAAGTATAGTTTAAATAAACTTTCAAAACAACCCTCATTTTAAATAATATGTACATGTTATTTGAACAAATAATGAATTAATGAGTTACAACAATTTTATGTCTATTTTATAAAGAAAAATAATTTAAATATATTATTTAAACAAATAAAGATTAGTAAATTAAAATAATATTTTAAGTCTAACTTATAAGAAAATAATCTAAATATTTTATTTGAACTAATAATGATTTAGTAAGTTAAACAATATTTAAAGTCCATTTTATAAGAAATTAAACTAATTATATCATTTGTTTAAAAATAATTAATAAAAATATTATGATATTATAAGAAATAAATTTCTAGAAAAGTCGTTAAGTGGTTTTAAAAATATTTGAAGTTTTAAAAAGAATTTTTATATTTATTATGAATTTTCTGAAATTTATTTTGGGCTAAAAACCCCTAAAAAAATTACATGATGGTGCTCGGGTTCGAACCCGGGACCTCGTGTGTTTGAGGCGAGTGTCTTAACCAGTGAACTAGGGAAGCCTTGGTATCACTTGGTTTTAACTCTTTAAAAAGCCATATAAACAGAACCCCCAACTTTTTAGAACCCTAGAATCGATTGGAACCCAAATTGATCATCAATTCGTTGTTGTTAATCGAATTAGCCATGGGGCTTTTACTCCCCATGCTTAAACGAATCTAGTCATGTGTTTAATTACCTGGATTGGTGTAATTTCGATGGAGAATGAGAACAAGATAACCGCGACTGAGAACATGCGAGATTTATAAGATTTTGTTGTTGAAAAACCAATTACCCGTAATATAAGCCTCCCTATACGATGAGAAACAATAACCCTCTGTCAATTTGGGTTAAGGAAACTCGGGAGATGACTTCGAATAGGTTGCAGGTTGCGGTGAAAGTGATGATCAAATGTGGGGCAGATGTGTTTCTCAAGTGCAATTGCAATCAAGAATGGATTATGGACGGTTAAACGATCATGATGGTGCAATTAATTTGATTATTATTGAGTTTTAATTGCTTGAACGGTTAAAGGTTGGAAGTCGTCGGTTACTAGAGTTATTCGGGTTGAATGCTCTCACAACCGCAAGTTTAAACCCATTAAAGTTCGTAACTGAGTTCGATTTGTGTTCACGAATCGTTTGAGACCGGTTTGAGGTCGAACCGTGTGGTATTGGGGCGGTTTTAACCTCGCCGGAGTCGCGGCCGGAGGTGGCCGGGGAGGCCGCCGGATTTGCGGGGGTAGGGGGTTAAATTTTGAAATTTACAGCTTCAGTCCTTGTGCTTTAGTTTTAGTTCAATTAATTCCAAAGTTTTTGTTTTAGTTTTAATTAAATTACAATTTAGTCCCTAAGGTTTTGAATTGTTATTATTTCATGTTAAAATTAGTTAACTACAAGTTTTACAACAATAAAACTTATAAAACTTTATTTATTTACAAGCTTACCCTTAATATTATTATTATTATTATTATTATTATTATTATTATTATATTATTATTATTATTATTAGTAGTAGTAGTATTATTATTATTATTATTATTATTATATTATTATTATCATCATCATCATCATCATCATCATCATTATTGTTATCATTATTATTTATGAATTAAGTTATAACTTCCAACCTAAATAATAACCACTATAAGGAAGCCCTCAACGTTTCATAGATGACCACAAGGCCCTTACAAGAATTAACGATGTTAATCTTTAATTAACGAAAAACATGAAAGGTTGCATCCTTTTGATTCAGGGTTATCAGATGTGGTCCTTACCTGGAAAGTTCATTATACCTGTCGGTGTATTCCTGATGTGCGGCTCCTTTCATTTCTAGTGCCAAAAATTCAGTCTCTAATTTTCTATTTCATTATAAGGATAATATTTTTCTATCACTATATTTCTAAATCTTCCCAACTTATCTTATTCATAATATGCCTACCTTTAGTGTGCACCTCCATTTCCCACCAGGATTGTGCCTCTCCTTTTAGTAAATGTGAAGCAAACAGTGTCTTGTAATTGTCAGCACAGTTACTAATTTCTAAGACTGCTTCCATTTCATCTAACCAGCGTAGGGCTTGCATAGCTCCTCCTTTTCCATCAAATTCCCAGGGTCTACAGGACATAAAGGTCTTATAAGAACATCCTTTTGTGACTCCATTCAGGATGTCTTCCTCCTGTCGCTCTTCTGGATTAATATTTTCGGGCCTTTCCTGTGGGTGTGAGGTGGTTCCAAAGTTCAGATTTTATTGTAGTTGAGCTATCAAAGTGGGTAAGGTAGCTTCTATTTGCTGGGCTACTATTTAAGAAATCCTGTTACTCTCACTTGCGTCATTATTCACAGGTGTTTCTTCAATTCGGGTTCTAGGTCGTCCCACTTCTTCTTCGTACAGGCTGAGTGTTTCTTTTTGACGGCATGATTCACTATAGTGAATTATAATATTAGTATCATAAATAGATATTCTAACACAAATTTATCTAGCACATAACAAATAAACATTTAAACACAAAGATATGTATATTATTAAGTTCTTATTCTTCTATAAGTTAGACTAGATAGTTTCTAGTTCTTGCTAATCCATTCCCATATCTTCGTGAAGATATTTTTCTTAGGTGTCTTCAATTTCTTGATATCCCTCTGGATCTTAAAGATTCCATTTTGTATTTTCTTGAGCTTTTCGAGGGTTTGCTGAGCTATCTCCACCTGATCCCCGTTTAGCTTTTGCCTTTTAGTTATTTTGTCTTCAATCCTAGAAGAATCTGAATGTTGTATCGCTATATCTTCATTTGTTTTAGCCAAAAGTTTAGTTACACGTCGCATCTTTTTTCCGAGGGGTCTTAATTGTATATCCTCCAATGTATACCGGTGCACGTCGAACATAAAACTTTGGCTCATTTTCAACTTCCAGTTGAGGGATTTCCATAACTTGTTGGGGTTCAGTTCAGGTAGTATTTCCTTAAAGTTGCTATGGTCTGAGCACTAGGTGGTATCAGTCTCTTTGTGGTAACTATCTGAATTCATAGCTGAAAAAATTTCTTGATAATTTTTCACAAAACAGTTAGTCATATAATTTATTATAGTTATTAAAGTCAACATAATATCATAGAATTCTTCATATAAAATCATATTACACAATTATACATATATATATATATATATATATCATCAAATATATTATTTACTACAACTTGAGCTTATGGTTATAGTCTAAGTATTTTATAGTACCTAATTCTCTATAACCAATGGCTCTGATACCAACTTGTCATATCCCGGCGGAAGCGTGAAGCGATTTGGGTGTGACTTGTTTGTTCAGAACGTATTTGATTATAATGAATCAAATTACAAACAATATTAACACATAAAACACATAACTTGATTATATAACATAAGTTAGGATTACATCATTTACTTAGATAGTCAAAATTTGATATAATCCTATTACAACTTTTATTTAGCTATAACATCTTCAAATACGATGGAAATGAGCGTCCACCACAACACTGCCATCGTAGATGTTGACAGTTAGATTTACACAAACCCTTCCAACGACTTCACCCCAGCCATTGTACACATCAAAAGAGAAATCAATATTATTAGTCATTTTCACCTGAAAAAGCATACTCAAAACAGTCAACATAAAGTTGGTGAGGTCATAGGTTTATTTCCAGACAAATATTTTATTAATGCACCAATTACAACCAAACCTGCTCACATACACAATTCATACTGTCATGAAATAATTCACAAAATCAATAATATAGCATCGCTCATCCTGTTGGTGTAGGAAATACTAAGTAGCATCACAACACTCATCCTTTTGGTGCAAAAATATTCTCCTAAGTAACGCTACCTATATTATCCAACGGTTCCTCATTCGAATTAATGGTTGTATCACAAATGACAGTATATCACAAGAATCTCAAAAATAGTGCATTAATAAAAAAAAGCAGTATGTTTTTTCCCCCAAAAACTTTATAAATAAAAAAAAATAGGGCTATGAGTCTCACCTGTTCTCCAAAATGTAACCTATAAAAATAATTTTATAAGTTAGATAAAAAATTTTTAAAATTTTTAGAATCTTAGATATAATCAATTCTTAAAATTCAGCTGTAATATAGTTAGATAATATTACCATAAAATTCCCAACTTTTATTTTATTATAAATAAATTGTTATGATTATCACAAATTCTCCATAAATCACCAAAAATAGCTAATGTTATCTGAAAATTTCTAAAATTTTACAAAACATTACCTCAATAATCTATATTATCACATAAACTTCCTGATGTCTAATTCACAACAGATTTATTTCTGTAAATCTTAAAATATTCCCAAAATTCATTAAAAATATCTATATAACTCCAAAAATTATCAAATGTACACCATCTATTTAGTTTGATTTATCATGTCTTCATTGAATTTTTCATGATTTATGGTACTTGTTAAGTATTTCTTTTGATTTTGGTTTTTACAGATCATTTAAAAATTCATTGTTCATTCATAAAAAGGAAATAAATTACAAAATAATTCCTGGAGCCTTTTTATCACAAGAGAATAATTCTTTGATTTTTCCATAATTTTTTCGAATTTATTTGTATTTTTGAGTATTTATTGCTTATTTTACCAATTAAACAGTTTTGTATAAATTGTTTTATTCATCATAATTTTATCAAAACTTATAGAATAATGTTTCAGTTTTTTATAAATATTTTTCAATGTTTATTCCCAAAATCTCATTTGTCTAATATTTTTGCTTATTTTACTTAATATGCAAGATTTATTCTTAAAAATTTTAAAAGCTTTTATTTTTGTCACAAGCTTTTGAATTTTAACATCTCATCCTTGTTACTTGATGAGGAATAAGAATTTCAAGGTGTTTTAAGGTTAGTCTTGGTGTATATTTATCAAGACTTAGTTATATATGTGTTTATAACACATATGTAATGTTGATTTTAAAACATATAGAAGAAGATTACAACCTTGTGGATGATGAGAATAATGACCTTGATGATGTTGTTTAAGAACCGAGGAAATTAGTCCACGATCGAGTGGTGTGTGGAGTGGTGGTGGTGTTTATCCGAGAGGTGAAAGGGAGTGGAGTTGGTCACGGTTGGTGGTTGTGTGTTAAGGGTGATCCGAGAATTGGAGGTGGTGATCTGTTGGTGTTTGTTTTCAAGAGGAAGGGAGGTGGTCGATAGATGTGTGATTGTCTCAAGTAACCGAGAGGTGAAGGAGTTTGTTTGTGGGTTGGGGTGGTCGCGGTTGGCTTGTGATCTATATAACCGAGAGATGAGTGTCGGTTTGGAGATTGCTTGGCCGAGAACTTTCAATACTTACTAGCCTCCTAGCTTTGATGAGTAAGCATCCATAGGAGTGCTTAGTCATTGCTTAGTTCTAGGTGGCAAAAGGACAAATCTTGGTGGCATGGGCTTTAATGGTAGCTTTGCCACCTATCCTCTAATAATGATGATGAACCATGTGGTTCCAATGGCGGTTTTGGGGATGGTTTGGACGAGAGATCCATTTTACGGGTACTAATGACTTTAGTTAGTCATTAACCGAGGCATTATGTGGTTAGTCTAAGTTAATAATCTTAATTCGATGCTCATGTGTTTAGGGTTTTGCTTAATTGTGTTGTTTGATCGTGTTATCATATTGTTTTGATACCTAATCTACGTATGCATGAGTAAATTTATACATAACACACATATAGTAGCATAGATAACCATAAGTCTAAATTATGTTTATATATATATATACATACACGCAAAAAAAATATATTTATATACATGAACAAGTAGGATATATATATACATGCAAAAATATATATATGCATACGTAAATTCTATATATGTATACATGCATGCAAACATGCATACGTAAATTCTATATATATATACATGCATGCAACATGCATACGTAAAATATACATGCATGACATCCATATATATACGACATAATAATGTAATTTACTAAATAATATTAAGGTGTTAGTCAAAATATAAAATTTTTCTTAAGATATTAAATCGTCTAACCTTATTTTTAGGGTTGTCACAGATCTTGCCAAGGAAAATATCTATGTTGACAATCTAATAAAAGGTAATGTTAGATGTGGGGATAAAGTCAGGTTTTGGGTTGACTATTGGTGGGGGGATAGGCGTCCTAGGGATAAATTCCCACTGCTATTCAATTTGGAGGAGAATAAGTTGTGTGTGGTGGGGAGTCGCATGTTACGAACATCCGTTGGGATTCAGTGGAATTGGATGTGGAGGAGGGCTCGGCTATTGCCGGACGAGTCACGTGAACCTACCCATCTGGTGGATTTATTGCAGAGTGTCAATGTCATAGTGGGGAGGACACTTGGACTTGGTTAGAAGATGACTCGGGGGAATTCTCCTCCAGGTCTTTGAGAAAGACTATTGAAGCCAATCACATGGTTCTGGACTTGTCACCTATTCCATGGATCCCTTGGGTGCCTCTGAAAGTTAATGGGTTTGCATGGAAGGTGAAATTTGGTAGAATTCAAACTAGAACGGCGTTGGAGGAGCGGGGAGTTGTGCAGCCGTGCATTGAGTGCAACTTTTGTTTTGGAGTTCCAGAATCTGCGGACCATGTTCTTATAAATTGTCTGTTTGCAAGAATGTTGTGGGCGGAATTATACAGGTGGTGTGAGTTTCCATTCGGGGGTGGCGATGCGGACCGGCGAATTGAGGACGTCATTCAGGCTGCGGATGTGGGATCCATTGTTGGAAAAGTTAAACATTGTATGGCTTGGCGTCCCTGTGGTTTATTTAGAAAGCGAGGAATGCTTCTGTGTTCAATGGGGAGCATATGTCTGTCTCAATGGTGGTGAAAAATATTAAAGTTCACACGTTCTGGTGGTTAAAGTATAGGGCTAGATTGTTGAATTTGGTCTGGCATAATTGGTGCAACTTTCTTTTATAAGTGGCGTAGAGTGTTTGGGTGTTTTTTGTTTTTGTTTCTGGTGTATGTGATTGGTCCCGAGCATCTTGCTGTGGGATGGAGTAATAAAAAGTTTTCTTTAGCCGTTCAAAAAAAATTATAAAGTAATAATAATAGTCTATAACTTACAAGGGCTGCTATATTTTTCCACTACTTTCCGTTTAACATGCTTTCTTACAATCTCCTATGATTTGATGTGAATGAAACCGGCTAGGTGCTTTTTTTGTAATCACAAGGCCATTATATTTTTCAATTGAACCGCCTCCTCTCGCGCTCGAAGGTGCCCCTTCCACCCTAGCTAGGGATGTAAACGAGCCAAGCCGGCTCGATGGATACTCGAGATCGACTCGGTAAAAAGCTCGATCGAGCCGAGCCTAAGCGAGCCCGAGCCCGATCTCGAGCTTGATATATAACTCGATTATTAATCGAGCCCGAGCCCGAGCCTTGCATTCAAAGATCGTTTAGGCTCGCGAGCCTTAACGAGCCGAGTTGGATTTATACATATTTTATATATATATATATATATATATATATATATATATATATATATATATATATATATATATATATATATATATATATATCCATCAAAATCTGCACACACAAATCCCAAACATGCTTCTTCACAGCACCTTATCCCTTCATCTCCGATCACCCCTCCGCTTCCCCTCTTCGATCATCCACCACCACCACCTCCGCCAATTCTCTCTCGCCGCAGCCCAACACTCCTACTCCATCTCCGACGAAGAGCTCCAATCGCGAGGCTTCATCCTCCGCCGCACAATCGACGACATTAACCTAGACCAATTAAACTCCGTCTTCGTCGCCGTCGGTTTCCCCAAACGAGACACCGACAAGATAAGGGTCACGTTAGAACACACCGATTCACTGCTGTGGGTCGAATACGAGAGGGTGGTGGAGGAGTTGTTGCAGAAGGGGATTACCAAATCTCGAGCTCGAGCCGAGCTTTGGCTCGGTAGTTTTGTTATGCAACTAAACCGAGCTTATACGAGTCGAGCTCGAGCTTTATTTTCGCTACTCGAGCCGAGCTCGATCCAGAAATAACAGGCTCGAACGAGCTCGAGCTCGAGCTTTAAGAAAAACCCATCGAACCGAGCTCGAGTACTATAGGGCTCGGGCTCGGCTCGGCTCGTTTACATCCCTAACCCTAGCCTTTGATAAAAGTACAAGCATTAATGCTTAAATGCAATTCATATAGCTAAATACGAAAAAAAATAGTGATAAATACTAAAACGATCTTAGAGCGACCCATAACATGCCATCATGAAGTTAATTACATGGATTATTCATATGTTACATTCGTTATATTGTGGTTTTTCCATTCTTTTTCGAAAAGTGCATTTAGTCCCCGTTGTTTGCCAAAATGCAATTAATAGTTTGTTCTTTCTCACTAAGTTACATCAAAAAATCTAGTAAGTTCATGTAAACCCACAACCACTCCTATTTATATCC
Organism: Flaveria linearis; assembly: GCA_024085815.1. Lineage (NCBI taxonomy): Eukaryota > Viridiplantae > Streptophyta > Magnoliopsida > Asterales > Asteraceae > Flaveria > Flaveria linearis. The sequence goes on from CM044012.1 coordinate 34,626,368, forward strand.
GACTATTGTGGCCATTAGTTTCACAATTGTGCTCTTGTTCCCATAGTCCTGGTGACTTCTTGTGGTATGAGATCCTTGTCATGTAGTGTTCATTCCTAGTTCAGGGCTAGATTCTTGTGTTTAGTGCAAGTACGTCACTGATATCCTAGTTACTTGAACATGTTCACGGTCCGTCGCCTCTTGCTCGCTAGTACTGTTCTATTGGATGTATATGCTATAACACAACATATGCCTATGTTGTCCCGAACATGTGATCTTAAAAAGTCACACAATAAGCAATTATACCAAGTACACCTATAAACTCAGTTTGATCATATACAACCCAATCAATGCCAAGCATATTATTATTATGTAAAATAATAATATGAAACTGACACATTACATAATGCACATGTATTTTATAAAGTGACATCATATATATAATATGATGTTTAGAAGCAAGTAATTTTGTGTTAACATTCGATGTGCCTGATTTTACTACTTTACAACAACATTTAACTGTTTTTTTTTAACAGCATTTAATTGTTTTGTTAGTAGCAACTTACATTTAAATTGTTATAGATTCTAAAACTTAATATACCCATGTTGCAACATAAGATTAATCACCACTAGAAAACTGTTAATAGATGACGCACAAAAGATGACGTGCGAAAAAACGATCACGCGCATTTACGCGTATCATAAAATATATGTCGGATTTTAAAATATTTTTAGAAAAGATGACACGTAAAAATGTGTGTCATCTTCGTTTGTCATTTTTTAAAATTTTTGTAACCTAGCTAACTCCCGCTTTCAATGACCGCCCGCCCTCCTCCCCTATTCTAATCTTACACATTGCAAATCCCCCAAATCCCACCACCGATCGACCCTCAAATCCCCCAAATCCCCCAAATCCCACCACCGATCGACCGGCCCTCCTCCTTACAACCACCACCGATCGACCGACCGCCCACCACCACCGCTCAATTGATCGACCGCCCACCACCACTGCTTAATCGACCGCCAACCACCACCTCCGCGCAGTCGACGCCATCTGAGGTTTCAAGCAGAGATAATAGAGACACGTTTTCTACATGTTTTCATGACAGAAACGACGGAGTTGCTCACGTCTCCGGCAACGGTAAAGGTATATTCCGGCGAGTTTTTCACAGTGGAGTGATTTTGATGTCTGATTTCATTTCACCGAATATGATGACTTGAAGTTGTCAATTCTATGTTTTGAATAACTGGAGGTATATGTTCAACAATTCACTGTTTTCATCAAATTGTGTGTCATATATTTCATTCTTTGTGTTTAGGCAACTTTATCATTCTTATATGATGTTGAATATGTTGATTAGTATAGTGTAGATAACATGTGCGATGAATTGTCTTAAAAGAGAATTGCTACTAATTAGTTGCAAGCCAAGTGCTAGAACAGATGAAACAAATATGGCTCAAAATTTACAGCCATTAGTGTTTATAGTTTTGTTGCTGCTCTGCTTCATTACATAATCTGGAATTGCTACTGCATATCAAACTGTTTTAAGGTTATCTTGATTTGATTATCATTGTCGCAAAGGTGGACATTTTCTTACATAGTTAATCCACTAATGCACTAGTGTTGATTATTGTTATAAACATTATGCCTTTTTAACATAGTTAATCAATGGTAATTCATTTGGTCATAGGCTACTAAACATTATGCCCTTTTAACATGCTGGTAAGCTAAATGCCTTAGGCGCACTTCATTAAAATTGTATTTTCATTGGTCCATCTTCATTGTTTGGTGCCACTTTATATACTTTTATGCATTACATATGTTTAATAAACAACATTAGTACAATTTGGGAGACTTCGCCCTATTTGACCCCTCTTTTAATAGTTTCAATATAGGTAATCCTTTAGGCTAACCATTTGACCTGTGCGATGTTAGGAGCTGAATCAATTGGTTCGCCTACAAATGAGTCAAATTTGCACCTCTATGTAAGGCCCCCTTTCCCAGGGAACCTCACAGTTGGTCATTCACAGCAAAACATAGATTTAAAGCAATCATTTTCTCATATATGTATAAATATATATTGCAGCGGAAAGATACGGTAATTTCAATTCATTACAATGTAGTTAAATTAAAACATAAACATCGTCTTTAACTATCAAAACTATTTAAAGTCCTCCTGTATACTCCTCCATCAGGGATGCCAGTATTTAGATACCAAGAAGCTTCAGTCCCATGCTCCTATCCCAAAAGCCCTAACTCTCACCTGTCAACTGATAAGCATACAAAAGTCAGCTTCGCTGAGTGAATTCTAGGTTTACTTTGTTAAATAACTTTTGTAAAAAGTATTAGCTTTAGCAGTTTGAAAATAATCACCATCTATCAGAACATCAGTACACACGAGCTATCACTTTATCGATACTTTATCATTACGTGATAATTATTATTCTTCTTTATCCGTCAATTCTCTGTCACTATCGGTGCCTATGATAAACACAGGACTTTACCGACATGCCAATTTAGGACTTACTGTCGTACCCAATCAGGCCATTATTGTCATGCCAATCCAGGCCTTACTGATCTGCCCGTTCGAGCATTTACTTTATCCGGGTGAGGGCACAACGAATGCAACCCTCCTTTATCCATTGCTTGCAAGGCTTTACTTTATCCAGGTACACGTTATGGGCCCAATAACCTTTCTTTACGTTTCACTTTCATGTTTAAGTTATACATAATATAACACAACACATTACAAGACAATTCATCGCTACAAAGGTCATATCACAATAAGGAAAGCACGTTATCAATTCATTAGAAAACCCCATTTCCCATATAAAATAGTATATAAAACTTTACTTTAAACGAACTGATCATAAAAGTATGTATTTTAGTATGAATATCGCCCCAAAACATTTAAAACATGTATAAAATAGGGGATCTAGAACTCACCTGAACTTATCCAAATAGCTTAAATTCTAGGTCACTTAAGCTATAGCCTGAATACACGAGCTGCGCGGAAGTTAATACACAAAAATGTCATTTTCTTCATAATTTCGCTGCCAGTTTCGCTGCCAGTTTCGTTGGCAGTTTCGCTGGGCAGCATTTCTACCAGTTTCGCTGGACAGATTCGCTGCCATGAGCGCCCAACTTTCATTGGAATTTCCTAGTTTCGCTAAGTCTATAGGTCAACCTAAGCACTAGCGAACTTACAGACGAAACTGTAATTTCGCACCAGCGAAACTGTAGTTTCGCTAGAAATCTCCTAGTTTCGCTGGATGCACACACAGTTTCGCTGGATGAATACTCAGTTTCGCTGGATCGAGGCCCAGTTTCGCTGGACGAACGAAAACTAAGAACCAGCCCGTTTTTAACCTAAAATCTTAACTTTTTACGTCCAAATCCTTGGTTTACCATCCATGAAGCCATATCTAACCTTTTTACTCGTTTTCATACGTAAAAATTTAACCTTTATGTATTTCTTTGAAACTTTTCAAAACCCAAAACCCTAGAATCCGGGTTTGATCAACAGAAGGGTTTAGATGTCGATTCTTACCTGGATTTGTTCCTCTTTTCTTAGGGTTTGATGCTCCAACACCCAGATCTTCAATCCTTCAACCTTTGAAGCTCCAAATCTTGAGTTTTCTTCACTTTCTCTTTCTACTTTCTCTCTCTACGAATTTGGGGGCTAGGGTTGCAAATGCTGGAATGGAGCTGATCAAGCATGTTTAAGGGCTAATTAAGGGCCCTTAAACCCACCAAAACATAGCCCATTAAGGTTAATTAAATCCATAGCCCACTAATTTACCTTTCTTTCTTAATTAATCCTTAAAAGCCCATTATTATTAAATGGCTTGCTTTGGGAAATTTTGGGGCGTTACAAGTCTCCCCCCTTATTTAGGTTTCGTCCTCGAAACCTGCCTCGTCGTTAAACAGATCGGGGTATTGTCGTCTCATTTCCTCCTCGGATTCCCAGGTGGCATCCGACCCCTTTCGGTGTTTCCATTGCACTTTGACTTACTTGACTACTTTGTTTCTCAATTGTTTCTCCTTTCGGTCCAGTATAGCCACTAGTTGCTCTACATAGTTCAGCTTCTCGTCCACTTCATTGTCATCTAGAGGCACGACTACCTCATCCGGTGCTAAACATTTCCTTAAGTGCGACACATGAAAGGTAGGGTGAATCTCACTTAATTCTTCTGGAATATCTAGCCTGTAAGCTACCTCCCCAACTCGTGCTAGTACCTTAAATGGTCCAATAAACCTGGGGCTCAGTTTCCCCCTCTTCCTAAATCGGATAATTCCCTTCCATGGCGACACTTTTAACATTACCCTGTCACCCACGCTAAATTCTATTGGTCTCCTTCTTCTATCGGCGTATGACTTTTGTCTATCCTTTGCAGCCTTCATATACGCCTTGATTTTCTCCAACTTTTCCGTTGTGGCTTCCACGACTTCTAAGCTTCCTAGCTCCTTCTGACCGACATCACCCCAGCAAATAGGAGTTCTGCACCGTCGACCGTACAATAACTCATATGGGGGCATCTTAATACTAGCGTGGTAGCTGTTGTTATAAGAGAACTCTGCTAGTGGTAAATGATCATCCCAGTTACCGTCGAATTCGATAACGCATGCCCGAAGCATATCTTCCAGTGTCTGGATCGTTCTTTCCGATTGCCCATCGGTCTGCGGGTGGTATGCGGTACTAGCGTGCAACCTCGTACCCATTTCTTCATTGAACTTTTTCCAAAACTTTGAGGTGAACCGCGTATCTCTATCTGAAACAATCGATACGGGCATACCATGCCGCACCACAATTTCTCGGAGAAACAGTTCAGCAAGCTTTTCTGAACTAATTGCTTCCTTGATTGGCAGGAAATACGCACTCTTAGTCAGTCTATCAACTATCACCCATATCGCGTCGTGGCCTTTTGTCGTGCGTGGTAATTTGGTGATAAAGTCTATGGTAACATGTTCCCACTTCCACTCTGGTACTTCTAATGGCTGAACATAACCATAAGGTCTTTGGTGCTCAGCCTTCACTTGTAGGCACGTTAGGCATTTATTTACATATGCAACCACATCTCTCTTCATCCCAGGCCACCAATAATCTTTCTTCAAGTCATGGTACATCTTATTTGCTCCTGGGTGTATTGAGTAGCGGGTTTTGTGCGCTTCATCCATAATCTTTTCTCACAAGTCGCCATGCCTCGGAACCCATATCCTGCCGTGGAAGGTCATAACACCCAAGGTGTTCTCTACCGATTCATCTACTTTTCCCACCATCCTTTCCTTCTTGATTTGTTGTTCTTTTAAAGCGTCCATTTGAGCTTCGCTTATCAACCTCATAACATCTGGAGTCACTACTAGTTGGCGCGCCTTCACCCGGATTGGTTCATATCCTTCCTTTCGGCTTAGGGCATCGGCTACCACATTTGCCTTACCCGGGTGATAATGGATTTCACAGTCGTAATCCTTTATCAGCTCCAACCACCTCCTCTGTCTCATATTTAAGTCTTTCTGCTCAAAGAAATATTTCAGACTTTTATGGTCGGTAAATATGGTGCATTTAGTTCCATACAAATAATGTCTCCATATCTTCAATGCGAACACTAATGCGGAAAGTTCCAAATCGTGAACCGGGTAATTAACCTCCGTGTCCTTTAGTTGTCTGGACACATAAGCTATAACCTTTCCTCCTTGCATTAACACACAGCCTAACCCGCAGTAAGAAGCATCGGAGTATACCGTCAGGTCTTCATCTCCCTCCGGTAGTGTTAGTACAGGAGCTTTGGTTAATCTATCCTTCAATTCCTAAAACGCATCTTCCTGTTCTTTTCCCCAGTTGAACACCACGTTCTTCCTCGTTAACCTTGTTAATGGGGAAGCTATCTTTGAGAAATCTTTGGTGAACCTTCTATAATAGCCAGCCAATCCCAAGAAACTACGGATTTCGGATGGCGTCCTTGGGGGTTTCCATTGCGTAACTGCTTCAACTTTCACTGGATCGACCATAACTCCCTCAGAATTTATAACGTGCCCTAAAAACTGCACCTCCCGTAGCCAGAATGCACATTTAGAGAACTTCGCATACAGTTTCTCCTTTCGTAATGTTTCTAACACCTCCTTGATATGACAAGCGTGGTCCCCTTCGTTCTTTGAGTATATCAAGATGTCATCAATGAAGACTATTACTGATCTGTCCAACATCGGGCGACACACGCGAATCATTAAGTCCATAAATGCCGCAGGAGCATTGGTTAGCCCGAAAGACATAACCAGAAACTCATAGTGGCCATAGCATGTTCGGAAAGCTGTCTTTGGGATATCTTGCTCCCTTACCTTCAATTGATGATATCCGGATCAGAGATCTATTCGGGAGAACCAGCTTGCCCCTTGCAACTGATCAAACAGATCGTCTATCCTGGGTAGAGGGTATCGATTTTTCACGGTCAGCTTATTCAATTCCCTGTAATCTATACACATCCTCATGCTGCCATCTTTCTTCCTCACAAACAACACTGGAGCACCCCATGGAGAAATACTGGGCCTAATGAATCCTTTGTCAAGGAGTTCTTGCAGTTGTGACATGAGCTCCTTCATCTCGAACGAGGCTAGGCGGTAGGGTGCTTTGGCAATGGCCTGGGCTCCTGACAGTAAATCAATCTGAAACTCTATCTCCCCATCCGGTGGTACCACTGGCAGATCCTCCAGGAATACGTCAGGAAAGTCCCGCATCACTGGTACATCGGACAACTCTTTCACTTTATCTTTGACATTGTAAGGCCCCGTTCCCGGGCACCTCACAGTTGGTCATTCATCGCACTTAAAACATACAGTTTACATATACTAAATAGAATAACGTAGCGGAATAGATAAGAAGTACGTTCTCATTTCATCATAAAAGCTTTTACAATGCATTACATTGTTGATTACTACAAAATACATACTTTTTATACATTACGTAACTCTACTAGGATTGTTGCGGAAGCATATGAAACCGAGGATTCCTTAAGTAATCCCGTTTATCTGAATCCTCAACAATCCCAAAAATGGTCATATACAGTGACCTCTAGTACAAATATATTAAAAACTATATTTAAAGAAGGTTCCTTAGGTAATCCCGTCTATGGGGATCCTCAAGGAACACTTGCATGCAACATAAAATGTGGCAACATTATCAAAAGGAGAATGCCATCCCAAAAGAGTTGAGTAGCCGCCTCGTGCCATCCCCAGCAACGCTACTCGGCCAACTGGAAACACATAAAAAGTCAGCGTTGCTGAGTGAGTTCTAGTTTTATAATAAACATACCTTGCTTTCATTATAACCCATTCTTTTCTTTCACGTGATCATACATCATATGTACACATAGATAATATATTTATTATCCCTTTCATTTAATCATTCTTTTGTTATACATCATTATCTTCCAGTTCTTATTTAGATCCTGTCAGGTTTTACCCACTTCATGGCACGCAGCCATGATTACTGTGGTCGAATGACAAGGATCCCGTTATGTTCGTTCGTTACAACATTTCGTTCATGAACATACATCATACACATATACAGATAATATTTATTATTATCTTCATCATTCATTCGTTACATCTTTATCATTCAGTTCTCATTTAGATCCTCTCAGGCTTTACCCACTTCATAGCACGCAGCCATGATTACTATGGTCGAATGACAAGGATCCCGTTTCATCTTTCCTTGCACATTGGATATCTTTTGTACCACTACCGTATGCTATACCTCAATCAGTCTTAGCTACCGGGCCGAAGTCATTAAATGAACAGCAAAGCGTATGCCACGATACTAGAGGTAAGCGGTAGAGGCACCATACATATGGTCAATCACCGAGAAGGACCCGTTCACCTTATCCAATGCTTGCAAGACTTCGTTCGCTCGTTCATTAATACATGTATTCATCATCATATTTATCATTTATTCATTCATTCGTGAATACATGCATTCATCGTCATGTTCCTCTTTCGTTATCTTTCACTTTACGTTACATAATACTTCATTCATTCGTTATCGTAGTACGTAAAGTCATGGAAAGATTTACATATGTTATCATAAGGAACACACACATATCAATCATACCACATCAGGCAAGGCGTCGTACATACGTACCATTCATACATCATCATATAAGGCGTCATACACACATATCGTTCATACATCATCATGCAGAGCGTCATACACACATATCATACCTTATACAGAAGCCTGCAACATCATCATCATAGTCAACATAACCTCGAAGGCCTCAACGATTCTATAAGGGCGACTGAGTATGCTTCAGTCGCATGGCCTCCATGCGACTAAACGTTAGCGATTGGACTACTGTGCAACTAGTTCCTCGGTCGTACGATTGACCCTATGCGACAGAGCACATAAGCGACTGGACCCTTAGTCGTATGGTTAGTCGTGCGACTGAACCTACAGCCGTACGATTGAGTCCCAGTCATGCGTATGAACCTTAGTCGTCCGAATGAACCTCAGTCGTCCGAATGAACCTCAGTCGTCCGAATGAACCTCAGTCGTCCCCAGTCGTACGATTGACCCTCCAGTCGCCTAGCCCTAACTGTGCAGCGACTGGAGTTCATCTCGAACTGCATCCGTGACACACGGCTCTAAAACCCTTCTAAACTCATCTCAAACCCGAATTAGCCCTCCCAAACCTTAGGGATTCATACTAGGACATCATACAAGCTTATACAAGTCCTAATTCGTACTTTAAACACACTAAACATGATTACACCCAAATGGGTCAAACATACACTTTACAAAAATAGGGTTTTATATGTGATCCAGCCCCAAAGTCATTGAAAACATGTAAATGAGGGGTCCTAGAAACTCACATAAGCAAGTAGAAGGTGAAGAGCTTCGTTTGGACTAGTTGCTCGACAAGTTTCACGCCCGAATCACGCCTTTCTCTCTTTTTCTTCTTCTGACGCCCTTTTCTCTCTTTCTGTCTGTGTTTGTGAGTATGGGAGAGGGTAAGAGCTGCCCTCTCCCTTAAATACCCCTCGTCCAGTCGCCTGAGCTTTAGTCGTGTAGGCACTTCAGTCGCCTGGGCTTCATGCGATTGGACCTTCAGTCGTACGATTGCCATGCGTATGGAGCTCCAGTCGTGCGACTCCATGCGTATGAAGCTTCAGTCGCCTGATATCCATGCGCCTGAGCCTCCAGTCGCATGACATTTCAGAGAAAGAAATTTCCGGATGTTACAAGTCCACCCCCCTTATTTATGTTTCGTCCCCGAAACCTATTATTCCTCAAACAATCGTGGGTAATGCTGCGTCATTTCTTCTTCGGTTTCCCACGTTGACTCGGATCCCTTCCTGTGCTGCCATTGTACATGCACAAGAGGAACCACTTTATTTCTCAACCTTTTCTCTTTTCGATCAATGATCGCCACTGGTTGCTCCACATAATTGAGTCGTTCGTCTACTTCGATATCCTCCAGTGGGACGATCATGTCTTCATCTGCTATACATTTTCTCAGATGAGATACGTGGAAGGTTGGGTGAATTCCACTTAACTCATCTGGCAATTCCACCTATAGGCCACCTCTCCTACACGGGCAATAATTCGGAAAGGGCCTATATACCGCGGGCTCAGTTTGCCCCGCTTTCGGAACCGAATAATTCCTTTCCAAGGTGAGACCTTCAACATAACCTGGTCACCCACCTGGAACTCAATCGTTCGGCGTCGTTTATTGGCATACGACTTCTGTCTGTCTTTGGCTGCCTTCATATAGGCTTTGATCCTTTCAAGCTTTTCAGTCGTAGCCTCGATCACCTTGACGCTTCCCAATTCCTTTTGACCAATATCACCCCAACATACGGGTGTCCTACATCTCCTACCGTATAGCATTTCATAGGGTGGCATGCCAATACTGGCATGATAGCTGTTGTTGTACGAGAATTCGGCTAACGGCAGGTCGTCGTCCCAACTTCCCCCAAAATCAATCACACATGCCCGAAGCATGTCTTCCAACATCTGAATGGTCCGTTCGGACTGACCATCAGTCTGGGGATGATAAGCCGTGCTGATATGTAGTCTTGTCCCCATGGCGTCGTGGAATTTCTTCCAGAACTTGGATGTAAACCGGGTGTCACGATCAGAAACAATTGACACCGGTACACCATGGCGAGTTACAATCTCTTTGATGAAAGATCGGCCAACCTCTCAGATGAATATGTCTCGCGCATCGGTAGGAAGTGAGCACTCTTCGTCAGACGATCCACAATCACCCATATTGTATCATACCCTTTCGGGGTACGTGGCAGCTTTGTAATGAAATCCATTGTGATGTGCTCCCACTTCCATTCCGGTATATCCAAAGGTTGAATCTTTCCATACGACTTTTGATTCTCTGCCTTTACTTGTAAACAAGTGAGACATTTTCTCACATACTCCACCACATAACGCTTCATACCCGGCCACCAGTAATCTTTCTTCATGTCTTGGTACATCTTCGTAACACCGGGATGAATGGAGTATCGAGTCTTGTGGGCTTCGTCCATAATCTTCACACGTAGATCCCCAAGACGAGGAATCCACATTCGCCCAAACCGGGTTCTAACACCAAACGTGTTTTCACCCAACTCCGCGACCAGACCTCTCATTCTTTCTGAGTTAAGATGATCTTCCTTCAGTGCCTCATCTTTAAACTCTTTGACTTGCTTCATCACATCCGAGGTCATAACCAGCTGGTAGGCCTTCACCCGTATCGGCTCGGGCCTCTCCTTTCGGCTAAGGGCATCCGCCACCACGTTGGCTTTGCCCGGATGGTAATGGATCTCACAATCATAATCTTTATCAGCTCTAACCATCGCCTCTGCCTCATATTTAAATCTTTTTTCTTGAAGAAGTACTTCAAGCTCTTGTGGTCAGTAAAGATAGTGCACTTCGTTCCGTAGAGATGGTGCCTCTGACAGGATCTCAGCCTCTCGGTTGATCAATTAGATTATCTTCGCAGCGGATTTAGCACATAAATTAGCAATTAAAGCAAGAACATAAGAGATATTTCAATTAAAAAGCATAAACATAGAGAGAGAAGAGTTCTGCGAAACAATAAATGTTCTATTGGTCGCACGTTTCGGCAATTAAAACTGTATGGTTACCCATCCTTTTATAGGCGGCAAAAGGATGGGTTGATGTCCTTTTTCTGACATCACTGAATATTCAAATTACAACTGACAAAAACATAAAACTACTGAAGATGTCAACAACTGACATCTCCTTACAAAAGTTCCTAAGTGCTGACAAAAGTAAACTACTGAAATCCTACAACGACTGAAGAACAAACTCTTCAGTCGTTTATAACTACTGATACTATAACAACTGAAGAACATGCTCTTCAGTTGTTGTACAACTACTGAAATGAAATAAACTACTGAAAAAGAAAAACCACCACAACAACTGAAGATGACTTCTTCAGTTGTTGTGACAAACTCTGAGTCTTCAGTACTTGGTCTTCAGACTTTGCTTCAGATGATATAACAACTGATGACTTTAGTAGATATCATCAGTTGTTGTCTTCAGTCTTTGTCTTCAGACTTTGTGCTTCAGTAGAAGGTCTTCAGTTCTTTAGTTCTTCAGCTTTTGATTCTTCAGTACTTGTCTTTAGTACTTGAAGTCTTCAGTACTTGTAAGATCAGTACTTCAGACTTCAGTACTTGGTCTTCAGTACTTTGGAGTCTTCTTCAGCTGATATTCTTCAGTTCTTTGATCTTCATACTTTGTTCTTCAGACTTTGTCATAACAGCTGATGGAGCTAAGATGCTCTCGAGTCTGACATTCAAGCAAGAGAACACAATAGCTGATGGGAGTCTTCAGATGTTCTCGAGTCTGACATTCAAGCAAGAGAACACTGTAACTGATGGGAGTCTTCAGCAGTTGTTGCAGTGGCATGTGGGACTTAGAGGTTTTCCTGATCTTGGCTCATTGGTTCTTTTGGTCCAACAAACTCCCCCTGAACCAATGCAGCCAAAACCTCTAATTATTGGATGTCCCACTTATTGATGGCATAAAGATTGGTCTATTTCCTTCTAGATCAGATTAGAAGTTGACCCAGATAAGCACTGGCCTGAGAGGTAGTCTCAAGTGTTTGTTTGGCTAAGTATGGATGGGAGCTCTGTCTTGGGGAATTGGACACAGAGCTGTTGCCCCATCCATGAGATCTACCTCCCACGTACAAGCCGGTAGGATTCTCGACAGTAGGCCTGAAGAAAGATCATTTGTTCTTCTTTGGAGAGGTCTTCAGGCTCACCTTCGAACAATCCCTCCCGACCGTACAGCTCTGAGATGAACTTGACCTGTCTTCCATTTTTGAGCTCAAGTGTTGTGATTTGCCTATATGCAAACTCATCAGGATGTTTACCCTCCAACAACAGATTGAGCTCATTCCTACGGAAATTCTCAAGCTTCTTATAGACCAGACCCTTCCTAACCACCCTATTATCTAGCATTGAAAAGGGTGATTGGCCGGCTCTATAAGCTTTCTCGAATTCCTCTACTATTTCCCAGGGTGTTATTACAATAGCCACAGAGATCTCTTCATCTACGATTCTCTTTAGTTGGCTCTTGTACCTCACAGGCATGTCCTTCTTGACTATCCTGTGAGACACCCTTGGGTCAGGCCAAGTTCTCACCCTCTCCTTGTCATATTGAAAGGTTTGTTTGAGGGTGAATAATCTCAGAGCTTCTCTCTGCATGTTTATTATAGAGGTGGTAGCAGTATAACATTTGTCAATGCTTTTCAGCATTTCCTCATCATGTCTCTTTTGCTGCTCCTCCTCTTCTAACTTTACCCTCACAGTGTCCTGCTGTGAGGTGGGAGTGATGGTTTGTGGTTTGGCTTTGGGTAGAGGTATAACTGCTGAAAGTGGCAGGCTATCCTCCTCATCCTCCTCTTCTTCATCTTGCAGCCTCAGCACCCTTCTCTTCTTCTTCAAGGGTGGATCATTGGCTGCGGGTTTTGGTGGTAAGGGAGTTGGTTTAGTGGGTTGTGGTTGGGTTGTTGGTGTGGGAATGTTGTCAGGCACTGCTAGTAGCCTAGAGATAAGTGCTGGTTTGGTCAGTTTTACTAGCAGTGTCCTGTTCCCAGCACCGGCTTCAGATAGGGCCTCAGCGACCAGTCCCTTAGTAAAATCACCAGCCGAACAGATCTTGGTGGTTATTGCCAAGAGTCTGTCCCTGGTCCATGCCTTGACATCAAGGACTGGTCTGCCCAGGTACTTCGAAATGAATCTACTCATAGCCTCGAGTTTCTTTTGATCCTCTTGGCTATAAGTAGACCATCGGTAGCTTATCTCTTTTCTCTCCATGTTCCTGATCTCTTGATCTAGCAAGGCAGTGTCCTTGTCAAAGCCTTGCCTGAACAGCTGTTCAATGACAGAGTTCATTGAACGGCTATGCTCGGCATCAGCCTCCTTGACAAGGGCTGCTAGATCAGGATCAGCCACCTTCTTTCCCTCTCCCTTTTTCTTATCAGTGATACTGAAATCCTTTTGGATCTCAGCCACTTCTATCTACTCTACCTCCCTCTCTTTCCTCTTCCCTTTCTCCCTCACCCTACTACTCTCCTCAGCCAACTCCCTCTCTACCACCACCTCTTTCTCTGCCTCTTTCTCCTCCTCTCCCCTCTTCCTCTTGTCTTGCACTGATGTCTCCCCCTTTTTGGGTGCATTGGTTGGGGTTTGACTATCAGCAAGAGCCTTAGAAATGGCAACCTCCACCATGGGTTGTATATATGTGGGAAGCCTCTCATCAAGGGTTTGAATGACTATATCTTTAAGCATGGGTGTGATGAGAGGTAGGGATTTCTGGAGGATAGCATCCAGCTGCTCAGGGGGGTTCTGACCCTGAGAGCTAGTGCCAGAAGCAGGGGCTGGTGGCTGAGTTTGTGGGAGTGGCTCAGTGTTTGTGAGACCTTCGGGTGAAGGTGCATCTGTTGGGTAGTGGTGGCAGATGGACTTCTATCCTGAGTCATTTGAGCAAGCAGCTCTTTGAGTCTGCTTATTTCATCCTCTAGGATAGTGTTTTGAGCTACTACATCGTAGAAGAAGCTCAGGTCATCATCAGCATGAGCTGAATCACCTGACCTCCTGACATTGTCAGGATGAACATGTCCTGAGTGTGGCTCAGTAATGACATGTGCCCCTTGTTCATGGTACTGGGGACTTCTGGCCTACGGATTGGATCCATCATCGGCCATTGCCTCTGGTGAGGTCTTAGTGATGTTACCAGCTTCACCCTGCTCAGATGTTGATGCAGGGGAAGTGGCAGCCTCACCAGATTGTTCTATCTCCCTAGCCACACTGGGAGATTGAACTGATTCTCTGTGCTGTGGGCTCCGAGCGGCACTTGTACCCACCCCCTCTTCGGTTGGAGTCTCCCCAGGTGTAATAGGTTTCTGGGAGAGGGTGGAGTGCTAAGATCGGTCAGCACTTTGGCTATTACCAATGTTGGGCTTAGTGGGGCGGTCTCATCAGTATGTGGGCTAGAAGCAGTGTGCACATGGGGAGGACTGTGCTCTTCAATGGCAGTCTCCTCAAGTGAGAGAGACCCCAGTAATGTGGTTGCCCCAAAATTGGTTGCATCAGGCTCCTGTTGAGAGGAAGCCTGTGCGGTTGTGGGGTGGGTGGAGTCGTGGTACCTGCTGGGAGAATCGAACCAGCAGGCACATCCTGCCTTTGTGTGGCAGGGGCATCCTCAGGGGACTCATCTCCCTGAGTAGCCTTTTTAGGCTTCTTTTTGGCTTTTGGCTTGGTGGGGACTGTGGATTTGGAGGTGGAGGCTGTGGGTTCCAGCTGCGTGGGTTTTCGCAGCCGGCCAGCCTGTTTGAGTGTGTGGTCAGTGTTGTGCCTGGAGTATACCTCGGATTGAACAGCCATGGCAGGGACCCCAGTCCCAACTAGTCCCTCAGCCTGAAGCTGGTTCTCTATTATGGCCATAATGAACCGAGGATACAAGATCCATCGGTTAGAAATTGGTTTTGTGGCCATATCCTTTATTTCCAAAAATATTAAATCAGTTAAGTTTAACGGTTGTTTTTCAAGTATAGAGAACAATACCTGTTGCCACCTTGTGGACATCTGGTCCCACGAAGAGGTCTTGGGAGCCAGACAGACATTCACCATGTGGAAGATCAATCGTTGAGGGTCAGGGAAATGTTTCTTCAACAAGGTGGAGGCGGAGAGGTTACCCTGGTAGTCATGGGATGTGAATGAGAGATCCAGGGTACCTTTGGGGTATGAAGTTGGGTGAGTGGCATCCTCCAGCTCTAGGGTTTGTCGTATGGTAGCTGGGGTGATAACCACGGGTTTGCCGTTGATGGAGGACCGGAGGGAGACCTCGGCATTCTGCTCTCCGGTTTGGACGGTGACATTTGTCCAAAACTCCACCAACGAGTCGGTGTATATAGTAGGGTTCAGGAGAAAAGCCGTTTTGTAGGGTGAGTCGTTCATAAGATCGACGGCTTGGTGAAACTTGGGCCATAATGGCGATTTTGTAAGATGGGCGACACAGTTGTGTCGAGGTTTCAGTTGCATGGTCGCCATTAATGGTGTATGGAATTTCAGAGGTTTGGAAGGATTAGGTCAAGTGAGGAGTAAATGCTCTGAAGGTGGGGTATTTATAGGGTAGGGCAAAGGTTGAAAGAAAACTACTGAAGGTTTTGGTATTAGTTATCAGGTGTTGTAACAGCTGATGACGTGGTTTTAACCTTCAGTGGTTGTAACATCTGAGGACTTGGTGTAAGCCTTCAGTAGTTGAAACTACTGAGACCTTGGTTTTGTCCTTCAGATGTTGTGAACGTCTGAAGAGTTACTGTCAGTCGTCAGTAGTTATAAACTACTGATGACCTAGTATTCTTCTTCAGACGTTGGAACAACTGAAGACTTGGTGTTAGCCTGCAGTAGTTGTAAACTACTGAGATCAGTAGTTGTGAACTACTGAAGACATGGTATTGCTTCAGTTGTTGTAAACAACTGAGGACTTGGTGTTAGCCTTCAGTAGTTGTGAACTACTGATGTCAGTAGTTGTGAACTACTGAAGACATGGTTTTGTCCTTCAGTTGTTTGTGTATGAAACAGCAGTTGTTGTTATCAGCTGATGAGAAATTACTCATCAGCTGTTTCCATCAAATCAGTTGTTTCATACTAGCCTCCACACTTACTCATCAGCTCTTTGGCTGACTTTTAGATGTTTCATCAACTCTTCAGCTCTTGTTGAATATTTATGCCTTCAGCTCTTGTGATCAGATGTTCACAAGTGCTGATGAAATATTCTTCAGAGCTGGTGAACAAATTTTGTCTTCAGTATTTGTGTAGGATTACACATCAGTACTTATGAGCAAAATTTGTTCTTCAGTACTTATTTATTTGAAAATCATACATCAGTAGTTGTAATCCACCTCACTACATCAGTTGTTTTTCAATAAATAATGTACATCAGTACTTTGAGCATTTTAGTCTTCAGTAGTTGTGAAAGAGCTGAAGACTAAATTTCTCATCAGTACTTGTATTTGACCCTTGCATTTCAGTAGTTGTGAACTAAGTGTATCAGCATAGGTCAAATCAATCAAGCTGCAGCATACCAAGCCTTAGTACCAAATTTTGGAATGTGGCACTATCTAGAGGCTTAGTAAAAATGTCTGCAAGCTCATCAGCACTAGGTACAAACTTAGGATCAATCAGACCTTTCTCATAGCAATCCCTGATAAAATGATGTCTGATCTCAATATGTTTGGTCCTTGAGTGCTGGACTGGATTCTTAACAATACAGAGAGCTGAAGCACTATCCATTAATAATGGAGTCTTAGTCTCAGTAATGCCATAATCCAGAAGTTGGTTCTGAAGCCAGAGTATTTGAGAGGTACAGCTTGCAGCAGCAATATACTCAGCTTCAGCAGTGGATGTAGCAATGGATGTTTGTTTCTTACTCTGCCAAGAAACTAAACAATTGCCTAGGAATTGGCAACCACCAGAAGTGGATTTTCTGGTGACTGCATCCTGCATAGTCACTATCAGAGAAAGCAACTAATTTGCAAGAATGCCCAGCTGAATACCAAAGACCTAGTGATTGGGTACCTTGCAGATATCTAAAGATCCTTTTGACTGCAATCAAATGAGATTCTTTAGGTGCAGCCTGAAATCTAGCACAAGCACATGTTGAAAACATGATGTCTGGTCTAGAAGCTGTAAGGTACATCAAGGACCCAATCATACATCTGTAAAGGGTTTCATCAACCGCTTTACCTTTCTGATCTACATCTAGTTGTGTGATGCTGCTCATGGGAGTAGAACAGGGCTTACAGGATTGTAAATCAAACTTATTTAACAACTCTTTGGTATACTTGGACTGATGGATGAAGATTCCATCATCCAGTTGTTTGATTTGCAAACCCAGAAAATACTGTAATTCTCCCATAGCACTCATTTCAAATCTCAGCTTCATAAGCTTTGTAAATTCATCACACAACTTTGAATCAGAGGATGCAAAGATGATGTCATCAACATAAATCTGAACAAGGAGCTTATGTTGTCCCACAGTCTTGATGAATAAGGTTTTATCAATGGTGCCTCTAGTGAACTTATTCTCTAGAAGAAAGGTTGAGAGTGTCTCATACCAGGCTCTAGGTGCTTGCTTCAGCCCATAGAGAGCCTTATCAAGCTTGTACACCCAATCAGGATGTTTATTGTCCTCAAAGCCTGGTGGTTGACACACATAAACCTCTTCTTTTATTTTTCCATATAGGAAGGCACTTTTGACATCCATTTGATAAACCTTGAGACTGTGAAAGGCAGCATAAGCTAAGAACAGTCTGATTGCTTCCAGTCTGGCCACAGGTGCAAAGGTCTCATCATAATCGATGCCTTCCTCCTGTGCAAACCCTTGGACAACCAGTCTGGCCTTGTTCTTGACAATTTGGCCCTTCTCATCTGTTTTGTTCCTGAATACCCACTTGGTGCCTATAGCACACTTATCTTTGGGTAATGGAACAAGCTCCCACACTTGCTGTTTCTTGAATTGAAGAAGCTCAAGCTGCATAGCTTCCACCCATCCATTGTCTCTTAAAGCAATATGATAGTTCTTTGGCTCTTGCTGACTGATGAAGAGAGCATAGAAGCAGAAGTTGGACAATTGATTCCTGGTTGAAACTCCAGCATGAATATCACCAATGATTTGTGAAGTGGGGTGATTCTTGAGCTCTTGATAAACTATAATATCTGTGCAAGTGTTTGTAGACCCATCAGCAGCAACAGATGGTGATGGAGATTCCTGAAACCATGTAGAGGATGGCAGCTCAAACGAAGTAGAGCAAGCAGAAATCTCATCAGCATTTGTAGTGGATGGAGCTGCTGAGGCTACAGGAGCATCAGGTTCAGTGGACTTAGGCAGGTTGTCACTAAACCTGAAGAGGTGAGTACTGACTTCATCATCATCAGTACCACCAGGTGGAGATCTGTTGACAGGCTCAACAGATGGAGGTTGATAAGGAACATATTGCAGTATGTCCAGATCAAACAACTCCACAGGGTTTTGTGGAATCTTGTCCTTTGGAGATTCATTGAACTTAACATGCAAAGTTTCTTCAACCCCCTTGGTTCTACAGTTGAAGACTCTGTATGCTTTGCAAGTTGATGAATAACCAACAAAGTACCCTGCATCCACCTTACTAGCAAACTTATGGAGTGGGTTGCTAGTGTTGAGAATAAAACAAGGACACCCAAAGGCTCTAAAGAATGAAATAAGAGGAGCCAAATGATGAAGAACTTCATATGGAGTCTTCATCAACCTCTTATTTACTAAAGCTCTATTTTGTACATAGCAAGCTGTATTGACAGCTTCAGCCCAAAAGGTCAGTGGCAACCCAGAGTCAGCCAACATTGACCTTGCTGCTTCAATGAGGGTCCTGTTCTTTCTCTCCACCACTCCATTCTGCTCAGGAGTTCTAGGAATGCTAAACTGCCTTCTAATTCCCTTGGACAGGTAGAAGTCATCAAGTGTGTGGTTTCTAAATTATGTTCCATTGTCACTCCTCACACACTTGACCTGTAGGGAATACTGTTTTTCTACTTGTAACACAAAGTTCATTATTGTCTTTGCTGCTTCATCCTTGGAGTGCAAGAAGAAAGTCCATACAAACCTAGAGTAATCATCCACAATTACCAGGCAGTATTTCTTCTTTGCCATGCTCATTACTCTGACAGGACCAAAGAGATCCATGTGCAGAAGTTGTAAGCAGGCAGTGGACTTAGGTTCTTCTATTGAAGGAAATGAAACTTTGTGTTGTTTCCCTTTCAAGCAAGCAGTGCAGTCATCTTCACACTTGAACTCCTTCAGAGGCAATCCTCTTACTAAACCATGGCTTATAAGCTGATTCATGTTCTTGAAATTTACATGACCCAACCTTCTATGCCATAGTGTAGACTCTTGAGGAGATGCCTTGGAGAATAGGCAGGGATAGCCTTTTAGATCCATCTTTTTGGAAAGATCTAAGGCATACACTCTTCCTGTCCTGTCGGCCTTCAGGAGAGTGTGTTCATCCAATGCCTTGTCAATCAAACTCAGAACTTTGGATGACAGAATCCGACAGTTCTGGCTTGTGAAAAGGGCAACATGGCCTTTGTCACACATTTGACTGACACTCAAGAGGTTGTACTTGAGATTCTCCACATGGTTAACATCATCAAACCTTATTTCCCCATTGGAAACAAAGCCTTTCCCGACGATGTAACCCTTTGCATCATTGCCAAAAGAAACAAATCCCTTCTTTCCTTGAGAGTAGTCATTAAGAAGGGAGCTGCTTCCTGTCATGTGCATGGATCCTCCACTGTCTACATACCAGATGCTTCTATGGCATGTTGAAGAACCCTGCAAACACAACCATGTGTTAGTTTGTCTTGGAGACCCAAACCTGCTTGGTTTTGGGTCTGTTTTCAGCTACAGGTGCAGCACTAACAGTTGTGTTGTGTGTGACAGCTTGAGGTGAAGAAGATGGTACAGAAGAGGAACCCTTTGGCTTGGACTTCCTTTTCTGTGGTTTCAACACAGGAGCATCTAAGTGGTTGACTCTTCCCACTAGCTGCTGAACCATCATCACCAATTGTGTCTGATTCTGTGATAGGGCTTTCAGCTCTTCAGACACATTGGAGTTTGCTGATGATGAGTTCCTATGTTGTACCATCTTTTTCTGAGCAACCTCAGCTGTTGCCTGAGTTATCCCTACCTTCTTTTTAGATTTAGCTTTGGGCTTAGGGATTTCAGGCTTGGATGTTGCTAATACAAACTTGGTTTCAAACTCATTCTTCATTTTATTGATGCTCTCAGTAATTTTCTCCTTCTGTTTGAGTTTGGAACCCCTTTTGTACCAGCAATCATCAGTAAGATGATTGAACAAGCCACATATCTCACATGTCTTTTTCTTCATCTTATGCTGATCATCAGCTGAAGAGGATTCAACTGCTGAAGACTTGTTCTTCAGCTGTTTGTCATCAGTACTAGCAGCTTTCTTCCTAGTGCCTGCTTTCCTGGTATCCTCTCTAGCTGTTTTCAAACCTTTCCTACTGTTAGTTTTCTTCTCTTTAGTGCTAACAGTATTTGAGGTTTGAACTTCAGATGTTGTCACTTGCTCTCCAGTACCTTCAGTACTTCTAGTGACAACTCCTGAGTTGATCAGCCTTTTGGTCATGTGACAGTCTATCTCTGATGATGCTGATTCAGAGGATAGTAAGTCACATGATGAGAAGGATTGGTTATTGCTCTCCCCATCAGATTCAACTTCTGCTCTTGAAATGAAGTCTGTGGGAGGAGCAGTGTGATTATAACCAATGCCAAACTTCACATTGGAAGCTGTTTGCTTGCTAAGAAGCATTTCAAAACCCTTGCATGATTGCACCCATCGATCACACTCAACTTGGGTGGTTGCAAGAGTTTCCTTGAGATCTTTGTACTTCTCTAGAAGTACATCTTCCCTAGCTTTAACATCTTTGATTTGGCATTTAAGCTTGTAAATCGCATCATTTTTATCTTTTAGAACAACCTCAAAATCAGCTTTTCTTTTGGAAATAGTGTGCTCAAGCTCAAGATTTTTATCTATTAAAGCTACATTTGCTTCTCTAATAGAAGCAAATGCTGCTATGCATGACTCTGAACAAAGCTTGGCTTTTGCCTCAGTGGATACCTGAGATGAGGCATTAGATGATGACCCTTCAGCAGAATCAAGGGTCATCAGAGCAAGATTTCCAAAAGGTTGATCACCACCATGTTGACCAGCACCTTGGAGTAGTGGTTCCTGACCAGATAGCTCTTCTGGTAGACTACTCCAGTCAACAGCAGTTGGGGTGAAAAAGCTTTGTTGTTGAGGTTGTGTGTGGTGGTGAGATTGGGAAGAATGAGGCTCTGGAAGAGCATGAGGTGGTTGAGCCGGGGGTGCTTGAGTTTGACCAGGCTGAGGCATGTAGTAACAGGGGTAAGGATAAGGCATATGACCCTGTGGCACAAAATAAGCAGGTGGTGCCTGTGCTTGAGATGGATGGGTAGAACTGTAGGAAGGTTGCCCTTTGTGCTGTGAGCTATTGCTGGGAAAAGTCACAAAGGGTGCAGATGAGTTAGATCCAGATGATCTACACTCTCTTGCAAAGTGTCCAAGCCTTTGGCACTTGTGACACCTCAACTTGCTCTTGTCAAAACCAACTTTGGTTTTGACAGAGAGTCCTGGGAATTTCCTACCAGTTCTTTTGTAGAACTTCTGAGAGCGGATATTTATCATTGCCATTTGGTTCAAAATATCCATCTCTTCCAGATCATCATCTGGAATGCCCTTCAAATCCTCCATCAGAAAACACAAGTTGTCACCACCTCCTCCTGAACTACTAACACCAACAAAAGCTTGTTCTGAGTTGGTAGAGAAATCAATATGCTCATCATAAGAACTTTCTGATGAAGCATATTCTGACTCATGACTTATCAAGGCAGCATTACCTTGGACAAAGTCATCAGCAAGTTTGCCAGAAGATGACAACTTCTTCTTTTGCTCTACTTCTCTCTCAAAAGTGAGCAATTTCCCATGAAGTTGGGTGAGAGATAGAGTGTCCAGGTCAGCACTGGAGCGTAGGACAATGGTATATGTGTCCCATCTCTTAGGCAGTGACCTGAGGAACCTGTTGTTCATCTGGCTTTTGGAGTACTCTTGTTTAACCATCTTCAGCTCAGAGATTAAACAAGAGAACCGCTCAAACTGCTGGGTCAGAGTCTCACCCTTTCTATATGAGAAAGTCTCATATTGTTGGGCAAGGATTTCCCTATTGTTCGCTAAGACCGAATCAGTTCCTCCAAATTGTTCCTTTAGAGCAACCCATAGGTCATGAGCAGACTCATGATGCAAGAACCCTGTTCATTAGATTCCGAGACGCTCACCATAGGCTTGTATGACCCATGCACCACTGACTTCCAACAACCAGCACTGTTGACAGCCAAGTGGTGTAGCATACGTCTTTGCCATATGTTATACTCGTTCCTAACCAGCATCGGAGGCTTGGTTGCGGAACCAGTATTGTGAGGATCATTGGTTGGTGTTGTCATCTCAGGTTTTGGTCAAAAACAAGTTTAAACACGACAAACGTAACTCAAAACCACCAAAAGATCTCAAGATTTTGGCCGGAAACAGCAGAAACTCACTCTCTATGGCTAACTCTTGCAAATTGCTAATTCGATCAAACAGAGAGATCAAAAGAGCAGTTTCAAATGATCAATAGTGAAATCGATCAATGATTAACCTGCTCTGATACCATTTGACAGGATCTCAGCCTCTCGGTTGATCAATTAGATTATGTTCGCAGCGGATTTAGCACATAAATTAGCAATTAAAGCAAGAACATAAGAGATATTTCAATTAAAAAGCATAAACATAGAGAGAGAAGAGTTCTGCGAAACAATAAATGTTCTATTGGTCACACGTTTCGACAATTAAAACTGTATGGTTACCCATCCTTTTATAGGCGGCAAAAGGATGGGTTGATGTCCTTTTTCTGACATCACTGAATATTCAAATTACAACTGACAAAAACATAAAACTACTGAAGATGTCAACAACTGACATCTCCTTACAAAAGTTCATAAGTGCTGACAAAAGTAAACTACTGAAATCCTACAACGACTGAAGAACAAACTCTTCAGTCGTTTATAACTACTGATACTATAACAACTGAAGAACATGCTCTTCAGTTGTTGTACAACTACTGAAATGAAATAAACTACTGAAAAAGAAAAACCACCACAACAACTGAAGATGACTTCTTCAGTTGTTGTGACAAACTCTGAGTCTTCAGTACTTGGTCTTCAGACTTTGCTTCAGATGATATAACAACTGATGACTTCAGTAGATATCATCAGTTGTTGTCTTCAGTCTTTGTCTTCAGACTTTGTGCTTCAGTAGAAGGTCTTCAGTTCTTCAGTTCTTCAGCTTTTGATTCTTCAGTACTTGAAGTCTTCAGTACTTGTAAGATCAGTACTTCAGACTTCAGTACTTGGTCTTCAGTACTTTGGAGTCTTCTTCAGCTGATATTCTTCAGTTCTTTGATCTTCATACTTTGTTCTTCAGACTTTGTCATAACAGCTGATGGAGCTAAGATGCTCTCGAGTCTGACATTCAAGAAAGAGAACACAATAGCTGATGGGAGTCTTCAGATGTTCTCGAGTCTGACATTCAAGCAAGAGAACACTGTAACTGATGGGAGTCTTCAGCAGTTGTTGCAGTGGCATGTGGGACTTAGAGGTTTCCTGATCTTGGCTCATTGGTTCTTTTGGTCCAACAGCCTCCAAATTTTAATGCAAAGACCACAGCTGCTAGCTCCAAGTCATGAGTAGGATAATTACTCTCATGAACTTTCAGCTGTCGGAATGCATAGGCTATAACCTTTCCTCTTTGCATTAACACGCACCCCAGCCCCGAGTAGGAAGCATCAGAATAAACCACCAAGTCTTCGCTTCCATCGGGTAATGCCAATATAGGAGCTTGGGTCAGCCTCGTCTTCAATTCTTCAAACGCCTTCTCTTGAGCCTGACCCCATACAAACTTTACATCCTTCCGGGTCAACTTGGTCAGTGGAGAAGCAATCTTGGAGAAGTCTTGAATGAATCTTCTGTAATAGCCAACCAAACCCAAGAAACTGCGGATCTCGGATGGCGTCTTTGGAGACTTCCATTGCATCACTGCTTCCACCTTCACCGGATCGACCATAATTCCCTCCGGATTAACCAGGTGACCCAAGAATTAAACCGAGCGCAACCAGAATGCGCACTTGGAGAACTTGGCGTACAATTTCTCCCTTCTCAACGTTTCCAACACTTCTCGAATGTGACCGGCATGCTCTGTCTCGCTTTTTGAATAAATTAGGATGTCATCAATAAACACGATCACTGATTTATCCAACATCGGCCGACACACTCGGTTTATCAAATCCATAAAAGCAGCTGGCGCATTGGTCAAACCAAATGACATGACAAGAAACTCGTAGTGACCGTACCGCGTACGAAAAGCTGTTTTAGGGATATCCTGTTCCTTCACTTTCAGCTGATGGTAGCCCGATCGAAGATCTATTCGTGAAAACCAACTGGCGCCTTGAAGCTGATCAAATAAATCATCGATTCTCGACAAGGGGTATCTGTTCTTCACTGTCAACTTATTCAGCTCGCGGTAGTCGATGCACATCCTTATACTACTATCTTTCTTCTTTACGAACAGGACCGGAGCACCCCAAGGTGAGATACTTGGTCTGATGAACCCCTTATCTAGCAGCTCTTGCAACTGCTCCATCAACTCCTTCATTTCCGTCGGAGCCAATCGATACGGTGCCTTGGCGACAGGTTAAGCACCCGGTATTAGGTCAATCTGGAACTCGATCTCTCGGTCAGGTGGAAATCCCGATAAGTCTTCCGGGAACACGTCTGGAAAATCACACACAACCGGAACATCGGATAGTTGTGGTGTTGGCGTTTCCACATCTTTCACATAACATAAGTAGGCGCTGCACCCACGCCTCATACACTTTCCCGCCACAGCCATTGAGATCACTTTCGGAATCGTAGTAACCCGATGACCATAAACCGTTACTGAACTACCGTCGGGAGCTGTCAATTGAATCATCTTCTTGCGACACACAATGTTCGCCTCAAAGTCTGCTAGCCAATCCATCCCAAGCACCAAAGCAAAACCTCCTAAAGTCATTGCAAAGGGTCTAACCGGAAATTTGCGGCCCTCTAATTCCACATCATAACCCTCTATCACCTCGAAAATCCTGGTAGACTTTCCTATTGCAGTTTCTACATCAAACGGTATGTCGACACGTCTACTTCTAACAGGCAGGTTGGCACAGAAAACAGCAGAAATAAAACTCCTACTTGCACCAGAATCAAATAATACAGAGGCTAAAGTTTGGTTCACCAGGAACATACCGGACACAACATCAGGGTCCGTTCTAGCCTCCTCTTGCGTCATCGTGAATGCCCTAGCGCTTGCCCTCGGCCCTTCACTTCCCGTCTTCTTCACCCCTGAACCCCAGCCCTTGGCTTCTTACTATCTCTGCTCATATGACCACTTTCCCCACAGTTAAAACATTTGCCTGTCCGGCAATCTTTGGCCATATGCCCTGTCTTCCCACACTTGAAATAGATGTTTGACCCCTACCTGCACTCCCCCGAGTGCTCTCTACCACATTTGTCACACTTCCTCAACCCTGCTCCCGTCGTGACCACACGGCGGTCATCCACCCGTGCCTTCTTGTTACTTGTCGAAGTATCACCTCGACCAAACCTCTTCCCCTACCACTTTCTTTCATCACTTCCCTTCTTACTACCCTCAGCCTTCACCACCACAGCCCGTTCATCATACAACCTCCCTGCCAAATCCACTGCCGACCTAAAGGTGCTCGGTCGAGCAGAAATCAAATGCCAACGAATTTCAGCGGGCAGCCCCTGAATATATCGGTTAATCTTTCGAGACACCGGCGTCACCTGATCCGGCACCATTCTCACCATCTCGTTAAACTTGGTGTTGTACTATTGGTGGGTCATTGTCCCCGCCTCCAACTGCAGGAACTCTCTCTCCACTTTATCCATTTCCCAACGAGGACTGAACTCCTCGATCACCATCCTTTTCAGCTCGGCCCACTTCATTCTTCCGATGGCCCAGCTACCCTCGGCTTGAACTATATTGTCCCACCAGCATAAAGCCGAACCCGTGAACGAGTGGGTAGCAAACTTCACCTTTTTATCCTCCTGGCACTCACTAATATCAAGGACAGCCTCCATTTCTCTCACCCATTGGTGAGCAGCAGCAGCGGTACCCGTACCGTCAAAAGTAGGGGGCTTGCACCTCATAAACGCCCCGTAGTTACAACCACGTGCTGCCTCCCGTATAGGCTCCCCCTCCTCTTCCTCTTCATCATCAGAAAGAACCGTTTCCGGCTCTTGTCGCTGCGGTCTCCCCGAGGACCGGTTCCTCCCTTGCCTTTCATCTTCGCGTACAGCCTTTATCATTTCGGTCACTACAGACGGTAAAATCGTCTGCATGACCTGGTGTACTTCTTCGACCACTGCCTCTTTTACCGAGGCCCTTAGATCAACGCTTTCATCCACCCCCTCCTGATGAGTGGTGTCAGGTTCTTCATGAACCTCCCTCTCCACTCTCGGTCTTCCTCTTGTGGCCCGCGGTTCAGCACCACGTCCACCACCTCGTGACACTTTAGATGATCTACCACTGACCATCCTCTATCACACTAAAGGATTCAAACACCAACACGGTCATTCAAGGAAATAACTCAGTTTATGTCAAGTATAGTAAGTCCCTAACTACAGTGGCCAGTTGCGATTAGCCACTTACTTTACTCTTCGTACCCCGAGCATTACCTGTCCTGACTACATTAGTATCTAAGTCTAACAGTACACATAAACACATAACATGCGACATAATACCAGTTAATCTTTAAGAAAATACCTGATGGCACGCAGCTACTCAGATGGTATTCTTCCCCTTTCCTGTCCCATTTTCAGTTTAAGTTTAGGTTTATTTTGAAAATTTACCCATTTCACTTAAACTTTGGCTCTGATACCAACTTGTAAGGCCCCGTTCCCGGCGCCTCACAGTTGGTCATTCATCGCACTTCAAACATACAGTTTACATATACTAAATAGAATAATGCAGCGGAATAGATAAGAAGTACGTTCTCATTTCATCATAAAGCTTTTACAATGCATTACATTGTTGATTACTACAAAATACATACTTTCTATACATTACATAACTCTACTAGGATTGTTGTGGAAGCATATGAAACTGAGGATTCCTTAAGTAATCCCGTTTATCTGAATCCTCAACAATCCCAAAAATGGTCATATACAGTGACCTCCAGTACAAATATATTAAAAACTATATTTAAAGAAGGTTCCTTAGGTAATCCCGTCTATCGGGATCCTCAAGGAACACTTGCATGCAACATAAAATGTGGCAGCATTATCAAAAGGAGAATGTCATCCCAAAAGAGCTGAGTAGCCGCCTCGTGCCATCCCCAGCAACGCTACCTGCCAACTAGAAACACATAAAAAGTCAGTGTTGCTGAGTGAGTTCTACTTTTATAATAAACATACCTTGCTTTCATTATAACCCATTCTTTTCTTTCACGTGATCATACATCATATGTACACATAGATAATATATTTATTATCCCTTTCATTTAATCATTCTTTCGTTATACATCATTATCTTCCAGTTCTTATTTAGATCCTGTCAGGCTTTACCCACTTCATGGCACGCAGCCATGATTACTGTGGTCGAATGACAAGGATCCTGTTACGTTCGTTCATTACAACATTTCGTTCATGAACATACATCATACACATATACAGATAATATTTATTATTATCTTCATCATTCATTCGTTACATCTTTATCATTCAGTTCTCATTTAGATCCTGTCAGGCTTTACCCACTTCATAGCACGCAGCCATGATTACTATGGTCGAATGACAAGGATCCCGTTTCATCTTTCCTTGCACATTGGATATCTTTTGTACCACTACCGTATGCTATACCTCAATCAGTCTTAGCTACCGGGCCGAAGTCATTAAATGAACAGCAAAGCGTATGCCACGATACTAGAGGTAAGCGGTAGAGGCACCATACATATGGTCAATCACCGAGAAGGACCCGTTCACCTTATCCAATGCTTGCAAGACTTCGTTCGTTCGTTCATTAATACATGTATTCATCATCATATTTATCATTTATTCATTCATTCGTGAATACATGCATTCATCGTCATGTTCCTCTTTCGTTATCTTTCACTTTACGTTACATAATACTTCATTCATTCGTTATCGTAGTACGTAAAGTCATGGAAAGATTTACATATGTTATCATAAGGAACACACACATATCAATCATACCACATCAGGCAAGGTGTCGTACATACGTACCATTCATACATCATCATATAAGGCGTCATACACACATATCGTTCATACATCATCATGCAGAGCGTCATACACACATATCATACCTTATACAGAAGCCTGCAACATCATCATCATAGTCAACATAACCTCGAAGGCCTCAACGATTCTATAAGGGCGACTGAGCATGCTTCAGTCGCATGGCCTCCATGCGACTGAACGTTAGCAATTGGACTACTGTGCGACTAGTTCCTCGGTCGTACGATTGACCCTATGCGACAGAGCACATAAGCGACTGGACCCTTAGTCGTATGGTTAGTCTTGCGACTGAACCTACAGTCGTACGATTGAGTCCCAGTCGTGCGTATGAACCTTAGTCGTCCGAATGAACCTCAGTCGTCCCCAGTCGTACGATTGACCCTCCAGTCGCCTAGCCCTAACTGTGCAGCGACTGGAGTTCATCTCGAACTGCAGCCGCGACATACGGCTCTAAACCCTTCTAAACTCATCTCAAACCCAAATTAGCCTTCCCAAACCTTAGGGATTCATACTAGGACATCATACAAGCTTATACAAGTCCTAATTCGTACTTTAAACACACTAAACATGATTACACCCAAATGGGTCAAACATACACTTTACAAAAATAGGGTTTTATATGTGATCCAGCCCCAAAATCATTGAAAACATGTAAATGAGGGGTCCTAGAAACTCACATAAGCAAGTAGAAGGTGAAGAGCTTCTTTTGGACTAGTTGCTCGACAAGTTTCACGCCCGAATCACGCCTTTCTCTCTTTTTCTTCTTCTTTCGCCCTTTTCTCTCTTTCTGTCTGCGTTTGTGAGTGTGGGAGAGGGTAAGAGCTGCCCTCTCCCTTAAATACCCCTCGTCCAGTCGCCCGAGCTTCAGTCGTGTAGGCACTTCAGTCGCCTGGGCTTCATGCGATTGGACCTTTAGTCGTACGATTGCCATGCGTATGGAGCTCCAGTCGTGCGACTCCATGCGTATGAAGCTTCAGTTGCCTGATATCCATGCGCCTGAGCCTCCAGTCGCATGACATTTCAGAGAAAGAAATTTCCGGGTGTTAGAGACATCCTTGACATAAGCTAGATAAGCTCCGCACCCACGCCTCATACATTTCTCCGCCTTGATCATGGAAATGATCCTTGGAACCTTGCAATCGTTATCACCGTAGATCATAACCTGACTACCATCCGGAGCCGTTAATCGGATCATCTTTTGCTGGCATACTATGTTAGCATCATGGGCAGCTAACCAATCCATCCTTAGTACGACATCGAAACCTCCTAAGGGCATGGCAAACAATTGTGCGGGAAAGTAATGACCTCCTAGTTTAATGTGGCAATCCTCTAACACTCTGACTATTCTAATGGACTTACCATCAGCCGTTTCTACTTCGAAGGCATCATCTATTTCCTTAGTTTGGATATCTAGTGTAGCACAGAAAGATACAGATACAAAACTCTTACTGGCACCACTATCAAATAGTATGGAGGCACAAACATCATTGACAAGGAACATACCTAACACCACATCCGGGTCTTTCCTTGCCTCCTTCTTGTTCATAGTGAAAGCCCTTGCCCTGACCTTGGGCTTTCCATCATCCCCCTTGTCATTATCCCCGCTTGTCCCCAAGTTTCCCGGCTTAGCTTTCTTGCAATTCCTGCTGTAGTGCCCCGACTCATGGCAGTTGAAGCATTCGTTCACTTCCGGGCATTCTCTAGCCATGTGACCAGTTTTCCCACACCGGTAGCACCCATAGCTACCCACTCGGCACTCCCCGGGATGCCTCCTCCCACACTTCACACAATTCTTAACTCCCTCGACCCCCTTCACAATCACTTGTTTTGCATCCACCCTTGCTTTCTTGTTTCCCGGTTGATGGTTACCATTTCCATACCTCTTCCCATTATTATTCCAAACTTTCCTCGTCTCACCCACTGTCACTGGACTGCGATGATGATACAACCTTCCACTGAGGTCCACTGCTGACCTAAAAGTACTAGGTCGGGCAGTGAATATGTCCCTACGAATGTCCAGAGGCAACCCTTGTATGTACCTCTTGATCCTCTTGGATTCAGGAGTCACCAAGTCAGGCACTAGACGTGCCATTTCATTAAATTTTGTAGTGTACACCTAATGTGTCATGTTTCCAGCCTCCAAGCTCACAAACTCTTGTTCAATCTTGTCAAGCTCTCTTTCCGGGCAGTACTCCTCTATTACCAACCTCTTCATTTCCGGCCACTTCATCCTTTTTATAGCCTCCTCCCCCGTAAGACTCAACGATATCATCCCACCAACACAGTGCTGGATCCAAAAGGGAATGGGAAGCAAACTTCACCTTCTGGTTTTCCCGGCACTCGCTGATCCTCAGCACGGCTTCCATTTCTATGATCCAACGCTAAGCAATAGCAGTGTTACCAGTGCCGTCAAATGTTAGGGGCTTACACCTCTGAAAAGCCCCATAGTTGCACCCCTTTGCCACCTCTTCAATTTCAGAATCGTCATTGTTATCCAGACGATCTTCCACATCGCTCATCTCCTTAGTCTTGACCGTTCCCTTCTTAACAACCTTCCTTGAAGTAGTACTCTTTTTACCGTCGCCCTTAACCTGCTCCACAACCTCCGCAAGCAGAGCGGGCATCAGTCCAGATAGGATCTGGTGCACCTCTTGGGCAATAGCTTCCTTTACTGTTTCCTTCAGTTTTGCATGGTCAGTGGTAGGCCCCTCTGCTCCCGTTTCTAACTCAACCTCCTCCTTAACCGGTTCGTCAACTGGCTTTCTGGCTGACCTTTTGGTCGGTTTCGCAGTTTCACTTGCAGTTTCCTTTGTCTTAGTAGGGGGCCTTCCCCTAGTGCTTCTTCGAGTGACCATAGCTAGAACTGCTTTCTTTGGTGCCATTCTTTCTACTTCCTATAAGATTCAGAATGTTAATATGGCCTTTCAAAGCAAGTTCAGTTCACGACAAGTTTTGTAAATTTTTAATAACAGTGGCCAGTTGTGATTAACTACTTACAGAAGTTCTCGTGCCCTAAACTTTCCTATTCTAAACCACACTAACACTAGAACCTACTATACCTATTCTATGCACGTATAAGTCACATAAATTCAGATAGGTACCACAGATAATATTATCATACCCTACCTTGATTCTAACTTAAATAAGAAGGCACTACCCATTAGAATAATACTTATAACCTATTTGTTACCTTTTGGCATGGAGCTTCTTGGACTGGTATCCTTGACACTTGGTCCCATTGTCTGTTTAAGTTTAGGTTTATAAAATAGTTTTCCCCAAATCTCTTAAACATTGGCTCTGATACCAACTTGTAAGGCCCCCTTTCCTTAGGTTTATAAATAGTTTTCCCTAAATCTCTTAAACATTGGCTCTGATACCAACTTGTAAGGCCCCCTTTCCCAGGGAACCTCACAGTTGGTCATTCACAGCAAAACATAGATTTAAATCAATCATTTTCTCATATATGTATAAATATATATTGTAGTGGAAAGATACGGTAATTTCAATTCATTACAATGTAGTTAAATTAAAACATAAACATCGTCTTTAACTATCAAAACTATTTAAAGTCCTCCTGTATACTCCTCCGTCAGGGATGCCAGTATTTAGATGCCAAGAAGCTTCAGTCCCATGCTCCCATCCCATAAGCCCTAACTCTCACCTGTCAACTGATAAGCATACAAAAGTCAGCTTCGCTGAGTGAATTCTAGGTTTACTTTGTTAAATAACTTTTGTAAAAAGTATTAGCTTTAGCAGTTTGAAAATAATCACCATCTATCAGAACATCAGTACACACGAGCTTATCGATACTTTATCATTACGTGTTAATTATTATTTTTCTTTATCCGTCAATTCTCTGTCACTATCGGTGCCTATGATAAACACAGGACTTTACCGACACGCCAATTTTGGACTTACTGCCGTACCCAATCAGGACATTATTGTCATGCCAATCCAGGCCTTACTGACCTGCCTGTTTGAGCATTTACTTTATCCGGGTGAGGGCACAACGAATGCAACCCTCCTTTATCCATTGCTTGCAAGGCTTTACTTTATCCAGGTACACGTTATGGGCCCAATAACCTTTCTTTACGTTTCACTTTCATGTTTAAGTTATACATAATATAACACAACACATTACAAGACAATTCATCACTACAAAGGTCATATCACAATAAGGAAAGCATGTTATCAATTCATTAGAAAACCCCATTTCCCATATAAAATAGTATATAAAACTTTACTTTAAACGAAGTGATCATAAAAGTATGTATTTTAGTATGCATATCGCCCCAAAACATTTAAAACATGTATAAAATAGGGATCTAGAACTCACCTGAACTTATCCAAATAGCTTAAATTCTAGGTCACTTAACCTATAGCCTGAATACACGAGCTGCACGAAAGTTAATACACAAAAATGTCATTTTCTTCATAATTTCGCTGCTAGTTTCGCTGGCAGTTTCGCTGCCAGTTTCGTTGGCAGTTTCGCTGGGCAGCATTTCTGCCAGTTTCGCTGGACAGATTCGCTGCCATGAGCGCCCAACTTTCATTGGAATTTCCTAGTTTCGCTAAGTCTATAAGTCAACCTAAGCACTAGCGAACTTACAGACGAAACTGTAATTTGCACCAGCGAAACTGTAGTTTCGCTAGAAATCTTCTAGTTTCGCTGGATGCACACACAGTTTCGCTGGATGAATACTCAGTTTCGCTGGATCGAGGCCCAGTTTCGCTGGACGAACGAAAACTAAGAACCAGCCCGTTTTTAACCCAAAATCTTAACTTTTTACGTCCAAATCCTTGGTTTACCATCCATGAAGCCATATCTAACCTTTTTACTCATTTTCATACGTAAAAATTTGACCTTTATGTGTTTCTTTGAAACTTTTCAAAACCCAAAACCCTAGAATCCGGGTTTGATCAACAGAAGGGTTTAGATGTCGATTCTTACCTGGATTTGTTCCTCTTTTCTTAAGGTTTGATGCTCCAACACCCAGATCTTCAATCCTTCAACCTTTGAAGCTCCAAATCTTGAGTTTTCTTCACTTTCTCTCTCTGCTTTCTCTCTCTACGAATTTGGGGGCTAGGATTGCAAATGCTGGAATGGAACTGATCAAGCATGTTTAAGGGCTGATTAAGGGCCCTTAAACCCACCAAAACATAGCCCATTAAGGTTAATTAAATCCATAGACCACTAATTTACCTTTTTTCTTAAATTAACCCTTAAAAGCCCATTATTATTAAATGTCTTGCTTCGGGAAATTTCGGGGCGTTACACTCTATGTTTGTTACATTCTAACTTTTGACACTGATGGTAGCTTTGTCTATTCTGGCAGGAAAACTCAAGCATCAACTCAAATACAAACTGGACTGTTTATGGTCAAGGACTTCTGAGATTGAGCGGTCAGGGTGATGCAATCAAAGCACAAAGACTTTCCCTTTCACTTTTTTATAGCCTTACTATAAGCTCTTTTATGAATTTGTTATCTTTTATTTCTTATATTTTTTACTTGATGTTCAATTGGATGGGTTCTTATATGAGAAAATTACTGGAAAGGGCACCATAGTATCATGAAATGTACAGTTTAGCTATCAGAGTAGTTTCCACTTGAAATGACTCAAGAGTTTCATAAACCCATTATTTAGGGTATTCGGCAACCCTCATTTATTGTGTTTTTATATCAAAATTTAACCAGTTTGTGAACCGACTACCACTGAAATGGGTTGTACAATACCTTGAATGTAAGTGTTGAAACCTGTAGCCGTTTTTGCTATGATAAAATACTTTGATTCCCACACTGTATGTTTGATAACTAGGATACCCTTTTTGGCAATTTGCCTCTTGTATATAACCACTTACTATTCACATATTGGGCCGGGTTCTTTGCTTGAAGCCCCATTAGATAATGATCAGAGTAAAAGCATGTTTGAATATGAACTTATCTACTACTTAATAAAACTTTTATAGTATGGTGTGTTGGGTATACTCAATTGTTGTCATTTCTACAGCTCTAGATGTGATAAATGCTTTAAAGTAAA
Source organism: Flaveria linearis (assembly GCA_024085815.1). NCBI lineage: Eukaryota > Viridiplantae > Streptophyta > Magnoliopsida > Asterales > Asteraceae > Flaveria > Flaveria linearis. The sequence goes on from CM044012.1 coordinate 34,660,894, forward strand.
TGATGGTTTTATCATTATACGGTTTTGTTTTAATGGTAATTGGTCATAAATATAACTTCAATTTACATGGAAATGCTGGAATATTAATCCTCATGTTTGCTATTATCTGCAGTAATCCTAAGAATGCAAATATATTTATGACTACAGGTGCATAAAGGTGTGTATTTCTGGAACATACAACAAGTACCTAACTGTGGTGCATGCATACCTACCATCATAAGGATGAGTCTGCTCTTGTGATATTTCACCATAGTTAAACTTTTATCATCATAACATAATACTCTAACTAGGAAGTTGAGTGGATTATTAAGTAGATATTAATAAAGATGAGTCTGCTCTTGTTGAAATTAAGTGATTATTTAGTAGATATTTTATGTTGTTATGTTTGCAGAGATCTTGGGAGCCAAGGTTTAAAAGGCTATATTAGTGAAACTAGTTGTTCTTTTGACTAATTTGGTTAGCTTGTAAGTATCATCTGCTAGCTATTATCGTGTCGATCATGAATCTTTTGCATTATTAATTGTGTCTCTAATGATTAGTTTGCATCATTTTGGTATTCTTGTTATAACAAGTTTATTTTTATTTTCCTGTAACTGCAGGAACTTGAGTTTTAACTCTCTAGGAGGTGCTCTACCTGCAGGATTGGAACAAAGTTCTCTAAAGTTCTAGGAGCAGCTGGTGCTGTGTAGAAGTCATTGCAATTGTGGTCGTGTTACGTTTCAAATTTTATTTTTGTGTAGTGCTACTTATTAGACAATTAAATGAATTTGGAACCACTTTGTAATTTTGCATATGCATGTGAACTTGGAACAACTTTGTAATTTTTGTTATTATTTAATTAAACGAATTTTGTTTTGCTATTATTCGACAACTATTGATTTATAGTTTTATAAAAACAGCAGGTAAAATTTATAAAAATTAATGTGTGTGTATATATATAAAATAATACAGCTAAATTTATGACGTGCATTGCGTATCATCTTTAGCACGTCATAAAAATTACATAGATGACACGCATATGTGTGTCATCAGTCATTTATGACTACCCCTTCCTTGACGCGCATTGCACGTCATTTTTTGTGCGTCATAAAATGCGCGTCATCTTTTGCGCGTCATACAAAGATGACGCGCGGATGCGTGTCATCGTTCATTATGACAACCCCTTCCTTGACACGCATTTGCGCATCATCTAACCCCAAAGATGACGCGCAATGCACATCATCTATTGCAGTTTTATAGTAGTGAATGATATAACACATATTGGAAAACAAAGATGCTTTAGTTTTTAAACTTTGGATATAGTTCCCTCCGACCACAGCCAATAAAGATGGGTTCGCCCATGCCTTGTTGGTTGGTTGTTGAAACTCTGAGTCCCCATGAACCTTGAAAGCCTAACTTTATCTGTTATTGGTATTTGAGGTAAAGTATCTTATCTTTTAAGCATATGAGTCATATGTGAAGGAGATTGTAAGTTTATTGCTTCCATTTGTCAAATACAATACATCCTTATATAATGACTAAAGGCCTCATAATTAGGCTTAAATATAGCAACTACTAAAACTGAATCAATCTAATAAAATATGATATATTCTCCTACGAATAATCCCCCTCAGCTTGAACGTTGGTAGGTCGAAACGTTTAAGCTGGATCGAAATTAGTCGAACAAATGTCTCTGGAGGCCTTTAGTAAAGATATTTGCATACTGAAGAGAGGATGGAACATGGAGAACACGAATATGCCCAATTTGTACTTTCTCCCAAACAAAGTGAATGTCCATCTCCACGTGTTTGGTGCGCTGGTGTTGAACAGGATTACTTGATAGATAAATGGCCGATACATTGTTACAATAAATGATTGTAGCCTTGCAAACTGGAACATGAAGTTCAAGGAGCAAATTTCAAACCCAAGTAGCTTCTGCGACTGCGTTTGTGACTCCCCGATATACAGCTTTGGCACTGGACCGTGAAATAGTTGGTTGCCGTTTGAACGACCAAGAGATGAGGTTATCCCCAAGAAATATGCAATAACCTGATGTAGATCGACGTGTATCGGGGCATCCTCCCCAATCCGCATCAGAGTAGGCGGTTAAGGAGTGGTGGGGAGATGCAGTAATGTGAAGACCATGATCGAGGGTGCCCTAAATATACCTGAGAACGCGCTTTATGAAGGTAAAGTGTGGTTCCCTTGGAGCATGCATGAACAAGATCTGTTGGACGGCATAAGAGATGTCAGGGCGGGTGATCGTGAGATATTGTAGGGCCCCAGCAAGACTGCGATATAGAGACCCGTCGGGTAAAAGTTCCCCCTCACTGGCACTTAGTTTGTGGGCGGTATCCATGGGAGTTTGGCAAGGTTTACATGAAGTCATATTGGCTCGGTGAAGAATGTCTCGGGCATACTGAGATTGATTGAGGAACAAAGCTTGGTTGTCTCTAGTAACTGATATGCCAAGAAAATGATGAAGCGGACCCAAATTAGTCATAGCAAATTCTGTAGATAGACGTGTAATAATGTGTTGTAATATTGCAGGTTGATTTGCTGTGAGTACAACGTCATCTACATAGAGTAGAAGGTAAGCCAGCTGATCTCCATGTTTAAAGATGAAGAGTGATGTGTCACACGTGCTACTCCGGAAGCCGAGAGATGTAAGAAAAGTAGCAAATCGAGAGTACCATGCTCGGGGTGCCTGTTTTAACCCGTAAAGTGACTTCTTTTTAATCAGCAAACATGGTGTGGTGACTGAGGATTAACAAAACCTGGTGGTTGATTCATGTATACCGTCTCCTGAACGGTTCCATGCAAGAAGGCATTATTGACATCTAACTAGTGAATAGGCCATGCTCTTGATGTTGCCAAAGATAAAACTGTGCGAACTGTGGTTGGTTTGACAGCCAGGCTGAAAGTTTCCATACAATCAATTCCAACTATTTGAGTTTTACCATTGTATACAAAGCGTGCTTTATACCGATCCAATGAGCCATCAGATTTAAATTTATGGTGAAACAACCACATTGATCTAATAACCGTGCTATTCACTGGTTGTGGAACCAACTCCCATGTGTCTTTTACCTGTAAAGCACTAAATTCATTGTTCATGGCACGTAGCCAATTAGGGTCCGATAAGGCTTTAACATAGGTGGTGGGGATTGGTGATATGTTACATGTGGCGGCTAAGTTGTAGCGGGGATTAGGTTTAGTGATATCGGTTTTGGCACGAGTTTGCATTGGGTGTTCATTGGATGGTGGAGGATTAGGTGGCGGGTTCTGAGGGTGGGGTGGGGAGTTTGTTTGTGATGAGGTGGGGGTGGTGGGGTTTGGTTGTGGTTGATGTTGGGTGGGATTAAGTTGGTTTGGGTGTAAAGGTATGGCGTATGAAGTGTTAACAGTTTGTGTGGGAGGTGTGTTTACGGGTGGGCTGTTGTTACGGTTGGTGGGCTAAGGGGTGAAGTTGGGCTGTTTATTTGCACTGGGATGGGCTGAAAACTTGGCTGAAAATGTGAGCGAAATGTGGGTGATGGATCATCCAGGAAGGTGTAAGTGGTGGGTGTGATTGGTTCATTAAATGGGAAAGTATTTTCATCAAAAACAACATGGCGGGACAAGTGTACTCGACCCGAGATAGGGTCGTACCACCTATAACCCTGAAAGTCCGATGGGTATCCAAGAAACACGCAACGAGTGGATCGAAAGGAGAGTTTGTTAGTTTACGTAGCGGACAAGTTTGGGTAGCATGCACAACCAAATACCCGTAGGTGGTCATAGGTTGGTTGTTGAAGGTATAAGGCAAATGCGGGTGTTTGAAAGTGTAATTTTTTGTGGGAATGATATTGTGAAGGTAGGTTGCGGTGTGAAGAGCCTCCACCCAAAAGTGGATGGAAGTTTTGCATGAACAAGAAGGGCTCGAATGATATCATTCAATCGTCTAATCATTCTTTCGGATTTTCCATTTTGTTGAGATGTTTGAGGATATGAAAACCGGAATGTTAGACCATTAAGTTGAGCAAAGTTTTTGAACTCTTTGTTATCAAATTCGCCCCCGAGATCGCATTGGAATGTTTTAATGATTGATTTGAATTAGGTTTGAATAAGTTTGTGGAATTTTGCAAAGGTGGGGAAAGTTTCAGATTTGTATTTTAGTGGATATACCCAAACGTAACGTGTAAAATTGTCAAGAAGAACCATATAGTATTTATAACCTGAATTACTAAAAACAGGTGAGGTCCAAAGATCACAATGAATGATGTCAAATGGTTTAAAGGTACTAGAAACTGAATCAATAAAAGGCAAACGTTTATTGTTGGAAATTTGACATGAATGACAAACCATAGGTTCAACATTTTTATTACATTTATTTATAAAATAACGACTAAGATAATTTAACACATTTGCCCCGGGATGTCCTAAGCGATCATGCCACAGTGTGGATGTTGATGACAATAGCAAAGAAAACTCGGGAGGTGTGAACGGGTATAGGTCTCCAGTGCTATTGTGTCGGGAAAAGAGGCGTTCATCCTTGAGGTCCTTCAAAGAAAAACCAAAAGGGTCAAATGCAATAATAACTTGATTGTCAGTGGAAAATTTACGAACGGATAACAAGTCTTTAATAATTTGTGGGGAGTGGATTATATGGTTTAGGTGATAGGTTTTGTTTGGGAGTTTGTAAAAGCCATTACCGGAACCATTAATAGGTAAACGTTGTCTATTACCGACAAAATAGGCGATACAGGTAAAGAACAAGGAGATGTGATTTTACCTGAATCTGTTGTGATGTGAGAGGATGCTTCAGTGTCCATATACCACTGCGGGTCATGATAATCCAGATTTAAGTTTGTTAATGCCCTGCCAATGTCGCTGGGATTAAGAGCATTTGTTCCTGTTGAAGCGAAACCTGGAGGGACACTAAATTGATTTTGGGCAGCAATGTGGGCCTGAACTTGTTGAGACTGGGCTGGTTGAGATGGGTATGGGCTTGGTAGGGGAGTCCATTGTTGACTAAAAATTGACCTCTGTTGACTTTGAAATGGTACGTTCCCACCATGACCATAATAATAGTTTTGTGATTGTTGTGGGGCCCATGTACCCCTCCCTTGAAAACTTTGGTTCCTGCCGCCGCTTCTCCCAAAACTCCGAAGTCCGACCACCGCCGCGACCTGCAAATTGACAACGACCCCTAGCCGCTTTAGCGGGGTAATAGTTATTTCCGCGATACCCGTTCGGATATGGTGACCTGTTCGGATCTGATGATGATTGACTGGTGATTTTTGGGTCTATGGCTGTCGGTGTTGTTTGAGAATGGAGTAAAGCGGTGGTTCGATCAGAACCCACTCTTCCGGCCTGTTGTTGTTGTTCGGACTCGATCATACCACGTGCATCATCCCAGGTTGGTCTGCTTTGGTTGATGAGTGCACCGACTGTGTCGTATTCCATCGGAAGACCTCGAACCATTTGAAAGACCAAGCGACTTTCTGTTACGGGTTGGTCGACGTCTGCGAGTTGATCAGCAAGGGATTTGAGGGTTTGGCAGTAATCATCAAAGGAGGAGCATGAAGAAAGAGTTGTGTTGGTAAACTTTTGTTCGAGTGTGGCGGCTCGAGCATGCTTATTGCTGATGAAGATTTGTTGAACGTGGATTCGGGGGGTGGTTTGGTTCCATCGATGTGGCTAAGGACTTTGTAGGCACGAAGGTGTAGTTTGAAAAGCTTAACCCATTGCGTGTAGGAGACCTTTTTCCCGTCAAGGGTTCGGATTTTGGTGTTTATGTTAGTGATAGAGTATGCGGGGTGTAGGGATTTTGGTTTGGTTGTGTTGGTTGAAGTTTCAGTTTCATCACCCATGGTGATGATGGTTTTGACGGCTGAAAAAAATTAGAGTAAAGGAGCTCTGATTACCATCTCTCTATCTTTCTAGATAGAGGAAAGACATGCCACCATATATCCCTCCCAGACCCTGCTCTCCAGCGGGATACACTGGGTATGTTATTTGTTTGTTTGAGCTCTGATTACCATGAAGGAGATTGTAAGTTTATTGCTTCCATTTGTCAAACGCAATACATCCTTATATAATGACTAAATGGCCTCATAATTAGACTTAAATATAGCAACTACTAAAACTGAATCAATCTAATAAAATATGATATATTCTCCTACTAATAATATGACATTATCACAAGGGGTTTGACCATTCTCATTTCAAAACCATGAGGTTTCATATGAGAGATAGAATTGGTTTTGTTGTGGTTAAGAATGAGAAAACACATCTTGATCGAGAACTTCTAAAACCATCTAACGCATAGGGGAGTTTTTCTAGAATTCTAGGTCCTTGTGTGTTTAGATTATTACTAGAATTTTTTTAAATAAAAATAACTAAAATAAGGAGTTAGAGTAAGGAAATTTTTAAAAATGAAAATTTTTTAAAACGTTATTTTAAAACAAAATGTTTAATTTATCTTTAAAAAAAATAAAATAAAAAATAAAAAAGTTCATATTATTGTTTTATTACCTATAGTTATTACGCATACATAATTCTAATGATATCATGTCTTAGTATATCGTTTTATAATTAATAATTTTTATTATATTTATATATTTATTTGTTCAATCCGTGTAATACACGAGTTTACTAAAGCTAGTTACTTACATATATATTTTAGTGACAAAGAAAGATGTCTTGTTGTTCACTAGTTGTTAACATATTGGTGTGTTCAAGACTAACATCTTTTTCGATCATCTTTTTTTCTTGGTGTAAATACGTATAGAGGAAAGCCCTTAGTTGTTTTTTTTGTGTGTGTGAAATATCATGATCGGGTCGACTAGGCCAGATCATGTGTGAATTGAAAATCAAAATTATCTACATAAAAATCTACCAATTTACCTACAAAGGTTGTAATTTAAAGAATTAATTACACGATTGGTCCCTATGCTATGTCCATGTTGCAGTATTAGTCCCAATTTTTGAGAAATTACATCATTGGTTCCAACTGTTAGCTAAACCGTAACACGATTGGTCCCTGATATTAGCTTCTGTTAAGTTTCTTAATTAAGTGGAGGGGAAAAAACAAAATACCCCTAAACTAAAAACAAAATACCCCTAAACTAAAAACAAAATACATAAAGTACATATAATATGGATGTGACCCACTTGCTTTCTAATTAAATAAATATTATATATACATATTAATCCCTTATATCGGTGGCTACAGTGCCACCGACCTCCACACCTCACAAATAAAACCCTAATCCCCTTAGTCTCCTCCTCCTTCTGGCTCTAATCGTATTCCAAATCACCACCGTAATTGGCGGTAAAAGCAGTCGATTTCACTGGTGGAGGCGGAGGTCGGGGAGGCGGAGGTCGGCGGTGGTCGCTGCGTTGGTGGAGGCGGAGGTCGGTGGTGGTGGCTACGTTGGTGTAGGCTGAGGTCGGTGGTGGTGGCTATGTTGTTAGAGGTCGGCGGTGGTGGCTGCGTTGGTGTAGGCGGAAGTCGGTGGTGGTGGCTGCATTGGTGTAGCCCGAGACCGGGTCAACTCGACTCAGTTTCAACTCACTATCCACATAGGGAATCAAGTCGCCAGTGATAAAATTCATCACCGTTTGCCGGAATCTCAGTCGTACGGTGTGGATAGATCATAGATGTCGCCGGTGAAGAGAGAGATCATAGAGGAATCTGCTCACCATGACGACCAGCAGCATCTTCCCAACAAGCGATCTAAGGTGCTTAGTGTATTCTTAATTTTCAGTTGATCAACGAATCGTGAAGTTTTGATGTCAAATGTAATTATACAGTATACCGGATCTCTCTAGCGTTTGTTAATTTTATCATAGTTGGACATCTACTGATTAGGTCTTACGATTTGATGTCAGATTGAAGTGATTTTGTTTATTTCTGTTTATGTCTGTGCATATAGATGAATTGTTTTGAAGTTAAGATCCAAAACTGTAGCCGGAGATCCAAACTAAATATTGTAGGTATTGATCTTCTCATCTTCAGCTGATTGTTCATAGCTAATAGATTGACGATAACAGGTGAAATTGAGGTTGTTTTGTGATTAATGTTGTGTTGGTGCACCTAGCTGAAGTGAGTCACTGTAGATTATAATTTTACTGTTATGATTTGTATGACCAGTCACATTGGGGAGATTTATCCATTTAGGGCCTATTTTAAAGGTTTAATTATGTTGAGGGAGGAATATAACTTGTGAATTTTGGGCATTTGCATCTCCACATTGTGCCAACTTGTCACCTAGCTTCTCCATACAGTGATTGTCTTTTAGGTGAATCGATGTTGTTAATGATTAATCACGTCTTTCGTTTCAGCAGCAAGATGATTATGGAGCAAGTGTTGCTTTGGTATCACAAATGCAATTCAATCTGTTAGATGAGCCGAGTCCATTAGGGTTGCGTCTGAGAAAAACACCATCTCTGTTGGATTTGATTCAAATGAGGCTCTCTGAAGGAAATGCTTCTTCCAAAGCTGTTGTGCATGCTACAAAAGAGCAGAAAACTACTTCTACTACAACTGACAAACTAAAGGCTTCAAACTTCCCTGCATCACTCCTCAAGATAGGTAGCTGGGAGGTAATATCTTCATATATGTGTTTATATTTTTGTTTTGCCTCTTTTTCTTTGTAATTTACAATTTAGATTACATCTAACATGCACGGTTTTTGTAGTATATGTCTAAACATGAAGGCGATCTGGTGGCAAAGTGTTACTTTGCAAAACATAAGCTTGTATGGGAAGTTCTTGATGGTGGACTCAAGAATAAGATTGAAATTCAGTGGTCTGACATCATTGCTCTGAAGGCAACTTACCCGGACGATGACCCTGGAACACTAGATATTGTGGTAATCTATGATGTTTTAGTATAATGGTTGTTTTTTATTCAATTATTGTATCAGTACTACCACTGATGAAAAATAAGTTGTTTTTTGTAATTCTTTCGGCAGCTAACTAGGCAGCCTCTCTTCTTTAGAGAAACAAATCCCCAGCCTAGGAAGCACACGTTATGGCAGGCAACATCAAACTTTACAGGTGGACAGGCTAGCCTACACAGGTACATGTTTTATCATCATATTATTGTGAATTTCAATAATTCTATGAAATACAGTATATCTCAAATATAAGCCAATCTCATATGAAATATAGTATATCTCAAATATAAGCCAATCTCACCACTAGTAAGTAATGCTCTATAGTCTAATGTTGAGACATTTGCAAAAGTTGGAATATGTGTACACGATTTTCTGCCTTCAAAACTAGTAATGAAGGTATACGGAATTTGGGTATCTCCGAATCGGTTAGTATCTTAAGTTTGGATTCGTAGTGAGAAGCAGATATAGTAATCAGTTTTGTAGTTGCGTTAATCTGTAGAATTGTTAGAAATTGGTTTGATTAATCAAATCGGCTAGTGTCTTAACTTCGAATTCGTAGTGAGAAGCAGAGATTAAGCTATTGGAGCGATTAAAAGTAGTATTAAGGATTGATTAATCGAATCGGTTAGTGTCTTAACTTCGAATTCGTAGTGAGAAGCAGAGATTAAGCTATTGTAGCGATTAATTGCAATCAACAATCAACCACCAGTAGCATATCGGAGTATTTGATTGACATGCTTCCCGGTTGGCACGTTGAAGATTTTCTTGATTCTCTTGCGAACTTCTTGAAGGTATGTCATCGTTTATCTATTTTAAGTTTAATCAACAGTTTCATACACCCTTTTGATTCAATTGAAGAAATTGCAGGTGGGTGACAACAATCCGGGGCCGAGTAAAAGGCTTTCATCAGGTTCCGAGTATAAGGTTTTACTCCGATTTACAGGTTTGTACTCTCCGTTTTAATTCCCGGTTTGTGTATTTGGGTTTTTGAAACCATTGATATTTGGTATAGGTCAGCTTGGGTCATATTAGTTATGGGTCAAAATGGGTGATATTGGTTATGGCCCAAAATGGGTGATATTGGTTATTGTCACACCCCAACCTTGACGGCGGAATCGTCGAGGCGTGAGAGTTACGATTGTTCACAGCCACATAACGCTATTATTAGTTTCCAAATATATTAATCAAGATTCAATTGTAACATACAAGTAAAAGACTCAAACAAAGGTACATCCAGATTACAGGTATAAAAATATCCAGATCATTCGTTTATTTCTCTAAGTCCAATCCTAAATGTGATAAGCTTCAAAGAGTAACCTGAAACATGTTAAAAATAAAAGGTCAACATAAAAATGTTGGTGAGCATTCTATAGTTTTAAATACATAAGTATATAAAAGATGGCAATTTAAGTTATAAGTTAGTGAAATAAGTGATTAGGGATGTTATGGACAATGCAACAATCAAACCTCGACAAAGTTTACAAGTCTTATACGTTAAAAGTATATATGATCAGCTAAGTGTATTTGGTTCCCTAGTGCACAAGCATACGGCTCCTAGGAGTCGGCAGTTCATCGACCTTAGCACCAAATAGGTTGTCTGTCCCATAGATCTATGACTTCGCTGGGCTAGCAATAGTTAATGATTGTACATATAACGCCATAACATGGTAACCACAAAAGTTCAACTAACCACAACTCACAAGTAAATTGCCATAAGTTTACAAGTCTCGAAAAAGTTTATAAGTGCAATGATATAAGTTAACATGTTTCACCCCAAAGTGTGAAAATAAGAAAAAAGGGTATAGAAATACTCACATGACGTATAAATATATGAAGGGATTATAAGAATTGACGATGCTCCAACGAATTCTTTTACAAGTACCTAAATGTATGATTTACGAGATAAAGATTGAAGTTTATATTATAATTAACGTTCAAATAAGAGTTTGGCTTTCAATAATTTTAAGGTTTTTAATAAGTAATAAGTTTATAACGTAATTATTTACATTTTTAATTCATCCGAAGAATTATATAAATAATTATTTTAGACTTGACTTTAAGTATAAACCATTAGTATGATTCACTTATTTCTTTTGTATTTTTGGATATACAATAATGTATTTATAAATACAAAAGTATTTTATAACAATTTATTTAGTCACAATTTTGTTAAACAAAAGCTTAAATAAATTCTACATTTTATAAAATAATTTTAGAAATTTTCAGAAATTAAAAAGATTAGATAAATAAAAAGAAATGAAGAAAAGAAAAAATTTCAGAAAAGAAAAGGAAAAAGGGGGGGCTGCCGGGGTTGAACCCGGGACCTCCCCTAGGGTATGGAGCGCAGGGACCACTTAACCATGCATGTAACCGCGTTAATCTACTGGTTTATAAATGTTAAAACCATTCGATTCAAACCACCCCCAAATCCATAAACCCTAGACTTCGATTGATCCAAATTGAACAAGGATTCGTGTGTTTTAATTCAATTAACCTTAGGGCTTTTAATCCCCATGGAAAACCGAGTGTATTGATATATTCAATTACCTAAATGGTGTTCGATTTGGTGATGAACTCGTCAAGAACAGGTCGCGGCCCACGTGATGATCGATGGATGCCCAAACCATGTTTATAATCGAATTAAACTTTAGGGAAGCTTCAAATGGTGATTAGGAATCAAAGCCCTATGTTAATTTCAAAAAAAATCGATTGAAAATGGGTTTTCAAGAGTGTTGCAGGTCCGCGATGTCGAGAAGGGAAAGGGGTGTTTTCGAGTGCGTTTTTCATGGAATTGATCTCGATGGTTGCTTATATATGGTTCCTAATTCGTTAGTGCGGAGTTCTTTTGAGTATTAAAGCCCGTAGTGCTCGATTTAGTAGGTAAAGTGGACGATTTCACGGGTGTCGGCCGATGGTGGTGGTGGTCGACGGGTGAATGGGAGGTGGGGTTGGGATGTTTCAAGGAATTACCAAATGGTCCCTGCGGTTTAGGATTAATCAGTTTTATGCTTAAAACCTCTTTTGAAGTTTGATAAATGACCAAACACCCCCTAGACCTTATTATTATTATTATTATTACTAGTTATTATTATTATTTTTATAGTTAGACTATTGTTATCATTTTCATTATTATTATTATTATTATTATTATTATTATTATTATTATTATTATTATTATTATTTTTTATTATTATTATTATTATTATTATTATATTATTATTATATTATTATTATTATTATTATTGTTATTATTATTATTAAAGATTAAACCCCGTAAAATACGAGAGGTTACAGTCTCCCCTACTTTAGGAAATTTCGTCCCGAAATTTGTTTACGAGGAGGCTGAGACGACAAGATGAGGACACTTGGAGAACTTAAAGTTATTGATAAAGTATCAAAAGAAGAAAATTCATCATCGATTAAGCCGACCGCTTTAGTGTTTACTTTATGTGCAATGGCAGAGCCATTAGAGGTAAAAGGAGAGTCTAAAGTGTGTGTCTTCCAAATAGCCTCATAAGCTTTTACGTTGATTAAGAATGAATGTTAATTATCGTATAATTACAAAGTGTTACTGTCTCCCCTACTTTAAAGAATTTTGTTCAAAATTTAAAAATGAACTAAACAAACAAATACGGGTAGGTGTACGAACGGACAGTGATAGACGTTTGATTACAGATGAGATGTTTCACTTTATGGAATCCTTCAAGTCTCATATATGCCAACTTGACTCTTCCAGTGAAATACGAGACGTTTTGAGAGATATTATGACAATTTACTCATTACAATGTTTCCTCTTTGATTAAAAGACCAACAATGATAAGAAAGGCTATCCGTCGGAATTTAAGAATCCCAAACGTCACCATATGAAATGATCTTAACGCATATCTTGTGAATATGCATTTCTTCTTTGACCAACCATCAGTCTAAGAATAATACTCTATGCGAAGATCTTGGAATGAGTTCACGACGATAGTTAAGAATATTATTAAAAACAGAAAATGAATCAATCGTTCAAAATAACGATCGACGTTTTCACATCATACCACGGTATACGAATAATTGAAACAGATACAGGTCAATATCTCGACGTTGTGAGATAATGGGTCAATTTAATTTTTAGCCAATCGGTCTATAATGCACCGATTGTCATCATAACATTTAAAATAAGAGGCACCTAGTGGATGAAAAGTTAAACAGGAGATTTACGGGAATACGGAGGTTAGGTTTTGTCATAAATGAAAGTGAAACACTTGGACACATACTAAGTTACGCCTTTTCCTTTATGCCAAACCCGTGACTACAAGTTACGAAGGTTTATGAACCATTATATCCACATCGCAGTGAGGATAATAACGAGTCTTGTTGTTCAAAACCAAGATAGAATTTCAATGATTTTCAAGTTTAAAGATTCAAAAGCGATTCAAGAAATGACGCACACAATAAGAAAGGTATTTATAACCATGTTTTGCAAGGTAATAAATTTCCAAATGCAGATCACATACGTAATTCATCAAACAATAAGAGAGGTATTCGATAATATCTTTATTTGACAAAGAATTGTTTAGGAAGACTATACTTATGGGTTTGATGATATCCCAAGATGAAAGTTGATAAGTAAGGAATAAATTGTTCGATGTAGCTAGATCGAGTCAATATATGAAGATAAAGGGAAAGAATTTGATTTAAGAATTTACATGCTTCAAGCTTGGAATCAAGATCAAATTAAAACGATCGGGCCTCCTTTCAAGTTCAGAGATCATGCTTTGGTTTGATAGGTCGAATCACCAACATTGATTCACCCTTCAAGTTACTACACGCTTCTCGTCACTTGATTACAACCATGGTAAGTTAAAGATCAAGAAATGAGAATAGTCATCAAGGTGTGGTTTTCACTCCTAACTTGATGGTGTATTCCCAAGATATGACCATTAACTTACCAATCAAAAAGTTCGATCCCAACTCATGGTTGAGGATCTACAGAAATAAGACGAGATAACTCACCATTAAGGTAAGGGAAATCACTCCTATCTTAACGATGAAGTTTTGCAAAAAAACAAAATATAACAGGATGAACTTCTTCATCAAAATCCAGAATTCACTCCTACTTTGATGAGATCGTTTCATTTGAGAGAATACAATCCATAAAATGAAATTATCATCAAGGTATGGAATTCACGCCTATATTGATGATTGAATTTCATAATAACAAGAAAATAATCGAAGATTGACATTTGTCACCAAAGTACGGGTTTCAATCCTATTTTGGTGAGATCTTGTCATTTGTGAAGTGTAAGTTTCAATAAGAATAATTGAAGTCAATCCTCAAGATAAGGAAATCACCCTAATCCAGAGGATGAAATATCATAAAACACAAAATTAGAAACCATTTATCGAAATGAATAGAGATTCATCAAAGTAAGGAATCACCCCTGTTTTGATGAGATAGAATCATTTAGATGATACGAGTGTTCTTAGTCATAGATTGACTTGCAAACCCTCGCATTTCCCACGGTGCAAGCGGTACGAAGTTTGACTTAACGATGAAAGGAAAATAATATTAATTAGAAATTCAGGAAATTTCAAGTTACATCAATGAAACCAAAGGAAAATCATGCTTATAAAATTTAAGGTCAAAGTTTGGGATAACAGAATTTGTTGTGGTGTTCAAATCTTGGATGATTTGAATCGGGAAGACGAACTCAAGGACAGGAATTATTCAACATCACAATGAGATGTGAATATTCGATCGAAAGGAAATACATGGACTTCTCAGGATATGATATCAACCATAGCCTTATTGAAGACACGCGTACTTATTAGTGATCAATCATCACAAAGGTTTCGAGTCAAGTAAATGGATTCAATGATTGAGTCAAATCACCATTTACACTTTGTTTAGACAAAGTATCCCGAGATGTAGAAATTCCACTTACAGCATTGTATGTTCTTAGTTATGGGACACATCCTTAAGAGGATTTTGAGAACCATAAGTAACGGTTTAAAGTTTCGAAGACCATACGGTTTAGATTCTCAATATCTTTGGGTATATTAAAATCCATGTTCACGTTGGTCAAGGTATAGAAATAGTTACATGAACGTTGAGTTCAATACCGTTACATGTTACACGTTGAGCGTTTAAACGTAAGAGTTGAAATGTAGGATGAGTTCAATATTAACAGGATCATTATTTAGGTTAAGAATGAGAAGATATTAAAACTTTGATGATAAACTAGTTCAAGGATTCAACGATTTTTAAGATACAAAAGGATGGTTCCATTTGGTAACGCATTACCATTTGGAATCGTTGACACGTCAAGGTAAATTGACCCATTTACCTTAGAAACTTGTGTACGTTGACCATAGTTTATCACTCATCCCAGAAATCCCCAGGTAGCGTAACGGTTCCCTCAATGAGATTTATACGAATACGCTTGCCTTAGCCCGAGGGCTTTTTGCCAGGAAATCCAGAATACAGGTGTCTATGTGTCACACAATATTTCTTAGGTTCATGAAATCAAAACCTTGATGAGATTTATATAGATTAGACATAACGTCTAAAGATCCAAGTCATAAGCATAAGTATACGATTCCACGTGTCGTTGAGAATAAGTTTAGGAAGTTCATTTATCGGGGAGAGTCAAAGAGTCGAAGTTAAGTTTAGAGAGTCAAGTAACTAAATTTAAGCATACATAAGGCAATCCTATGCTAAGGCATCAAATTGCACAAAAGGCATAGCGTTATGTAGCATTCAAACAATATGTGAGCACAAAAGTATAAAGATCTTTCTATGAGGTTCATGCAACTATAGTCTAGGTCACCATTTCTAATAACCTAAATCCCTATAGTTATGGGCTCTGATACCAATCTGTCACACCCCAACCTTGACGGCGGAATCGTCGAGGCGTGAGAGTTACGATTGTTCACAGCCACATAACGCTATTATTAGTTTCAAAATATATTAATCAAGATTCAATTGTAACATACAAGTAAAAGACTCAAACAAAGGTACATCCAGATTACAGGTATAAAAATATCCAGATCATTCGTTTATTTCTCTAAGTCCAATCCTAAATGTGATAAGCTTCAAAGAGTAACCTGAAACATGTTAAAAATAAAAGGTCAACATAAAAATGTTGGTGAGCATTCTATAGTTTTAAATACATAAGTATATAAAAGATGGCAATTTAAGTTATAAGTTAGTGAAATAAGTGATTAGGGATGTTATGGACAATGCAACAATCAAACCTCGACAAAGTTTACAAGTCTTATACGTTAAAAGTATATATGATCAGCTAAGTGTATTTGGTTCCCTAGTGCACAAGCATACGGCTCCTAGGAGTCGGCAGTTCATCGACCTTAGCACCAAATAGGTTGTCTGTCCCATAGATCTATGACTTCGCTGGGCTAGCAATAGTTAATGATTGTACATATAACGCCATAACATGGTAACCACAAAAGTTCAACTAACCACAACTCACAAGTAAATTGCCATAAGTTTACAAGTCTCGAATAAGTTTATAAGTGCAATGATATAAGTTAACATGTTTCACCCCAAAGTGTGAAAATAAGAAAAAGGGGTATAGAAATACTCACATGACGTATAAATATATGAAGGGATTATAAGAATTGACGATGCTCCAACGAATTCTTTTACAAGTACCTAAATGTATGATTTACGAGATAAAGATTGAAGTTTATATTATAATTAACGTTCAAATAAGAGTTTGGCTTTCAATAATTTTAAGGTTTTTAATAAGTAATAAGTTTATAACGTAATTATTTACATTTTTAATTCATCCGAAGAATTATATAAATAATTATTTTAGACTTGACTTTAAGTATAAACCATTAGTATGATTCACTTATTTCTTTTGTATTTTTGGATATACAATAATGTATTTATAAATACAAAAGTATTTTATAACAATTTATTTAGTCACAATTTTGTTAAACAAAAGCTTAAATAAATTCTACATTTTATAAAATAATTTTAGAAATTTCAGAAATTAAAAAGATTAGATAAATAAAAAGAAATGAAGAAAAGAAAAAATTTCAGAAAAGAAAAGGAAAAAGGGGGGGGCTGCCGGGGTCGAACCCGGGACCTCCCCTAGGGTATGGAGCGCAGGGACCACTTAACCATGCATGTAACCGTGTTAATCTACTGGTTTATAAATGTTAAAACCATTCGATTCAAACCACCCCAAATCCATAAACCCTAGACTTCGATTGATCCAAATTGAACAAGGATTCGTGTGTTTTAATTCAATTAACCTTAGGGCTTTTAATCCCCATGGAAAACCGAGTGTATTGATATATTCAATTACCTAAATGGTGTTCGATTTGGTGATGAACTCGTCAAGAACAGGTCGCGGCCCACGTGATGATCGATGGATGCCCAAACCATGTTTATAATCGAATTAAACTTTAGGGAAGCTTCAAATGGTGATTAGGAATCAAAGCCCTATGTTAATTTCAAAAAAAATCGATTGAAATGGGTTTTCAAGAGTGTTGCAGGTCCGCGATGTCGAGAAGGGAAAGGGGTGTTTTCGAGTGCGTTTTTCATGGAATTGATCTCGATGGTTGCTTATATATGGTTCCTAATTCGTTAGTGCGGAGTTCTTTTGAGTATTAAAGCCCGTAGTGCTCGATTTAGTAGGTAAAGTGGACGATTTCACGGGTGTCGGCCGATGGTGGTGGTGGTCGACGGGTGAATGGGAGGTGGGTTGGGATGTTTCAAGGAATTACCAAATGGTCCCTGCGGTTTAGGATTAATCAGTTTTATGCTTAAAACCTCTTTTGAAGTTTGATAAATGACCAAACACCCCCTAGACCTTATTATTATTATTATTATTACTAGTTATTATTATTATTTTTATAGTTAGACTATTGTTATCATTTTCATTATTATTATTATTATTATTATTATTATTATTATTATTATTATTATTATTATATTATAATTATTATTATTATTATTATTATTATTATTATTGTTATTATTATTATTAAAGATTAAACCCCGTAAAATACGAGAGGTTACAGTTATGGCTTAAAATGATTAAATTTGGTATGGGTCAACATGGGTGGTATTGGTTATGGGTCAAAACAGGTGGCATTGGTTATGGCTCATAACAGACGTATAAGTTATGGGTCATAACGAGTGGGATTAATTATGGTCAAAACGATTGATATTTGGTTTAGGTCAAAAGTGGTGGTATTGGTTATGGGTCAAAAAATATGGAATTGATATGGTCAAAATGAGTGATATAGGTTATGGGTCAACTTTATGGTATTGGTTGTGGGTTAAAATAAGTAATATTGGTTAGGGGTCGAAATGGTTGATATTTGGTATGGGTCAGCTTGGGTGATATCAGTGATATTGGTTATGGCTCAAAACTATTTAAATTTGGTATGGGTCAACATGGGTGGCATTGGTTATGGCGTATGGGTGAAAACGGATGGTATTGGTTATAGGTCAAAACGGGTGGTATTGGTTATGGGCCAGTATGAATGGTGTTTGGTATGGGTCAAAACGGATGATATTTGGTATGGGTCAAAATGGATGGTTTTGGTAATGGGTCAAAATGAATGGCGTAGGGTAATTCAGGTGGTGGTCTTTGAGGCAACATGACCAGATATACAACATACAATCATTGACAGTCATGCATCTTCAACCGGGTTAGTTTGTTATTGTGTAGTTTTTATGTTTAGTTCTGTTTAGTGCAGTGGTTTAGGCAAGTTGTACTAGCTTTCTTTCATTATTAATCTCATTATGTTGGATTAATAGAGTTGTTAATTTTGAATATACAAACAACAAATCCCGCGGCATCGCGCGGGTATGTTTGCTAGTTATATTACAATTATAATTAATAGCTTTGGTCGGGGATGACTATTCCTTTTTTTGTGAAATTTTCTTTTGATTATTATTATTTTTTTTAAAATTCTTTGACTCTTTTGTTTGTGTATTTATTTTTTTTTGTGTTTTAATATGTTTTGTTTTGTACGTGGGCTCGAGAATTTGGGATGGATTTTTTTGTATCTGGACACGTGTTTTTGATTTGTAGGGTTCGTTGACGTTGTCTTTCTCCGGTTTCCTGCTTTCTTTCTTCCGTTATCGATACCCTGACGATTCTCGCTATTAAGGTTTGGGTTTTCCTTTTGTTTGCTCTTTTTGGGGCTTTGATTTCCGTCGGTTTTTTATTTTGGACTGTGTCGCTTTCTTACGGCTTTGATTTTCGTTTGTTTTGTGTATGGTGTTGGGCTTTGATTTAGTTTTTGGGTTCCGCATGTTCTGGTGTGTTATGGATTTGAGGTTTTGGTGTGTTTTACTTTGTGTATTTTACTGATTTTGATTATTTTGATTATGTATTTTGTGTTTTTTTGTTTAAAATTTTCTTTGATTATTTTGTTTGTGTGTTTATTTTTTTTTTCTTTTTGTTTGTGTTTTAATATGGTTTAGGTTCGTTGACGTTGTCTTTCTCCGGTTTCCTGCTTTTTTTTTTCGTTATCGATACCCTGACGATTCTCGCTATTAAGGTTTGAGTTTTCTTTTGTTTGCTCTTTTTGGGGCTTTGATTTTCGTCGGTTTTCTATTTTGAACTGTGTCGCTTTCATACGGCTTTGATTTTCGTTTGTTTTGTGTATGGTGTTGGGCTTTGATTTAGTTTTTGGGTTCCGCATGTTCTGGTGTGTTATGGATTTGAGGTTTTGGTGTGTTTTACTTTGTGTATTTTACTGATTTTGTGGTTTTGAACATTCATTTTGATTTTGATTTGGGATTACATTAAAACTCGCATACGCGCGGCAACACGCGCGCCATAATTACTAGTTAATATTTAAACACATTACTACCCCACTCCCACCCCCCCCCCCTCTTCGGCTCTTACCCACCTGAACACGACGATGAATTCCGGGCTCTCGCACTATCACATACCCTAAACCACAGCCAAGTCCGGCCACCACCATAACCACCGTCCGGGACCTTACCATCACTATGAACACCGTCAGCGATCCACCATCACCGTAACCACAGTCGAGTAGTGGATCACCACCCAAGTCAGTTGACCTCCACCACCGTCACGTTCATTCACCACCCGTCGATCGCACCATCATCATCGTACCATACCTGAAATCGCTCACCATCGCCCAATGAAACCTAATCCATGGATGGGACGGTGAGGCAAACCTCATCGAGGACGATAAGTCCAAAGGGGAGGTGATTGTAAGACCTTAGGCAAATCTTATATTGACCGTGGACTAGAGAGATTCTTGGTTCATATAGAATGTCTTAGAATGTCTTGCCTCTAATATCACTAACGCATAGCTGTGAGAAGATGAGAACTTCACAATTAAACATGCTCAGTTGACAGTAATCCAGAGATCAGTGACCACCCTGGGAAGTTTTCAAATCAATGAGTTTCTCGTAGGCAAAGAGTATAATATTTATGGTATGAAGGGTTGTATTTTACACTCTTCATGTAATTCCAAATTATCTTATATTTTATATATTAAAGTCAACCCCGTAACATTTAAAAACGAGTTTAAAGGGGTGCCACAAGTAAAACAGGTGAGAGTCAAAAATTTTTTAAAATTTTTCTTTCATTTGTGGGAGTTCTAGAAAATATGTTTTATAATTTCATAATTTTTCAAAGTTTCATGTTTTAAAAATATTATATTTTATAAAAAAATTGTTTCTTTTAAATATTGCATTTGTAGAAAAATTTTCTTTTTAGTTTATCAAAAATATTTTAATCTAAAAAATAAATTAATATCATTATTAGTTAATATAAATACTTAATAGCCAAAAAAAATTAAATTTAAAAGGTATAAAATTATATCATGTGTTTCAAAAACATTCTATAGATAGTATAGAATTCAGTTAAAAAGATTTATTTCTATTGAGACCAGGTATTTACAAAAAATTATTACATAAATAGGCGAGACCTAACACAAAGGAGAGTCCAGCATTAAAAATACAAAAATAAAAACATGTGAAAAATAATTAATTATTAAAAACTAATAAATAAAAACATTAAATAAATCCAGAATAAAATGAAGTAAAAGAAAGTAAGCGACGGTTTATTTCATTTCGAAACAATAAGGCGTACAAAATCACCTCCACAAGGGCACAAAGCGTTGATATAAAACAACAAATAAATAAATAAATAAATACAAAGTCGATAAGAGCCAAGCTGAGCCAAGTAGGCAACTCTCAGTCTTCCATGTTTTTAACAACTCTTTTCAAACTCATCCTATGCGGCTCGGCCCTTTCACGCGAGCCGAGTCCCGCGAATCTCTAAGATCTGCCCCATACCCAATCAGATCCCAACACCTGTCCTGACTCAAAATTGCACATTCCCAACTCTGATTCGCCAGTTGCATCTCAACACGATCCCAATACGACGTCGGTTGGCACCTCACACCCGCTCCATTTTCCCTATTCGGAACTGCTTACACGGATATGAACCGTCTCTTTGCTTCCCATTTTAAATTAGTTTTCTACTTTTTTTAATAAATGGAAAAAAAAGAGTGGGATGATTCATTCGTATAGATTTTATTTATGGGGGGGTTTTTAACTTTTGTTTCCCTCCTTGATTTGAAGTTTGATGTGGGGGGGTTCAACTGTCATTCAAACACACCTCTTTAAACATCAACTGCCATTTGAATCCATCTGTTCAACGGATAGATACTACTATCATCATATGCAAACTTACTTAACCAAACCTTATAACTCAACTCTCTCTTTTGGTCTTATCAAATACTTCCCATCATCCAAACCAGTTTTACAACCTCCCTTCCCCCTCAGACTATTATCATCATCTTCTTCCCCCCCTCCCCTTAAAAGACACAAAAACTCAACACTACCACTTCTTTCTCTCTGTAAAATCCAATTCCACCATTGATGAACATGAACCACCGCATCAGAAGCACCCCAAAAAAACACAATCTTTTTCTTCATTATATCCTTTAGATCTCGCTAGTTGTGCTTCGGTGATTTGGGGTGATGAGCATCACCACCACCACACCATCATCATCATCATCAACTCCATCTCTTTTTCTCTTGCTTGAAGAAGCTGGAGGGTGTATCTCTTCATCATTGTTCATCATCATCATCATCATCCTGCTCTTCTTCTTCCTCTCCACTTCAGGATCGTCATCTTCATCCCCAGCAGTTATTCCACCTTCTGCAACATGTGCAACTGGTTGTACCAGGTACCCTGTACCAACATCCTCTTCTTCCTGCCACCATTAACCACATTTGCAGACAATTGGTTAAAACACTTTAAAACACAGTAACTAGAAACATAGCACAGGTTTCCATGTCACACATTTTGAATTCCTTTAAAAAAAATTAAACCTAATTTTAATGGAATTAAGAAAACTTTCTAATTTCAAAGAAAATCAAAAAACTAGCAAATGATCCAGAGCCAGTTTAATAAAATCTGGAAGAAAAGATACTACTCAAACAATAAGCAATACATTTCCTGGTGTGTAAGACCAAAAAATACATGCAAATCAATTTTAACATGACGGACATGACAACTTAAAGTTGTAACAAAAAAGCAAATTGGCATACAGAAACAAAAGAGAAAGTAGTAGAAAATTAAACACGTTTCAAAAACAATAAAGCGTAAACCGCATACAAAGGTTACATGAATATATAGCATCCACCACACTCGTTCGATGAACTGCATAAACATATATATACCTAGAGCACATTGCAAAAATTATTAAGAAGCATCTAGCACACTCATTAGAAAAACTGCATGCTATATATACCTAGAGCACCTTGCAAAAATTATTAAAAAGCATCTATCACTCGTATATAAACTGGATAAACAAAATATTAAAAAGCATCTATCACACTCATTATATAAACTGGATAATATATATACCTAGAGCAGGTTTCAAAAATTACTAAGAAGCATATCCATCAAACTTGTTGGACGTATCATATATAGAGCACATTACAAAAATTATTAGGAAGCATCTATCACACTCATATAAAACTGCATAATATATATACCTAGAGCACGTTTCAAAAATTATAAAGAAACATCCATCAAACTCGTTAGAAAAAACACATGATACACACACGCACCCCTAGGGCAGGTTTCAAACAATTACTGGCTATGCCAAACACTAGCATCATGTTAAAAAATAAAAGCACATCTATAATCATGCTGAAATATGAGCAATCACAGAAACTAACATTATTTGTAACAGATAACTCAATTACATGTCCTTTTTTTATTACAATCTAACTATAATCATTACAGATTTGTTAATGGACAGAGACGTGCACAAAATCAGATGAATATACTACCAAACCGAAAAACAAAAATGCAAACAAGAAATCCAAACTATACATCTCAAAACCAACTCATTCAAACACACAGAGTGGAAGTACAAACAGAAATATAAATAATCATCTCATGCAGAATTTCAAGAAAACTTTAAAAATGCACCAAGTTACTACTAATATGATGAAACGAAGCTCAGATTTCGCTCATAAGCAAAAAAAATTGTCAATCTTACACCAAATATATGCTCCTATCAGAGAGAACAACGATCAGGCAACCAATATTATCCAATCATAGAATACATCAATAAATATAGATAAAGGTAAACCAAATAGAAAATCAAAAGCATGCATGGTAAAAGAGTATATTAAAGCGAAGAAAAGAGATACTACTCATCCTCAGCGTCTTCATCATCTTCGAAATCCCCTTCTTCTAAGCCAACTTCCTCTTCCCCAGTTTCTCCATCATCATCTTCATCTACATCATCTTCTCCCTGCTCATGCCCATCAATTTCACCTTCTGTACTAGTTACCCACCCAGAACTCCCCGGCTCACCAACATCACCATCATCATTATCAACCTCCTCATCCTCGTCATCATCATCATCTCATCGTCTTCTTCATCCTCAACCCCATTTCCTCATCATCACTATCCTCAATCTCATGAACCTCAATCACATCCTCTCATCTCCCCTTCCTCCTCATCAATCTCATCCGATTCGTCATCATCACCGTCCTCATCATCATCCTCCACATCAGCAGGCTCACCATGGAACCCATTAGCCTGACCTACAACACCATTAGACCCATTCCCATTCACCCCTCTCACGATCTCCGACCTCCTCATCCGCATCACTCTCATCATCCTCATCCACATCAACCACACCATCCTGCCCTACAACATGCCCGTTCGTCATCCGATTCGGCCCTTTCCTCACCATCAATCTCACCACTTCCAGGATCATCCTCCTCCTCCTCTTCATCCTCCTCATCATCACCATCACCGTCATCATCATCATCCTCCTCATCGTCCGATTCAGGCCGCTCGTTCTCATCAACATCCATCTTATCCAAATACTTCAACGATTTATCAACCCAAACACCCTAGACCGGTAATCCTTAACCCTAGTCACCGGACACTCATACAGATCAAGCGAAACAAGCCTCAGCTCAGCCAACGGCCTCAAATCATCAATCTCCTGAATCCGATTATTCGACAAATCTAGATCCCGTAACGCCTCCAAACCAGCCTGAACCAAAAACTCCAAACCACCAGCGATCCGATTATCAGACAATATCAACCTCTGCAGATTCTGCAACCCGCGGAAACTGTTCAAGCGACGAAAACACCGATGTTCGCGATCGATAAGTGTTGCAGATGCGGAAACTTCTGGAACAGAGACGGATGCGGTAATCGTCCTTGAACGCACTTCACGGCACCGTCGAGCGTCAACGTCCGCACCGACGATACGTCTCTCTGACCGTCTAACGCCGTCTCCACCGCCCGTCCCAGATCTCGTCCATCAGCGGCTCAAAATTGAGGTTTTAACGATCACCTAACGAAATTGATGGTGCAGATTACAATCTAAATGATAGATGAGAAGTTCGTAGCCTTAATTGGTGAAGATTAACAGAGAAATGCTTAAACCCTAAATTATTTGCAGGTGTTTGTTTTCGCCCTAAATGGTTGTTCTTGTGGTGAAACGATAATGGAGCCCCGAGTAATCACACAATCGTATTCCTGGGTTGAATAACCTAACCCTAGAGTTAGATATTTTGTCTGGTTTTGGGATTGGGATGGAATTGTGACCGTTGGATCGTGAAGGTGCGGATCGGTGACGTGGGAAGGATCTACGGTGGAGATTTGCGGTTGGTGTGTTTGTTGGGTTCACGAAAAACAGAGGTGTTGGGAGGGGTGAATTACGAATATGCCTAGGATATTCCTCTGGTTTTACGATTTTGCCATTTAAGTTTTTTTCAAGTTCTTAATTTTCTTAGTAAATTAAAGTTGGTGAAATAAGAAGGGTCCCTTATTTAGACACCTCTTAATTTTAAATCAACACCCCTGTACTCTATACGCGCGTATGGGTCCATACGCGGCGTATAGGGTACATTGTTGATTAAAATGTTTATACCCTATACGCGCGTATGAGTCCATACGTGGCGTATAGGGTATGTTGTTTGATTTGACGTTTATACCCTATACTCGGCGTATGGGACCATACGCGGCGTTATAGGGTTTGACATTTTATACCCATAGTGACTTATGACCCATACGTGGAAGAGCTATACGCCGCGTATGGAACCATACGTTTATAAAAAAATTGTTTCTTTTAAATATTGCATTTGTAGAAAAATTTTCTTTTTAGTTTTATCAAAAATTTTTAATCTAAAAAATAAATTATATCATTATTATTAATATAAATACTTAATAGCCAAAAAAATTAAATTAAAAGTATAAAATTATATCATGTGTTTCAAAAACATTCTATAGATAGTATAGAATTCAGTTAAAAAGATTTATTTCTATTGAGACCAGGTATTTTACAAAAAAATTATTACATAAATAGGCGAGACCTAACACAAAGGAGAGTCCAGCATTAAAAATACAAAATAAAACATGTGAAAAAATAATTAATTATTAAAAACTAATAAATAAAAACATTAAATAAATCCAGAATAAAATGAAGTAAAAGAAAGTAAGCGACGGTTTTATTTCATTTCGAAACAATAAGGCGTACAAATCACCTCCACAAGGGCACAAAGCGTTGATATAAAAAAACAAATAATAAAAATAAATACAAAGTCGATAAGAGCCAAGCTGAGCCAAGTAGGCAACTCTTCAGTCTTCCATGTTTTTAACAACTCTTTTCAAAACTCATCCTATGCGGCTCGGCCCTTTCACGCGAGCCGAGTCCCGCGAATCTCTAAGATCTGCCCCATACCCAATCAGATCCAACACCTGTCCTGACTCAAAATTGCACATTCCCAACTCTGATTCGCCAGTTGCATCTCAACGATCCCAATACGACGTCGGTTGGCACCTCACACCCGCTCCATTTCCCTATTCGGAACTGCTTACACGGATATGAACCGTCTCTTTGCTTCCCATTTTAAATTAGTTTTCTACTTTTTTTATATAAATGGAAAAAAGAGTGGATGATTCATTCGTATAGATTTTATTTATGGGGGGTTTTTTAACTTTGTTTCCCTCCTTGATTTGAAGTTTGATGTGGGGGGTTCAACTGTCATTCAAACACACCTCTTTAAACATCAACTGCCATTTGAATCCATCTGTTCAACGGATAGATACACTATCATCATATGCAAACTTACTTAACCAAACCTTTATAACTCAACTCTCTCTTTTGGTCTTATCAAATACTTCCCATCATCCAAACCTTTACAACCTCCCTTCCCCCTCAGACTATTATCATCATCTTCTTCCCCCCTCCCCTTAAAGACACAAAAACTCAACACTACCACTTCTTTCTCTCTGTAAAATCCAATTCCACCATTGATGAACATGAACCACCGCATCAGAAGCACCCCAAAAAACACAATCTTTTTTCTTCATTATATCCTTAGATCTCGCTAGTTGTGCTTCGGTGATTTGGGGTGATGAGCATCACCACCCACCACCACCATCATCATCATCATCAACTCCATCTCTTTTTCTCTTGCTTGAAGAAGCTGGAGGGTGTATCTCTTCATCATTGTCTTCATCATCATCATCATCATCCTGCTCTTCTTCTCTCTCTTCTTCCTCCTCCTTCAGGATCGTCATCTTCATCCCCAGCAGTTATTCCACCTTCTGCAACATGTGCAACTGGTTGTACCAGGTACCCTGTACCAACATCCTCTTCTTCCTGCCACTTAAACCACATTTGCAGACAATTGGTTAAAACACTTTAAACACAGTAACTAGAAACATAGCACAGGTTTCCATGTCAACAATTTTGAATTCCTTTAAAAAAAAATTAAACCTAATTTTAATGGAATTAAGAAAACTTTCTAATTTCAAAGAAAATCAAAAACTAGCAAATGATCCAGAGCCAGTTTAATAAAATCTGGAAGAAAAGATACTACTCAACAATAAGCAATACTTTATTTCCTGGTGTGTAAGACCAAAAAATACATGCAAATCATTTAACATGACGGACATGACAACTTAAAAGTTGTAACAAAAAAGCAAATTGGCATACAGAAACAAAAGAGAAAGTAGTAGAAAAATTAAACACGTTTCAAAAAATAAAGCGTAAAACCGCATACAAAGGTTACATGAATATATAGCATCCACCACACTCGTTCGATGAACTGCATAACATATATATACCTAGAGCACATTGCAAAAATTATTAAGAAGCATCTAGCACACTCATTAGAAAAACTGCATGCTATATATACCTAGAGCACCTTGCAAAAATTATTAAAAAGCATCTATCTCACTCGTTATATAAACTGGATAAACAAAAATTATTAAAAAGCATCTATCACACTCATTATATAAACTGGATAATATATATACCTAGAGCAGGTTTCAAAAATTACTAAGAAGCATATCCATCAAACTTGTTGGACGTATCATATACTTAGAGCACATTACAAAAATATTAGGAAGCATCTATCACACTCATTATATAAACTGCATAATATATATACCTAGAGCACGTTTCAAAAATTATAAAGAAACATCCATCAAACTCGTTAGAAAAAACACATGATACACACACGCACCCCTAGGGCAGGTTTCAAACAATTTACTGGCTATGCCAAACACTAGCAT
Source organism: Flaveria linearis (assembly GCA_024085815.1). Taxonomy (NCBI): domain Eukaryota; kingdom Viridiplantae; phylum Streptophyta; class Magnoliopsida; order Asterales; family Asteraceae; genus Flaveria; species Flaveria linearis. Next base: position 34,688,849 of record CM044012.1, read on the forward strand.
CATGTTAAAAATAAAAGCACATCTATAATCATGCTGAAATATGAGCAATCACAGAAACTAACATTATTTGTAACAGATAACTCAATTACATGTCCTTTTTATTACAATCTAACTATAATCATTACAGATTTGTTAAATGACAGAGACGTGCACAAAATCAGATGAATATATACTACCAAACCGAAAAACAAAAATGCAAACAAGAAATCCAAACTATACATCTCAAAACCAACTCATTCAAACACACAGAGTGGAAGTACAAACAGAAATATAAATAATCATCTCATGCAGAATTTCAAGAAAACTTTAAAAATGCACCAAGTTACTACTAATATGATGAAACGAAGCTCAGATTTCGCTCATAAGCAAAAAAATTGTCAATCTTACACACAAATATTATGCTCCTATCAGAGAGAACAACGATCAGCAACCAATATTATCCAATCATAGAATACATCAATAAATATAGATAAGGTAAACCAATAGAAAATCAAAAGCATGCATGGTAAAAGAGTATATTAAAGCGAAGAAACGAGATACTACCTCATCCTCAGCGTCTCATCATCTTCGAAATCCCCTTCTTCTAAGCCAACTTCCTCTTCCCCAGTTCTCCATCATCATCTTCATCTACATCATCTCTCCCTGCTCATGCCCATCAATTTCACCTTCTGTACTAGTTCCCACCCCAACTCCCCGCTCACCAACATCACCATCATCATTATCAACCTCCTCATCCTCGTCATCATCATCATCCTCATCGTCTTCTTCATCCTCACCCCATCTTCCTCATCATCACTATCCTCAATCTCATGAACCTCAATCACATCCTCCTCATCCTCCCCTTCCTCCTCATCATCTCATCCGATTCGTTATCATCATCACCGTCCTCATCATCATCCTCCACATCAGCAGGCTCACCATGGAACCCATTAGCCTGACCTACAACACCATTAACCCATTCCCATTCACCCCTCTCACGATCTCCGACTCCTCCTCATCCGCATCACTCTCATCATCCTCATCCACATCAACCACACCATCCTGCCCTACAACATGCCCGTTCGTCATCCGATTCGGCCCTTTCTCCTCACCATCATCTCACCACTTCAGGATCATCCTCCTCCCTCCTCATCCTCCTCATCATCACCATCACCGTCATCATCATCATCCTCCTCATCGTCCGATTCAGCCGCTCGTTCTCATCAACATCCATCTTATCCAAATACTTCAACGATTTTATCAACCCAACACCCTAGACCGGTATCCTTAACCCTAGTCACCGGACACTCATACAGATCAAGCGAAACAAGCCTCAGCTCAGCCAACGGCCTCAAATCATCAATCTCCTGAATCCGATTATTCGACAAATCTAGATCCCGTAACGCCTCCAAACCAGCCTGAACCAAAAACTCCAAACCACCAGCGATCCGATTATCAGACAATATCAACCTCTGCAGATTCTGCAACCGCGGAAACTGTTCAAGCGACGAAACACCGATGTTCGCGATCGATAAGTGTTGCAGATGCGGAAACTTCTGGAACAGAGACGGATGCGGTAATCGTCCTTGAACGCACTTCACGGCACCGTCGAGCGTCAACGTCCGCACCGACGATACGTCTCTCTGACCGTCTAACGCCGTCTCCACCGCCCGTTCCCAGATCTCGTCCATCAGCGGCTCAAAATTGAGGTTTTTAACGATCACCTAACGAAATTGATGGTGCAGATTACAATCTAAACTGATAGATGAGAAGTTCGTAGCCTTAATTGGTGAAGATTAACAGAGAAATTGCTTAACCCTAAATTATTTGCGGTGTTTGTTTTTCGCCCTAAATGGTTGTTCTTGTGGTGAAACGATAATGGAGCCCCGTAATCACACAATCGTTTCCTTGGGTTGATAAACCTAACCCTAGAGTTTAGATATTTTGTCTGGTTATGGGATTGGATGGAATTGTGACCGTTGGATCGTGAAGGTGCGGATCGGTGACGTGGGAAGGATCTACGGTGGAGATTTGCGGTTGGTGTGTTTGTTGGGTTCACGAAAACAGAGGTGTTGAGGGGGTGAATTACGAATATGCCTAGGATATTCCTCTGGTTTTACGATTTTGCCATTTAAGTTTTTTTCAAGTTCTTAATTTTCTTAGTAAATTAAAGTTGGTGAAATAAGAAGGGTTCCTTTATTTAGACACCTCTTAATTTTAAATCAACACCCCTGTACTCTATACGTCGCGTATGGGTCCATACGCGTATAGGTACATTGTGTACATTTATAACTCGTTGATAACGTTTTATACCCATACCCGCGTATGATCATACGGGCGTATAGGGTATTTGTTGATTTGACGTTTTATACCCTATACTCGGCGTATGGGACCATACGCGGCGTATAGGGTTTGACATTTTACCCATACCCTACGTGACTTATGACCCATACGTGGAAGAGCTATACGCCGCGTATGGAACCATACGCGGCGTATAGCTTATATATTTTTTTTTTAAATTTTTGAGTTTTTATTTTAATATATACATAATTTGAATTAAAATTATTTAAACAATACAATACGAATACAATAATAAAATTAAAATTAAATATATAATTCGCATATTACAAATTATAAATTAAAATAATTTATATAAGCGGGGTTCTCGGTTATTCTCTATTATTGCGTTGTATTCCGAGATACGAATCCTATACATAATCTCCCATTCTGCAGCACGTACGCTTCGTTAAGAATCCAAAGATTACTTATGTTGGCATCGGATAATCTCCTTCTAACTTAACGTGGACGAAATGATTGTTGTTGACATGAACAATCGACACGACATGATGAGCATGACAGTTTTCGGATCAGCCCATAATGGGAAAAATGTTTGACAACCATTATTGCTTAGTAAATGAAGAATAACCCCAAACTTTTGAGCAACCACTAATCCCGTATACGGCATTATCATCCAATGTTCTTCTGGTGCAGGTTCCACACTTTGCCAATCGATGGTGTGACGTAATTCGTTATACTGTCCGGGTACAAAGTATCGAAAACTTCTCTGTACTCAATTCATGTCTGTCCAACTCTTCTAAAAGCTGTGTCCGCACATACATCCACTTATTTTCGTCAAACCCTAAGCCTAAAGCTATGATCGAAAACCACAATTCCCATCGGGTCGGACATCTCGTATACGTGAAATATGCTGATGAAAGATTGACGGAATCCAATTTTTTAACCTGTTTATATTGTTTAATTGGTGATCTCCGACAATCGAAGAAAACTCATTAGTACCCCGTGATACTTTAGATGACGTTGAACGACTACGTTGCATGGCAGGCTTCTGGGGCTTTACAGCTGAACTTGTTCTTCCGGAAATGTGAGACGCAATAAACGAGCTATGTCTCGGCATGTCGCACGTACTTTGTTGAGTGTCGTACTTTTGTTATTGAACCTTTAACGTTGGACGACCGCGAATATCTGTTTGAACAACAGGCGCTTTTTTGTTATTTTTCCATGGATACCAATTTTTTTTATTTTTTTCCACCAAACTAATTTTACAGCTGCGGGTTTGTGTCATTATTTGTTGTTTCACCACCGTTCCATTTCTTCTTCAACATCAACTTTTTCATCCACCGTATATGATGGCTTAATGTTATCAAGCTTCGTCCAAAATACGTCAATTGCATCTAATGGAATTTTAGTGCCTGCATTATAAAGTATAAATTAATACATAATTTGTCACTTTAATAGAAAAATGATAATGGGAGCGACTATTACCAGAATGTTCATATTTTTCCAGCCGACAAGCACAAGGCAAGCCACAACTAGTGAAAAGATGACAACCACATGTTGCATTTGCAGAGCGCATCATATGCAATTTAGTGTTTTTCGGCAACTAATAAATCAAGAGCTAGTGTGAAACCTTGCCTCTTAAGTAATCAAATAGCGGAAGTTTATGATGATTCATGGTGCAGTGGATCATGCGGCTGCAGTGGATCGATAATGCCGAGCTGCTGAACTGGTGCCGGCTGCCAGATCTCCCCGGTCGAAGAGAGAATCGTATGCCAACCGGAAACTGGCGTATAATACGCATGCCGAATAGCGTACGACGATCTAATCTCACCGGCTCGATCGGCAGACACGTCACCAAGATGCCGAGGAATAACCTAAAGATCGGGCAATCAACGTGATGTACGCGCCGCCGTACACCGCTCCTCCTCTCCTGGCGATGATAATACGACGCAAAATACTCCGCCAAACATCTCGCCAGGTTACACCTGGTCCCCGTAATCAAACAGTATAAGTAAAATAAGTCGGGAATGGTACACCACTCCCGACTCTTGCCACGTCCCGTGATGGACGTGGCGATCATCCGATGCAGATAACGGATGAGAGGATCTCGAATGCCGGTGACCCTGCCCTTAGTCCTCTGAAACGGACCTCCGGCAATCTGAGGCCACCACTCTCTCAATGGCCCTCCTCCATCTCAGTAATACCCTCAGTGAACAGAGGGTAACAGTCTCCGGCTCATAATAAAGCCCCGAGACAACTGCAAACTGCTCAATGGACATCTGATGTGCATGTCCAGAAAGCGTAAAAGAAATCTCCGAGCGCTCATCGTCCTCCTCCATCTCATCTGGACGAATATATGTAAATTGTAAAAACTCCACTACCACTCACGGTGGGACGGTAAGAATGCGATCTCAAAAGACGTCTCCATGGCGTATCGTCTCCGATAATAGCAACAACGATCGCGCTCTCCCAACTCAGCCATAACCTATAAACCTCCCAATCTATGGCCTTATGATGACCGATCTTCATCCGAATAAATTTTGAGCACTTAGCGTGCTCAATGAACCGGCATCAAACTGCAGCCAAGGATGCTCGGCAATATGGTCAACAATGTCAGCCTCAATCTCAGAATCGGAAGACATATCTGCACGGTGAACAAATAGGTAAAAACAACGTATACGTTATAATATATACACATATACATATATATATGTATATGTATACGTATACGTATACGACGTATACGTTATACGTATACGTATACGTATACGTATACGTATACGTATACGTATATGTATATGTATATGTATACACATATACATATACATATATATGTATATAACATATACATATACATATATGTATATGTACATATATCATATAACATGTATATGTATATGTATATGTATATGTATATGTATATGTATATGTATATGTAATATGTATATGTATATGTATATGTTATGTATATGTATATGTATATGTATATGTAATGTATATGTATATGTATATGTATATGTATATGTATATGCGTATATACATATATATGTATTTGTATATATATATATTTACTCTATACGCCGCGTATAGGGCTATACGCCGCGTATAGGGTAGCAGCGTATGTCACAGGGCAACGTATAGGTCGAATCCGACCCTATACGCCACGTATAGGACTATACGCGGCGTATAGGGGACCCACGTATGGTCCACAAGTCGCGTATTGCACACCCTATACGCCGCGTATATATCTATACGCCGCGTATAGGGTACACACGTATGTGTCTTCGTCCCCAACCAAAGAACTATACGCTGCGTAGCCCTATACGCGGGGCTGTACCAGCGTATAGTTCTTTATACCAGTTTTAAATCACGCATTATGGGGCATAAAACACTACTTTAACGTTTAAATCAATGAACGATTAACATAATAATGATGTATGACAATAATACGTATCTGGATGTTGAAAATCGAAGATCAATACGTGTAGTATAGTGCTATACGAGAGTGTTTTTTTTTTTAGTGTGTGTAAAAAATGAGAAAATTTGAAAGATATAGAGTACGCGGATCTATACGCCGCGTATGGGTCCATACGCGGCGTATAGCTTATATTCTTTTTTAAATCGACACCGACCTATACGTGGCGTATGGGCCTATACGCCCCGTATAGGTAAACTGATGTGACGTCGGTTGTCAGTCATTAATGTCGCATTAATGGCGTACCCTATACGCGGGCATGGGCCGCATATGGACCCATACGCGGCGTATAGGGGGGTGTCGATTAAGATTTTGGGTGTCCCTTATTAGCACCCAATAAGAAATCGATTGAATGAAACATCTACTTACAGCAAATGAAATTGAAAACAACTATCATTTTAATAATACCATAATTTTACGATTTTAGTTTCATAAGACTTTATCATATTTCTTAGGGGGGTGTTAATCATACCGGAATGTGATGGTTAACCGATTATCTGTTGATGGATTAACGGGTTGAGTTGTTCAATTAGAACACGATCCAAGTTTTAATTCATGTAAAAGCATCAACACTAACCCATTGAGACTTTAATTAGTGTAACCCGAACAGTGAACACACTCCTTTTAATATGTTTATCTATACGTGTCAAATGAGTTGGTGGGTTGATAAGTAATAATTAAGTTGTAAACATGTTAATCGCATAAACGGATTCTAAACAAGTGATTTAAACAGGTTAGTGCGTCAACATATTACATTAAACGAGTTGGCGGGTCACCTGTTAACTAGTGGGTTAAAGAGGTCTAACCAAACACGACCCATTTAATAAAACAAATCAACCCAAACATAACTTAAATTTTAAATAATTTATATATAAACCAAAACTTGTGTCGGCTTTCGAGTTATGTCGAAAAATACCACCCCAACTTTATCATACAATTTTTTTTATATTATGTATTATATTAATATATCATGTTAAAATTTTCTAAAACCCATCTCATGTCCAACTACAAATACCATATTATACTAATAAGGTTTTAGACAATATACATCTCTATCATTTGTAATAACAAAACAGATGATTTGTTTGAGACAATCGTGTCTAGCAATTGTTAGTAGACCAAGTATATTTTACAAAATAAAAAAAAAAAAATTTTCAAATTCAACACTTACCTATCCCGGGCTAAGAGACGAGTTTTAGCTAAAGCAATACAACATTACACATTAGTAATAGATTAGTATATCATCTAGTAAAACTATCGTATACGAAAAGTGTTGGTTCAGACCCCTCACAAACACTCACTCAAAACACACACAACGTACATAAAAGTGAATTCACAAGAAGAAAGGTTACTGGAACTATCTTTGTCATTCATGCAAAATGTCTATAATAAGTAAATAAAGAAACCAACGATCTACCAATATGCTCCTAAAAATCTGGAAGATAACTCACTAACTAAAGACTTTTTCAACCCAACTAATATTTACTAAAACAATAAATAAAACCACATCAATTAACCCACGATTTTCCCAGCTTACTCGATCACATGGATTAATTCAACATCCGTGACCCGTTGATGTTCGGTGACCCATTCCACACCGACCCGTGACCCGTGTGACCCGTGAACTAAACCCGATTACCCAACATTCACCCACTTAATCGGTTTGTTCACACCACTCATTCACAGTAGTCGAATCACCTGCACTTCCATCTTGACCTTTCCCGAACACCCGATCTTCACCTCGGTCATGTCCAAGTCTTCTCTAACCACACATCTAACATGGCATCCCGCTGGAACCCGTTCACTAACATCTTGACTCTTCACGGATCAACGACCTGTTCCCCGGTCACATCCAAAGCCAACCCGACTTGAACTCCAACACCATAATGTTGTCACAACCATCTTGTTTTAACAACCTGTACCTTTAACGTTTTCTTTCTTCCGCCAACGTGTGACAACCCGGAAAAATTTCGGTAAGTTTTAGGATTTAAATTTTAAAATTCTAAACTTGTTTATAATTATTTAATGAATAAGTAAAAATAATATAATAAATAATATGTAAATAATAATAATAATAATAATAATAATAATAATAATACTAGAAATAAAATTTATTATTATTAACTAAACCCTAAAAGTTGGGTGAAAAATGTAAATTTTAAAACTTGTTTTAAATACTTTTAACATGAAATAATAAGTCTTGGAAAGTTGAGGGACCATTTCTGTAAATTGTTTTAAAATCCCAACCCATCGCCGTCCCCGTCGACCTCTTTATCCGGCCGGTCTCCGGCGATCTCCGGAGAGACCAAACGCCCAAAATAACGCGGTTTTGACTCGATTAAACCTTCCCGACATATTGGAGTGGGTGATTCGAACACTATACCCACTTTAATTTGAATATTGAAGTCGATAATGCGATCTACACTTTCGGCCACTTTCCAACCATTATCGAGCACTAAAACTAAATAATAATCAAAAGTAAACACGCACTAACAATCGTCTGACTATTTAAAACCTTCCTTCGAGTTCAGTTGATCTGAAACACATTGAAACATCACCTCCGATCACCCCTTTGGCCGCGACACCTGCAACTGATCGAATACCCTCTTTCGAGCTTCAAACCAGGTAATTAAAACTACCTACATGCTCGATTTCTCATAGGGAATCAAAGGCCTATGATTCCAAATGATTACATATTCGTTTTGATCTTCAATTTGATCGATCCGATTCTAGGGTTCTTGGTAAATGGGGATGATCTGTTGTTGTTTTAAAGATTTTGAAACCAGTTCTTATCGCGGCTGTATGCCTTGGTTCACGGGTCATTTGCAATCCTTGGGGTCACGGGTTCGAACCCGTGCACCCATTTTATTTTTATGCCTTTTTAAGCCTTTTAAAAATATACAAAAATTCCTAAAAATTATAAAAATAACTTTTAAAAACTTCCTTTATTTTTAAAGTATTTAAGTAAATTTCTATAAATTTATTTATTAAAAACACCTTAATAATTTTTATAAAATATTATTTACAAAACATTATAATATTATTTTTAATTGCAATTACATATATATTTTATCAATTCACAAATTATTTACAAGCGTTATTTTAGGTCGTTTCTTATATAATATACAAATTAAAGATGCAGTTTAATAATAAATTAAAACTTGTAAACATTACTTATTTGATAAGATAAATACAAATTAGATTTTATAAATTTAATTATAAAATTTTACTAAATTAAATACAAACGTACATATTTAAATAATATCTAAAATTTATTTAGAACGTAATGATATGTAAAATCATTATTAATTAATCAAATGAAATACAAATCTTTAGTTATTAACGAATTAACAAAAATAATTAAATGGTTTAATTATATGTTTATAACAAATCCCAGAAAACTAAACCCTAGATCAATTGAACACCAGGTTCAAGATCTAACTTATTTAGGTTATGGATTTGTATCTATTTGCTTATGTGAATTATAATTTCTTAGGAGGATTTACTAGCTTGTCAACACCACACAAGAACTGAGGTGAGTTCATACTTAACTATTCCCCTTTTTAATCATTTAAATATTTTGAAGAGGATACATGTTGTAATTAAATTACAAATTATTTTTGTGTATTATGTTAATATAATAATTGTTCACATTTATGATTACATATGGTTACAATGAAAACCCTTCTCTGTAAACTGTACTATTAACAAGGCAGGGATCTTTTGGATAGTAGTATCGGGGAATGACTTACCCCCACAAAGGTTTGGACATGTGGTCCTTACCAAGATGCAAAAAGATCTTATAAGTCATTCGGGATGACTATTCCGTGTTAAGAATGTAACCATCCGTATTTTTCATATTAACTTCTGTTAATGTTTATTATTAATACAATCATGAGAATTCATTTGTAAACTTTAATAATAATAATAATAATAATAATAATAATAATAATAATAATAATAATAATAATAATAATAATAAAAAGTTGATGATAATAATACTAATCATAAATAAAAACAACATAAGTTTTATTATTGTAAAACTTGAAATTCACTTGTTTTACACTAGAATAATAACAATTCAAATATCAGGGACCAATCTGCATTTAATCAAAGCTTTAAAATTCAATGTCAACTCTTAATATCTCAGGGACCAGAAGTGTAACTTGAACACCCACTTTCTTCTCCACTTCGTCCCCATTGTCTTCCACGAATTCAGCCAACTTTCCTCCATTATTGTCCTAGTTTCAATAATAATGTAATTAATCAAACACAAACGATCGTATAACTATCTCCAATCGATTCCACTTTCAATTGTATTTGAAACACCTTGAAACACATCGTTCGACACCCTCACTGCCGCAGACCTGCAACTTGGTTGAACCTCCGTATTCTGAGCATCATTAATCGGAATTGTATGAGGGCTTTTACTTATTATCATCATACGAAGCTTTCTGTACAATGAATTCTATTATTATCATCACTTGCATCGCAATCTATACTTCCAGCCGCGACTGTTTCTTCTATTGTTCACCATCGAACCTATCTTCAACGGTAATTGATTTATTCCATAGACTCGAAACACATGGGATCAAAAACCCCAATGTTGATTTCATTATCGTTTTAGTTTTGATGATCAATTGGATCGAATTGATTCTAGGGTTTATATGGAATTTGGGGTTGTTGGAAGTGCATATTAAAACATTAAGAACCCAAAAGAACCGCGGCTGAGAGCCTTGGTTCATTCGTTAGCACGTTGCATTTCAACCATGAGGTCCCGGGTTCGAACCCGGGCACCCTCATGTATTTTTTTAAAGGGTTTTAGCCCTTAAATAAATTAAGAAAATTCTTAATAAATAAAAATGATTTTGTAAACTTTTAATATTTTTAAAGACATCAAATTATTTTCTGGAATTTATTTCTTTTAAACAAATGATACTAATTTTAAATATTGTTTAACTTATTTGCAAATTGCTATAAAATATAATTAGTTCATTTTCTTATAAAATAGACATTTAATATCGTTATAACTCACCAAATCATTATTTGTTCAAATAACAAGTATAAATTATTGTTAAAACGTGCTTATTTTATTTAGCTATGAGACTTTATTATAAATGTTATTTTTATTTCGCATATTTATATAAAATACAAATATATTGTTACCAAGAAAATATAATTGATATCCATTTGTTAAATATAATTTACAAAACCCTAAAATCCTAAAACCCTAGTTCACGCTAAAACGTTAATATTATCATTAAACTTAAACCTTGTAAAATATATATTTTAGGTGCATTGTGAATGGCTACGTTGAAAGGACGCTTATTATTATTTCTTATTAATCCTCCAATACATACGTATTTGATCAAGTGAGTATTTCCATACCCCTTTTTCTTATTTTCACACTTTGGGGTGAAACATGTTAACTTATATCATTGCACTTGTAAACTTATTTGAGACTTGTAAACTTATGGCAATTTACATGTAAAGTTGTGGTTAGTTGAACTTTTATGGTTACCATGTTATGGCGTTATATGTATAATCATTAACTATTACTAGCCCAGCGAAGTCATAGATCTGTGGGACAGACAACCTATTTTGTGCTAAAGTCGATGTATTGCCGACTCCTAGCAGCCGTATGCTTGTGCACTAGGGAACCAAATACACTTAGCTGATCGTATACTTTTAACATATAAGACTTGTAAAACTTTGTCGAGCTTTGATTGTTGCATTGTTCATAACATCCCTAATCACTTTATTCACTAACTTATGACTTGAATTGCCATCTTTTATATACTTATGTATTGAAAACTGTGGAATGCTCACCAATATTGTTGGACCAAAAGAACCAATGAGCCAGATCAGAAAAACCTCTAAGTCCCACAAGACATCACAACAACTGCTGAAAGCATCATCAGCAGTTTGAGAAAGACTGAAGACTTCAACAGCTGAAGATCAAAGAACTGAAGATCAACAGCTGAAGACTTCAAGTACTGAAGATTCATCTACTGAAGCATCAAGTACTGAAGAACTCAGGTACTGAAGCTTCAAGTGCTGAAGACTCAAGTACTGAAGATCAACAGCTGAAGACTGAAGTACTGAAGATCAACAGCTGATACACAATGACTGAAGACAAAGACTAAAGACAAAGACTGAAGTCATCAGCTGATGAAATACTAAAGTCAAAGTCTGAAGACAAGTGCTGAAGCTTCAGAGTTTGTCATAACAGCTGAAGAAGTATTCTTCAGTTGTTGTGATGGTTTCCTTTTCAGTTGCTTCCTTTTATGTTTCAGTAGTTTGTAAAACGACTGAAGAGTTTGTTCTTCAGTCGTTGTAGTTATCAGTAGTTCTTTTCAGTTCTTGTAATAGTTTGACACTTAGTATTTTGTAAGAAGATGTCAGCTGTTATGACATCTTCAGTAGTTTAGTTTGTTATCAGTAGTTTGTTAATAACGGTTGATGTCACTGTCAAGTGACATCAGCTGACGTCATTCTTTCCTATATAAGGAAGATGACCTAATTGTAGCCGCTGTCGAAGCATGTATTGAATGAAATATTCTCTTTGCAGAACTTCTATCTTTCTCTATAACTTACTGTTTTATAGCTAAATCTATTGTGTTCTTGCTTGTTTGTTCTAATTCTTGTACTAAATCCGCTACGAATACAACCTAATTGATCAAACTAGAGGCTTAGATCCTGTCAAATGGTATCAGAGCTGGTTAATCATTGATCGATTTAACGATTGATCATTGAAACTGCTTTTTTGCTATCTACGTTTGATCGAATTAGCAAATTTGCAAGAATTAGTTATAGAGATTGAGAATCTGCTGCTTCTGGCCATTAAACTTGAGGTTCTCGTGGTTTTGAGCTAGATCTGTTTTGTTTACCTTGAATTTGCTTGAAATCTAAAATGGCGACACCAACTAATGATCCTCATAATACTGGCTCCTCACAAAGCCTCCGATGCTTGTAAGGAGTGAGTATAACATATGGCAACGTCGTATGCTCCACCACTTGTCTATCAACAATGCTGGTTGTTGGAAGTCAGTGGTGCATGGACCATACAAGCCTATGGTGAGCGCTCCTGAATCAAATGAGATGGTTCCAAAGAAACCAGATCAATATTCGGACGAAGATCTTAAGTTGTTCGAGATTGATGCAAAAGCCCATGGAATTCTGGCCATGGCACTGCCTAATGAAATCTATTCTAGGCTGATGCATCATGAGACTGCTCATGATCTCTGGGTTGCTCTGAAGGAGCAATTTGGAGGAACCGATGAGGTCTTAGCAAACACAAGGGAAATCCTCGCCTAACAATATGAGACATTCTCTAGGGAAGGGTGAGACTTTGACTCAACAGTTTGAGCGATTCTCATGTTTGATCTCTGAGTTGAAGATGGTCAAATAAGAGTATTCCAATAGTCAGATGAACAACCGATTCCTCATATCACTGCCTAAGAGATGGGACACTTATACCATTGTCCTACGCTCTAGTGCAAATCTGAGCACTCTATCTCTCACCCAACTTCATGGGAAACTGCTTACATTTGAGAGAGAGATAGAACAGAAAAGGAAGTTGTCATCATCTGGCAAGCTCACTGATGACTTTGTATCATGCAATACTGCCTTGATCGGTCAAGAGTCAGAATATGCTGCATCAGAGAGTGCCTATGATGAGCATAATGATTTCTCTACCAATTCTGAACATGCTTTTGTTGGTGTTGATAGTAGTTCAGGAGGTAGCAGTGATAACTTGTGCTTTCTGATGGAGGACTTGAAGAACATTCTAGATGATGATCTGGAAAGATGGATATTTTGAGTCAAATGGCTATGATAAATATCAGATCTCAAAAGTTCTACAAGAGAACTGGGAGGAAATTTCCTGGTCTCTCTGACAAAACTAAAGTTGGTTTTGAAGAGCAAGTTGAGGTGTCACAAGTGCCAGAGGCTTGGACACTTTGCTAGAGAGTGTAGATTATCTGGATCTAACTCCTCTGCACCCTTTGTGACTTTTCCAAGCAATAGCTCACAGCACAAAGGGCAACACTCCACCAGTTCCAGTCATCCATCACCAGCACAGGCATCACCTACATACTTTGTGCCTCAAGGTCATATGCCATACCTATACCCCTGCTACTACATGCCTCAGCCAAGTCAAGTTCAAGCACCCACTGCTCAGCAACCACATGCTCTCCCTGAGCCTCAACCTTCCCAATCTCATCATCAAACCCAACCTTAACAACACAGCTTCTTCACCCCAGGAGTTGTTGACTGGAGCAGTTTACCAGATGATTTATCTGGTCATGAACAACTGTTCCAAGGTGCTGGTCAACATGGTGGTGATCATCCTTTTGGGAATCTTGCTCTCATGGCCCTGGAGTCTGCTGATGTTCATCATCCAATGCTTCATCACAGGTATCTTCTGAGGCTAAAGCCAAGCTTTGTTCTGATTTATGCATAGTAGCATTTGCTTCTATTAGAGAGGCAAATGTAGCTTTAATTGATAAAACCTTGAACTAGAGCAAACCATTTCTAAAAGAAAAGCTGAATATGACTATGATTAATGATAAAAATGATGAGATTTATAAGCTTAAATGTCAAATCAAAGATCATAAGGCTAGGGAAGAGGTACTTCTAGAGAAGTACAGAGACCTCAAGGAAACACTTGCAGCCACCCAGGTAGAGTGTGATCGATGGGTGCAATCCTGCAAGGGTTTTGAAATGCTTCTTAGTAAGCAATCAGCTTCCAATGTGAAGTTTGACATTGGTTATAATCACACTGCTCCTCCTACAGATTTTACTTCAAAAGCAGAAGTAGAATCTGATAGAGAGAGCAATAACCAATCATTCTCATCATGTGACCTACTATCTAATACAGCATCATCAGAGGTAGAAGTCAGCATTAATTCCTCCAAACCAATCAGCGGAGGCTAAAATAGCTGATGGTTCAAATGCTGACTGTCACATGATCAACAAGTTGATCAACTCAGGTGTTGTCTCTAGAAGTACTGAAAGTACCGGAGAGCAAGTGATAACACCTGAAGTTCAAACCTCAACTACTGCCAGTACTGAAGAGAAGAAAACTGCCAGTAGAAAGGGTTTGAAGACTACTGAAGAGGATGTCAGGAAAGCAAGTACTGCAAGGAAGAAAACTGCAAGTACTGACAGCAAACAGCTGAAGAACAAGTCTTCAGCAATTTCATCTTCTTCAGTAGATGATCAACATAAGATGAAGAAGAGCCATGTGAGATATGTGGCTTGTTCAATTATCTTACTGATGATTGCTGGTACAAAAGGGTTCCAAACTCAAACAAAAGGGCGTACCTGGTACAAAAGGGTTCCAAACTCAAACAAAAGGAGAAAATTAAAGAGCAAGTGAATAAAATGAAAATGAGTTTGAGACCAAGTTTGTACTAGCAACATCAAACCTGAAACCCCTAAGCCTAAAAAGAATCCAAAAAGAAGGTAGGAGTTAATCAGGCAACAGCTGAGGTTGCTCAAAAGAAGATGGTGCAACACAGAAATCCATCACCAGCAAGCACTAATATGTCTGAAGAGCTGAAAGCTTTATCATAAAGTTAGACACAACTTGTAATGATGTTCAACATCTAATGGAAGAGTCAACCAATTAGATGCTCCTGTGTTGAAACCACAGAAAGGAAATCCCAGCCAAAGGATTCCTCTTCTACACCATCTCCTTCACCTCAGGCTGTCACACATCACCAACCAGTTAGTGCTGCCTTTATTGATGAGAACAGACCCAAAACCAAAAGGTTTGGGTCTCTAAAACTAACTAATTTGTTGTGATGATTGCAGGGTTCTTCAACATGTCAAAGAAGCATCTGGTATGTAGACAGTGGAGGATCCATGCACATGACAGGAAGCAGCTCACTTCTTAATGACTACTCTCAAGGAAAGAAGGGGTTTGTTTCCTTTGGTAATGATGCAAACGGTTACATCATCGGCAAAGGCTTTGTTTCCAATGGGGAAATAAATTTGATGATGTTAACCATGTGGAGAATCTCAAGTACAATCTCTTGAGTGTCAGTCAATGTGTGATAAAGGCCATGTTGCCCTTTTCACCAGCCAGAACTGTCGGATTCTGTCATCCAAAGTTTTGAGTTTGATTGACAAGGTGTTGGATGAATATACTCTCCTGAAGGCCAACAGGACAGGAAGAGTATATGTCTTAGACCTTTCAAAGAAAATTGATCTAAAAGGCCATCCTTGCCTAATCTCCAAGGCTTCTCCTCAAGAATCTACTCTATGGCATAGAAGGCTGGGTCATGTTAATCTCAAAAACATGAATCAGCTGATAAGCCATGGTTTAGTAAGAGGGTTGCCTTTGAAGGAGTTCAAGTGCGAAGACAACTGCACAGCTTGTTTAAAGGGAAAGCAGCACAAAGTTTCATTTCCTCCTATAAAGAACCAAAGTCCAATGCCTGCTTGCAACTCCTGCACATGGATCTCTTTGGTCCTATCAGAGTGATGAGCATGGCAAAGAAGGAATACTGTCTGGTAATTGTGGAT
Source organism: Flaveria linearis (assembly GCA_024085815.1). Classification (NCBI taxonomy): domain Eukaryota; kingdom Viridiplantae; phylum Streptophyta; class Magnoliopsida; order Asterales; family Asteraceae; genus Flaveria; species Flaveria linearis. The sequence continues at coordinate 34,705,134 of CM044012.1, forward strand.
GATTACTCCAGATTTGTATGGACTTTCTTCTTGCACTCCAAAGATGAAGCTGCTAAAGCTATAATGAACTTTGTGATATTTGTGGAGAAGCAGTATTCCCTTCAGGTCAAGTGTGTGAGGAGTGACAATGGAACAGAGTTTAGAAATCACACACTTAGTGACTTCTACCTGTCAAAGGGAATTAAAAGGCAGTTTAGTATTCCAAGAACTCCTAAACAAAATGGAGTGGTTGAGAGAAAGAACAGGACTCTCATTGAAGCTGCAAGGTCAATGCTGGCTGACTCAGGATTGCCACTGACCTTTTGGGCTGAAGCTGTTAACACAGCTTGCTATGTGCAGAATAGAGCATTAGTGAATCAGAGGTTGATGAAGACTCCTTATGAAGTACTCCATCATTTGGCCCCTTTGATTTCCTTCTTTAGAGCCTTTGGGTGTCCTTGTTTCATTCTCACACAAGCAATCCACTCCAGAAGTTTGCTTCAAAGGTGGATGCAGGGTATTTTGTTGGTTATTCATCAACTTGCAAGGCATACAGACTTTTCAACTGTAGGACAAGGATGGTTGAAGAGACTTTGCATGTGAAGTTCAATGAATCTCCAAAGGACAAGATTCCACAAAACCCTGTGGAGTTGTTTGATTTGGATATACTGCAATATGTTCCTTATCAACCTCCAGCTGTTGTTCCTGTCAACAGTTCTCCACCTGGTGGTACTGATGATGATGTAGCCAGTACTCACCTTTTCAGGTTTAGTGACCATCTGCCTGAGTCAACTAAACCTGATGCTCCTGTAGCTTCAGCAGCTCCATCCACAACAAATGCTGATGAGATTTCTGCATGCTCTACTTCATTTGAGCTGCCATCTCCTACATGGTTTCAAGAATCTTCATCACCATCTATTGCTGCTGAAGGTCTTACAAACACTTGTACAGATCTTATAGTCTATCAAGAGCTGAAGAATCACCCAACATCTCAAATCATTGGTGATATCAATGCTGGAGTTTCAACTAGAAGTCAATTGTCCAATTTCTGCTTCTATGCTCTCTTCATCAGTCAGCAAGAGCCAAAGAATTATCATGTTGCCTTAAGAGACAATGGATGGGTTGAAGCAATGCAGCTTGAGCTTCTTCAGTTCAGCAAAAAGCAAGTGTGGGAGTTGTTCCTTTACCTCAAGGTAAGTGTGCGATAGGCACTAAATGGGTGTTTAGGAACAAAACTAATGAAAAGGGCCAAATTGTCAAGAACAAGGCCAGGCTGGTTGTCCAGGGGTTTGCACAAGAGGAAGGCATCGATTATGATGAAACCTTTGCCCCTGTAGCCAGACTGGAGGCAATTAGATTGTTTTTAGCTTATGCTGCCTTTCACAGTCTTAAAGTTTATCAAATGGATGTCAAAAGTGCATTTTTATATGGTAAAATAAAAGAGGAAGTTTATATGTGTCAACCACCAGGTTTTGAGGACAATAAACATCCTGATTGGGTGTATAAGCTTGATAAGGCTCTTTATGGGCTGAAACGAGCTCCTAGAGCCTGGTATGAAACATTATCGACTTTTCTTCTACAAAATAAATTCACTAGATGCACCATTGATAAAACTTTATTCATAAAGACTGTGGGACAGCATAAGTTCCTTGTTCAAATTTATATAGATGATATAATTTTTGCATCCTCTGATCCCCAGTTGTGTGATGAATTCACTAAGGTCATGAAGCAAAAGTTTGAAATGAGTGCTATGGGAGAATTACAGTTCTTTCTAGGGTTGCAAATCAAACAAAGGGCTGATGGAACCTTTATTCATCAGTCCAAATATACAAAAGATTTGTTGAATAAGTTTGATTTACAAAACTGTAAGCCATGTTCTACTCCCATGAGCAGCACCACACAACTGGATGCTGATCAGAAAGGTAAAGCGGTTGATGAAACCCTTTATAGGTGTATGATTGGGTCCTTGATGTACCTTACAGCTTCTAGACCAGACATTATGTTTGAAACATGTGCCTGTGCTAGATTTCAGGCTGCACCTAAAGAATCCCATTTGATTGCAGTCAAAAGTCTTTAGATATTTGCAAGGTACCCAATCACTAGGTCTTTGGTATTCTACTGGGCATTCTTGCAAATTAGTTGCTTTCTCTGATAGTGACTATGCAGGATGCAAAGTCACCAGAAAATCCACTTCTGGTGGTTGCCAATTCCTAGGTAATTGTTTAGTTTCTTGGCAGAGTAAGAAACAAATTTCAATTGCTACATCCACTGCTGAAGCTGAGTACATTACTGCTGCAAGTTGTACATCCCAGGTACTTTGGCTTCAGAATTAACTCTTGGATTATGGCATTACAGAGACCAAGACTCCATTGCTAATGGATAGTGCTTCAGCTCTTTGTATTGTTAAAAATCCAGTCCAGCACTCTAGGACCAAACATATTGAGATCAGACATCATTTTATTATAGATTGCTATGAAAAAGGTCTGATTGATCCAAAGTTTGTGCCTAGTGCTGATAAGCTTGTAAACATATTTACTAAGCCTTTAGATAGTGCCACATTTCAAAATTTGGTACTAAGGCTTGGTATGCTGCAGCTAGAATAATTTGACTAATACTGATGCTCTCAGTTCACAAGTACTGATGAGCATTAGTATGCAAAGGTCAAAAATAAGTACTGATGAGTAATTTAGTCTTCAGTAATTGCATAACTACTGAAGACTAAAATGCTTCAAAGTACTGAAGTACATCATTTGTTGAAAACAACTGATGTAGTTACAACTACTGATGTGGTTATAACTACTGATGTATAATTTTCAAACAAATAAGTACTGAAGAACAAATTTTGTTCACAAGTACTGATGTGTAATGTTACACATAAGTACTGAAGACAAACTTTGTTCACAAGCTCTGAAGAATAATTTATTTCATCAGCACTTATGAACATCTGATCATAAGAGCTGAGGAATAAATATTCACAAGAGCTGAAGGCCAATGAAACAGCTGAAAGTCAGCCAAAGAGCTGATGAGTAAATGTGGAGGTCAGAATGAAACAACTGAATTAACGGCAACAGCTGATGAGTATCTTTACTCTTCAGCTGATACCAACATCTGTTGTTTCATATCCAAACAACTGAAGGACAAAACCATGTTTTCAGTAGTTTCACAACTACTGATGACTAACACCAAGTCCTCAGTTGTTTACAACAACTGAAGCCAGACCATGTCTTCAGTAGTTTACAACTACTGATGACTAACACCAAGTCTTCAGTTGTTTACAACGTCTGAAGATGAAACCATGTCTTCAGTAGTTTATAACTACTGATGACTAACAACAAGTCTTCAGCCGTTTACATCTGAAGGACAAAACCACGGTCTTAGTAGTTTCAACTACTGATGACTAACACCAAGTCCTCAGATGTTACAACCTCTAAAGGTTAAAACCATGTCATCAGTCGTTTCAACAACTGATGACTAATACCAAAACCTTCAGTCGTTTTCTTTTAGCCGTTTCCATACCCTATAAATACCCAACCCAACCTTCAGAGTTTTTCATTCTCACTTGACCTAAAATTTCAAAACTCTGAAACCTTCCACACACCATTAATGGCGACCATGCAACTAAAGCCACGACACAACTGTGTCGCATACCTCACAAAATCGCCTTTCTGGACCAAATTTCATCATGCTATAGATCTTATGGTCGACTCACCCTACCAACGCCTTTCTACTAAATCCTACCATTTACGCCGATTCCCTTACCCAGTTCTGGACGAACGTTACCCTGCACACTGGAGAGAACGATGCCGAAGTCTCTCTCCAGTCGTTCGTCAACACAAACAGGTGGTCATCAATCCCGCAATCATCCGACAAACCCTAAAATTGGATGATGCCACCTTCCCCACCGACTATCCAAAAGGCACCACTGATCTTTCTTTTGCACATCATGACTATCAGGGTGACCTATCTGCCTCTACCCTGCTGAAGAAACATTTCCATGATCCCGAACGACTTATCTTTCACATGGTAAATGTTTGCTTAGCCCCGAAGACATCATCATGGATCAAATGTCCACAAGGTGGCAGCAGGTATTATACTCTATCCTTGAGAAACAACCACTAAGCTTTTCTGAAATAATTTTCTTAGAACTCAAGGACATGGCCACAAAACCTTTTGCAAACCGTTGGATTTTATATCCACGGTTCATAATGGCCATGATAGAGAACCAGCTACAAGCTAAGGGACTAGTTGGCACTGGAGTCCCTGCCATGGCTGTATTGCCTGAGGTATACTCCAGGCATAACACAGACCAACGTTGAAAAAGGTTGCCAAGCTGCGAAAACCCACGCAACTGGAACCCACAGCCTCCACTTCAAAGTCCAAAGTCCCCACCAAACCCAAACCCAAGAAACCCAAAAGGCTACTCAGGGAGATGAGTCCCCTAAGGATGCCCCTGCACAACAAAGGCAGGAAGTAATTGCTGGTACGATTCTCCCATCAATTACAATGACTCCACCAACCACAACCGCTCAGGCATCCTCTCTACAGGAGCCTGCAGCTACCATTTTTAGGGCACCCACACATCTGGAGTCTTTCTCACTTGAGGAGGCTGCCATTGAAACGCACCAATCTCCCCTAGTGCATACTGCTTCTACCCCATCTCCCACTGCCACCGGCCCTAAAAGCCCTACACTAAAATTGCAGAAGTGTTGACTCATCTTAACACTCCACCCTCTCCCTTGGAACCAATCACAACTGGGAAAACTCCAACCACAGAGAGGGTGGATACAAGTGTTGATGGGATCCCACAACACAGAGAATCAAATGTCTCATCTCCAAGTGTGGCTACGGAGATAGGACAATCTGGTGAGGCTGCCACTTCCCCTGCATCAGCATATGAGCAGGAAGAAGCTGGTACCATCTCTAAGTCCTCACCAGAGGCAACTGCCGATGATGGATCCAATCCGGAGGCTGGAAGTCCCCAGAACCAAGAACAAGGGGCACATGCGAACACTGAGCCACACTCAGCGCATGTACATCCTGACTTAGTCAGGAGGTCAGGTGATTCAGTGACAACTGATGATGACCTGAGCTTCTTCTTTGATGTAGTTGATCAAAATACCATTCTTGAGGCTGAGGTGAGCAGACTCAAAGAGCTGCTCGCCAAGATGTCTTAAGAACAAAGTCCATCTGCCACCATACACCCACAGATGGCACCTTCACCTGAAGGTCTCACATACACTCAGCCACTCCCACAAACTCAGCCACCTGCCCCTGCTTCTGCACTAGTTCTCAGGGACAAAACCCCCTGAGCAATTAGCTGCTATCTTTCAACAATCCTTGCCTCTCATCACACCCATGATCACTGATATTGTGATCAAAACCCTGGATGAGTGGCTTCCCTCTACAATACAGCCCTTGGTGGAAGCTGTTGTGGCCAAATCGCTTTCTGATAGTCAAACCCTTACAACCAATGCAACCAAAAAGGGGAGACATCAGTGAAAGCTAAGAGGAAGAAGAGTAGAGGAGGAAGTGAAGGAGAAAGAAGTGGAGATAGAGGTGGAAAATGAGAGGGAGTTGGTGGTGGAGACCAATAAGGGGAAGGAGAAGGAGAGGGAGGAGAGAGCTGAATTGATTAAAGTGGCTGAAAGTCAAAAAGACTTTCATGTCACTTACAAGAAGAAGAAGGGAGAGAAGGAGAAGGAGACTGATCTAGCTGTCATTGTCAAGGAGGCTGATGCTAAACATAGCCGATCAATGGATAATATCATTGATCAGTTGTTCAGGCAAGGCTTTGACACTGACACTGCTATGCTAGATCAGGAGATAAGAAAATTGGAGATGAAAGAGATTGATTACCGATGGACCTGTTATAGCCAAGAGGAAAGAGAGAGACTTGAGGCTATGACAAGGTTCATTTCGAAGTACCTAGGGAGACTAGTCCTGGATGTTAAGTCATGGACCAGGGACAACATCTTGGCTATAGCCACCAAGATCTGTTCGGCTGGGGAATTCACTAAGGGACTGGTCATAGAAGCCCTCACTGAAACCGGTGATGGGAATAGGACTGTGCTAGCAAAACAAACCAAACCTTCACTCATATCCAAACTGCTAGCACAGCCTGCCCAATCTCCCACACCAACACAAACCCAAACACAACCCACAAAACCAACTCCCTCACCATCAAAACCCATAGCCGATGATGCACCCTTGAAGAAGAAGACAAGGGTGTTGAGGCTCCAAGAAGAAGAAGAAGAGGATGACAAGGAAGAAGATAGGTTGCCTCTCTCTGCAGTCCTAACCTTGCCTAAGGCCAAACCTATGCCCATCACTCCCACCTCATAGATGGAAACTGTGAGGGTAAAGATTGAAGAAGAACAGCAGCAAAAGCTACATGATGATGAAGTGCTGAAGTATGTAGATAAAGCTTTTGCTGCTTCCTCATCAATAACTAAATGAGGAAAGAAGCTCTGAGACTGTACACCCTTGCTAACACATTTCAATATCATAAGGATAAGGTGAGAACTTGGCCTGATCCCAGGGTGTCTCACAGAATTGTAAAGAAAGACATTCCATTGAGATACAAGGGCCAAGTAAAGAGGATTGTAGATGAAGTGATCACTGTGGCCCTTGTAATATCACCCTAGAAATTATTGAAGATTTCAAGAAGGCCTATGAGGCTAACCTACCACCCCAAAAGATGTTGGAGAATAGGGTGGTCAGAAAAGGGTTAGTCTACAAGAGGCTTGAGAACTTCAGAAAAAAATGAGCTCAATCTGTTACTTGAGGGCATGCACCCAGATGAATTTGCCTACAGACAGATTACTACAGTTAAGCTCAAGAATGGTAAACAGACCAAGTATGTCTCAGAGCTGTATAGGCGTGAAGGATTGTTTGATGGTGAGGCTGAGGAGCTTACTATGGAAGAACAGATTGTATTTCTTGAAGCCTACACCAGAGAATCCTACAAGCTCATACATGGGAAGTAGGTCTCATGGATGGGACAACACCCTGTGTCCAGTTCCCCAAGACAGGGTTCCCATCCATACTATGCCAACCAAATCTTAGAGACCTCTTCCTAGGCCAGTGCTCAATTGGGTCATCTTCTAAGCTGATCAAAAGGAAAAAGACCAATCATTCTGCCATCAATAAGTGGGACCAATAAATAGCTTAGAGGTTTTGACTTCATTGGTTCAGGGGGAGTTTGTTGGACCAAAAGAACTAATGAGCCAGATCAGAAAAACCTCTAAGTCCCACAAGACATCACAACAACTGCTGAAAGCATCATCAGCGGTTTGACAAAGACTGAAGACTTCAACAGCTGAAGATCAAAGAACTGAAGATCAACAGCTGAAGACTTCAAGTACTGAAGATTCATCTACTGAAGCATCAAATACTGAAGAACTCAAAACTGAAGCTTCAAGTGCTGAAGACTCAAGTACTGAAGATCAACAGCTGAAGATTGAAGTACTGAAGATCAACAGCTGATACACAAAGACTGAAGACAAAGACTGAAGTCATCAGCTGATGAAACAACTGAAGTCAAAGTCTGAAGACAAGTGCTGAAGCTTCAGAGTTTGTCACAACAGCTGAAGAAGTATTCTTCAGTTGTTGTGATGGTTTCCTTTTCAGTTGTTTCCTTTTATGTTTCAGTAGTTTGTAAAACAACTGAAGAGTTTCAGTCGTTGTAGTTATTAGTAGTTTCTTTTCAGTTCTTGTAATAGTTTGACACTTAGTATTTTGTAAGAAGATGTCAGCTATTGTGACATCTTCAGTAGTTTAGTTTGTTATCAGCAGTATGTTAATAACGGTTTGATGTCACTGTCGAGTGACATCAGCTGACGTCATTCTTCCTATATAAGGAAGATGACCTAATTGTAGCCGCTGTCGAAGCATGTATTGAATGAAATATTCTCTTTTGCAGAACTTCTATCTTTCTCTATAACTTACTGTTTTATAGCTAAATCTATTGTGTTCTTGCTTGTTTGTTCTAATTCTTGTACTAAATCCACTGCGAATACAACCTAATTGATCAAACTAGAGGCTTAGATCCTATCAAACATTTTTATGTTGACCTTTTATTTTTATCATGTTTCAGGTAACCCCCAAGTTTAAAGTGGTGTTTGAAGCTTATCACACTTAGGATTGGACTTAGAGAAATAAACGAATGATCTGGATACTTTTATACTTGTATTCTAGATGTATCTTTGTTTGAACATTTACTTGTATTGTTACAATTGAATCTTGATTAATATATTTGGAACTAATAATAGCGTTATGTGGCTGTGAACAATCGTAACTCTCTTACCTCGACGATTCCGCCGTCAAGGTTGGGGTGTGGAGATTGGTATCAGAGCCCATAACTATAGGGATTTAGGTTATTAGAAATGGTAACCTAGACTATAGGTTATACATGAACCTTATAGAATAATGTTTATATTCTTGTAAATATATACATTGTTTGCATGCTACATAATGCTATGCCTTTTGTGCAACTTGATGCCTTAGCATAGGATTGCCTTATGTATGCTTAAACTTTGTTACCTGTCTTCCTAAACTTAACCTTGACTCTTTGACTCTCCTCGAAAAAAAATGAACTTCCTAAACCTATTCTCAACGACATGTGAAATCTACACTTATCATCGTGGGTTCAATTCCTTAGACTCCATGTCTAAACTATGAAAATCTCATCAAGGTTTGATTCTATGAACCAAAGAAATTTGTGTGACACATAGACACCTGTATTCTGGATTTCCTGGCAAAAGGCCTTCGGGTTAAGGCAAGCATATCGTATAAATCTCATTGCGAGACCAGTTATGCTTACCTGGGGATTTCTGGAATGAGTGATAAACTATGGTCAATACACAAGTCTCTAAGGCAGATGACTCAAATTACCTTGACGTGTTCCAAATGGTAATGCGTTACCAAATGGAACCATCCTTTTTATATCTTAAAATCCTTGAATCCTTGAACTGGTTTATCACCAAAATTTTAATATCTTCTCATTCTTAACCTAAATAATGTTCCTGTTAATATTGAACCCATCCTACATTTCAACTCTTACGTTTAACCGCTCAACGTGTAACGTGTAACGGTATTAAACTCAGCGTTTCATGTAACTATCTTCTTACCTTGACCAACGTGAACATGGATTTTAATATACCCAAAGATATTAGGAATCTAAACCATATGGTCTTTAAAACTTTAAACCGTACTTATGGTTCTCAAATCTTCTTAAGGATGTGTCCCACAATAAGAACATGCAATGCTGTAGGTGGAATTCCTACATCTCGGAATACTTGCTAATTGAATGTTAACTTTGTTAATTTAGATATTATAAGTGGTCACTCACCTCAATGATCGAATAAACTAATTATAACTATGTTACCACTTATAAGTACGTGTGTGTTCAATAAGGTTATGGCTGAGCTCATATCTTGAGAAGTCCATGTATTCTCATCGATTGTGAATCAAATGTTCACATCTCATTGTGATGTCGAATCATTTTTGTCCTTGATTTTGTCTCCCTGATTTAAATTATTCAAGATTTAAACACCATCATAACGAATCCTGTTACCTCGAACTTTGACCTTAAATTTTGTAAGCATGATTTTCCTTTTGGTTACATTGATGTAACTTGAAATTTTCTGAATTTCTAAGTGATATTCTTTTCCTTTCGTTGTTAAGTCGAACCTTGAACCGTCTGCATCGTGGAGATGCAAGAGTTTGTAAGTCAACCTATGACTAAGAACGCTCGTACCTCCTAAATGATTCTATCTCATCAAAACAGGGGTGATTCCCTTACTTTGATGATTCTCTATTCGTTTTGATAAATGGTTTCCAATCGTGTGTTTTATGAAATTTCATCCTCTAGATTGAAAAGATTACCTTATCTTGAGGATTGACTTCAAGTATTTTCTTTGGAATGGCATTTCCCAAACGACATGATCTCACCAAAATAGGATTGAACCCGTACTTTGGTGAAAAATGTTAATCTTTGATTGTTTTCTTGTTATTATGAAGCTCAATCATTAAGATAGACGTAAATTTCATACCTTGATGATAATATCATTTTATGAATTGTATTTGTTCAAATGAGACGAATTCATCAAAGTAGGAGCGAATTCTGGATTTTGATGAAGAAGTTCATTTTGTTATATTTTGTTTTTGTAAGAACTTCACCGTTAAGATAAGAGTGATTTTCCTTACCTTAATGGTGAGTTACCTCGTCTTATTTCTGTGGATCCTTAACAATGAGTTGGGATCAAACTTTTTGATTGGTAAGTTAGTGATCATATTTTGGAATACAACCAAGCTAGGAGTGATAACCACATCTTGATGACTATTCTCATTTCTTGATCTTTAACTTACCATGGTTGTAATCAAGTGACGAGAAGCGTGTAGTAACTTGAAGGGTGAATCAATGTTGGTGATTCGATCTATCAAGCCAAAGCATGATCTCTGAACTTGAATGGAGACCCGATCGTTTTAGATTGATTTTGATTCCCAGTTTAGAGCATTTAAATTCTTAAATCGATTTCTTTCCCTCTATCTTTATGTTTTGACTCGATCTAGCTACATCGAACCATTTATTCCTTACTTATCAACTTTAATTTTGAGATATCATCAAACCCATAAGTATAGTCTTCCTAAACAATCTTTTGTCAAATAAAGATATTATCAAATACTTATCTTATTGTTTGATGAATTACGTAGGCAATCTGCATTTGAAAATTTGTTACCTTGTAAAACATGTTTACAAATACCTTTCTCATTGTTTACGTCACTTCCTGAATCGCTTTTGAATTCTTAACCTTGAAATCATTGAAATTCTATCGTGGTGTCAAGCAACAAGACTCGTTATTATCCTTATTGCGATGTGGATATAATGGTTCACAAACCTTCGTAACCTATAGTCATGGGTTTGGTATAAAGGAAAAGACCTAACTTGGCATGTGACCAAGTGTCTTACCTTTACATATGACAAAACCTAACCTCTGTGTTCCCGTGAATCTCCCGTTTAACTCTTCATTCACTAAGTGCCTCTTATTTTAAATGTCATGATGACAATTGGTGCATTATAGACCGATTGGCTAAAAATTCAATTCGACCCATTATCTCACAACGTCGAGAAATTAACCTGTATCTGTTTCAAAAATTCATATACCGTGGTATGACGTTAAAACATCGACCGTTGTTTTGGATAACTGATTTATTGTCTGCTTTTAATAATGTTCCTAATCATCGTCGTGAACTCATTCCAAAATCTTCGCATATCGTATTATTCTTAGACCGATGGTTGGTCAAAGAAGAAATACATATTTACAAGATATGCGTTAAGGTCGTTTCATATGGTGACGTTTGGGATTCTTAAATTCCAACGGTTAACCCTTCTTATCATTGTTGGTCTTTTATTGATTTCTAGACATCACCTTACCACGAAATTATATTCTGGAAATTATGATTATAAGTCTAACATATCATGGTAACTCGTCATCGTTTCCAATATTTCCTCTCAAAACGTTTCGTATTTCACTGGAAGAGTTCAAGTTGGCATATATTATGTCAAGAGACTTGAAGGATTTCCTAAAGTGAAACACCTTATCTGGAATTAAACGTCTATCATTGTCCGTTCGTACGCTTATCTTTCATTTAAACCCTCTTGTTCGTTTAAGTTTCATTCTTAATTTCGGGACGAAATTTTTAAAAGTTGGGGAGACTGTAACCATCCGTATTTTTCATATTAACTTCTGTTAATGTTTATTATTAATACAATCATGAGAATTCATTTGTAAAACTTTAATAATAATGATAATAATATAATAATAATAATAATAAATAATAATAATAATAATAATAATAATAATAATAATAATAATAATAATAATAATAATAATAATAATGTTGATGATAATAATACTAATCATAAATAAAAACAACATAAGTTTTATTATTGCAAAACTTGAAATTCACTTGTTTTACACTAGAATAATAACAATTCAAAACATCAGGGACCAATCTGCAATTTAATCAAAGCTTTAAAATTCAAATGTCAACTCTTAAATATCTCAGGGACCAGAAGTGTAACTTGAACACCCACTTTCTTCTCCACTTCGTCCCCATTGTCTTCCACGAATTCGGCCAACATTTCCTCCATTATTGTCCACTAGTTTCAATAATAATGCAATTAATCAAACACAAACGATCGTATAACTATCTCCAATCGATTTCCACTTTCAATTGTATTTGAAACACCTTGAAACACCTCGTTCGACACCCTCACCGCCGCGGACCTACAACTTGGTTGAACTCCGTATTCTGAGCATCATTAATCGGAATTGTATGAGGGCTTTTACTTATTATCATCATACGAAGCTTTCTGTACAATGAATTCTATTATTATCATCAATTGCATCGCAATCTATACTTCCCCTAGCCGTGACTGTTCTTCTATATGTTCACCATCGAACCTATCTTCAATCGGGTAATTGATTTAGTCCATAGACTCGAAAACACATGGGGATCAAAAGCCCAAATGTTGATTTCATTATCGTTTTAGTTTTGATGATCAATTGGATCGAATTGATTCTAGGGTTTATATGGAATTTGGGGGTTGATAGAAGTTGCATATTAAAAACATTAAGAAACCAAAAGAACTGCGGCTGAGAGCCTTGGTTCATTGGTTAGCACGTTGCATTTCAACCATGAGGTCCCGGGTTCGAACCCGAGCACCCTCATGTATTTTTTTTAAAGAGTTTTAGCCCTTAAATAAATTATAGAAAATTCTTAATAAATATAAAAAATGATTTTGTAAACTTTAAATATTTTTAAAGACATCAAATTATTTTCTAGAATTTATTTCTTTTAAACAAATGATACTAATTTTAAATATTGTTTAACTTATTTGCAAATTTGCTATAAAAATATATAATTAGTTCATTTTCTTATAAAATAGACATTTAATATCGTTATAACTCACCAAATCATTATTTGTTCAAATAACAAGTATAAATTATTGTTAAAACGTGCTTATTTTATTTAGCTATGAGACTTTATTGTAAATGTTTTTTATTTCGCATATTTATATAAAATACAAATATATTGTTACCAAGAAAATATAATTGATATCCATTTGTTAAATATAATTTACAAAACCCTAAAATCCTAAAACCCTAGTTCACGCTAAAACGTTAATATTATCATTAAACTTAAACCTTGTAAAAATATATATTTTAGGTGCATTGTGAATGGCAACGTTGAAAGGACGCTTATTATTATTTCTTATTAATCCTCCAATACATACCTATTTGATCAAGTGAGTATTTCCATACCCCCTTTTCTTATTTTCACACTTTGGGGTGAAACATGTTAACTTATATCATTGCACTTGTAAACTTATTTGAGACTTGTAAACTTATGGCAATTCAACATGTAAAGTTGTGGTTAGTTGAACTTTTGTGGTTACCATGTTATGGTGTTATATGTACAATCATTAACTATTGCTAGCCCAGCGAAGTCATAGATCTATGGGACAGACAACCTATTTGGTGCTAAAGTCGATGTATTGCCGACTCCTAGGAGCGGTATGCTTGTGCACTAGGGAACCAAATACACTTAGCTGATCGTATATACTTTTAACGACTTGTAAAACTTTGTCGAGGTATGATTGTTGCATTGTTCATAACATCCCTAATCACTTTATTCACTAACTTATGACTTGAATTGCCATCTTTTATATACTTATGTATTGAAAACTGTGGAATGCTCACCAACATTTTTATGTTGACCTTTTATTTTTATCATGTTTCAGGTAACCCCCAAGTTTAAAGTGGTGTTTGAAGCTTATCACACTTAGGATTGGACTTAGAGAAATAAACGAATGATCTGGATACTTTTATGCTTGTATTCTGGATGTATCTTTGTTTGAACATTTACTTGTATTGTTACAATTGAATCTTGATTAATATATTTGGAACTAATAATAGCGTTATGTGGCTGTGAACAATTGTAACTCTCACACCTCGACGATTCCGCCGTCAAGGTTGGGGTGTGACAGAGAAGGCAGATGTGCACTATGTAAAGTTTGCCATTATAGTTCCACTTACAACCCATATGAGGATAAATGTAAAGGAGGATTTGCTCCCTCTGATTTGAATTATTATAACTAATATAATATACACATAAAAAGGAAAAGGGAAAATTAACTATGTTACATGGGCAATTCCTATGTGAAGGTTTTGTTGGCTTGTACTTAGTTAGTATATGGGATAGTGAGTTCACCTATTGTAAAGGGGTTCCATTAAGACTATCCATATACGGAGTGATATCAGGGATATCTCAAGGCTCAATTGAAGTTATGAAATGACCATATCTTCTCAAAATAAACCCTTCTTTGAATGATAATGGATGATTTATCATATATGTTTTACTCACCTATGAACTCACCAACCCTGTGTTGACACTTGATTTTACATGTATTCTCAGGTATCTACTAGGAGCTTATGGACATGCACGTAGGATCATATAAGAGCTCAAGATACATATTGGTTATTATTTGAGATATGATTAGAGTATTGATAAGAAACAATCTATCTTTAATTTCCGCTACGTATAATATTTATTACTCTGAATATTAATGGAATGGTTATCTAAAATTCATCATATAGATAACTGCATCTCATGTGTGACTACTGTGTTCGATCCTGTTTGTTCACTCCTACTTGATAAATTCCAGACCCGGAATTTGAGGGTGTGACAGATTGGTATCAGAGCCATTGGTTATAATGAGTTAGGAATAGCATCTAGCCTATAACCACACACAATAGTTGCACAAAGTAAATTTCCTTAGTTAGAGATAGACTAGGATTAAGAAGTTATAAGCTTAAACTTAGATACTTGTTTCCCTAAACTTAACTTTGACTCTTTGACTCTCCCCGATAAATGAACTTCCTAAACTTATTCTCAACGATATGTGGGATCTACACTTATCGTCGTGGGTTCAATTCCTTAAACTTTATGTCTAATCTATGAAAATCTTATTGAGGTTTTGATTCTATGAATCAAATAAACTTGTGTGACACATAGACACCTGTATTCTGGATTTCCTGGCAAAAGCCTCCGGGCTAAGGCAAGCATATCGTATAAATCTCATTGCGAGAGCAGTTATGTTTACCTGGGGATTTCTGGAATAAGTGATAAACTATGGTTAATACACAAGTCTCTAAGGCAAATGGGTCAAATTACCTTGACGTGTTCCATTTGGTGATCTAAGCTACGCTTGTCCTAACCTAAAGAGAGACTTGTTTCCCTAGTACTCGTGCCTTGCTGAATTTAATCGAAAAACCCAGTTTTCTTAAATTCAGAGCAAGATTCTGATTGTCAGAGTTTGGTGGAACTCCGGGCGTGGTCCTGAGTTCACTTGGGAACGAGAGGACGAAATGATGCGCAAGTATCCTAACCTGTTCAAGAATGTTGCCAGTACATCTTAATTTTCGGGATGAAAATTCCTTAACAGGGGGATGATGTGACAACCCGGAAAAATTTCGGTAAGTTTTAGGATTTAAATTTTAAAATTCTAAAACTTGTTTATAATTATTTTATGAATAAGTAAAAATAATATTAATAATAATAATAATGTAAATAATAATAATAATAATAATAATACTAGAAATAAAATTTATTATTATTAACTAAACCCTAAAAGTTTGGGTGAAAAATGTAAATTTTAAAACTTGTTTTAATACTTTTAACATGAAATAATAAGTCTTGGAAAGTTGAGGGACCATTTCTGTAAATTGTTTTAAAATCCCAACCCACCGCCCGTCCCCGTCGACCTCTTTCTCCGGTCGGTCTCCGGCGATCTCCGGCGAGACCAAACGCCCAAAATAACGCTGTTTTGACTCGATTAAACCTTCCCGACATATTCGAGTGGGTGATTCGAACACTATACCCCACTTTAATTTGAATATTGAAGTCGATAATGCGATCTACACTTTCGGCCACTTTCCAACCATTATCGAGCACTAAAACTAAATAATAATCAAAAGTAAACACGCACTAACAATCGTCTGACTATTTAAAACCTTCCTTCGAGTTCAGTTGATCTGAAACACATTGAAACATCACCTCCGATCAACCCCTTTGGCCGCAACCTGCAACTGATCGAATACCCTCTTTCGAGCTTCAAACCAGGTAATTAAAACTACCTACATGCTCGATTTCTCATAGGGAATCAAAGCCCTATGATTCCAAACGATTACATATTTGTTTTGATCTTCAATTTGATCGATCCGATTCTAGGGTTCTTGGTAGATTGGGGATGATCTGTTGTTGTGTTTAAAAGATTTTGAAACCAGTTCTTACCGCGGCTGTATGCCTTGGTTCACGGGTCATTTGCAATCCTTGGGGTCACGGGTTCGAACCCGTGCACCCACATTTATTTTTTATGCCTTTTTAAGCCTTTTAAAAATATACAAAAATTCCTAAAAATTATAAAAATAACTTTTAAAAACTTTCTTTATTTTAAAAGTATTTAAGTAAATTTCTATAAATTTATTTATTAAAAACACCTTAATAATTTTTATAAAATATTATTTACAAAACATTATAAATAGTTATTTTTAATTGCAATTACATATATATTTTATCAATTCACAAATTATTTACAAGCGTTATTTTAGGTTTTGTTTCTTATATAATATACAAATTAAAGATGGAGTTTAATAATAAATTAAAACTTGTAAACATTACTTATTTGTTATGATAAATACAAATTAGATTTTATAAATTTAATTATAAAATCTTACTAAATTAAATACAAACGTACATATTTAAATAATGTCTAAAATTTATTTAGAACGTAATGATATGTTAAAATCATTATTAAATTAATCAAATGAAATACAAATCTTTAGTTATTAACGAATTAACAAAATAATTAAATGATTTAATTATATGTTTATAACAAATCCCAGAAAACCAAACCCTAGATCAATTGAACACCAGGTTCAAGATCTAACTTATTTAGGTTATGGATTTGTATCTATTTGCTTATGTGAATTATAATTTCTTAGGAGGAATTTACTAGCTTGTCAACATCACATAAGAACTGAGGTGAGTTCATACTTAACTATTCCCCTTTTTAATCATTTAAATATTTTGAAGAGGATACATGTTGTAATTAAAATTACAAATTATTTTTGTGTATTATGTTAATATAATAATTGATCACATTTATGATTACATATGGTTATAATGAAAACCCTTCTCTGTAAACTGTACTATTAACAAGGCAGGGATCTTTTGGATGGTAGTATCGGGGAATGACTTACCCCCACAAAGGTTTGGACATATGGTCCTTACCAAGATGCACAAAGATCTTATAAGTCATTCGGGATGACTATTCTGTGTTGAGAATGTAACCATCCGTATTTTTCATATTAACTTCTGTTAATGTTTATTATTAATACAATCATGAGAATTCATTTGTAAAACTTTAATAATAATAATAATAATAATAATAAAAATAAAATAAAAATGTTGATGATAATAATATTAATTATAAATAAAAACAACATAAGTTTTATTATTGTAAAACTTGAAATTCACTTGTTTTACACTAGAATAATAATAATAATAAAAATGTTGATGATAATAATACTCATCATATAGCCTTCCTGCCAAATCCACTGCCGACCTATAGGTGCTCGGTCCAGCAGTAATCAAATGCCTGCGGATGTCAGCTGGCAGCCCCTGAATATACCGGTTGATCTTTCGAGACACCGGCGTCACCTGATCCGGCACCATTCTCGCCATCTCATTCAATTTGGTGGTGTACTGTTGGTGGGTCATCGTCCCGCCTCCAACTGTAGGAACTCTCTCTCAACCTTGTTCATTTCCCGATGAGGACTGAACTCCTCGATCACCATCCGTTTCAACTCGGGCCACTTCATTCTTCCGATGGCCCTGCTACCCTCGGCCTGGACTATGTTGTCCCACCAGCATAAGGCCGACCCGTGAAAGAGTGGGTAGCAAACTTCACCTTCTTGTCCTCCTGGCAATCACTGATATCGAGGACAGCTTCCATTTCCCTCACCCATTGGTGAGCATCAGCCGCAGTGCCAGAACCATCAAAAGTAGGGGGCTTGCACCTCATGAATGCCCCGTAATTACAACCCCGTGTTGTCTCTCGTACCGGCTCCTCCTCCTCTTCCTCTTCATTATCAGATAGAACCGTTTCCGGCTCTTGTTGCTCCTGTCTTCCCGAGGACCTGTTCCTCTCTTTTCTTTCACCTTCCCTGACAGCCTTAATTACCTCGGTCACCACAGACAGTAAGATCGTCTGCATGACCTGATGTACCTCCTCAACCACTGCCTCTTTTACTGAGGCTCTCAAGTTAGCGCTCTCATCTACCCCCTCTGATGAGGAGTATCGGGTTCTTCATGAACCACTTTCTCTACCCTAGGTCTTCCTCTTGTGGCTCGTGGTTCAGCACCACGTCCGCAATCGCCTCCACCCCGGGAAGCTTTGGAAGATCTACCACCAGCCAATTTCTACCTCACACTGAAAGGTTCAAATACTAACACGGTCATTCAAGGAAATAGCTTAGTTTATGTCTAGCATAGTAAGTCCCTAATTACAGTGGCCAGTTGTGATTAGCCACTTACTTTACTCTTCGCACCCTGAGCATTACCTGTCCTGACTACACTAGCATCTAAATCTAATAGTACACGTATACCACATACATACACACATAATACCAGTTAATCTTTT
Source organism: Flaveria linearis (assembly GCA_024085815.1). Lineage (NCBI taxonomy): Eukaryota > Viridiplantae > Streptophyta > Magnoliopsida > Asterales > Asteraceae > Flaveria > Flaveria linearis. The sequence goes on from CM044012.1 coordinate 34,723,882, forward strand.
AAGAAAATACCTGATGGCACGCAGCTACTCAGATGGCATTCTCTTCCTTTCTGTCCCATTTTCAGTTTAAGTTTAGGTTTATTTGGAAAATTTACCTATTTCACTTAAACTTTGGCTCTGATACCAACTTGTAAGGCCCCACTCCCGGGCACCTCACAGTTGGTCGTCATCACACATAAAACATATATTTGATATAAACTTAATAAAATAATGCAGCGGAATTGATAAAAAAGGTCATTCTCATTTCATCATAAAAGCTTTTACAATGCATTACATCGTGATTTAAATACAAAATACAAGCCTTCTTTACAATGCCTAACTTTTACTATGATTGTTGCTGAAGCATATGAAACCGAGGATTTCTTAAGTAATCCTATTTATGTGAATCCTCAATAATCATAGGGTCATATACAGTGACCTCTAGAATAAAAATATAAAATTTTTCATCATAAAGGAGATTTTTCTTAAGTAGTCCCGTACATCGGAACCCTAAGGAATCTCCTAACGGCATGCAACATAATGTGTTGCGTGCATCATGGGCCCACAACACATTGCGTGGCAGTATTATCAAAAGGAGAATGACATCCCAAAAGAGCTGAGTAGCCGCCTCGTACCATCCCAGCAACACTACCTGCCAACTGGAAACACATAAAAAGTCAGCGTTGCTGAGTGAGTTCTAGTTTTATAATAAACATATTATATTTCCATTAGAAACCATTCTTTCACACGATCATACATCATACGTACACAGAGATAATATTCATTATTATCTTCATCATTCGTTATACATCATCATCTTTAACTTCTCATATGGATCCTGTCAGGCTTTACCCACTTCATAGCACTCGGCTATGATTACTATGGTCGAATGACAGGGTCCCGTTTCAACCTTACTTACATATTGAATTCTGATGTACCAATATCATATGCTATACCCCGATCAGTCTTAGCTACTGGGCCGAAGTCAACAAATGAACAACAAAACGTATGCCACAGTACTAGTAGGTAAGCGGTATAGGTACCATGACCATGGCCAATCACAAAGAAAGACCAATCGACTTATTCAATGTTTGCAAGACTTAATTCGTTTGTTCGTTAATGCATGTATTCATCATCGTTTCACTCATTCGTTCGTTCATTAATACCTGCGTTCATCATCATGTTCCTCTTTCTTTGTCTTTCACTTTTCGTTACATAATACTTCGTTCATTCATTGTCATAATACATAAGTCGTGAAAGATATACATACATCATCATAAGGAACACGCACACATATCAATCGTACATCATCATACATGGCATCATACATACATAGCCTACGTCAACAGTCATCTACAGGCCACAATCGTACCTTAAGCATACTACCCGTGATTATACCTCAAATGGGTCAAACATACATAATTCCATAAACAGATTTATATGTGTTCCAGCCCCTAAATCATTCAAAAACATGTAAAAGAGGGGTCCTAGAAACTCACCTGTGCTTGACAAGCAGCTTCTCAATCAAGCTTTAAAGATGAGGGTCACACTACACTGCCTGCAGATACATTAACACTTAAAAGAGTTAATTTCTGCCTAAATTCGCTATTAGTTTCGCCCATAGTTTCGCCCATAGTTTCGCCCTAGCGAAAGTGTAGTTCGCTCTAGCGAAAGTGTAGTTTCGCTGGGAGAATTAGCAGTTTCGCTGCTAATTTCACTGGACAACATTCTGTCAGTTTCGCTGAACAGATTCGCTGCTTTGAGCGCCCAACTTTCGTTGGAATTCCCTAGTTTCGCAATGTCTAAGGGTTAATCTGGGCACCGGCGAAGTTATCATAGAATCTATAGTTTGCCCAGGCGAAAGTGTAGTTTCGCTGTAGCGAAACTGTAGTTTTGCTGAAACTACTAATTTCGCTGCATAGTTTCACTGGATGAGTGCTTAAATTCGCAGAACGAGCTGAAATTTACGAATCAGCTCATTTTAACCCAAAAATCCAATCTTTTCCACCCAAACCCTTGGGTTATCATCCAGGAAGCTATATCTAAGCTTATTCCATGTTTTCTTACCCAAAATCATGCGTTTTTGGGCGATTTGTGCCACTTTTAAAACCCCAAAAACCCAAATCCGGGTTTTCACCAAAGGGAGCAATTAAACTACGTTTCTTACCTGGATTCTTGTTGTTTAAGAGTCCACAAACACCAGCCTTCGATCTCTGACCAACCGAGCCTCGATCCGACACTTTCTCTCTCTACACTTTCTCTCTCTAGAAATGGGTGTTGGGTGCAAATGAGAGTTACTCAGCTGATCCATCTATTATATATATCCGGCATTCCCGCGACCCCAAACTTGTTAAACTCGTGACCCGAAGGGTTAACTTGGTCTAACACCCACAACCATCCCATTTTATATAAATGGTCCCATCTAAGCCCATAATTATTATTTGACTTGCTTGGAAAATCTTCCGGGTGTTACATGTACTTAGTTAGTATATGGGATAGTGAGTTCACCTATTGTAAAGGGGTTCCATTAAGACTATCCATATACGGAGTGATATCAGGATATCTCAAGGCTCAATTGAAGTTATGAAATGACCATATCTTCACAAAATAAACCCTTCTTTGAATGATAATGGATGATTTATCATATATGTTTTCCTCACCTATGAACTCACCAACCCTGTGTTGACACTTGATTTTACATGTATTCTCAGGTATCTACTAGGAGCTTATGGACATGCACGTAGGATCATATAAGAGCTCAAGATACATATTGGTTATTATTTGAGATATGATTAGAGTATTGTTAAGAAAAATCTATCTTTTATTTCCGCTATGTATAATATTTATTACTCTGAATATTAATGGAATGGTTATCTAAAATTCATCATATAGATAACTGCATCTCATGTGTGACTACTGTGTTCGATCCTGTTTGTTCACTCCTACTTGATAAATTCCAGACCCGGAATTTGAGGGTGAGACAGATTGGTATCAGAGCCATTGGTTATAATGAGTTAGGAATAACATCTAGCCTATAGCCACACACAATAGTTGCACAAAGTAAATTTTCTTAGTTAGAGATCGACTAGGATTAAGAAGTTATATGCTTAAACTTAGATACTTGTTTCCCTAAACTTAACTTTGACTCTTTGACTCTCCCCGATAAATGAACTTCCTAAACTTATTCTCAACGACATGTGGGATCTACACTTATCGTCGTGGGTTCAATTCCTTAGACTTTATGTCTAATCTATGAAAATCTTATTGAGGTTTTGATTCTATGAATCAAATAAACTTGTGTGACACATAGACACCTGTATTCTAGATTTCCTGGCAAAAGGCCTTCGGGCTAAGGCAAGCATATCGTATAAATCTCATTGCGAGACCAGTTATGTTTACCTGGGGATTTCTGGAATGAGTGATAAACTATGGTCAATACACAAGTCTCTAAGGCAAATGGGTCAAATTACCTTGACGTGTTCCATTTGGTGATCTAAGCTACGCTTGTCCTAAACTAAAGAGAGACTTGTTTCCCTAGTACTCGTGCCTTGCTGAATTTAATCAAAAACCCAGTTTTCTTAAATTCAGAGCAAGATTCCGATTGTCAGAGTTCGGTGGAACTCCCGGCGTGGTCCTGAGTTCACTTGGGAACGAGAGGACGAAATCCTGTTTGTTCACTCCTCCTTGATAATTCCAGACCCGGAATTTGAGGGTGTGACAAAGCGAAACCAAATCCAAAGCCACCTGCTTTGACGGATCCATAATGCCCGTTTTTCACGCACTTCCGTCGGTAAAACTCTTATCACGAAACAAGCCGATCAAACAAACAAACAAACAAACGTACCCAGTAAATCCCACTCAAGAGCAGGGTCTAGGAGGGGTAGGTGGTGGCGAGTCTTTCCTCTATCTTGTGAGATAGAGAGACTGCTTCCGGAGAGACCCCCGACTCACAAAGGAAATCAAATAACAATCACAATCATAATAAACGGCAAGCAACACACAGGCATAAATCCTATAGAAACTTAGAAAGTAAGAACAACAAATAAGCAGGAAGAATCACACATAAGGGCAGATTAAGGAAAACAGGGGGCCCGCAACAAGTCTACATCTACCCTCCCCTCCCACATGTCCCACTAAAAGTCCTTAACTTTAATTCTATGCCTCCACTCACTCCTATCCTCGATCATGTGCTCAGAGAGGTGCAGGTCTATCATATCTCTCCTGATTATGTCGTCCCAGGTCAGTCTAGGTCTACCTCTACTCCTCCTTCCCTATACGTTGATGTTCTCTACTGCTCGAACAGGTGCTACCATCGACCTTCATTTTACGTGCCCAAACCATCTTAATCTTCCTTCTCGTATTTTATCTGTGATACAAGCCACCTATAGCCTCTGTCGAAACACGTCGTTTCTTATTCGATCCAATCTTGTGTGTCCACACATCCACCTCAGCATTCGCATTTCCGCGACCTCTATTTGTCTCTGGTGCGATTTCTTTATGGCCCAACAGTCTTTCCGTATAACATAGCTGGACGTACCACCACTCTGTATAGTTTTCCCTTAGTTTTGTTGGGAACCTCTTATCACACAGGATCCCTGATGCTGCTCTCCATTTGCACCATCCTGATTGCACATGGTGAATTACATCGCTGTGTATCTCTCCGTCCTCTTGAACGTAGGAGCCCAGGTACTTGAACCTAGACGTCTGTGGTACCGTCATACCCTGGATACTTATTTGGGTGTCCTCTTCAGCCTGACCACTAAAGTTACAATGCATGTATTCAGTCTTAGAGCAACTTACCGTTAAGCCTTGGCGCTCTAGTGCTGCTCTCTACCGTTCTAGCCTCTCATTAAGCACCGTTTTAGATTCTGATATTAAGACAATATCATCTGCAAACAGTATGCACCACGGGACTGGCTCTTGTATAGACTTGGTCATCTCATCCAACACTATTACGAAGAGAAATAGGCTCAATGCAGATCCTTGGTGTAGTCCCACTTCCACCGGGAAGAAGTCTGTGTCTCCAACTGGTGCTCGCACACACGTTTTTGCCCTTCATGCATATCCATTATTATTTTGATATATTTCTCTGGTACCCTTCTGAGTCGTAAACTTTCCCAAATAAGTTGACGCGGCACGCTGTCATATGCTTTTTCTAGGTCAATAAATACCATATGGAGGTCTCTTTTCTTTTCTCTATATTTCTCCATTATCCTTCTTATTACGTGTATGGCTTCTGTTGTAGAGCGTCCTGGCATAAATCCAAATTGGTTTACCGCAATCTGCATTTGTCGTCTAATTCTCGTGTCAATAACTCTTTCCCATAGTTTATCGTGTGACTCAATAGCTTTATTCCTCTATAGTTTGCACAACATTGGACATCTCCTTTTTTCTTATATATGGGGACTATAAGATTGCTTCTCCATTGTTCTGGCATCCTCCCATTTTTGAAGATAGTGTTAAATAGGTCTGTTAGCCATGCAGGCCCTCGTCTCCCAGGCACTTCCACACTTCAATAGGTAAGTTGTCTGGCCCACCGCCTTAGCCCTTCCCATTTTCTTCAACGCTTTCGTAACTTCGTCGACTGTGATGCTTCTAAAGTAACACCTGTTTTGTTGGTTTGGTTGCGTTGTTCTATCGATCGTTGTTTGTTGGTTAGGGTTTCTAATGTTGAAAAGGTTATCGAAGTAAGTTTTCCATCTCGTCTTGATGTCGTTATCCTTCACCAAGACCTTTCCATCCGCAGCCTTTATAAACTTCACCATTCTCAGGTCTTGTCTTCTACTTTCTCTTGCCCTGGCAATCTTAAACATGTCATATTCTCCTTCTTTCATCTCTAATCGCTTATATATTCTCTCGTACGCTGTGTTCTTTGCCTCTGACACAGACTTTTTCGCCTCCCGCTTAGCCTCTTTGTATTTATTTTTTAGCTCTGCCCGTTCTTCGTCATTATTACAGTGTAAAAGGTCTCTGAAACTTTGTTGTTTAATTCTTATCTTCTCCTGTACATTTTCGTTCCACCACCATGCTTCCTTATGACCTACTGTCCTATTAGTTGCAAGTCCAAGAGTTTCTTTAGCTGCTTGCATAACTGTAGTTGCCATATCCTCCCACATTTGGTTTGCGTCTTCCTGTGGCCCGGTTTGGATCATTGGTATGATCTTATCTCTAAGGTGGTAATCTTTTCGTCTTTGAGCTGGCCCCATCTGATCGTTGGTCTAATTCTCTTAGTTGGTTGGACAATTGCTCTCTTCACGCGTAGATCATCCACCAGCATATGGTGTTGAGTCACTACTGTCTCTCCCGGGATTGCCTTACAGTCCTTCCATGAGTTACGGTCTTCTCCCCTCATCAGTAGGTAGTCTATCTGTGTGTGTCTCCTGCCGCTGCTAAACGTGATTAGATGCGAGTCTCTTTTCTTAAAAAACGAATTTATGATGCCCAGGTCATGCGCTAAAGCAAAGTCAAGGAGCTCCCTCCGCCGTCATTACTCAGACCATACCCAAACCCTCCATAAACTGATGTGAATTGATCATTACCCTTACCTATATGACCATTAAAATCTCCTCCTATGCATGCTTTTTCTTCTCTAGGTATGTCTCCCATAACGTGATCTAAAGTCTCCCAGAACTTATTTCTTTCCGTTTCCCCTAATCCAACTTGTGGTGCGTACGCACTAACAACCGCCACTACCTCATCCCCTATTACTATTCTTAACAGCATCACTCTATCATCGTATCTTCTCACCTCCACTACATTATCCTAAAGTTCTTTATCAACTAGAAAACCTACTCCATTTTTTGTACCGTCTGACCCTGAATACCACAGTTTATAACCGTTGCACTCTTTTGCTCTCCCACCCCGCCATCTAGTTTCCTGAAGGCACACAATCTGGACCCTACGTCTCTTCAGCACATCTATTAACTCTAATAACTTACTAGTTAGGGTTCCTACATTCCATGATGCCACTCGTAAATTATAACCCTTTTTCTATGTATTAGCACCTCTCTTCACCGAACATGATCTCGGGGCAGTATAAAGACACATGTAATCTATTTTACCGCACTAACACACCGAAACCAGCAACTAAAGACAAGTCAACAAAACACGATGCATACGTAATATCCAAAATGGGGGTACAACACTAGGAAAAGTCAATCCAAGCACGCGGACAGCACGACACATGAAATAGCACAGGAAAATAGCCAATCATAACAAACAAAAGCACGCTAAAGGTGAAGGTTCTCCCTATAGGTCGTTACTAACCAAGCCAAACAGTTTAAACGTAGAAATATAATTAAGGAAAGTTAAAAAACAGGTAAGAAGAGACGAGATGGAACGATCTCACCAAAGTGTGGACCTTAGGCGGTCCTGCAGCGGTTGTTGTTTAGGCAGTCCGGCAGGAGGGGGGGCTCCGGCAGGCAGGGGCAGGAGGTCCGGTAGGCGGTCCTACGGCGATTGGTCGAGGTGAGGGTGAAGGAAGGTGGTCGTGGGAGGGTGCGTGTGAGGGAAGGTGGTCGTGGGGGGAGTGAAGGAAGGTGGTCGGGGTGAGGGAGAAGGCAGGTGGTCGAGGGGGGGGGGGTCCGGCAACAGGTTCCGGCGGTGTTGAGGTGAGGGTGAAGGAAGGTGGTCGTGGGAGGGGGAGGGGGTGTCCGATACCAAGTTCCGGCGAGAGTGGTCGAGGGTGTGGTGGTGCTCCGGTGAAGGTTGTGCTCAGGTGGTGTGCTCCGGTGAAGGTTTGGCTCAGGGTTCCGGCGAAAGGTGTGAAGGTGGTGCTCATGCGACCGTTGGTGGTGTCGGTGAGTGTGGTCGAGTTTCCGGAGGTGGTGGTGGTGGCGGGTTTCCGGAGGTGGTGGTGGTGGCGGGTTTCCGGTGGTGGCGACTTTTCGGTGGTCACCGGAGTTATAGGTGACCGTTGGAGGTGGTGGCGGTGGTACCAAGGTAGTACCCTGTCCTGTGTAACAGTAGCAAAATACACGGTAGGGAGAGAAACGTGGAGGGAGAAAACTTGGCCTTTTTAGTGGCTGTTAGTAATGATCAAAAACTACAAAATCAGACAGCAGCACCCCCTGCTATGAAAATATCTCGAAACAGCCCTTTTTCTTCCAATTTGATCATTACTAACAGCCACATAATGCCGATACTCATCACCGGTCACCACCGTTGTCTCTACCGGCACTTCCCCGCGACAATGCCTGACCCGAACACCATTCCACCAACTCCGTCTCCTGCTGTAGAACAGTCCCAAAACAGCCACCTGCTGTCCCGAAACACACCGGTTTCCTGCTGCATTTTCCCTGCAACAAAGGCTACCCTTCGACGGTCGACTCTCAAACCGGCCTTCTCCGCCTCTCGAGCCTTAGGCTCTGATACCAAATGTTGGTTCGGGCCCCTCACAAACACTCACTCAAAACACACAAACTCACGTACGTATATAAAAGTGAATTCACAAGAAGAAAGGTTACTGGAACTATCTTCGTCATTCATGCAAAATGTCTATAAATAAGTAAATAAAGAAACCAATGATCTACCAATATGCTCCTAAAAATCTAGAAGATAACCCACTAACTAAAGACTTTTTCAACCCAATTAATATTTACTAAAAACAATAAATAAAACCACATCAATTAACCCATGATTTTCCCAGCTTACTCGATCACATGGATTAATTCAACACCCGTGACCCGTTTGATGTTCGGTGACCCATTCCACACCGACCTGTGACCCGTCCCGTGAACTAAACCCGATTAACCCAACAAAAAGCATCACAAAACACTAGAATTGACAAAACTTTGTCAAGCCGGGCATAATGTATGTTGACGCCAATATAACATAATATGTCGGCGCATGATAGGAACCCATTTTGAAACTTCGAAACACCATTTCGATCGGTCCCCAATTTAATTTTAATCAACAACAAACAATGTTTTAACTTTGATAACCATTAAGCACTCATTTCTAACAACGTTGTATTCATATTTGAGTACCAGATTTCATCATTGAATCCATTGGATCATTATCCATATAATTCCTTTTTAACTTCAAACATGTCATCGCACAGATTCATGTATATATATTTTTGATAAAGAATTTTTTGCACAGATTCAGTTTTAAATGGTTGTTACTACTACTAACTACACACACAAAAGGCAAGTGCACCTATCGTGAGGTAATATAGTGATGGTAAGAACCGAGTATCAATCCGTGGACACACTAAGACTACTCAACAATCCTTATAATTAACTATCAATTTTTGTTTAAGAGAATGATAAGTTGCATTGATGTAAATTAGGGTTTCTTTAGGGTTTTAAACTAACAATAAAAATAAGAAATAAAGTAAAACAAGTTGAAACTTTTGGATTTAAGATCAGGGGATAAAGACTATCATCCTAACTTGGATTACACTTATGTAATTGTGATGAAGTGGTGGTGTGATTAAAGATATTGAATAAAGTAATGGTGTTAACATTTATAAAGATGAGCTGGCGCGATTTCTCGTCTATCCGCTCCGTAGTGACCAGGACCAACACAGGTTGAGATTTACTGTTTAGGTCAAGGCCCTAATGATGTAGGTAAATCTTTTGTGTCCTTTTCGACATACGATTTCTGAAAACATAACTTAATGTAAGAAGAGAGTTGATCAAGTTCTATTCTAACATACCATTAATTTTAGAAAACCATAACAATTACTGTAGATTTCTCAGACTAATAAAAGGGAACCCGTAAATGATCAGAAAGTTAAGGTCTTATGATTTCTAATAACCATCTCTAGTTAATTAGCCATAGTTGTTATGAATAAAAGTTGATCATACGTTTTTCAACCGTGTATGACAATCACAATTACAAACCATAAACTTATAACCCCCCGTTCAAATGTAGGTGCTACCCATCGAAAGTTTTCCCAAGACCACCATAACGTTAACACAATATTTATCACACCATTAATTCATCACAAATTACATAAGTTTCATCCAAGTAGGATATAATAGGACTTTAGCTCATAATGAGCTGTAATATAACAAACAACATAGAAGATAGATATGGATTCATTGATAAAATAGAACAATCAAACCAATGATCCATAATGGATGGTGTTTAGACAATCCCGAGCCTCTTCCAAGTGTTGTATGCACCTCCCGAGCCTCCAAATGATCTTCAAGACTTGATTCCCGAGACAATTCTGCAGAGTATCACTCCCACCAAAAGCTTGCAAAATGATGAACTTGGACTTCTATTTATAGGCTTCCCGGAGTGTTTAAGCACGGCCCCGTGACAAAAAGGCACGGCCCCGTGTTAGTACAATGCTTACGAAAGTTGGTCGGATCGTACGCACAGGAGTTGTCGGGCACGGGCCCGTGATAAATGGGGCACGGCCCCGTGAAAGGGGGTATCACGGCCCCGTGTTGATATGGGGCACGGCCCCGTGACTACTTTTGGGGAACAATACTTTTGTCCTGTCAGATGTCCAATCACGGGGGTGTGCCAAATTAGCACGGGGGTGTGTTTCAGGCAAGGCATGGGGGCGTGCTTAATGAGGCACGGCCCCATGCTTGGAGCTTTAAGCTTGAATTTCTTCATTTTCTTGTCCATTATGCTCCTTTTGTCCATCTTGCCCTTCACAACACCTGAAAACACAATTAAATGATTTTAAGTACATAATCATCATATTTCGGGAGAAATCAAGGAATAAATGATGTGCTTTTGATAGTGTTTTTATGTATAATTTGGAGCACATCAAATATCCCCACACTTAAACTTTGCTTGTCCTCAAGCAAATCACTTAAAATGACAACTCCACCAAAACCAAATAAACAAAAGATAAATATGTCTTTCGGGAAATATGCAAGTAAAAATTATTTCATCCAAATGCAAACATTTTAAACATGTATAGAATGATATCCTAGCAAGCAATGGGGTTGTTAGTAAAGATTATAACCATGCAAAAATCCACACTCCTCACAAAACACACTCACGCTCGGCTGAATATATGGAGCCATACATAAGATGAAGTATGACTAATACGCTCAATTGCCTAGCATGAATACGTGTGGAATCATAAGCTTGCTAAGGGATCAATTCTCCACCTACTTAGATATTTACTTGCATAAATCATTAGGTCTTTGATGGGTTGTAACTTGGCTCGGGCTCGGGTGTGGAATGTTTGGAAAAAGTGGCTAAATGCTAAAGACGACGGTCTTGGTTTATTTTTCTAACATAAACTACAAGGAAAGCAGTAAAAAGTTCCCTATACAATACTTCAAGCCAGAAGGGATATGCTAACTTGAGGACTCGTTTAAGGTCAGATTGTCAAGACCATATTTTGCTTTTAGAAACCTTACTTCTTCCTTTACCCGAAGATACACAAAACTATCCTTTCGTAAGGATCGTTCGGCTTGAAGCCTAATAGCACCCAATCGGATCAGTTCTGTGTATTCGTATTGGGACTCAGTTTGGTTCTTTTTGCATTTTCCATCGTGTGACCAATTTCCACAATTCGGGCATATTTCGTATCTTTTTGCCCGTCTCTTTATGGCGCTCTTTGAAATTCCACAAAAATGGCGGAACTTGTTCCTTTTTTCGCCATTTCTTTCTTGCGTCGTACGTGAGGTTGTAAATTTGTTCGCGGATTTCCGGGGGAAGTCCCGGTTTTGCGTGATGAAGGCAACAAAGTAAATTAAAACCAAAAGAATGCATTCCAGTTTTTTTAGGTCTGCCGGTAAAAGACCAAATTTTTCTTTCTTTTTCTCTTTTTCTCTTTTTTCTTTTCTTTTCTTTTCTCTTTTTTTTATATAAACCAAAATCGTGTCTTTAACGAAAAATGGGTTTTGTTGAAGGCTTTTTGGTTGAGTGACTTGGTGATTCGGGTGATAAAAATAAAATGTTTAAGCTCAACGGGGCTAACTAGGGTTGACGTTCGGGTAGGGAAGATTAAAAGAAAATGGTTGGGGCTTGAATGGTTAAGGGTTTCCTAATGCCTAACTCATTTTTATGCAGAAAATACTAATTAAGGTCTTGAAATGTATACCCAAAGCAAGTTCTAATCACACGTATCATGAGGTACTCTCAATTGAATCTAGAATGAAAGTAAAATTGCAAAGGTTTGCAAAAGCTGTTTAAGGCTCAAAAATAAACTCACAAATGGATGGAATTGGGTAAAAGTGTTTCATTTTGCATGATTATATATGTTTACTTGATTATTGCTTTTAAGGATATCATAAAAAATATTTTCAACTTTTATTTGGATTTCTCTTATTTACTTATTTATTTCCCGAAAATGTATATTTATAATTTGGCTTATCAAAAATTGTTTAAATTTTTGGCTTCGTGTCACAAAAATTAATGGTTAAGTGATTTTGTTAAAAAATTTCAATTTGGACCTGTTTTTAGCAAAGTATTAAGTATGTGTCTCGATTAATCCCATCCCCACACTTAAAATTCACATTGTCCCCAATGTGATAGATAAATTAAAACAAGAAATGGAAACGAGATACTCACCAAAATATGATGAAGTCGACTTTTGCCTTTGCTTGCGAGAACCATCGGGATCACCTGAAATATCGTCCATTTATTGAAAACATTAAAATCCTAAACACATAAAATAAAAAGAAAATGACATAAAGTAAAGGATCGATTGGCACAAAACGACTGTGCCCGGCCTCTGAAAGTGATGTGGATTTTCAAGGGCTTTGTGGTGGGATATCCCCCCACTCATGATACATTCGGTTTCTGATGTACGTGACATCATTGCTCAGGTCGTCCACTCGAGAGTTCAGATTTTCGACGCGGTTGAAAGCTTGTTGCGCGTATTCGAATGATCTCCTTGCATGGTCACTGGTGGTCTGGATTGCTTCATAAAGGTCTAACATGGTTGGAAATTCTCCGGCGTGTGAGCTGGAGGCCCCGGCGTCTTCATGATGTGTTGGCATATCAAGGTCCATGATAATTTCCTCGGGATCTGCCGGATCCCAGATTTGTCCCTTCCTATCCATGAATCTCGGTTGTCCATTTGGTAAGGTTGTGATCATGTACATGCTTGTGCAAATGCTTAAGTCCAACAACCCTGGCATTACTCCTTCGGTTCCCTCCGTGTTACACCCATAACTCTCGTATAAGTTCAGGATCCAGCTTCCTCCAAACATTGGTGTCAGGGCACCCGCAGTTGCATTCCTGGCAAACAAGTTACAAAACAAATACCCAATGTTGCATGGCAAATGATTAGTCATACAGTATAAGATAAACAGGTCTCTCAAACTAACAACTCCCTCGCTTTGGCCACGAGCTGTTATCGAATGGCTAAGCAACCGATGTATGTATCGTAGCAATGGGTCCCGAATCTGACTACTCTTGGTTTTACTTGAGTTGAATGCCCCTGTTCCAATCTTCTCCCAAAATGCCTTTCTCATGGCGCCGCTTTCTGCGTCCCTACTTTCCTCATCTGGAAATGTATGATAAGCTGGCATTCCTGAGATTGCTTCCTCCTCCATTTCCTGTTCTGTATATATTCCCAGATAGACACCAAACAAAGCGATGGATTTTTCGCCAATGTCTACCCAGCCTGAATGTAACTGCTTCCTCATCCCAAGGGTCGGAGTCTTTCATGCTGAATCTGAAAGATACTAAAAATTCAAGAGTTAGTTCATAAATGGAAGGCTGTTTTGTGAAAACAACCGCTTCCACTGAATACTCAATAAATTGTTGTATCTTTCGAGCTGTCCGACAGCCATCAAGGTTTCTTCATCGGCTTGCAAATGCGACCTTTCAGCCCTTTGCAAGAGCCTTTGCAATCGATCACGACACCATCTTTCACGGTTTCCGCCAAATTGTAAGTATGGATGGTTCATGATCCTGAAATTTTGACAAATCAGTTAACATATACAAAACAGATTTTCGGAATAGTCTATTTATTTTAGGGACAAAAATTGATTTTCAAAAGCCACATCACCCCTTTTTGTGAACTTGTGTTGAAAAACAGTTGACACGTTCGAAAAGTTTGTTAAACATGGGGGTGTGTCTCTTGAAACGTGGGGGTGCGGTTAGCATTTTGAAGCATGAAATTTCAACTCAATCAAATGTGGTTTTGTTTGTAAATCCTTGATTAAGCATAAATTTGTTATTTTCTTGCTTGAAAAACCAAAGATTATACGTTAAACATTTTGAGCAATTGTTAATAATTCAAGACAAAATATATAATGTTTCAACACTACTTGCCAATTCTCGTAACTTGAACATGATTAACAAAGAAATCACCACACATTATGAAGAAAGTCTTGTTAATACTAACGGGAAACATACTAATACTAATAACTAACTAATCAAACTAAACAACACTAATCAACTTTCAAAAGAACATAAACAAAGAGGCATAAAGCATTCATAATTCCATAATATGTTTAAGCACAAGATCTTACATATAATCATTAGGATTTCGATTGTTTAGAGACCTAATCACCTAAATACATGCAAATCGCTATCATAATCATGGGAATTAGCATACTAACCTTTTGATTAAATCTCTTGAAAGGATGCTTGAAAATGTGAAGGAAGAAATAAAAATGGTCACAAGATGAAGAGGATACGACATTGCAGGCCAAAATTTCGGGTTTTAACATTCATCATTGATGGGGAACAAGACAAAATGCTGAAACAAGTCAGATTGTGTTGAATTTTTGTCGTCACGGGGGTGCCTATGTGGGCACGGGGCCGTGATTGCTTTATGCAGTTTTGGTTCAGTCTTTTGTTGTTCTGTTTTTCAATTTCGCGCGTTGCGTAATTTACCCGGCTAAGTTTTGACGTATCCAATTCATCAGAGAAGTTACGGAATTAGTTCTAGAATTCAAATAAGCAAACCAAGCGACAATTACATTTTCCTATCTCCTACGATTACATAATACGTTAATAACCGGGAATCTGAAACTGCAAAACCAGACTCCTTAACGCGCACTAGCGCACATGACCCTTCACGAAATGCCTCTAGAAGAAGCCTCACACATTTCGTGTGGAAGGGTCGGGAGAGGGTAGTGCGAAGTGCGGTTGCTAAGTTCTGCAAGCCGACGATTGATGGAAACAAGCTCCTCGCTCATTTCCTGAACTTTCTGGATAAGTTCAGCCAAGCGTTGAGTTGCGGTGAGATTCATCTCCGTCAATTTCTTGATTAGCTCATGGAGCTTAAAGAAATACTCTTGAGTCGTTGGCTCTCTAGTTTCAGACCGGGGCTTCGTTGCATTATTCCAATTGGAACTTCCTTGACTGGATTCTTTCATCCCTTCTTCGTGAGATTTTGAGCAGAAAAAGGTGTGATGAAAGCTTGGAACAAGTGTGGTATTTATACACAGGTCTGCAAAGTTGATCACGGGGGCGTGCTTGGGTAGGCACGGCCCCGTGCTTGTCAGAAGTCGCCTTAAATTCGTCCTGTAACGTTCCAGAGTCATCAGCGGAGATCGTGGAAAATATTTGTCAGAGTCACGGGGGCGTGCTTGGTGGGGCACGGCCCCGTGCTTGTGCTTGGAGTCCTACAAAAAGCTAAAAATTTCAGACAAAATCTATGTACAAGTGCCGTGTTTTCGTTTCGGGTCTTCGGCGCGACCCTTCCCCACACTTAATCCTCGTCGGGGCGGAGGTGTAATTCCTCCAAGAAAATCTTGGTTGGCCCATCGTTATATGGCTTTAAACGATGTCCATTCACTTTGAAACTTAAACCGTCATGGTTGTCAATTTCGATGGCACTATTTGGAAACACATTTTTAATCGTGTAAGGTCCAGACCAACGTGATTTTAACTTTCTGGGAAACAGACGTAAATGAGAGTTATACAGTAAGACACGTTCCCCCACATGAAATCGTTTAGTTCTCCTTAAACGAGAGTCGTGGAATTTCCTTGTCTTTTCCTTGTAAACCCTAGCATTTTTGTATGCTTGTTCTCTCAGTTCCTCTAGTTCATGGATTTGTAGAAATCGATTCTTTCCTGCAAGGCCTTGGTCTAGGTTTGCTGCTTTGAGTGCCCAATAGGCTTTATGTTCCAGTTCCACAGGTAGATGACACGACTTCCCATAAACGAGTTTAAACGGTGTTGTGCCAATGGGAGTCTTAAAGGCTATTCGAAAAGCCCATAATGCATCGTCTAGCTTGGCAGACCAGTCCTTGTGATTTTGTCCTACGGTTTTTTCTAGGATTCGTTTGATACCTCGATTAGTGACTTCCGCTTGCCCATTCGCTTGTGGATGATAAACGGTTGTAAAGCGATGGTTTACTCCATAACGAGCCATTGCTCTTTCGAGCTGGTTGTTACAAAAATGGGTTCCTCGATCACTAATCAAAGCCTTGGGGGTACCAAAATGAGAGAATAATTTCTTAAGGAATCTGACAACATTTCTTGCATCGTTGGTAGGCAGGGCTTGAGCTTCGGCCCATTTTGAGACATAATCAACTGCTACTAAGATGTAACGATTTCCAAATGATACCGGGAATGGCCCCATGAAATCAATACCCCATACATCAAATACCTCGCATACTTGAACGGGTTTCTGAGGCATCTCATCCCGTGTCGAGATGTTGGTTGCTCTTTGACATGCATCACAGGTGCGTACCATGTTGTGAGCATCCTTGAAGATCGTGGGCCAATAGAATCCAGAATCGAAGACCTTTTTGGCTGTTAGAGTTGTCCATGGTGGCCTCCCGTGGGTCCTTCATGACAGTGCCTTAGGATCTGTTCCGCTTCACTTCCGTACACGCATCTTCGAATGAGTTGGTCCGCACCGATTTTGAATAGGTACGGATCTTCCCAATAGTAATGCTTAATATCAGTAAAGAATTTCTTCTTTTGCTGATAAGTCATTCCTTTGAGAAGGATTCCGCTTGCCAAATAGTTTGCGAAATCGGCAAACCAAGGATACTCATCGATTGAAGATTGGATGTTCAAAAGGAATTCGTGAGGAAAATTATCATTTATTTTGAATTCCTCGGTTTGTGGATGTTCAAAACGCGAAAGATGATCAGCCGCTAGATTTTCTGCTCCTTTCTTGTCACGAATCTCAATGTCGAATTCTTGAAGCAGAAGCATCCATCGTATCAATCTCGGCTTTGCATCTTGTTTGTTGAACAGATAACATAGGGCTGCATGATCGGTATAGAGACTGTTTTTGACAGGACTAGATACGAGCGGAATTTGTCAAATGCGAAAACTACT
Organism: Flaveria linearis; assembly: GCA_024085815.1. Lineage (NCBI taxonomy): Eukaryota > Viridiplantae > Streptophyta > Magnoliopsida > Asterales > Asteraceae > Flaveria > Flaveria linearis. The sequence continues at coordinate 34,741,042 of CM044012.1, forward strand.
GCGAGAAGTTCTTTCTCGGTGGTTGTGTAGTTTTCTTGTGCATCGTTTAAGGTTTTGCTCGCATAGTGAATTGGGTGGAATTGCTTGTCTTTCCTTTGTCCTAACACGGCTCCTACCGCAAAATCGCTTGCATCGCACATGAGTTCAAATGGTAACGTCCAATCTGGGGAAACCATAATTGGAGCGGTGACCAACCTATCTTTTAACAGATCAAATGCACTGATGCATTCGTTGGAAAACACGAATTTTGCATCTTTCTCAAGAAGTTGAGTCATCGGTCGTGCGATTTTTGAGAAGTCTTTAATGAAACGGCGATAGAATCCTGCGTGACCTAGGAAGCTTCTAATTTCTTTCACGGTTGTGGGATATGGCAGTTTGGAAATAGTGTCAACTTTGGCTTGATCAACTTCGAGGCCTGCTCGAGAGATCTTGTCTCCCAACACTATTCCTTCAGTAACCATGAAATGACACTTTTCCCAATTTAGAAAAAGGTTAGAGTCCTCGCATCTAACCAGCATTTTTTCCAGTTTTTCAAGACATTGTTCGAATGAGTTTCCAAAGACTGAGAAATCATCCATGAAAACTTCCATTGATTGTTCAATCATGTCATGAAAAATTGCTACCATGCATCTTTGAAATGTAGCAGGAGCATTACACAATCCAAAAGGCATTCGTCGATACGCAAACGTGCCATATGGACAAGTGAATGTCGTTTTCTCTTGATCTTCGGGAGCAATGGGAATTTGAAAGTACCCTGAGAAACCATCGAGGAAACAATAGAACATTTTTCCAGAGAGCCTCTCGAGCATTTGGTCAATGAAAGGTAAAGGAAAGTGATCCTTTCTTGTGGCGTCATTGAGTTTGTGATAATCGATGCAAACTCTCCATCCTGTAACCGTACGAGTTGGAATAAGCTCATTCTTTTCGTTAGTTACCACAGTCATTCCTCCTTTCTTTGGAACAACTTGGACGGGACTGACCCAAGGCGAATCAGAAATAGGGTAAATCAAACCGGCATCTAGCAGTTTGATTACTTCTTTCTTCACCACCTCTTGCATGCTCGGATTTAAACGTCTTTAGGTTGAATGACGGATTTGAAGTCCTCCTCCATTAATATTTTGTGAGTGCAAAAGGATGGATTGATTCCCTTGATGTCCATGATTTTCCATGCAATTGCTCGTTTATGTGCCTTCAGCACATTGAGCAATTTATTCTTCTCATCTTTTGATAGGGCGGATGAGATTATGACAGGAAGTTGAGAGGTATTTTCAAGAAAAGCGTATTCGAGATGAGACGGAAGTTCTTTGAGTTCTAAAGCCGGAGGGTCTTCGATGGAAGGTTTGGCTTTAGGTTCTAATTCTTGATCGATGATCTCAAATGCTTCTTGACAAGATGATGTTTCGTCAACTTCGAGTTCTGGAATGATCTGGTGCTCACAGACGGGCTCAGTGGTTTGGATTTCTATTAATTGAGTATCGAAAGCTTCAATTTGACGAGTGTTCTTCAGATGACAGCTTATGATTGAGTCGCAAACATCAATATATAGAGTGAATCGTCATGATGTTGAGGATGTTTCATGGATTGTCCTATGTCAAATGTCACTTCCTCCTCATCCACTCGGAGTGTGAGTTTGCCGGTGCAAACATCAATGAGGGCTCGAGCGGTTGCTAAGAAAGGTCGACCTAAGATGAGAGGAACATTCTTATCCTCATCCATGTCGAGGATCACAAAATCAACGGGAAATACGAACTTGTCGATTTTAACTAAGAGATTTTCAACAATGCCCCTCGGATATTTGACAGAACGGTCAGCTAATTGAATGCTCATACGAGTAGGTCTAGGCTCACCTAAGTTTAACTTTTCAAAAACTGCATAAGGCATGAGGTTAATGCTAGCACCTAAATCGGCTAACGCGTTGCTGACAGAAAGATTTCCTATTAGGCAAGGTATGGTGAAACTCCCTGGATCAGTCATCTTTTGAGGTAGTTTGTTTTGAAGAACTGCTGAGCATTCCTCATTCAAAACTACATGTGATAACTCTTCCAGTTTCTTCTTGTTTGACAACACACCCTTTAAAAACTTAGCATAATTTGGCATTTGGGCTAAGGCTTCCACCAATGGCAGATTAATATGGAGTTGCTTGAACAATCCCAGAAATTTGCCATATTGTGCCTCCATTCGTTGTTGTCTCAGACGACCGGGATAGGGAGGTGGTGGAACATAAGGTGGTGGTGGTACGTATTTCTTGGCTGGTTCTTCAACAATGATAGGTTGCTTTTGCTTGTCACTTGTATTACGTGGTGTCTCGAGTTCTATTTCTTCAAGGATGGGCTGTAATATAGGTGCATCACCTTGAGTGGTTTTGCCACTCCTTGTGGTGATGGCTTTGACTTGAGCATTGGGGTTTGTTACAGTATTGCTAGGCAAAGCACCTTGGGGTCTCGCAGATAGTTGTTGTGCTATCTGACCTACCTGGTTTTCAATGGTTTGCAATGATGCTTTGTTGCTTTTGATGTCAGCCTCGTTTCTTTGGAACCTTTCCTCGTTTCTTCGATCAGATTTCCGGATGTACTCATCTGTGGCTTGTGTGGTTAACAACAATTGCTGCAATAAATCTTCCATTGATGATGCTCCACGGTCTTGATTACTACTGCTTGGACCTTGATATGTTGTTTCTGTTGTTGGTAAGGTGGCCTACGGTTGAATCCAGATGATGGTTGGTTGTTACCCGCTTCTCTGTAATTCGGATTGCTCCTCCAATTTGAGTTGTTGTTATATGAGTTGTTTGGGCCTCCTACGTAGTCAACATCTTCAATCATCATAATGCCTTGTGGACATTCATTGGTCTTGTGTGAGTTTCCACATGTGTTGCATCGTGTTGGAGTCTTTTTAAGTTCAGCTTGCAATTGTTCGAATCGTTTGGTTAAGGATTCTAACTGGGCTGTGATTAGCGTCTCAGAGTCTACTTGATGAATTCCTCTAGAGTTGATTTTGTTTCTCAAGGGATTGTAAGCAAAGCTCTTCTTAGCTGCCTTCTCTAAGGCTTGGTATGCTTCTGTTGGTGTGACACTTCCGAAATCTCCTCCCGCACTTTGGTCTACAGCTTGTTTGTGTGCTCCGCTGATTGCATCATAAAAAGTTTGACATTGCAGCCACAGATCAAGTCCGTGATGTGGGCATCTCCGAAGGAGACCTTTATATCTCTCCCACGCTGCGTGTAATGATTCATCATCGTCTTGGCGAAAGCTTGTGATGCTGCTTCTCAATTTGGCAGTGCGATCGGGTGGAAAGTATTTCAACAGGAATTGTTCAGCCATTTCCGCCCATATGGTGATGGAACTAGGCGGAAGTGAATCAAGCCAGTCAATGGCTCGGCCGCGAAGTGAAAATGGAAAAAGTCGTAGTCTAATAGCATCGTCTGAACAGTTATTGATTTTGAATGTTGCACAGATACGAAGGAATCGTGAGATGTGAGCGTTAGGGTCTTCGTCTTGCAATCCGTAAAACTGAACAGAGTTCTCTACGAGTTGGATAATACTAGACTTAATCTCGAAATTGTTGGCCGCTATTGCTGGTTGGACAACACTAGACTCATAACCGTCGATTGATGGTGTGGCATAGTGCGTCATCTTCATTTCCTCGTCTTGATTAGCCATGTTTCCTTCGGATGGTGTATCTTCCGAGATGTCTTCTTCGATGATTGTTGCTGCTTGTTGCGGGTCACGTTACCTTTGTCGTAACCTTCGTTCTGGTTCCGAAAGAGGTGAAACAAGTTCAGGACTAGACGAGTCGGACATACACTAACTTAAGGAAGCATAAACTAACTAAGGCTTAAAATGAATCAGGCAAATGTAACTAAACTAACTAAGGCAAACTAACTACAAAATTAAAATGAATTTGAAAAAATATTAACAAGATATAAGCAGGACAGTCAAAAATTTAGATTGTCTTTCAAACTTGTCGTGTGTCCCCGGCAACGACGCCAAAAACTTGATGCGGTGTGAAAGTATATATATTTTTGATAAAGAATTTTTCGCACAGATTCAGTTTTAAATGGTTGTTACTACTACTAACTACACACACAAAAGGCAAGTGCACCTATCGTGAGGTAATATAGTGATGGTAAGAACCGAGTATCAATCGTGGACACACTAAGACTACTCAACAATCCTTATAATTAACTATCAATTTTTGTTTAAGAGAATGATAAGTTGCATTGATGTAAATTAGGGTTTCTTTAGGGTTTTAAACTAACAATAAAAATAAGAAATAAAGTAAAACAAGTTGAAACTTTTGGATTTAAGATCAGGGGATAAAGGCTATCATCCTAACTTGGATTACACTTATGTAATTGTGATGAAGTGGTGGTGTGATTAAAGATATTGAATAAAGTAATGGTGTTAACATTTATAAAGATGAGCTGGCGCGATTTCTCGTCTATCCGCTCCGTAGTGACCAGGACCAACACAGGTTGAGATTTACTGTTAGGTCAAGGCCCTAATGATGTAGGTAATCTTTTGTGTCCTTTTTGACATACGATTTCTGAAAACATAACTTAATGTAAGAACAGAGTTGATCAAGTTCTATTCTAACATACCATTAATTTTAGAAAACCATAACAATTACTGTAGATTTCTCAGACTAATAAAAGGGAACCCGTAAATGATCAGAAAGTTAAGGTCTTATGATTTCTAATAACCATCTCTAGTTAATTAGCCATAGTTGTTATGAATAAAAGTTGATCATACGTTTTTCAACCGTGTATGACAATCACAATTACAAACCATAAACTTATACCCCCCGTTCAAATGTAGGTGCTACCCATCGAAAGTTTTCCCAAGACCACCATAACGTTAACACAATATTTATCACACCATTAATTCATCACAAATTACATAAGTTTCATCCAAGTAGGATGATAATAGGAGTTTAGCTCATAATGAGCTGTAATATAACAAACAACATAGAAGATAGATATGGATTCATTGATAAAATAGAACAATCAAACCAATAATCCACAATGGATGGTGTTTAGACAATCCCGAGCCTCTTCCAAGTGTTGTATGCACCTCCCGAGCCTCCAAATGATCTTCAAGACTTGATTCCCGAGACAATTCTGCAGAGTATCACTCCCACCAAAAGCTTGCAAAATGATGAACTTGGACTTCTATTTATAGGCTTCCCGGAGTGTTTAAGCACGGCCCCGTGACAAAAAGGCACGGCCCCGTGTTAGTACAATGCTTACGAAAGTTGGTCGGATCGTACGCACAGGAGTTGTCGGGCACGACCCCGTGACAAATGGGGCACGACCCCGTGAAAGGGGGTATCAAGGCCCCGTGTTGATATGGGGCACGGCCCTGTGACTACTTTTGGGGAACAGTACTTTTGTCCTGTCAGATGTCCAATCACGGGGGTGTGCCAAATTAGCACGGGGGTGTGTTTCAGGCAAGGCATGGGGGGCGTGCTTAATGAGGCACGACCCCATGCTTGGAGCTTTAAGCTTGAATTTCTTCAGTTTCTTGTCCATTATGCTCCTTTTGTCCATCTTGCCCTTCACAACACCTGAAAACACAATTGAATGATTTTAAGTACATAATCATCGTATTTCGGGAGAAATCAAGGAATAAATGATGTGCTTTTGATAGTGTTTTTATGTATAATTTGGAGCACATCAGCGACTGAGCCCTCAGTCGTATGACCTGTCGCGCGACTGAACCTCCAGTTGTGCGATTAAGCTCCAGTCGTGCGGTTGAGCTTCAGTCGTCCCTCAGTCGTGCGATTGGTCCTCCAGTCGCCTAGCCCTAACTGGGCAGCGATTACAGTTCATCCCAAACTGCAGTCGCGACTCACGACCTCCAAATCCTTCCAAACTCATTTTAAGCCCAAATTAACCCTCCTAAACCTTAGGGAATCATACTATAACAACATTCAAGCATATACACGTTCAAAATCGCACTCTAAACACACTATACACATACACATATGCATAAAAACGGGTTTACACCCAAAAACTCAAAAAAAAGGTTTTCAGACGTGTTCCAGCCCCAAAATCATTCAAAATCATGTAAAAGAGGGGTCCTAGAACTCACCTTAGCAGCCTCCTCGGTTAGAGCTTTGTTTTGACTCGTCACACAACGAATTCCAAGCCCGAACCACCCCCTTTTCTCTTCTTTCTTCTCTTCTTTCTCTCTTCTCTTCTTTTTGGCTGATTTCGCAAGTGTGGGGAGGGTAAGGGCTGCCCTCTCCCTTAAATACTACAGTCCAGTCGCCCGAGCTTCTATGCGACTGAACCTTCAGCCGCATGAGCTCCATGCGATTGGACGCTCCAATCATGCAACTATCATATGTATGGAGCTCCAGTCGTGCGACTATCGTGCGATTGGACGCTCCAGTCGCATGACACTCCAAACCAAAATTTCCAGGTGTTACAAGTCCACCCCCCTTAAACGGTGTTCGTCCCCGAAACCTGTTGTTCCTTCAACCTTCGTGGGCAATACTGTCCCATCTCTTTTCCAGTCTATCACTTGGAATCCTATCGCTCCACATCGTTTATCAACATTCGACTTCTGGTCTATCTTTGACTATCTCCATCGGCAACCCATGCATACTGATCAATGTCTATTTGACCAGGACCTGCGACTTCAAACATGCCATGTAGAGTGCGGTTACTACAATTAAAAGAAACATCACAATATTCGATAAAAGGCTCGGCATCATAATCATTGAGCTTCAGAGCAGCACTGAGAACCCTCAGCTTTAGTGCTTGAAGAACAAGGCCTTCAACTTACGTAAAGTTGCTGCTTACCCCAGGCCCTTGTTTGATGTTCTGTATGTATGAATACTGACCCTCTGGCAACCCAAACAACTGACAAGGAAGGCATTCATTAATCGTGCCATGTGTGGTTCCAAATATAACTATACCGAGATCGGTTTTTCTCAGGTTCCTTGCAGGTACACTATGATAGATAAACAAATCAGCTTCTTTGGTAGCCCAAACCAAATATCTTTTTCTTTTGCTTCCGATTTCCCATTCTACCTGTTTGCTACAACGTCGAAACTATGCGTACGTTGCCGCTCGATGAACCAATCACAGGCTAAAACTGTTCCTCACACAACGGGTGACACAGCCTTCTCAATTGCATCACGCAATCCTCTAGGGCATCAGGTAACCTAGTGAACCTACTAATAGTAATCTCTACATCGAAGGTTTCCTAGATGTTTCCTCTCCTACCATGCAACTCATAACAGAAGGCAGTAGGAATGAACTACTACTAGCATCGCATTCAAGGCATAAGGGCTTAAACTTAAATTTACCAGAAACGTACCTGACATCAAACCGAAGTCCGCTCTAGCCGCCTCTTGCTTCATCGTGTTGGCGCTGCGTTTGCCCTCTGTCCTTCTCCTCCAGTCTTCTTCACTCCCGAACCTTCCGCCCTTGGCTTCTCACAGTTCTTACTCATATGGCCAATTCCTCTGCAATTGTAGCATCTCACGGTTCCACATTCTCTAGCCACATGACCACGCCTCCCACACTTGTAGCAAGTATTTGGTCCCCTTTTGCATTCTCCCGAATACTCCATCCCGCAATTTACACACCTATCAGACCCCGCACCAGGTGCGACCACATGACGGTCATCCCCCCGTGCGTGCTTATTATTTGTTGGGACACCACCCCGTCCCATTCTCTTCCCCCTCCAATTCTGTTCTCCATCATCTTTCCCACCATCTTCAGCCACCACCACCACCACCGTCCTTTTGTTATACAGCCCTCCCGCCAAATCAACTGCTGACCTTAACGTGCTTGGTCGGGCAGCGATCATGTGCCTACGGATATCCGCCGGCAAGCCCTGAGTATACCTCTTGATCTTCCGCGAAAGAGGCGTCACATGATCCGGCACCAGTCGTGCCATCTCGTTGAATTTGGTGGTGTACTGCTGATGCGTCATCGTCCCCGCTTCCAACTGCAGGAACTCCCTTTCAACCTTATCCATCTCATTGTGAGGACAGAACTCCTCAATCACCAACCTTTTCAACTCCGACCATTTCATCCTTCCAATAGCCCGGTGTCACACCCTCAAAATCCACGTGCGGAGTTCCACCGCGAGGCGTGTGAACAAACCATGATCACAGTCAATAGTTACTTGGAACGACTCTATATGCAACGTTTAACATAACAAACCAAAGTTCAAACTTTGTAATACATGCGAAAGCGTTTAAACAAATTAAACAAACCCAAAATATAAAGATAAACATAAATATATCATTGGTTAAGCGTTAGGATGCATGCTTGACCCGTGTAGTGCTCCTAACAGCAGTCCAGATTTAATGACCTGAGAATAGCATACTAAAAGTCAACACACGGTTGGTGAGTTCAAGAGTTTGCGTTTAAAAATAACAGTTTAACAAAAGTGTCATCAACCCAATGGTTGATGTGTCTCAAGAATTTGCGTATAAACATAACAGTTTACCAATAGTGTGTATCAACCCAATGGTTGATCAGTTCAAGAGTTTGCAGTTAAACATCACAGTTTAACAATAGCGTATATTTAAGCATGTGCATTGTAATGGCTAGCTAGCCCATTCCCAAACGATATTAAATAGTGATTTCGACATTGAAGCTGACTGTGTTATGTTTGCCTCCAGCCACGATGTCAGATCGTGACTAATGTTCATAGGACAAATTGCACCCGACTGACCTCGAGTCATACAGGTGGGGTCGTCACTCCCAGTAGTACTACCCAACTTTCCCCGCTATCCAATATTAACAATTCGAAAGTGTGAGGACTTTTATAATGATCAACAGCACTATCTTTAATATCATACACATCTTAAACATATAATGAAAACGTTTGTAACATTACCAGTATGCTATCTCCCCCAAAAGAGTTTTTAATAAAATGAACTTACTCAAAAGAGATTTGGTAAAATAGTGGGGCTTGAACTCACCTTGATTTGATGTAATGAAATGAACAAGAGCTTCAAAGAATAAGGCAATGCACGATCAAACACGATCAACACCTATTATTAATTGTAATTAAATTTTTGAAATGTGTTCAACGTGAATAAATATATTTGGTCGGATTCGGGTCGGTTTGGTTTGACGTACACGATTTGGCATACAAACAACACCATGTCTTAATCATATTACCAATATTGATATTAATAATAACAATGGCGTGATCATAATTATAATGGTAATATTCGTATTTGTAAATAATTTATGAAATTTATTAAATATAATTCCTTCATTTATCATAATAAATCCATAATTAAAATAATATAATCTTTATTAATAACTTGATAATTTAAATCATCATTTACAATCCATTTTATAAAAGTAACTATTTATAACACTTGTAATATTTATTCAGATAAATAAGTAAGGTTTTTAAACAATTATTATGATTTAAAATAATATGATATTCATTAATAATTCAATGATTTAAATTATTATTAAAAATCTATTTCTTTATAAAGTTACAATTTATTACATATGTTTTTATTTATTTAAATAAATAAATGAATAAGGTTTTAAAGGAATAAATTTCCAGAAAATAATTATTTACTTTCTAAAATAATTAAAGTTTATAAAAACTATTTTTATAATTTTTCGGAATTTTTCTATATTTTTTTTAAAAGGTCAAAAAGCCTAAAAAATACATGTCAGGGCAGGGTTCGAACCCCTGACCTTCTGTTCGCAATTCACACGCACAAACCAGTAGACCAAGGCACAAGGCCGCGGTAATATTCTGTTTTTAATTCTTTTAACCACAAACTGATTGAATAACCCCAAATCCAAGAACCCTAGTTCATCAATCGATCAATTTGATCCCCAATTTGATACTGTAATCGATTGAAACCATAGGGCTTTTATTCCCTATAAGGAATCGAGCATATAGGTATTCTTAATTACCTGTTTTGAAGTTCGAAGAAGGGTATTCGATTGGTTGCAGGTTCGCGACAGGGGGTTCGATCGATTGCTATCCAAACGTTAATAATAATCAAATTGATTGTACAGGCAGCTTCTAAGGAATCAAATGAGCAAAAGCCCTATGTTAATTTGTGTTTAGAACGTGTCTGAGTAGGAGTTCGAATGGGTTGCAGGTCCGCGGCGATGATGATGATCGATCTGTGTGTGTGTGTGTTTTCAGATGAAATTGAATGATGCATTCGATTGGGAAGGGTTATGTGATCTTATATACACGATGAATTCGATTATGGTTGCATTTCTAGTGCGATTTGAAACTGTAAAGTAGCCGACAGGGAACACGGGTGTAGATCGATCGCACTATTAATTTGATTCTCAAATTATTGTGAGTGTTAGGTTCGAATATTGCACGCGGTTGTGTCGGGATAAATTATTTGATCAAAAACCGTGTAGTTTGGTGGTTTTGGTTGGCCGGAGGTACGCCGGAGACGGTGCCGGAACAGTGGTCGATGGGAGGGGTTTGGGTTTTTAAAATATTTACAGAATAGCCCCTCAACTTTACACCTTTTATTATTTTATGTTTTAAATCTTTTAAAATAGTTTTTAAAATTACAGAATTAGTCCCTGGACTTATTTAGTTAATTAAATAAATTTTGTAAATAATAATATTTTATATTTTATTTTCATTATTAACATTATTATTTTTATAATAATAATAATATTATTATTATTGTTATTATTTTTATTACTATTATTATCATTAATAATAATAAAAATATAAAAATAAACTATAAATTCACATAAAATTTTTTATTAAATCATGAAAAATTTTCGGGTTGTCACATCATCCCCCTGTTAGAGGAATTTTCGTCCCGAAAATTAAGATGTACTCGCAACATTTTGAACAGGTTGGGATACTTGCGCATCATTTCGTCCTCTCGTTCCCAAGTGAACTCAGGACCACGCCGGGAGTTCCACCGAACTTTGACAATCGGAATCTTGCTATGCTTAAGTCGTTTAACTTCCCTATCCATGATTTCGATTGGTTCCTCGACAAACCTGAGTTTCTCATCTACTTGTAGTTCCTCTAAAGGCACAACAAGTGATTCATCGGCTAAACACTTCCTTAGGTTTGAAACGTGAAACACATTATGGACTCCACTCAGTGAATCAGGTAAAGCTAGTCGATAGGCTACTGGACCTATTCTTTCCAGTATCTCAAATGGTCCAACATACCTCGGATTCAGCTTTCCTCGCTTGCCAAACCGAACTACGCCTTTCCACGGTGAGACTTTTAATAACACTTTGTCACCAATTTGGAACTCTAGAGGTTTCCGTCTTTTGTCAGCATAACTTTTCTGTCTATCTTGCGCTGCTGCCATACGATTCCGTATCTGCACGATCTTCTCAGTGGTTTCATGAATTAGTTCTGGACCCGTTAGTTGACTATCACCAACTTCAGCCCAGCAAACTGGTGATCGACACTTTCTCCCATACAAAGCCTCGAAAGGTGCTGCCTTTATGCTAGTGTGATAGCTGTTATTATAGGAAAATTCCACCAAAGGCAGGTGAACTTCCCAGTTGTTCCCAAAGTCAATCACACAAGCACGTAGCATATCCTCCAAAGTCTGTATGGTACGCTCACTCTGACCGTCCGTTTGTGGATGATACGCGGTGCTCATATCCAACCGCGTCCCCAATGCTCGTTGTAAAGATTGCCAGAAGTGTGAGGTAAATCGAGCATCACGATCAGAGATAATGGAAATTGGCACCCCGTGCCGGGAGACTATTTCCCTTAGGTAGATACGAGTCAACTTTTCCATGCGGTCAGTCTCCCGAATCGGTAAGAAATGTGCGGATTTTGTCAGACGATCTACAATTACCCAAATGGTATCGCACCCGCTGGGAGTTCGAGGTAGTTTTGTGATAAAGTCCATGGATATCTGTTCCCACTTCCACACTGGTATTTCTGGCTGTTGGAGTAAACCAGATGGTCGCTGATACTCCACCTTAACTTTAGAACAGGTTAAGCATCTGCTTACGTATGAGGCAATGTCAGCTTTCATGTTCGGCCACCAGTAAAGGACTTTTAGATCGTGATACATCTTGTCTGAGCCCGGATGAATGGAGTACCGTGACTTGTGAGCTTCGTCCATTACTAGTTCGCGTAGGTCTCCACACAAAGGAACCCATATTCGATCCATGAAGTAGCGGATTCCGTCAGATTTGGTTTCCAGTTGCTTTTCCATGCCTCGTAGCGATTCAGCCTTCAAGTTTTCGTCTTTTAATGCCTTAAGTTGAGCATTACGTATTTGATCGGGTAATCCGGTGCGAATGGTGAGTTGTAATGCTCGAACTCGTCTTGGCTTGGGTGTCTCCTTCCGACTCAAGGCATCTGCTACTACATTAGCCTTGCCAGGATGATATTTGATCGCACAGTCGTAGTCGTTCAACAATTCAACCCAACGACGTTGTCTCATGTTCAGCTCTTTCTGTTCAAAGATGTGCTGGAGACTCTTGTGATCGGTGTAAATGGTGCATCTGGTACCGTACAAGTAATGTCTCCAAATCTTCAAGGCAAAAATCACTGCACCTAATTCCAGATCATGGGTGGTATAGTTCTTCTCGTGAACCTTCAGTTGTCTCGAGGCGTAAGCTATCACCTTGTCGCGTTGCATCAGGACACAACCCAATCCTTGAATGGATGCGTCACAATACACCACAAAATCATCTGTCCCCTCTGGTAGTGCCAATATCGGTGCACTACAGAGTTTCTGTTTCAATAGCTGAAAAGCCGCCTCTTGACTTTCACCCCATTTGTATGTCGTTCCTTTGTGGGTCAAAGCGGTGAGAGGTTGTGCAATCTTAGAGAATCCCTCTATGAATCGTCGGTAATATCCTGCTAACCCCAGGAATTGCCTTATCTCAGTCGGTGTCTTCGGGGTAGCCCAATTCTTTATCGCCACAATCTTGGCAGGATCAACATGTATTCCCTTCTCATTAACAACATGACCTAGGAATTGCACTTCACGTATCCAAAAGTCACACTTAGAGAATTTGGCGTACAGTTGCTCATTCTTCAACAATTCCAAGATCAATCGTAGATGCTCTTCATGGTCCTCCTTGGTCTTAGAGTATATCAGTATGTCATCAATAAACACAATAACAAACTGATCGAGATAGGGTTTGCACACGCGATTCATGAGGTCCATGAATACCGCAGGTGCATTAGTCAACCCAAAAGGCATGACCAAGAATTCGTAATGACCATAACGAGTACGGAATGCGGTTTTGGAGATGTCCTCCTCACGGACTCGGAGTTGATGATAACCAGATCTCAAGTCGATCTTCGAATAATAGCTTGATCCCTGAAGCTGATCAAACAAGTCGTCGATACGAGGTAAAGGATATCGGTTCTTGACTGTGACTTTGTTTAATTCTCTATAATCGATGCACATTCGGAAAGTGCCGTCCTTCTTCTTAACAAAGAGAACAGGGCTCCCCAAGGTGATGAGCTAGGTCGGATAAAGCCCTTATCTAAAAGCTCCTGAAGTTGTGATGACAACTCCTGTAATTCGTTTGGTGCTAATCGATAAGGTGCTCTAGCAATCGGAGCTGCACCGGGAGTCAGTTCAATTTGAAATTCCACTTGGCGATGAGGTGGTAGTCCAGGGAGATCCTCTGGAAACACCTCTGGAAAATCTCTTACCACGGGAATGTCTTCTATTTTCTTTTCCTCGGACTGCTGGTCGGTGACGAGTGCCAGAATAGCCACACGCCCTTTTCGTAACAACTTTTGCGCCTTCATGTAAGAGATAATACCCATTACTGCACCACTCCTATCGCCTCGGACTGTAAGAATTTCATCACCAACAGGGATTCGTATGATCTTCTCATGGCATATGACTTCCGCTTGCTTATTAGAGAGCCAATCCATGCCTACCACAACGTCGAAACTTCCTAGTGTAACAGGCATAAGATCTATAGCGAAAGTATGACCAGCGAGTTCTATCTTACAATCTCTAAGAATGTGTGTTACATGGATTTGTTTACCGTCGGCCAATTCTACGGTATATTTGGATTCTAAGGTAGAAGGAATATTACTTAGAAAATTACAGAACTTTAAGGATATGAAACTCCTATCGGCCCTAGTATCAAACAGTATCGTAGCAAAACATCCATTGACAGAAAATCTACCAGTAATAGTTGTAGGATCATTTAGAGCCTCACCTGAGCCAATGACGAAGGCTCTCCCTTTGGCTCCATTATTGTTACCACCGTTACCATTGTTGTTGTTGTTGTTGCCTTGATTGTTGTTGTTTTGGCCAGTGCCATTACCGTTCTTCCTCAGCTGCGGGCAGTTGTTCCTGTAGTGCCCTTCTTTCCCACACTCAAAGCAACCCTTTCGAGTCTCCTGAGTTTGCTGTGGCTTCCTAACCAACTCACCACGGCAATCCTTAGCCAAGTGTCCCATTTTACCACACCGCTGACACTTGTAATTGTCACATCTTCCAACATGATGATAGTTGCACCGTGGGTACCTCGGCTGTTTACCACCATAACTGCTCGATCCTTGATTGTTCGAGGCTAACTGGTTGAAGTTACGATTGTTGTCGAACCTCCTGTGTTGTTGTTGTGGTGTTTGTTGCTGATGTTGACCACCGGACGATGATGTTCTATTGTTGTTGTTGGTGTTGTTAGAGGTATCCCACTTTCTCTTGTTGTCAGACACGCTCGCCGCAGCGCCCCGTTTTGGTAATCGTCCTTCCTCCACAGCTTCATCAGTCAGTTTGTGGGCTAGGCGGATAGCTTGCTGGATAGTAGCCGGGTTTGAGGAAGTAACCATACTCCTAATCTCTGGCACCAATCCTCGGATGTAGTGTTCCACTCTCTTGTGCATCTCGTTTACCATTCCTGGACATAGAGTGGCCAGCTCATGAGTTCTTGAGGTATAAGTCTCAATTTCTGATCCTTGCATCTTCAGCTGCCAGAATTCCACTTCAAGTTTTTGTACTTCGCTTCGTGGACAGTATTCCTCAATCATCATATCTTTGAACTCGTTCCACGGAAGTTGATCTGCCATGGCTTGCCCTAGCATTTGCACTTGCGCATTCCACCAAGACAATGCAGCACCATCCAACGTCCCCGTAGCGTATTTCACCTGGTCAGCAGGCAGACAGTTACATTTTGAGAATACGGACTCCGTCTTCTCAAACCATCTCACTAACCCTACAGCTCCCTCGGTTCCACTGTAGGTGTGAGGCTTACAGTCCATGAAGGACTTGTAAGTACACGTTGGTGGTCCTGCTGGCTGTCTTGTTTGAGTAGCAGCTACTGCTGCCTGAACTTGTACGTTGATTAGAGCAGCTAATTCCGCAGGGGTCATATTAATAGGACCAGCGCCTTGGTCACCAGCACCTTGGTTACCGGCACCACGTCCACGCACGCGTCCTCGTCCACGACCACGTCCACGTCTTTGGGCGTCCATTATTTCACTTTATATTCACAAATACAATAATGAGTAACGAATCAATCCTCTTTATCTCATTATAGTAAACAATAAGGAGATAATGAATTCATCACCACCACAATGTTTATAACAAATTGAGTTTGTTGTTTGGGTCGGGAAACAACTCTTTCCACATAGGTTCCAAAATAAAGAAACGCTACGTAGTCCGAATCGTTTAAAGGAAATAGAATAGAATCATTCAGCTATGTCGTGCTGTAGTGTATAGACATTGCTTGTGAGTCGCCGGACTCGGTATTGTTCCATGTTCAGTAAAAAGGTATCCCATTTACCTTATGGACTTGTGTATTGACCATAGTTTATCACTCATCCCAGAAATCCCCAGGTAAGCATACCAGGTCTCGTAATGAGATATATGCGATATGCTAGCCTTAGCCCGAAGGCTTTTTGCCAGGAAATCCAGAATACAGGTGTCTATGTGTCACACAAGTTCATTTGGTTCATGAAATTTTAAAACCTCGATATGATTTTCATAGTTTAGACATAAAGTCTAAGGATTTGAACCTAAGATAATCAGTTATGTTTAGGAAGTCTAGAAACAAGTAACTAACTAACTGTGTGCGGTTATAGTCTAGTGTGTATGCAACCTAGTTCTCTATAACCAATGGCTCTGATACCAATCTGTCACACCCTCAAAATCCACGTGCGGAGTTCCACCGCGAGGCGTGTGAACAAACCAGGATCACAGTCAATAGTTACTTGGAACGACTCTATATGCAACGTTTAACATAACAAACCAAAGTTCAAACTTTGTAATACATGCGGAAGCGTTTAAACAAATTAAACAAACCCAAAATATAAAGATAAACATAAATATATCATTGGTTAAGCGTTAGGATGCATGCTTGACCCGTGTAGTGCTCCTAACAGCAGTCCAGATTTAATGACCTGAGAATAGCATACTAAAAGTCAACACACGGTTGGTGAGTTCAAGAGTTTGCGTTTAAACATAACAGTTTAACAAAAGTGTCATCAACCTAATGGTTGATGTGTCTCAAGAATTTGCGTATAAACATAACAGTTTACCAATAGTGTGTATCAACCCAATGGTTGATCAGTTCAAGAGTTTGCAGTTAAACATCACAGTTTAACAATAGCGTATATTTAAGCATGTGCATTGTAATGGCTAGCTAGCCCATTCCCAAACGATATTAAATAGTGATTTCGACATTGAAGCTGACTGTGTTATGTTTGCCTCCAGCCACGATGTCAGATCGTGACTAATGTTCATAGGACAAATTGCACCCGACTGACCTCGAGTCATACAGGTGGGGTCGTCACTCCCAGTAGTACTACCCAACTTTCCCCGCTATCCAATATTAACAATTCGAAAGTGTGAGGACTTTTATAATGATCAACAGCACTATCTTAATATCATACACATCTTAAACATATAATGAAAACGTTTGTAATATTACCAGTATGCTATCTCCCCCAAAAGAGTTTTTAATAAAATGAACTTACTCAAAAGAGATTTGGTAAAATAGTGGGGCTTGAACTCACCTTGATTTGATGTAATGAAATGAACAAGAGCTTCAAAGAATAAGGCAATGCACGATCAAACAATCAACACCTATTATTAATTGTAATTAAATTTTTGAAATGTGTTCAACGTGAATAAATATATTTGGTCGGATTCGGGTCGGTTTGGTTTGACGTACACGATTTGGCATACAAACAACACCATGTCTTAATCATATTACCAATATTGATATTAATAATAACAATGGCGTGATCATAATTATAATGGTAATATTCGTATTTGTAAATAATTTATGAAATTTATTAAATATAATTCCTTCATTTATCATAATAAATCCATAATTAAAATAATATAATCTTTATTAATAACTTGATAATTTAAATCATCATTTACAATCCATTTTTATAAAAGTAACTATTTATAACACTTGTAATATTTATTCAGATAAATAAGTAAGGTTTTTAAACAATTATTATGATTTAAAATAATATGATATTCATTAATAATTCAATGATTTAAATTATTATTAAAAATCTATTTCTTTATAAAGTTACAATTTATTACATATGTTTTTATTTATTTAAATAAATAAATGAATAAGGTTTTAAAGGAATAAATTTCCAGAAAATAATTATTTACTTTCTAAAATAATTAAAGTTTATAAAAATTATTTTTATAATTTTTCGGAATTTTTCTATATTTTTTTTTAAAAGGTCAAAAAGCCTAAAAAAATACATGTCAGGGGCAGGGTTCGAACCCCTGACCTTCTGTTCGCAATTCACACGCACAAACCAGTAGACCAAGGCACAAGGCCGCGGTAATATTCTGTTTTTAATTCTTTTAACCACAAACTGATTGAATAACCCCAAATCCAAGAACCCTAGTTCATCAATCGATCAATTTGATCCCCAATTTGATACTGTAATCGATTGAAACCATAGGGCTTTTATTCCCTATAAGGAATCGAGCATATAGGTATTCTTAATTACCTGTTTTGAAGTTCGAAGAAGGGTATTCGATTGGTTGCAGGTTCGCGACAGGGGGTTCGATCGATTGCTATCCAAACGTTAATAATAATCAAATTGATTGTACAGGCAGCTTCTAAGGAATCAAATGAGCAAAAGCCCTATGTTAATTTGTGTTTAGAACGTGTCTGAGTAGGAGTTCGAATGGGTTGCAGGTCCGCGGCGATGATGATGATCGATCTGTGTGTGTGTGTGTGTTTTCAGATGAAATTGAATGATGCATTCGATTGGGAAGGGTTATGTGATCTTATATACACGATGAATTCGATTATGGTTGCATTTCTAGTGCGATTTGAAACTGTAAAGTAGCCGACAGGGAACACGGGTGTAGATCGATCGCACTATTAATTTGATTCTCAAATTATTGTGAGTGTTAGGTTCGAATATTGCACGCGGTTGTGTCGGGATAAATTATTTGATCAAAAACCGTGTAGTTTGGTGGTTTTTGGTTGGCCGGAGGTACGCCGGAGACGGTGCCGGAACAGTGGTCGACGGGAGGGGGTTTGGGTTTTTAAAATATTTACAGAATAGCCCCTCAACTTTACACCTTTTATTATTTTATGTTTTAAATCTTTTAAAATAGTTTTTAAAATTACAGAATTAGTCCCTGGACTTATTTAGTTAATTAAATAAATTTTGTAAATAATAATATTTTTATTTTTATTATTATTTTCATTATTAACATTATTATTTTAATAATAATAATATTATTATTATTATTGTTATTATTTTTATTACTATTAATATTATCATTAAATAATAATAAAAAATATAAAAAAAAACTATAAATTCACATAAAAATTTTATTAAATCATGAAAAATTTTCGGGTTGTCACACCCGGCTACCCTCAACTTGGACTATATTGTCCCACCAGCACAAAGCTGAGTCCACGAAAGAGTGGGCGGCAAACTTCACTTTCTGATCCTCCCGACACTCGCTGATATTCAGCACGGCTTCCATTTCCCTCACCCACCGGTGAGCAGCAACAGCAGTGCCATTACCATCAAACGTTGGGGGCTTGCATCGTTGAAATTCAACGTAGTTACAGCCTCGTGCCGTCTCCGACGCAGGCTCTTCCTCCTCTTCTTCCTCTTCGTCATCGCAGAAAACCGTTTCAGTCTCAGTCCGTCTCCTTCCGCCCGAAGGTCTACCCCTTTCCTGTCTCTCCTCATCCCTAACAACCTTTATCACTTTAGTCACCACAGACGGTAAGATCGTCTACATAGCCCGGTGCACTTCTTCCATAACCGCATCTCTCATCGAGGCTCTCAGGTTAGCACTCTCATCACCGCCCTCCGGATGAGGGGTCTCGGGTCCTTCATGAATCACCTTTTCAACTCTAGGCCTTCCTCTGGTGACCCGTGGTTCAGCGCCACGTCCGCCACCACCTCCACCACGTGAAGCCTTAGAAGATCTACCACCGGCCATTCTCCATAATACACTGAAATATTTAAACACCAACATGGTTATTCAAGGGAATAACTCAGTTCATGTCAAGTATAGTAAGTCCTTAATTATAGTGATCAGTTGTGATTAGCCACTTACCTTACTTTTTATACCCCGAGCATTACCTGTCCTGACTATATTAGCATCTAAATCTAACAGTAGCACATAAACACATGACATGCGCACACAATACCGGTTAACTTTAAGAAAATACCTGATGGCACGCAGCTACTCAGATTGGCATCCCATCCCTTTCCATCCCATTCTCAGTTTAAGTTAAGGTTTATTTTGAAAATTTACCCGTTTCACTTAAACTTTGGCTTTGATACCAACTTGTAAGGCCCCGTTCCCGGGCACCTCACAGCTGGTCATTCATCGCACATAAAACATTTTAAAACGTACATTTATCTTGCAGCGGAATTTAAAACTTTCATTAATAACTAAAAACATGTCATTTCATAACATTACAATATTCGTTTTCATCTCAAAATACATTGACATGTAAAAAATATGGATGCCAGCCTCAACGAAACCGAGTAGTCGTCTCGTGCCATCCTCAGCAACATACCTGCCAACTGGAAACACATCAAAAGTCAGCGTTGCTGAGTGAGTTCTAGTTTTATAGTAAAAACATACTTTTCTTTCGTTGAACCGTTCTTACACACATACGATCACACATCATACGTACACATAGATAATATTATTATTATCTTCCTCATTCACTCATTAACTTCCATTCATGTACCGTTCATCGTTAACATTCACGTTCATTCGTAAACTCTTTCTTTCATTCGTACGTTTCTTACTTTCATTCATACATTCATTACATTCGTCCGTGCGTTCGTTACGTTCATTCTTACGTTCAATACGTTCATTCGTACGTTTATTAGTTTCGTTCGTTTCTTCCATTTATGTTCTGTCCTTCATTCGTTTATTATCTTACTTATCGCAGCCTCACATCTTCGTACCCGAAGTACATATAGCACGAATCGCACCAATGGAGTTGTCACTAAGATTAACTCTCCTTCTGTGTGAGGACTCTCGGGGTTCAGCCAAAATCGCACGCCATCTCATAGGTTAGCCTAACATCGCACTCTACATAATCCACATGAGGTAGGCCATAATCACATGCTACATAGCACACAGTAAATACCACATCACACGTATCGGAGCAGCTACTAAAACTGAACTCCCACTGTGTCTATGTCCCCTTATGAGTTCCACCGTATATGTCGCACAAATCGCACCAACGGAGAGGTCACCAAGACCTACTCCCCTTGTGTGTATGTGTGAGGGCTCTCGGGGTTTAGCCAAAATCGCACGCCATCTCATGGGTTAGCCCAACATCGCACGATACATAATCCACATGAGGTAGGCCAAAATCGCACGCTACATAGCACACAGTAAATACCACATTGCACGTATCGGAGCAGCTACCAAAACTGAACTCCCACTGTGTCTATGTCCCCTTATGGGTTAGCCAAGATCGCACGCTATAATACACACACAGTTGAGCTGATAACTCCCAATGAGTTTTGGGCCTCCTTTCTCTCTACCTGCATACCAATCTTACTCTCATTCTTCCGGATCCTGTCTCCTGCAATACCGGAGTACGCAACAGGGATCTTATTCGAGTCTGTTGCAACACAGAGTCGCTCACCTCATACCTATTCACACAAGCCTTACGTTCGTTCATTCATTCATTAATGCATGCTCTCATTCATTACGTTCCTCTTTTATTATCTTTCACTTTACGTTACATAATACTTTTCATTCATTCATAAACAATACACGTAAAGCTACGGAAAGATAAACATAAATCGAAGCAAGGAATATCGGCATTTACAAGTCATC
The DNA here is from genome assembly GCA_024085815.1 of Flaveria linearis. Lineage (NCBI taxonomy): Eukaryota > Viridiplantae > Streptophyta > Magnoliopsida > Asterales > Asteraceae > Flaveria > Flaveria linearis. The sequence continues at coordinate 34,762,306 of CM044012.1, forward strand.
AGTATTCACCATCTATCATGGCAACCTCATACTTAACATACATACATCATGCATATACATGCAATACTATCATCATCGTGCCCAACGTAACTTCTAAGCCTTGACGGTCATCTTACGTGTACCTACGGGAACTATCACATCAGCACTTGCCCTTACTCTTCTCCCGATGGCCAGTAAATGAACTATACCTCTCCTCGTACACACATCCCTATTGGGGAGATTGGGCACCCTTCAGTCGCATGGCCTCCATGCGGTTGAACACTATGCGATTGGACTTATGCGGATGGACTCCTACACGACTAAACCCTCAGTCGTGCGACTGAACAGCTAAGCGAATGGGCGTATGCGACTGAGCCCTCAGTCGTATGACCTGTCGTGCGACTGAACCTCCAGTCGTGCGATTGAGCTCCAGTCGTGCGGTTGAGCTTCAGTCGTCCCTCAGTCGTGCGATTGGTCCTCCAGTCGCCTAGCCCTAACTGGGCAGCGATTGCAGTTCATCCTGAACTGCAGTCGCGACTCACGACCTCCAAATCCTTCCAAACTCATTTTAAGCCCAAATTAACCCTCCTAAACATTAGGGAATCATACTATAACAACATTCAAGCACATACACGTCCAAAATCGCACTCTAAACACACTATACACATACACATATGCATAAAAACAGGTTTACACCCAAAAACTCGAAAAAAAGGGTTTTCAGACGTGTTCCAGACCCAAAATCATTCAAAATTATGTAAAAGAGGGGTCCTAGAACTCACCTTAGCAGCCTCCTCGATTAGAGCTTCGTTTTGACTCGTCACACAACGAATTCCAAGCCCGAACCACCCCCTTTTCTCTTCTTTCTTCTCCTTCTTTCTCTCTTCTCTTCTTTTTGGCTAATTTCACAAGTGTGGGGAGAGGGTAAGGGCTGCCCTCACCCTTAAATACTACAGTCCAGTCGCCCGAGCTTCTATGCGACTGAACCTTCAGCCGCATGAGCTCCATGCGATTGGACGCTCCAATCGTGCGACTATCATGCGTATGGAGCTCCAGTCGTGCGACTATCGTGCGATTGGACGCTCCAATCGCATGACACTCCAAACCTCCGGGTGTTACAGCGCGAGAACATGAACTTTTCGCATGTACATATTTTGAACAAAAGTCAACTTGTCACGTGAAAGGTTTTACTTATCGCATGTGTAATCGAGTGTAGGGAAGTTTTATTGTTTATTGTGATCTATAGTCTCTTTGATTTTGTGGCACTTGGTAAAAAGAAAATGAAAGAGAATTTATTTTCATTCTAGTGTTATGCATTTTTAAGAGTATTAGCTAACATCTTTTTTATGTAAAGATTTCTTAAAGATTTGTTGTATTTTATATTTTATCTTCGTTGAAAATCATGTTTGGTTGACGGTTGATATAAATCATATGTTTATTTACATTTCACCTCAATATGACATGTTTAACTTATTTATTTAAATGTGTCAAATGGGTTGTTGGATTAACAAATCTTTCTCAAGATGAAAACATGTTTTTCGAGTGATAAGTTGTATTAAATGGGTTAAATAGACCACAATTGGGTTGAAGGATCGATCTATTTAATTAATCAAATTAAATATGTCATGCAAATTATTTTAATGAAACGTGTCAACTTCCATAAAACATGTTTATTAAATGAGCTAGGTATGTAAGGTCAGTATTTGATCAACCTCCACATCTTTGGTTTGGGTGTAAATGATATGATTTTCAAACCAGTATGACCAGTCGGCATGATCATCTTCACTTAACAATCTTGGTGGCTTAGTACTTGTTCCAATCTTAATGTCTAGACTCAGTGTGGCAGTAAAATTTTTCAAATTAGGGTTGATGGCCATTTTAAAATTAAATTGCAAAACTTCAAAAAAATTTCTTCAAAAGTGAACTTTTCGCGCAACAACTAGGACTTCTCGCGCGAGAGGCTTTGTAACTGACTTTTACGATAATATGAACTTTTCACGCGATAAGGAATCTTTCTGTAACTTCCTAATATGATTAGTAACACTTCTTACGTGAAATACCAACTTTTCATGTGATTCAGTACTGAACTTCTTGCATATTCCTTTTGTTCAATTTAGACTTTTTCACCCTGAATTTAATCACCAATTCGTCCAAAATGATAATTGAGCTTTGTTTTAGTGATTTAAGTTCAAGTTTAATCGTAATGGTCACTAATTCATTCAAATTAGGCCATTATAACCATTGAGTTTACTTAAAACTTTGAATAAGGCTTCTTCAACTGGTTTTTGATCTCAAACACCTAAAATCAAGCTCAAATTCAATCAAATCAATCCATTCTTCAATTCAAAATTGAATTTAATACTTAAAAATTCTTTCAAAACATTTCAAGTTCAATCCAAATCGATCTAGAGCACACATTGCTCTGATACCAATTGTAAGATTGTGAGAATTCCAGTAAGATCGATCTCGTGAATGAAATGTGGAATGATCAAACACGAATAATAGATTGAACAATATGAAGGAGATCAAGAATGAACACCAACTCAAAGTAAATAACTTGAATATATTTCACTTTGATAACTTTGATTACAAGTGTCTGATTTCTAAGCGTTCAACAACTAAACATCAAAATCTATATTTATACTAAACCAAAAAGGTTCTCGCGCGAGAACTAATATCTTGTGCAGAATCAAAGTTCTCACGCGGATAGTTTCTTCAAAAGCTTGACTTGATTTCATGAGTCTCTAGGTTTAATCCCTACACTCTATATCCAAATCTTCAAAGTGTTTCAACATTGAGTTGGTTTTATCTAGATGATCAATATCTTCCTATTTCACAATGGATCCAAGTTCGTCATTCTTGGTCTCCTATCCTTGTTTCTTATTTTCAAACTCTAGATTATTTTTGCCTTTGAAGGTTTTGGTGATGTAACACAATGTGCCTTCAAATTTCACCTCGAATCCTTGGTAGGGCAATTGTTCGACACTTAACACGTTAGTATTTATTGTAGGGATATAGTATAAAGATTCAATAAGTCGTGAAACCCCACTGAAATTCAATTCAACTTGGCATTTCCCTTAGAAATAGGATTTTGTAAAACCAGGCAAATAAGTCTCAATTGCAAACAATTTCTCACTTTCTTGAATAGTTTCTTTTCCCATAAAAGTGTTCCTTTCGACGCAAACAATATACCAAATATTGTTCCAATTTCTCACACCCTCACTAAAGTAGAAACACGAAAATATAAAGAACAATATTGTTACAGGACAAAACTAAAAACTCCATTACATATAATATACTCTAAAATACTTTATAATCTAGGTTTTTAGAGCTTGATACAAACTGCTACATATAGAAGTCAGGTCCTAAATAGTGGGTTCACATAAAGCTCTTCAAGCTATATACCTAGTCCAGTTATCCCTAGTTTCCATTACCCAAAAAGCTTGCTTAAAATGTCAACAATAATGTTGGTGACTTCGCAGGTTTTAATGTTTCAAAAATATTATAGAAAACATGTTAGCAAAACCTTTTGCATGGAAACGATTATACGTATATGATAAATAAAACAAACAATAGCAAGGAATATGAAATTTATGAACTACATGAGGCATAACCTTATGAGTAATGAGTGCACACTATCAATCATTCAACCATATGGATCGAAGGTTAGCATGACTAACCATGACGTGGGTTGTTAATCCTAATAGTACTATTCATAGAATCTTAGGCTAATCTATAATTAGTAGTCATGAATGTAATGTGACGGGGAGTTTCCGGGCTCCAAATATGAACTCATGTAAACATAAAGGTCGGTCTTGTTTTCTTGTTATCGTATGAAAACGAGTATGTGTATAATTTCCTCCATGGTTATGAAACATTTAAAATCAAACGAGACAATGAGACTCACTGGAAATGAAAGTATGTGTACTCTGAACTGTAATAACCAAGCTACGCATGTCCTCATAACAAGTACCATAATAAGGTGTATGTGTTTACTCAAACACGAAAGTTGTTTTATTGACTTCATGACATCCAACGAAATACACGTATAAATGGTAGTCATCTTGAAAAAACAGATAACAGTGTTGTCACTTATTTGCCTTGATTTAAAATGTATTTTCAATTGATTTTAATATATAAATGACTTGTTAGAAGCTCAACTATGTTTCAAGTCTGAAAATTATCATAATCATATGTTTTTTCCCAAAGGAATTTAATAAAAATGGGTTATGAATACTCATGTGATTTCTCTTACAAACACCAATATGTTAATGTTGAGTGCTCGTAACTATGTGTAGGAATTCATAAGGTAATCTTTTTTGTACACCTAACGTTAGTTTCTAACAATAAGATAACGTTATCACATGTGTGGTTGAGCTCTTATGTTTTGTTAGAGTGTGATGATCGACCCATAATATGGTTAAATTGCATATCATATAAGTCACATGTGTACTTATTAACATCGCGAAGCTAGTATCATCTCAATATTTTGCAAGTATTTGCCATTCTCACTTAAGTTTATATGTATAACGATTATACATTGACCTCAACTTTTTAATAACAACCGATACGTTATAAATATTTCATTTGAAATGAAATGTTCTTGATATCGTTGTTGGTTTTATTTATATTTATTATTGAACTTTCTTAAGCATAAGAAATTAACTCATTTCAATTGAATAGTTATCGCAATTATCACTCGTTCTCACTTAAGTTTTTTGTTGTTTTATGATTAGACCTCAATGTATTACACACATACGAATCATCAATGCATGTTTAATGAGCGAGGCGTGCGATTACACCTTCCCTTAAGCAAAATTTTTTTTGTTTGTTTTGCTTAATTTTTTATACAATACTAATCCCAACACCTATATAATCTTGTACATTTAAGTTATGAAAGTATTTAACACACCAAAAAGTAGGATGTTACACTTTGTTTTGGAACTAGGATTGATCCCCGCGCTTCGCAGCAGCGACTTTGCTTGCTTCGCGTCGTGCTTGCTGTTGAATATTGTTGAGTTTTTGTTAGGCATGATATGTTTACGCACAATAGTGACTTTTGACCCATTTCATCCATTTGAATTGTTTGAATACATTTAGGATGGTCGGCACAAAAGTCTGATCCACTTTAGACCTATTTCATTTGTTTTGAGCAGTTCGAACTTCAAACTTATAGTAAACATAAGCAACCTTTTTTTAATAAAAAGAAGTGGTTTAAGATGATGGGGTTTGATTTACATTAAGGAATTATTACATATAATTAGATAATCCTCTGTTTTACTACATGGTGAAAGAGAGAAGATTTATCTCTCTATTTCTTCGATGGAAAGAAAAGAGAGGAAGGCGGTGACAGTCACTTGAACACAACACGTGTGAGCAAAGGTGGACCAACAATGCATACGCATAAAGCCATGGTACATTGAAGCATAGCGGTTGTAACTTGTAAATCACTGTAGTTCGGGTTGTTATTTGTATAATATAATAGTCCATTTGTATAATATAATAGTCCATTTGTAGAGATGGATTTGGTGTCATCCAAGGTAATAAGCTTAGTCGCATTGATAGGATTTTCGTGTCTTCCTCCATTTGTGATCGTTGGCCTAATGCGGAGTATCGCGCTTTGGATAGGTTGCACTCTGATCATTGTCCTTTGATTTTAAAGTTGGTTTCCATGAATTATGGCGCCAAACCATTTCGCTTTTTTAATTCGTGGATAAGTAGAGAAGGATTTGATGATGTTGTGAGGAAAGCCTTATCCGTAGATAATAATTCGAGTTTAAAACCGGATCTTTGCTTCATGGACAAGCTTAAAAGAGTCAAATGTGGCCTTTTAAATTGGTTGAAAAAGGTTAAAAATAATGAAACAGAGGAGGGGCGGTTCTTAGAAAACAGATTGAAGATATTGAGGTAATTATGGAGCAAAGGGATTTATCTGAGGAAGAGAATTGGGTGTATGAAGAGGGTTTCAAAAGAGTGAAAGAAATTGAATTTTTGAAAGTTAAGGATTTGAAACAAAAGTCTCGGGTCAAATGGGCTAAGGAAGGGGATGAGAACTCGGCGTTTTTTCATGGTTTCATTAATAGCCGCAAGGTGAGTAATGGGATCCCGGGTTTAGTCATAAATGGGAGTTGGGAAACGCGGCCTAATGTAGTTAAAAAAGAGGTGATGATATTTTTTCGCAATAAATTTAAAGAGGATATGGTGGTCCGGCCGTATGTTCGATGTTATGATTTAAAACTAGTTTCTAATGCGGATGCGTCTATGTTAGTGGGGCGGTTCTCTGAATTAGAAATTAAGGAGGCAATTTTTAATTGTCGGAGTGATAAAGCTCCCGGGCCGGATGGTTTTAACTTTGGTTTTGTTAAAAGATTTTGGCCTTTGTTGGTTGGTGATTTCGTTAAGATTTTTGACGAATTTTTTGATACGGGCATTATTAGTCGGGGGGTTGGGTCGTCATTTATTACATTGATCCCTAAGGTGAATGATCCGGTTTGTTTGGGAGAATACCGTCCGATTAATTTGATTGGGATTGTAAGTAAAGTTATTTCTAAAGTGCTTGCGAACAGACTGAAGAAAGTGATGAATTCGATTATTCACGAGACTCAATCCGTTTTTATTGCGGGTAGGTATATTCTTGATGGTCCGTTAATTGTTAGTGAGGTTTTGGCCTGGGCTAGAAGAAGTGGTAAGAGTTTTTTCATGTTTAAGATCGATTTTGAAAAGGCGTATGACAATGTGAACTGGGAGTTTTTGCTTATGGTTATGAGACAAATGAATTTTCCGGATAAGTGGTGTGATTGGATTGCCGGGGTTTTATCTTCGGCGAGATCATCTGTTCTGGTCAATGGTGTTCCTACGTTTGAATATCAGTGTAGTAAAGGTATGAGACAAGGTGATCCTATTTCTCCATTTTTGTTTACTATTGTTATGGAAGTTTTATCGGGTTTGGTAAGAAAGCGTGCGTTGAAGGGGATTTTATAGGGGTTCAACTTCCAAATGATGGGTCGTGTTTATCCCATTTATTGTATGCGGACGATGCTATGTTAATGGGGGAATGGTCGGACTCTAATTTTATTAGTTTGAAAAGAATATTGAGAATTTTTTACCTTTGTTCGGGTCTGAAGATTAATATTAAAAAGTCTACGCTTTTTGGTATTGGTTTGGCTGATGAAGAAGTTTCGAGTCGGGCTGATATGCTTGGGTGTTGTTCGGGTGGTATCCCGTTCAAGTATCTTGGGATCCAAGTTGGAGCCAATATGGGGAGAATAAATAATTGGGATTCAGTGATAGAGGTGTTTCAAAAAAGACTTTCTAAATGGAAGTCGAGGATGATTTCGATGGGGGGTAGGGTGGTTTTAATTAAATCGGTCTTGGAGAGCATCCCGAATTATTATTTCTCGTTATTTAAAGCTCCGGTAGCGGTTGTCAATTGCTTGGAAAAGATGGTGAGGAGGTTTTTATGGGGAGGTAATGAGGATCAATACGAAGTTCATTGGGTTGGGTGGGAGGTGGTTACGCGGCCTAAAAAGTTGGGTGGTCTCGGCCTTACTAAGTTGAATGTTAGTAATAATGCGCTTTTATTGAAATGGATTTGGAAATATAGAACGGAGGGGAAGGCGTTGTGGAGGAAAGTCATAGATGCTATTCATGGTTCGAGGCGTAGATGGACTTCGGTCCCTTATAACAAGGCTCTGGGTAGTGTTTGGGGCAAGATTGTGGCTAGTGGAGATAGACTTATTATTAACGGTTCCTCTTTTAATAGTTTATTACAGGGACGGATTGGAAATGGTAAAATTAAATTTTGGATCGACCCGTGGCTGAATGGGGTTCCTTTAAAAACTTTGTATCTGGATTTGTTTCGTCTTGAAAAAGATAAGTGGTGTGTTGTAGCGGATAGAGTCAATTTCAATGGGAGAACAGGTGCTATGGCTTGGGATTGGAAGCGCTACCCGTCTACCGAGCAGGAGATCGCAGAACTGATTCTATGTTCACGGCTGGTTGCTGAAACAGTTCTGAATGATAATGAAGATGCGTGGATATGGAATGCTAGTTTGTTGCAGAATGTATCGATCCAGGATACTAAAACTTGGGTTGAAGGGGTGCGGCTCCCGGATGTTGATACAGAGGTGGATTGGGTGAAGTGGATCCCGGCTAAATGTTGTGTGTTGTGTGATGGTCCGGATGAGTCGGTGGATTATATTGTGGCAGAGTGTTGGTTCTCTGACGGAGTGTGGAGTGGGATAGCCAGGTGTTGTAATATTCCCCCGATTTATTTGTTCTCGGTTCGTGATATTCATGCTATTGTGGAGCATTCGGCCATTTCTCAACCAAAGAAAGAGATTGTGCGCGGCATAATATTGGTTATCGCTCTGTGGCGGATTTGGAAGGCTAGAAATGAAAAACAATTTTCCAAGATTAATGCATTGGTTTCGAACGTCATCGCGGATGTGAAGGCTCTTAGTTTTCTTTGGTTTAATAGTCGTAGTAAAGGAAATGAGGTTAATTGGAAGGGTTGGAGTAGTTTTGATTTTGACGTTATGTAAGTGATTGTTGTGGGGCTATCTCTGCCTTGGAGATAGGCCGGTGTGTTTTAATGAAATTTGCCTTCCAAAAAAAAATTTGTATAATATAATAGTCATCGGTGACATCTTATTTTATTGATTTATGAGTTACTATGATGCCATATTCTAGATATAAATACATACACGTGTACATATACATGCGTGCTTAGATATTAATATATACACACAGGTTTATTTATATACACATGCATATGTATATATGCATATACATGAATACACATACATATAAATAATATACAGAGGATGGTTCAAATAATAACTCATTTCTTTTGAGAACTTTAGCTATCAATGTAATTAACTAGTTTTTAATAATAAAATGATAATTAACGAAAATATAATTAAAAAATTTATAAAATGAAAATAACAGAAAAATAAAAAAATTGAAACACAAATTTTTTTCCATTGTTTCCCTCTTTCATAAAAAAATAAAAAAATAATAAAAAATACAAACAAACTCCTTTTTTATGAAATTCATTTTACACATGTGCAATACCGGATTTACACATGTGTATATATGGTATTACACATGTGTATAACCAGATTTACACATGTGTAAATAACCGGTGGAAGATTTTGTTAAATAATATATATCAATATGGTACATGTTGAAAAGATTAAAAAAATACTAAAACTATTGTGATTTTTTTTAAAAAAAATAATGTCGTGAAAAAAGTTATGAACGTTTTCACAAAAAAGGTTGGTTCTCAACATAACCCTACCCTATGTATATATATGGAGTAAGGTTATTGTAAGAACTAATTTTTGCGTAAAAAGGTTAATAACGAGTTGTTTCTTTAAAAATTATTTTATATGTTTAAAAATATATGCTATCTGACTGAATTTTATACTGTCTATTTAACATTTGTGTTGTCTGATTGAATTTTGTGTCATCTGATTGAATTTTGTATTGTCTGTTTTGTAGTGTCGAAATTCGGTTATGAATTTAACAAGAATGGTTTATCGCTCGTATTTTGGTGTCGACGTCTTCCTACCAAAACAATCAACAGTCTTTAATGTCTTAGGGGGTGTTTGTTTTTTTCAAAAAGGTCTGCGTGACCTCTTATGTCTGCGTCGCGCAGACCACGCGCAGACATAAGACTCTGCAGTACGTTTGTTTTTTCGAAGACATTTCATTAAAAAACGTCTGCACGAGGTCTTCTTGGTGCAGACATGGTCTTCTCACTTCTACAATCTTCAAACCTCTTCTCTTCACAACAAACACCATCCCCAGTACCACCACCGCCCAGTACCACTACCGTCGGCACACCACCACCGCATCCAATGTTGCCATACCACCACAACTACATCCAACGTTCCCACACCACCACTCCACCATCGTCACAGTGGACCTCCAACAACGATGTTGTCCACTGGTCTAGTGGACCTCCGACACCGTCATAATCATCACCATCACCATCGACATCTTCAACTGATTCGCCTTCGTTCTAACTAGAAGGTGGTGGTGCGGTGGTGGTTTCGTTCTCACCGGGAATCCCGTTCTCCAAATGGTGGTGCCGTTCTCGTCGGTGATTTGGGCTTGTGACAGTGGAGATGATGGGTGAAGACTGTGATGATGGATGAAGATGATGGATGAAGACGAAGATGATGGATGAGAAGATGATGGATGAAGACTGATGATGGATGAAGATGAAGATGAAGAAACTGAAGATTGGGAAAATGGAGATTGGGAAGGGTGGGGTTTGGTTTATTATTATAATAATAATAATAATAATAATAATAATAATAATAATAATAATAATAATAATAATAATAATAATAACAACAACAACATTGCAGATTTTAAAAAACAAACAGTCTTTTTCTTGCAGACTGCAAACATTTGGTCCACCTCTTCTCCTACAGATGTCTGCAGATGTGGTCTGCAGACTGCAGACGTTTTACCTCTTCAGAAACAAACAGCACCTTACTATCGGACACCGATGATGTCAGTTTCTAGTGACTCAGACTGTTGTTACATCCCACTATCATCATATTCTCTGATTGACTCCTGCAAATATTTCTATTAACAGTTTCATTTACTTCAACTACATCATTTGTCTGATTTACAACACCCTTTTCACATCTCTTAATATACTCATCATTAACATCAAATTTTCATACCAATATCCATTCTCAGCCACTCAAGATTTGAGCAAGAGAAGATGATCACGTTTTCGATCACGAACACAAATTTAGGGCTAAAACTTGCGAATGAAATTCCTCAAAAATGATTAGTGGAAAGTCGAACGAAGATTAAGGTGGTGTTTGTTTTTTAAGAAAACCTCTTCCCCATCTCTTCATCTGCGCGCACGCAGACGAGGGAAGAGGTTTTGAGTGCACAGACTGTTTGTTTTTTGGAAGACGTTTCATTAAAAAACGTATGCGCGAGGTCTTCTTGGTGCAGACATGGACTAGTGTCTTTATGCGGGAAGACATTTCTTCAATACCTCTTCTCCTTTCACAAAAACCTTTTTAACTCAAATAGCAGCCCCAAACCACTAGCCACCACTCGCCTCCGTCCACCACTCGCCGACTCCAGCACCGACGGAGCTTCGGCAATAGACCTCCGTACCTTCGACGGACGTCCATGTTTCCTGCAACTTACAGTCGCCGGAGCAGGAGACTCCTTCGCTTTTTGCGGACGGCATCTCGGCTTCGCCGGAGACACGACGGCAGTCTCCGGCAACCCACCCTCTTTCGCCTTCGGTGGGTGGGTTGCCGGAAATCTGACGCAACGCCCGTTCCTCAGCCTTGAGACCACCGCGGCCGCGGCCGCCGGCGACACCAAACTTGAACTTTAAATCACCGGACTTACGGTTCATGCTCTTACCACCAGCGGACTTCCACCAGCTGTCACCGTCACTGTTGTCACCGCCAGAGTCTGTTCTTCCGTTCCGGCGGCCTCCGGTGGTGGAATAACAGGCACCCATTTAATGGAATAGTGTAAAGATGAAATCTTTGTGTGTAAAGATGAAGAAGAAGAGAAAGATGGTGGATCTATGAGAAGCAAGAGGGGAAAAAGACAACTTTTACAACCTTGAATGTAGATGAACAACCAGAAAACAGAGGGACCGTGTGTGTGTTTGTAATTATAAAAATGAAGTGTGTTTGAGTAGGTGGATAGAATCCAATCAGCCTGCACAGGAGTTATTATTCATTTAGTATTATTGATTTTTATAGAAGATATATTATGATTTGTTATATTAATAAGATATAAATTTGATTGTGTGGTTATGCTGATTGTGATTTGGATTTGAGGTTTTGTTAATTGTGTTTAATTATGAACTTCATTGGTATTGCTCCTTTTGATTGTTTAAAAAATAAGTTTAATTTAATTACAGAATATTTTAGCATTCTGCAGATGTTAAAAAAACAAACATTCTTTTTTTTGCAGACTGTAGATGTTTGGTCCACCTCTTCTGCTGCAGATGTCTGCAGATGTGGTCCGCAGACCGCAGACATTTTTCTGTAGAAAAAACAAACAGCACCTAAAATATCCATATACTTAACAGACAAAATTAACAAAATTGATCTTAGAAATTAAAACTGTTATAAAAATAAAATCATGATATATGATATGATAAAAATTTCCAATGCTCACGAATTGATACAGGAGTCCATTGTTAACGAAGGATTACAAGGGGTGAAGAAATTAATTGCCTATCGATTAACATTAGAGGGATTGGTGGTATTGGTAAAGCGGGTTGGATTAAAAAAATAAAGATCGATAACGGTGTCTCTTTTATTGGTATGCAGGAAACAATGAGTAGCAACATCCTTCCCGGTTTAGTTTTGGCTTATTGGGGAGGTTCGGGTTTTGATTTTGATTATGTGGAAGCCAATGGTAATTCGGTAGGTTTGATTAGTGTTTGGGACCCTAAAGTTTTCGTGAAAGACAAGGTGACTAAAGATTGTAACTTTCTTCACGTTTTGGGTATGCTCTTGGCAGGGTCGGTTAGAATTAATCTGTTAAACGTTTATGCCCCTCAAAAGATAGGTGAGAAAAAGCGGTGGTCGAAGATTGATGCGCTTATTGGTACAAATGAGGGGTGGTGGTTTTTACTTGGCGACTTCAATGCGGTGAGAGAGCCAGAAGATAGAAAGAATTCCAACTTCGATAAGTTGTGCACTAGAGAGTTTAATGATTTTATCGAGAAGGCGTGGTTGCGGGAGTTCAATCAGAAGGGGTTTCTATATACTTATATGTCATGCAGAAAAGTCGTTTTTACTTATAGTCGGATCGATAGGTTTCTCGTGTCCGAAGGCGTTTTCAACAAGTGGCCAAATGCTTATGTTCGTGTTTTGAGCAGGAACTTGTCTGATCATTCGCCTTTGCTCTTATCGGTCGTGGATACCAACTTCGGACCCAAGCCGTTCAGAATTTTCGACTCGTGGATCGACCGTCCAGGGTGTATTGAAGTTATTAATTCGGTTTTTGATACTTGGGTGGCTCACGGACCGGCTGACATTAACCTCCTTAAAAAGTTGGGTTCTCTTAGAAGCCGGTTGAGAGCTTGGTTTCAAGATGTGAGTACTCGTGAAAGGTTGGAAGAGTCAAGTCTTCGAGAAGAAAAAGAAGAACTGGATAGATTGATGGAGATCAAAGACTTGGAAGAATCCGACGTGTGGATTTGGACCGAATGCAAGGTGGCGCTTGAGAGTATTGAGCTTCACAAGGCTAGAGATCTTAGACAAAAATCTCGAGTCAAATGGGCGTCTCTGGGAGATGAAAATTCCAACTTTTTCCATAATATTGTGAATGGCAGAAAAGCTCAAAACGCTATTCCGGGTATATTGATAGATGGCGTGTGGGTGACTAAACCGGCTTTTGTGAAACGTGAGGTTCTTCGATTCTATCGCTCTCATTTTAAAGAACAATACCCGTGCCGGCCGAATCTCCTTTGTTCAGGTATTAATCAGTTAAATGTCACGGACCAGGAATCTCTGGTTGACGTGTTTTCTAGACAAGAGATTAAAGCGGCGGTGTTCAATTGTGGCTCTAACAAGGCTCCGGGTCCTGATGGTTTCAATTTTCGCTTTGTTAAGCATTTTTGGAATTTATTCGAGGTTGATTTCTTCAATATTATGTTGGAATTTCATGCGTCTGGCGTCATTAATCACGGTTGCGGGTCTTCTTTCATTACTCTTATTCCTAAGGTCAAATCTCCTTTGGGTCTAAAAGATTATAGACCTATCACCCTTATTGGCATGATAAGTAAAGTTATTTCCAAAATTCTTGCCAACCGTATCAAAAAGGTTATGGGAAATATTATTTCTGAAGCTCAATCGACTTTCTTATCGGATCGTTATATTCTTGATGGTTCTCTTGTGGTCAATGAAGTGGTGGATTGCTTAAAGAAGAGAAATAAGAAAGCGTTTTTGTTAAAGATAGACTTCGAAAAGGCCTATGACAACGTCAATTGGAACTTTTTGATTTCTATTATGTCGTAAATGGGCTTTCCTTTGAAATTGTGTGATTGGATCAAAGGCATATGCTCGTCTTCTAGAGCGGCGGTTTTGGTTAACGGGTCCCCTACTTTTGATTTTCAATGTGAAAAGGGTCTTCGTCAAGGTGATCCTCTCTCTCCTTTTCTCTTTTTGATCGTTATGGAAGCTTTGTCTTGGATTCTTGATAAAGCTAGGGACCTTGGGATCTTTAAGGGTATTCGCTTGGCCAATAATGATATGGAGGTAAGTCATCTTTTGTATGCGGACGACGCTTTGATTATGGGGGAATGGTCGTATGATAATATTAAGAACATCGCTTGAATTCTTCGTATTTTCTATCTTTGTTCGGGGTTACGAATAAATCTCCACAAGTCGAATATCTTTGGTGTTTGCGTGGGGGATGGTGAGTTGGACAATATGTTGGATTATCTAGGTTGCAAACGTGGGAGTTTCCCTTTTACCTACCTAGGTATCCAAGTTGGCGCAAAGATGACTCGTGTTAAAAGTTGGGAGCCGGTGATCGATACTATTCGGACCCGCCTTGCTTCTTGGAAGGTTCGGCATTTGTCTATAGGTGGTCGGTTGATTTTATTAAAATCGGTTCTTGAAAGTCTCCGGTTTACTATCTTTCAATTTATAAAGCCCCGAAAGCCGTGGTCGACATGATTGAACAGATTATGCGGCGGTTCCTATGGGTCGGTCCTGGTATTGAGAATAAAATTTCTTGGGTTGCTTGGGATATTGTTACGAATCCTAAAAGCAAAGGCGGTTTAGGTATCTCTAAGATTGAAGACGTGAATAAAGCTTTGTTGTTAAAATGGACTTGGAGGTTCAAAAAGGAGGATAGTAGCCTTTGGAAGAAGATTATCTTGGGGTGTCACGGGTCAAGTAGACCTTGGTCGTTATTACTGTGTAATGCTTCTTCGAGTGGTTGTTGGAAATCCATTGTTAAAATTGGGGAAAATCACCTTCCTAATGGTAGGCCTATTAATTCCTTTTTTGCCGGGATTTTTGGTGATGGTAAACTTATCAATTTTTGGGGAGATACGTGGCTTCTTGACGTTCCTCTTCGCGTTTCGTTCCTAATCTTTTTCGACTTGAAAAGAATAAATGGTGCAAAGTTTGTGATCGGCTTGAATTTGTAGATGGGAACAAACAGCTAAGATGGGAATGAAGAGTACAACCGCATACACAAGAGCAGCTAGTTGAGTTATTTGATCTCCTTCAACAAATTTATAATATAGATTGGAAAGGTGGCATCGATTGCTGGAAATGGACCGAAGAAAAAGACGGCCAATTCACAGTTGCTTCGGCCAAGAGACTTCTTGCCAGTTCGCATGTGGGTGACGGTGACCTTGGGATTAAGTGGAAAGGATGGGTTCCGTTGAAGTGCAAAGTTCTAATTTGGAGGATCGCTCGAAATCGCATTCCTACTGTGGCTGAACTCATCAAACGGGGAGTTTCTATTCCTCAAACAGAGTGCCGATTGTGTCAAGAGGATGTGGAAACTACCTCTCATCTTTTCACCGGTTGTCGTTATTCGAATGAGGTGTGGCATCAAATTGAAAACTGGTGCAAGATTAGTCATTCCTTTTTGTTTGACATTCCGGATTTATTGGACCTGCCTAACTCCCAAGCCGCGTCTAAAGATTCGAAGCACATTCTTTGCGGTATCACTTACACGACCATGTGGATGATATGGAACGAAAGAAACGAGCGGGTATTCAATGATAAGAAGAGGCAGCCAGTTCAGCTTGTGGAGAATATCAAAGCGACGACATATTTTTGGATTCGTAATAGATCTCGTTGAAAATTTAAGGATTGGAAAACTTGATGTAATTTCCCTTTGGATTGATGTATTTGTGTTTGTTTCGCTTAGTCTTTGCTTTAAGGACTAGCGAGCTTTTCGTTTAATGAAGTTTTTCTTTAAAAAAAAAACTAAAATAAAGCAAAAATTACTATAAAAAAGTTGTGGATACCCTCCACCCTAAGCATTACAACTTCTAAGCACACTCGGCAACGTTACAGATTCCATCACACCGACTTGTGTCCAACAACTCGATACCATCATCATCATCTCCAACAACAGTGTCTTCGTCCCTTATATCCTCCATCCCCAAACCCAATTAACATCATTCAATCTTCTTTCATCTGCAACTAATTTCCCCCAATTCTTCATCAATTTCTACTCCACAATCATCTGAACAATGAAGGACGACGACCCCCTACCCATAGCATCACCAGCATTAACCTCCATCAAGAAAGAATCACCGGATTCCGGCGTATTCAACCGCGGTCGCTACAAATTCTGGGTCCTCTCCGCCATCATCCTCCTCGCATTCTGGTCAATGCTCACCGGCACCGTCACTCTCCGCTTCTCCGCCGGCAACCTCAACCGTTTCTCCGACGACATCTCCGGCGGATCCCCAATTCACGACGATCTCGATGTTCTTGTGCGTGTTGTTTGATCATCAATGTTTGATCATTCGTGTTTGATTGTTGTTGTGGGTTGAATTGATGTGATTGTTGGTTTTGAGCAGGAGATCGAGGAGCGAGAGAAGGTGGTTCAGCACATGTGGGATGTGTACACCAATAGCCGTCGGATCGGGTTGCCCCGGTTCTGGCGTGAGGCGTTTGTAGCTGCTTATGAGGATTTGATCAGTGATGCACCTGCGGTTAGAGAAGCTGCTATTCTGGAGATCGCGAAGATGTCTGTTGATTCGATTGATCTTCTTCCTCCTCCTTCGCGATCAATGGTTCGTGTTATCTGTTCAATTGATGTAGAACACTTTGAAATTGGATACTAATTACGGTGAATTGAGGTTTACGTCTTTATGATGTGATTAGAAATGGGTTTTGATCTTTAGATCAGATAGCAGAGTTTTAGAAATTGAAATTCAGTTAGCTTTTGATATAGATTATAGAACGATTTGGGAATTTAATGCTAATTAGTGAGAATATATGTATTATTTGACAGATGTTGTTGTTTGCAACAGAATTTAAGAGGATTAAGTGCATATGGAAGATGATCATAGCTTGAAGAAATCTGGATATGAAAGACATGAAGACATCACCATTCTTTTATACAGGTCCAATCTACCCGTTATATTAAACGCGTTGTTTGCGAATTTGCATCCTGATAGAAAGAACAATATATTCAACATATGAAATGAAGTTACACGATTTTCTACGGTTTTGAATGCCAATTTTTTTCCTCTAGTTATGTATTAGAATCTTTCATTTTGACTGTAGTTCATGCCAAATGATCTTTGATTATTTATGTATGTTGGCCAAATTGTTCTTCACATATTGTCATCAAAAGCGTAGGAGAACCGACCCCCTTCATTTTTTAATATACACAGAATAACTGCATTCGAAGGATCACATTTCTTTAGTGAATTCGGAAGGGGGTTTAAAGAAATCTTTATTCAATCCCCAGACATTAAAGTGAACTTCCTCAATCTTCCATTTTTCTTCAAGCTCCCTCTTATGATTCGACGACTGTTCGCCGTATCTAAAGATGGTAACTGAAGTTTTCCCTTTATGCGCGATATTGACACCCTCAACATATCTATAATCCTCAATTACTGACTCTGTGCTGGTTTCCCAAAAGATGCCATCTCCATTTTCACCATTCACAGATAGCAATCTTGAGTCTTCAAACTTGATTAAAAGACCTGATCTTTGGCTAAAGTAACCCCAAATTGTGTGATGTATGATCTCATATTTTGGATTGGCTTGTGCCTCTAGATCAGATTGGCTCGTATCGAGCTTTAATATAAAGCATTCCTCGTCGTTTATGATCTTTTCGCCTATGCATACTGCTTGAAGAAACAAATCTCCTGTGGACTTTGGGTCCAAACCCTACAAAGCAACACAAATCATAAGAAAATGTTTTCAAATATCTTGGGGCTAATTCAACCTTCAGTAAATGGATAAATACTATTCAGATTTAGTTAATTTTCGTATATAGTCTCTTTGAGTTTCTATCTGTGATACTAGAGGCATCGATATGAATTGGTTGTATGGGCTGAGTAATGGGTCAGGCAGCGATGGCAGATTAGACCGCAATCAATTTTTTGTCCACATTTTAACTTCTTATAAGTATATGTATGAAATGATTTATGGGGTTGTACGTGTTAAAGATAGACTTTGGTCGTCTCACGATGCTCTCCTTTCAACTAATTTTTTTGTTTACCCGTTTAGGACTAACACAACCTCAAATTGAGCCATCAAAGTAAATGGGTTGAATTTGTCACCTCACTTGATACCTTCCAAGATGTATAGAATAGAAAACATGATCACCCTGATCATAATCGTCATTTCCATGATTATTATAAGTTTCACTGATGATCATGATCAAATTATGGTTTATGGTCATGAAAAGAGGTTTCCTTATGAACTTTTATTTTATCTGGATTAGTATTTAGATAGTGTGTTAATAGTGTTCACAAGTACCTGAAGAAACCTGCGAAGAGGACGAGGAGGTCCTTTGGTCATAGGTCTTAGTTGGTTTGAAGATAGTCTCCAAGAAGTCTTGCCATCGCTTCCTGAGATAACTTTGCAGCCCGAAACTAGAAGCTCTAAGCACCATAGATCCGGATTCTTTTGCCAAAGAACAAATCCTCCTCTTTCCTCCTTGCTTTGTGGCTTCAAGCTTTCATCGCCTTGGTGGAAGTCCGATGCCTTGATCTTCACTTGACCAATTGCACATAAGCTCTGTACCGAGTTTAAAGCTGGTTGTCCTCCTATTGCCGCCATGTATTGTTGCACTATGTATTTTGCTGTCGATGCTTCCTTTATAACACATGCAACATTTTATCAGTTAATTCATATTGTGAATAATTACCACATAAAACGACTATTATGCATTTATGATTTTATGGTCATGGGTAAGCAATGTTAGATTGTGCTTACAATAGATGAATTACGAATAGATTTAGCGCTTGAATCGTCTAGTTGAATCTGAAGGGGAAGAAGAGGAGATCCAATGATGTAAAGCAAAAAACTAAGCTCGTTATAACGGTTAGCTATGACAGGAGACGCCCATTTATCAGGCGTTTGAGCCTTCATCCATGTCGCCATGTTTTGCCATCGTAGACCAGCCGTGCTTCCCATTTTTGAAAACATTTCTTCTGGTATCGGTACATCAAGAACATTTTCCAATGCATCTTCTCTTTCAAGATTCGGGCAAAGTACTCTCATACGCACCATCTGGTTAGAGTTTGCTTTATTGTTTGGTTAATGCAAATTCAAAGGGATGAAACACTAGTTTTTGACTATCTTTTATTAATGAAGGTTTTAAGTGGTTTGTGGCAGGATGAGAAGATTATGGTGTAGAGGATTAAATCACATTTGTCTAAGGGATGCCCTTAATTGTAGAGGTATGTGTGGACATTATATTAATTTGGAGCTTTTTAGGGACAATTATGTCCCCTTATTTGACAGATCCATCTTTAAAGATGCAACAAATGTGTAAACATCATTTAAACGCATGTTTGAAATACTATTTGAATGAATCTTATTAATTTTTCGGTGTATAAAAATGATTATTAAATAATAAAAATATATACTACTTGAAGCAAGTAAGAGCATTCACAGTAGGTTTTTTATAAGTGAAATCCTTGAATTACATGAAATGGTTTAGTGGTTGTGAGTGGAGAAGAGTGAAAACTTTACCGTTCATCTGTAAATTTAAGAAAACACTGTTTGTCCATTATAAAGTTTTTAATAACTTTTAAAGTGATTGTGAGTTGAGAAGAGAGAAAAATAATGATAAAAAAATAAATAGTATTATTTAATTAAAAATAAGAAAGAAAAAATAGTAATTTTTAGTATAATTATGTTAATGAAATTACTCAAATACAAACAAGATCAAACTCAAGATAGAACATCAAAAAACTTGTTTATCTTGATTACTACCGATTACAAAGATTGAAAGAAAATGAATGTGTATTCGATCCGATTGACAAACCCAATCTTCCGAATATATATACCCAAACTAGAGAGTCAACTAACTATTAACAAACTAGTTACACTATTAGACTATATTTCAATTATTGACATAACTGGTCCCTGTACTTAATACTTGACTTTATTTCACCATTTAACAATCTCCACCTTGAAATAGAAGTCATCCAATTCCCAGCAAATTTAAGCAACTTTGAAACTTAGGACCAGGCAATGCTTTAGTCAATACATCAGCAGCATTATCACTTGTATTAACCTCTTGAACCTCCACCTCTTTAGCATTCACAACATCTCGGATAAAATGAAGTCTAACATTAATGTGCTTAGTTCTTTCATGAAACACAGCATTCCTAGTCAATTGCACTGCCCCTTGATTATCACAAAGCACCACAGTTTGTTCCAAGTTTAAACCCAACTCAGTAACAAAACCTTTAATCCACAATGCTTCTTTCACTGCTTCTGTTAGAGCTACATATTCAGCTTCAGTTGAGGACAATGCAACCACATGTTGCAAAGCAGCTCTCCAACTAATCAAATTACCCAACACCATAAAAGAATAGCCAGTTATTGACCTTCCCTTATCTAAATCTTTGGCATAATCTGAATCCACATAACCAAGGATTCCATGATTAGAAATTGCATGTTTACTGAAGCACAACCCAATCTCTTGAGTACCACACAGATACCTCAACAACCATTTAACAGCCTCCCAATGCAACTTCCCTGGATCTGCTAAAAAACGACTCACAACACTAACACCATAACCAATGTCTGGTCTAGTACATACCATAAGGTACATAAGACTCCCTACAGCATTTGCATAAGGTACCTTATCCATGTATTCCCTCTCTTCAGTATCCTGAGGAGAATCCATTCTAGATAACCTGAAGTGCACAGCTAAAGGAATCACAACTGGTTTGCATGATAGCATATTAAATCTTTTCAACACCTTCTTAATGTATGACTTCTGTGATAAGTGTAGCTTTTTCAGTCTTCTATCTCTTGAAATCTCCATGCCTAATATCTTCTTTGCAGGCCCAAGCTCTTTCATCTCAAACTCATTCATCAATAAAGCCTTAGCAGCAATAATCTCAGCTTTATCTGCACAGGCTAAGAGCATATCATCCACATACAGAAGTGATACACATATTGGTCTGGGCAGTACTCCTTATAATACACACATGAATCATAGTTGCTTCTTTGAAAACCATTTGACACCACATAATCATCAAACCGTTTGTACCATTGCCTAGGTGACTGTTTCAACCCATACAATAACCTTTGTAGCAAACACACCTTATGCTCATCACCAGGCTGCACATACCCCTCAGGCTGTTTCATATACACCTTCTCTTCAAGATTTCCATGAAGAAAAGCAGTTTTAACATCAAGCTGCTCTAATTCATAGTCAAACACAGTCACTAAAGACAACATGATCCTGATAGATGAATGCTTTACAACTGGAGAATAAATTTCATTGTAATATATGCCTGCTTTCTGTGTGAAGCCCTTTGCCACTAACCTGGCTTTATACCTAGGTCCCTCTACTCCTGGAATCCCTTCCTTTAACTTGTAGAGCCATTTACAGCTGACTATAGTCTGATCACTTGGCTTATCCACCAAAGTCCAAGTGTGATTCTTACTCAATGAATCCATTTCTTCATCCATAGCAGCTTTCCATTTATCACCATTAACTGAATGTAAAGCCTCAGTGAATGTAAGAGGTTCATTTTCCTCTTCCTGTTCAGCAACACTAAACACAAAAGCAGTCAGATCATCACTAGATCTATACCTGGCAGGTGGAACAATAGATCTTCTTGGTCTATCTCTAGCAAGGCTGTACCCACCAGTTTCTGCTCTGGGTTCTCTACTTGTACTTGCCTCTGTTTCATCACCTCCACCTTGTTCATTTAGGTTCTCCACCTTGTTCATTTAGGTTCTCCACCTCAATTTGAACTTCCTCAGACACACCACCTGAGGTAGATGTTTTCTCCTTGTTTATCACATCCCTGTACATGACCTCTTCTCTAAAAGCCACCACATCTCTGCTAATCATAATTCTAGGACTGCCATCATCAAGTCTCCATAACCGATATCCTTTGAATCCCTCAGGATACCCAAGCACAATACATCTTTGAGCTCTAGGTTCCAACTTCCCTTGACTAACATGAGCAAAAGCCAATGATCCAAACACTCTTAAGTTGCTATAATCATTTTTTATCCCTGACCATACTTCCATTGGTGTTTTCATTCCAATGGCTGATGATGGTGATCTATTCACCATGTAAGCAGCTGTACTCACTGCTTCTACCCAAAAAGTCTTTGGCAGACCAGAATCAGATAGCATACATCTCACCTTATCCATGAGTGTTCTATTTATTCTTTCAACCAACCCATTCTGTTGAGGGATTCCTGGTACAGTTAGATGTCTAGCTATACCATGTGCCTTACAAAACTGAGAGAATTGACTGTTACAAAACTCAAGACCATTGTCTGTCCTGAGTTTCTTAAGTTTCTTACCAGTTTGGTTTTCCACCAGGGCTTTCCACTCCTTAAACCTTTCAAAAGCTTCACTCTTGTGCTTTAAGAGGTATACCCATACTCTCCTAGAGTAATCATCTACTATGGACAGATAATAACTGGCCCCACCTAGAGACAATGTTCTTGCAGGCCCCCACAAATCCGAATGAACATACTCAAGTATGCCTTGTGTGGTATGTTTCCCCTTTCCAAACTTGACTCTATGTGCCTTGCCCATAGTACAATGCTCACAAAAACCAACCCCTGCACTTCCAACACCTTCTATCAAACCCTGCTTTCTAAGTTCCATAAGACCGCTATCACTTATATGACCCAATCTTTTGTGCCATAGATCAGTCACCATTGTTTGTCTTGATTCTGCAAGAGACACTATGTCTGGGCTGACACACCCATCCAGAACATAAGTGTTATTCTCCTTCCTCATTCCTGACAGAACAACTCTAGATCCCATGATAATTTTGGCCTTACCATTCTTGAGATTCACACAATACCCAGCCTTCTCAAATATTCCAAGTGAAATCAAATTCCTGATCAATTCAGGTATATACCTGACATTGATCAGTCTCAGTTCTGACCCATTATGCAACTTCAAAACTATGACACCATGCCCTTTAACCTTACAAGGTTTGTCATCTCCCAATTGCACCACACCCAAATCTTCTTGGGTCAGTTCACTAACGAACTCTTTATGAGGAGTCATATGATATGAACACCCGGAGTCTAGTATCCATTCATCATAATTGTTTGTAGTTGACACTACCAACATATCTGAACTCTCATAACCATCGTTTGAAATATCAGGAGATGCATTACCTTGATTTCTCACATTGCTAGACTCAGGCTTCCTTTTCTTTTCTCCGGACAGTCCTTCTTCAAGTGTTTGTCAGAATTGCATACATAGCATCTCCTTTTAAACTTCGACTTTGATCTTGATTGCCCTCTTGGTTTAGTAGACCTCATTTCAGATCTTCCTCTTACCACCAATCCATCACTTGTCTCTTCTTTAACATCGGCTCTCTTCTTTAGTTCCTTGGAGTTTAATGCGGCAAGGACTTCCTCTATTGAGAGGGTATCCCTGCCATACATTAAAGTGTCGACAAAGTGTTCAAAGGATTGTGGTAATGAGGTCAGGAAGATTATTTCCCGATCTTCATCATCAATTGTAACATCGATATTTTCAAGATCTAATACCATTTTGTTGAACTCATCGGTATGATCTTCAATGGTTTTCCCGGCTGTCATGTTGAATGTGTATAATCTCTTCTTTAGATGCAGTCGATTTGCAAGAGATTTGGTCATGTATAGACTTTCCAATTTCGCCCAAATTCCCGCAGCCGAAGTCTCTTTCGATACCTCCCGCAATACACGATCTCCTAAACTCAGAATGATCGCACTGTGGGCTTTCTCCATTATGTCCTTCTTTTCTTTGTCGGTAAAAGTTGCAGGTAATTGAGCTTTACCGGCGAGGGCATCAACAACCCTTGATGGACCAACAGTGCACGCATCTTGACTCGCCATAGCCCGAAGTCATTCTTGCCATCGAATTTCTCCAACTCGAACCTTGCCGACACCATCTTGATCGATAGTTCCCTGAACTTCGAATTGAGCTTCTCGAACCAAGCTCTGATACCACTTGTTGATGAAATTACTCAAATACAAACAAGATCAAACTCAAGATAGAACATCAAAGAACTTGTTTATCTTGATTACTACCGATTACAAAGATTGAAAGAAAATGAATGTGTATTCGATCCGATTGACAAACCCAATCTTCTGAATATATATACCCAAACTAGAGAGTCAACTAACTATTAACAAACTAGTTACACTATTAGACTATATTTCAATTATTGACATAACTGGTCCTGTACTTAATACTTGATTTTATTTCACCATTTAACAAATTATAATGATAAAAATAAAATATTCAAATATTAATAAGTCATCAATCATATTCGAACTTATATGTAGGTAATCTTGAAGAACTTTGAAGCATTCGACCGAACTCAATTTCTGACTATAATATAGTGCAAAAAATAAATATTTTTCTTTATATGTAAAAGTAAAATAACATAATCATATTATCAACGAATTACAAAAGGAAACCAAGAAACTGGAAAGAAATATAAAAAAACGGACAACGCTAAACTAAACGAGGATGTGTCATTGTGCGTATCCTAATCGAAAATTTTAAAATATTATTTTTGTAGTTATAAGTTTGTTAGTGTGTAACTAGTCAAATTAATAGATTTTTTTTTGAAAGATTAATTTCTTTAATTGTGAAATCCTTTACCAAGTTAGTTGTTAGTGGGGTTCGAACCTCTGACATTGATGTTAGAAACCCATGTTAGCACCACCACACCACAAAGGGTGGGGCAAGTCAAATTAATAGATGTTGTTTTGGATTGAAGGCATTGGATTCAAACGGCATAAAATCTAATATTTAAAATATTTCCATATGAAAACAAGAAAAGACCAAAACCGATAATAATTATTAATATCTTGTAGCGATAACTAGGAATATTCCTACACAAACACTCCCCACAACTTTGTCGCATTGATTATAAAACAACTTCTTGATGCCTTTGACATATTGCTATTAACTAATAATATTACATTTAATGACTTGAAAAAATCTAAAAACTCAAAAAAGGACAAATATGAAAAACAGACAATATCCTAGTAAAATTACATGTTCACCCTTTGGTTTCCACTCTGCAACTCAACATCTACATTTCTGGACTTATTTGCCCTTGTGAAAACCTTCTCCATTTCTTCAAGTGACCTCCCTTTAGTCTCAGGCAAGAAGAAGAAGAAGAAGATCCAAGCTAAAACAGATATACCTGCAAACATGAAGAATGCCCCTCCAATGGTGATTGCATTTATCAGGGACAAAAATGTCATTGACACTGTTGCATTGGTAACCCTATTCACAGACACCCCTATACTTGCCCCTTGTGCCCTTAACTTTAAGGGAAATATCTCAGAACTATAGACCCATGTGACTGGTCCAAGCCCAATTGAGAAAAACATTACATATATGTAACATGTAGCTATGCTTAGCCAAAGTGCCCAAACTACCCTTTGGTCATGGGATTGGTGCACTATGGTTAAAGCAAATCCTAACCCTAGTAAGGCAATGATCATCCCTCCAACACTTGTTAGTAGAAGCTTTCGCCTTCCGGCTTTGTCGATGAAGAAAGTGGACGCGGTTATGAATATGATTTTTGTGACACCGACGCCTATAGTAGCTAACAAGAGCTTCTTGTTGGTTGTAACTCCGGCTTTCTTGAAGATCTTCGGGCTATACAAGACCACGGCTTCGATCCCAGTTGCGTGCTCGAAGAAATGAATCCCAATGGCGGCTAGTAGGACCCAACGGACCGGTGGAGTTGGTCTTAGTAGTAATTCTTTCCATACGCCTTCACCACGCGCGTTTTGCTTGGGAGTGATAAAATCATCATTACAATCAGGGTCTATCCCGACTGCTAGTTTGATGTCTTGTAGTCGGGATTGAGCTTCTTCTTTAGAGTTTGACACTTTTAACAAAACATCTTTAGCGTCCTTGAGGTGGCCCTGCATAACGAGCCACCTTGGGGACTCTGGCATTCTAAGAATGCCAAAAGCCAATCCTAGAGAAGGAATAGTCGCTATTAAGAACATTACCCTCCAACTAATATTGAGGGGTAAGTCCGAGAACACGTAATTAGATATATAACCCGATAAAATCCCTAAGCTAATGCCAATTTCGGGTAACGAAGCCAGGACCCCTCGGGTGTTGGTGGCGGAAATCTCGGCTGAGTACACCGGAGCGATCACAAGGGCAAACCCGACCCGAGCCCGGCCACACATCGGCCAACCAAGAGGACCGCGTAGGATGGGGCCAATCCCATTAGTAAGGACCCCAATAAGAAGATTATGGAGGCCAAAGATATGGTGTACCGACGACCTATGTAGTCGGAAGTTCGACCCGCGCTTAGAGCTCCAACTAGAGCACAAAAGTTGATGATTCCAGCAAACACTTGGACTTGTACATCATTGATCTTAAGATCATCTTTGATAAAGATGATCGCTCCGCTCGTAACACCAGTCTCTATGTGAACAATAGAAAGAGATTAGTTACTAGCTAGATGCTACAAACAAACCATTGTATTGTAATATATAGTCTTTGTGTATACATGTAACGTGATACGCGTAGATGTTACAGATGATGAATTAATTTCTTTTCATA
Source organism: Flaveria linearis (assembly GCA_024085815.1). NCBI lineage: Eukaryota > Viridiplantae > Streptophyta > Magnoliopsida > Asterales > Asteraceae > Flaveria > Flaveria linearis. Next base: position 34,789,057 of record CM044012.1, read on the forward strand.
AAGTTATGACTCTATCATGTATAAAGGTATATATATATATTGTATGACGTAAGGAGAGAGTACCGTAACCAAAGATGATGGAGATCATAGAAGCAACAATGGAACAAGCACAAGAATACTTGTTAATCTTTCCATCATCCATAATTATAAGCTACTTGCTAGATGTCTCTGTATGTAAAAGATTATATGTTCTCGTTATGAGGGTGAACTCTCAAAGGATGCAAAAACATAAACAAAGAGAGAAGATATATAGGCTTAATTGTCACCAACTTTCTTTAGGTTGAGGATTCTTTCAATACCTGTTTTATTATATTAAATAATTCCCCAAATTATCATGTTACATAATAAAAAATTGAATCCTCGTCATTTAATGGAAGGAGCATGATAGCATCCAAATGATATTAGTTACAATGCTTTGATAATGTTAATATATAATAAAATAAGATATAAAACTAGATATACTCAAACGATATTATCTACATCAGAATTTCTTACATGACACGAATCTAGCTAGTAATAATCATGTTTTGTGTTCACCAGATCGATTAACATGTTTATCATACATAGCGAGTTTAATTTGATCCCTCTCATCAACATGTTTGTCGTATGAAAATTACATGGATCCATCCCGTTCATATGTAAGTTTTTTAAACTCGCGACTCTGTACTTACAAGGTAATAACATCCATTTATAACCATCTACTTGTTTACTTGATTACTAACCATTAACAATATTTAACAACTGTGACATGTTTTGACTCCCCAACCCATCCAGCCTATAGATAATCTAGTTATAGTAATTGTGTTCGGGATACATAATATTAAATGTGTTTGGATTAAGGTTAATATCCTTCACATGAATACATATATAAATTTTATCAAGTTTAATATGTTAACACGAAATGAATTCTGTAATCCGTAATTTATCCGACCATAGCCTTACTTAATTTTAAGTTGTATTAAACGATTCAACTCATAAAGTCATACGTTTAAAAATTCTCTTTCTTCTCTTTAATGCGTTTGTTACACATAAACTCGTCTATGTCTTCATAAAATAAACAAGAGTCACGGTTATTTTAAATTGTTTCAGAGTAAAACTCAAGAAAACATGATTATTAAAAATAAAATGTCGAATGATATATTGATGGTATTCGTAGATATATTTCCATAGGCTATAAATCATTTTTGAAATAAGTTATTTCAACACACGACTAAAACTAAAAACTAAAGTGCACATAGAGAGTGTGTGGTGAGAGAGATTGGAGATATTAATCTCTATATACTATATTTATTTAATAATTGAATAGTATTGAACATTTTTTGAATCAGGGGTTAAAAAACGTAAAGTTTTTTTTTATAATAAGCATAAGGTCTAAGTGTCTAATTCATGCATGTTATTTAAAAAAAAAGTCAGATTTTACAAAAATTTCCAACATATAATAGGGGGATGGGTCGATGGACCCCTTTCAACTTTCTAACCCCTTGGTTCTGCTTTTCTTTCATATGATTAATACACGATCCTAATAAAGAAATCCCAATCTTATTAATCGACACTTTTATACATTTGTGTCGCACTACACGCAATATATAGAGTCAAAAACATTGAAAACGAGAAAAAATCAGGGGGAGGGGGGTTGTTAGAGTGTTATACGCCTCGTATAACCCTACAAGACTCTCTTTACCACACATATAATGTTATACTACGCGTATAATAAACTTAACACTGACTATGAGAAAACATTTAGAAGACTGTCAGAGGGTTATATGTCTCATATAAGATTATACGACCTACATATAAGATGAGTATAGTGATATACAACCCGTATAGAAATCCAAAATGTTTGTTTATAATTTAAAGAGTGTCCCAATAAGCAGTTGCATGATACTAAAAGATAAAAATAAAGACGACAAAATGTACAAAGTCAGTCAACGTGTCAATTAGTATTGTCACATCGCAAATAGCCAACAAAGGCATGGGTCACACGGGCCCAAATATCCCCAACCAAACTATTAGCATATCTCCCCTAAATATCCTAACTTCTTTTTCAATATATTAATAATAGTAAAAGAAGAGATCAACGAAACAAAACTAATTCAATTCATTTTAGACTATAAGCATATCTTCCCTAAATATCCTAACTTCCTTTCCAAAATATTAATGGTAGGATAAGAGATCAACGAAAGAAAATGAATTCAATTCATTTTATTAATTTCCTATAAATATCAATGATATATGAAACCTTACAATTAAAATCAGGAGATTGGTCTTAAATTAATCTGTATTTATAAAATTCCACTTAGACATATTCTATTATGCACTATATATAAGCGTTTTTTATTTGATAATATTGTTTTGATTCTTCACGACTTAAATTAACTAATATTGTAAGATCACTTAGGTTATTTCATAAAATATCTACTGAGAATTCTATTTAGACAAACTTAGTTAAGAGAAAAAAAAATAACATGTATAATATTTTCCGTTAATTTAACTTATATCTTTTTTAATTTATAGAGTCTGATATTTCTGGACAACTACTTAAAACTACTATCAATTACATTTTTGTGAATAGATCAACCATATTTTTATTAATGATCCTTAGCCCAACTAGATAAAATAAGATACACATGACATGTAATGTTAAAAGGTCATGGGTTTAAGTTTCACTCCGAGCAAAAATGGTCAGAGTTGAGCCATGGTGTTTTCTCAACAATAAGTTTCCTCCTAAGTGGGTTGGGATGCGGTCCTGACTGTAAAATAAATAGGTGACACGATTAAAATAACACATATTCTCCGAATTAGGGTCACACATTTGCCGTTAAAAAATCACCATATTTTTACTAGAGTTAGTCCCTGTGGTTTATTCAAAATAACAGGTTTGGGTACTAAGGGTTTTATGTAACAGGTTGAGGTATTGCGTTTTTCATTTTGTAACAGGTTGAGGTATTGTGTTTTTAGTTTTGTAACAAGAATTGGTACTAAGGCTAACAAATGTTAAGTTTTCAGTTAAATCTATATAAAATGACCTAAATACCCTTGGATGGATTATTTTTACAATTTCACATCCCTCTTTTATCTAAGTACCATTTATGTAATTAACTTTAACTAAAAAAACACAACCTTTCCTCCATCACCACCATCGACCCACCATCACCACCATCTATCTCTATCAGCGACCATCCACCCACCATCCACCCACCATCACCACCATATATCACCATCTAACCACCATCATCTACTAAACTTTTCCTTCACCTTCAATTACCAACCCTCTTGTCCAATAGCCTCCATCGAACACCTATGAACATCACAACCACCACCATCTACCCACCATCACCACCATCTACTCACCATGTGCCTACTCAAGCAATGGTCACAAGAAATCAGCTTACCTCCTACCCACCACCCACCACTGAACACCCACGAACACCCTAATCGGCAATAATCAGAAGAAATCTAAACCGTAATCGAGATCTGAACCACCTCATGACCACCAAACACCCACGAGCGACCACTACACCACCACAAATCAGCTTACCCCTTTATTGGTGCACTGTTGCCCAACCACCAACGCTATAACAAGGGAAATAGAGAAGGGGATTTTGTGAGATAACGATGATAGTACGACGGGGATGATCACCAGCAGTGGGGGGCGGCATGGATGGTGGCCGGCGGTGGGGGCGACGGGGTTGGTCGTAGGCGGTGGGGGCGGCGGGGATGGTCACCGACAGTAGGGCAGCGTGGATGGTGGTAGGTGGTGGTATATAAAGTTACACAAACAGTCCTTTTTATGTATTAATGACATAAATAGTCCCTGTAAGGTAAAATGACAAAAATGCCCTTAGATTTAACTGAAAATTAGTTAACATCTTTAAGTGTTAATATCTTAACTCGTTACAAATTGGTAACACAATACCCATACTTGTTACAAAAAGCCTTTAGCATCCAATTTGTTATTTTCAATAAACTACATGGACCATTTGCGTAATTAACTCTTTTTACTATTGACAAACATCAAGCAATCTATCTTTCTATAAAATAACATGCGAGAAGAATTTTAATGAAGTGTGCTTATTTTGTGATCATTGATGCATCACTCTACAGTTTATGCTATGTAAACTACATGGTCTATACATAGTATAGTGTCACGGAGTGATTCCCAAACTCTCGTGCGGCACTTAGTCACCGTACTAAGTCAGCCTTGATCTCGACTAGATCACCAAGTTAGCAGCGGTTCAACGACTTGTAGAGATTGTAAGAAGGATCACAAAAAAGCTTGAAAGAAAAATCACTTGTATTACTTGAGAACTTGCATACAAGAAAGCTTGATTACAACACTTTTGTGAGGTGCTCCTTAAATGATCCATCACCTCCTATTTATACTTGTGACCTTAAGTCTAGAAATTTCTTAATCTAGATTTTTCTATTCTAAATATCTAAGATATTTACTAATCTAAATATCTTAGATATTTAATTAATCCAAAATATCTAAGATACTAACTAATCTAATATCTAGATATTTCTTTGTATAATATCTAGATATTTTACATTGTTAATATCTAAGTATTCTAGAAATTTCCGAAGTCAATGGGTCTTGTGAAATGTGGCTGAAAATCTGATGTTCCCAAAGAGTTGATTGCGATTTTAAGCGGGTCGTGACAGTCTCCCCCCACCTAAACTCATGACGTCCTCATCGTGCTTCCTTCGTGGTATTTTTTGATCTCGTCTCTGAACTGCCATAGTGTATCCTCTAGTTCCCAGTTGGTCTCACTGTTAGGCATGTTTTTCCACTTGATCAAATACTCCTTGTAGCTTGGCACGCCCCTCTTACGGATAGTACGGTCTCATAGAATTACAGCAATTTATCGATCAAAAGATGTTACTACAGCGGTTGGAGCTCGTTTGGATCCTCCTCTTTCTAAGTCTTCCATGTCTTCATGGTATGGTTTAAGAAGACTCACATGGAAGACCGGGTGTATTTTTAACTTGGGCGGTAGTTGGAGACTGTAATAAACTTTGCCTACTCGTGCAATTACGGGGAAGGGGCCTTCATACTTCCTTACAAGTCCCTTATGCACACTTCATAAGGACTTGAATTGTTGTGGCAATAGTTTTGTCATGACTTGGTCCCCAACTTGGAACTCGACACGCCTCCTCTTATTGTCTGCCATTTCTTCATCCTCTTAGCCTCCTTATTAAGTGAAGCTCGTGCCAAGTCCGCCTGCTCATGCCATTCTCTATTTGCCTTGTAAGCAGCAGGGCTACTTCCATTATAAGAGGCGGCCAAAGCATTTGGAGTTAGTGGTTGCTGTCCTGTAACTATCTCGAAAGGACTCTTACCGGTTGCCTCACTTCGTTGCATATTGTAAGAGAACTGTGCCACGTCGAGAAGTTTTGCCCAGTCATGTTGGTTGGCACTCACATAATGTCAAAGGTGCATCTCTAGTAATGCGTTGACCCGCTCGGTTTGTCCATCGGTTTGAGGATGGAAGCTGGTTGAGTAATTCAAATCCGTCCCTGCAATTTTGAATAAGTCTTACCAAATTTTCCTGTGAAGCGCGGGTTACGATCACTCACAATGACTTATGGAATGCCCCAATACTTAACCACATGCTTGAAGAATAACCTTGCTGTCTCTGCTGCAGTCGCATAGGCTAGGGCGGGAATGAAAGTTCCATACTTGGAAAATTGGTCCACGACCACGATTATGCTCCATTTACTTCTGACTTCGGTAGACAAGTAATGAAGTCCATAGAGACACTTTCCTATGGGCCATTGGGTGTCGGTATTGGTTCTAGCAACCCCCCGGGCAGATGTTGCTCATTCTTGTCTTGTTGACAGACTAAGCATGTTCTTACATATGCTTCAATGTCATCCTTCATTTGGGGCCAGTAAAAGGTACCTTCGATAAGTGATAATGTCCGTTTTATTCCGGGATGACCGGCCCATCTTGATTCATGAAATTCCTTCATAATCATTCGTCTTAGTTGGCCCTATCTAGGTATAAAGAGCCGGTCTCCAGTGGTAAATAACAAGTCTCCTTTAACCAAAACCTCCTAGTCTTCCCGTCACGCGCTTAGGAGACCAGGTTTTTTGGCAAAATAATCTTGTTCTAAACCTTCTTTGATTTTGTCTTGGATGTCAAATGAAGGCCTTATGATTGCAGCCAACTCGGCCTTACGATTTAAGGCATCGGCCACGACGTTAGCTCTCCCCGGTTTGTATTCCAAGACATAATCGAATTCAGCGAAGGAAATCTTGCCACCTAGCTTGCTTTTGGCTTAACTTCTGTTGTGTTTGAAAATAGCTAGTGGCAACATTGTCGGTTTTAATAACAAACCTGGACCAGAGAAGATAATGCCGTCATGTCTGAAGGCAATGAATAATGGTTGTCATCTTTTTTCTTGTACCGTATATTTCTTCTCGGTGTCGTTTAGTTTGTGGCTTTCGAATGCGATTGGGTGTCCCTCCTGCATAAGTACTCCCCTAATGCAAAGTCTGAGGCATCAGTATGCAACTCGAAAGGCTTGGTAATGTCTGGTAATTGTAAAACTGGTTTTGTCATGACAACATCTTTTAATTGCTTAAAGGACTATTGGCACCATGCATCCCAATCCCAAGTTTTGTTTTTCTTTAGTAGATCGGTTAGTGGGGAGGCTTTTGCAGAATAGCCTTTGATGAAGCGCCGGTAATAATTGACCAACCCGAGGAATGATCGTAGCTTAGGTACTTTGGTTGGTGCCTCCCATTCTTGGATTGCCCGAACTTTTGTATCATCCATCATGAGTTGCCCCTCCTTGATTTTATAGCCCAAAAACTCAACCTCCTCTTAGGCGAATGAACATTTTTCTTGCTTAACATATACTCGTTTTCTCGTAATACTTGGAGTACTTGCCGTATATAGGCGATGTGAATCCAAGGATCGCAATTCAGGAATTATCAGTATTAAAATAAATCAATTTAATGATCGCGGAATTATCATTAATTGACGTTTAATTGTTTGAATGATTAATTATGAACACAACCACAGAAACACAATGAATGCAAAATCAATAATTATTCAAAAGTATTTCATTAACTATAACGTAATGATTACAAAAGAATAATAATGAATACTATAAACAATCGAATACAGTGTATCAATAATGTTGATGTTGATGCGACGGCGATTAGGGTTGCACAATGGTGTAACTTGACAGCCGTAATATTGATTGATTGTGTTCATCGAGATGTGAAACCTAGGACTCATATTTATAGATGATTTGAGTCGGTTAAGGAAACACCGGATCTCTCGGGGTTTGTTGTTGATCTTGTTGACTTGTTTGACTTCTTGAATTGATAATCACACAAGTATAATGGTCTTCCGCAGGAGTCTTGCCTTCCGCAGATCTTCTGTTCTTCCGTAGGAGATTTGCTTTTCCGTAGGAATGATGTTCTTTTCGTAGATAATCCTCCTTCCGTAGGGTCTTCACTTCATGGAACTTGATCATCCGTAGGAACTTACACTTGGTCATTTGGTCTTGTATGAAACATATCTACGGATTAACAAAATTGTTCATCCGTAGATGTTTCCTACACTTGGTCAGTTTTATCAATCCATCCCAAGAATATTGTTTCTCCTGTCAAAGCACAAATCAACACACATACATATATGGGGTTATCCTATAGATTCAATCACATATATATATTTTGACTGTTACAATGTTAATTACAAGACTTGATTTTCAAGTACTAAGCCTATACAAAATTGATCTAGTCCTATACAATCTAGACCTAACAATACTCCCCCTTAGGCTTAGCTCCTTGTAATCAGTCCATCAAAACTGCTAGCTCCTTGACTCTAGCTATCATCTTATTGTAGAAGTAAGATACAGCAGTTTTCTGATCATCATATTTGTACTTTATCTGCATCCTGCTGATCTTCTTCAGTGTGTCATAACTCAGTCCTAAGACATCTTCTTCCGTAGTGAGTGTTTCCACTACACTATCATTATGAACAATCTCTAACTCATCTTCTTCAGATATCCTGAGCTCAGACACATCATCTATGTTTGTTCCTTTCAGTAACCCAGCCTCATGTTTTCTTCTCTTGTGTGCCTTTGCATGCAATTATCTATCACTTGAATTATATGCACATACAAGCAGAGGTCATTCTGGGCTTTTTCATCTGTTAGCTTTGGGAAGAATTTATCATGTAGGTATGATGTGTAGCTTGGATGCAGCATTTTGAGTTCCATTGGATCAAAATTCTTATTCTGTCACCCTTCTTCCCCATCTACATTTCTCAGCAGCACCATCTCTTTATTCTTTTCAATGTATCCCCATTCCGAGATGGGACAAGTGAATTGGTTTCCTGAGATGCTTTTGATGGTGTGTGAGCTTCTGGTACATCCCACTCTTCTTAGCAGATCATCATCTACAAGGGATGAGACTTCAGCTGTCTTTCTTTTCTGATTTTGCTTCATTCTGTTGTGCTCCTTATCATTTCTCTTTGCTTGCATGAGCACATCATCAGAAAAGCTTGTCTTCATGCCATTCACAGCTGCAGAGAAGTCTCCCCCTGAGATGGATTGGAAAGTTGAACATTGGGATGCTCTGAAGATCCCTGATGTCTTGCTCTGGGAGGCTGAGCAGGGCTTCTACATCATGGAAGTATTCAATCCTTCCAGATGTCCTCTTAATTATTGCACAATCCCAGTCTGATCATATTTCCAGGCCATAATCCTGTTTTCTTCCACAGAACTGGGAGTTGTGATATGATCATACAACTGTATGAGAGTTGATTTCTTCTCCGTGATTTCTCGCACAGTTGTTCCCAGAGGCCATACCTTTCCGGGTATCAATGCCCTTGGCTCTCTGATAAGAGTTTCTTTTTCCTTGTGCTGATCCTTTGGGTCAACTGTTATTGGATCAGCAATTTACTTGATTGTTCTTTTGGATGTGGAGCAGTGGTTCTGAATTATTTGAAGGATCGCAAGGATCGCAAGGATCGCATTCTTTTGGATACCACCTGTGAATCCAAGGATCGCAATTCAGGAATTATCAGTATTAAAATAAATCAATTTAATGATCGCGGAATTATCATTAATTGACGTTTAATTGTTTGAATGATTAATTATGAACACAACCACAGAAACACAAGAATGCAAAATCAATAATTATTCAAAGTATTTCATTAACTATAACGTAATGATTACAAAAGAATAATAATGAATACTATAAACAATCGAATACAGTGTATCAAATAATGTTGATGTTGATGCGACGGCGATTAGGGTTGCACAATGGTGTAACTTGACAGCCGTAATATTGATTGATTGTGTTCATCGAGATGTGAACCTAGGACTCATATTTATAGATGATTTGAGTCGGTTAAGGAAACACCGGATCTCTCGGGGTTTGTTGTTGATCTTGTTGACTTGTTTGACTTCTTGGAATTGATAATCACACAAGTATAATGGTCTTCCGCAGGAGTCTTGCCTTCCGCAGATCTTCTGTTCTTCCGTAGGAGATTTGCTTTTCCGTAGGAATGTTGTTCTTTCGTAGATAATCCTCCTTCCGTAGGAGTCTTCACTTCATGGAACTTGATCATCCGTAGGAACTTACACTTGGTCATTTGGTCTTGTATGAAACATATCTACGGATTAACAAAATTGTTCATCCGTAGATGTTTCCTACACTTGGTCAGTTTTATCAAATCCATCCCAAGAATATTGTTTCTCCTGTCAAGCACAAATCAACACACATACATATATGGGGTTAACCTATAGATTCAAATCACATATATATATATTTTGACTGTTACAAATGTTAATTACAAGACTTGATTTTCAAGTACTAAGCCTATACAAAATTGATCTAGTCCTATACAATCTAGACCTAACAATACTCCCCCTTAGGCTTAGCTCCTTGTAATCAGTCTTTCAACACTGCTAGCTCCTTGACTCTTAATATAATTTTTGTTGTAGAAGTAAGATACAGCTGCCTTTTGATCATCATACTTGTACTTGATCTCCATTTTGCTGATCTTCTTCAGAGTCTCGTAGCCAAGTCCCAGAACATCCTCTTCTGTAGTGAGAGTCTCCAATACTCGGTCATTCTTCACTATTTCAAGTTCATCTTGTTCGGAGAGACGAAGTTCTGAGACTTCTTCATATTCTGTTCCCTTCAGCAAGCCTGCATTATGTCTTCGTCGTTTGTAGGCTTTTGCATGAAGTTTGTCGATGACTTGGATCATGTGTACGAGCAGGAACAGATCATTTTGAGCTGCTTCATCACTCAGCTTCGGAAAGAATTTGTCATGAAGGTAAGAAGTGTAGCTTGGATGAAGTAACTTGATCTCCGCAGGATCAAAGATCCTTATTTTCTGCACGTTTGTTCTCTGCATTTCTCATCAGCACCAGCTCTTTGTCCTCTCTACATATCCCACTCAGTGATAGGAGTGTGATTGAGTTCCTTCAATGCGTTTGATGGCTGCTGATGTTCTGTTGTTATATCCAACCTCTTCAAAAATTCATCATCTACTGAGTCAGAGGCATTGGACTTGGATCTTTTCTGCCCATGAGTTATTCGTTTGTGAGCATCATCATCTCTTTTAGCTCCATGATCACATCATCTTTGAACCTTGTTTTCAGTTGACCCACTCTGCTTGAGAAGTCCCTGCCCCTTGGATGTATTGGATAATTTGTCAAAGTAAGGCTTTGCAGGTCCTTTAAATCATTTCAGGAAGGCAGAGCACTGAAAACACATCACGGAAGTATTCAACTCTTCCTGATGTTCTTTTAATCACTGCACGATCCCACTCCTGATCATATTTCCACGCCATTATTTTTTTCTTCAGCTGAGTTGGGAGTTGTGATGTGATCAATCAACTGAATCAGAGTGGACTTCTGATCAGTGATTTCTCTGACAGTGGTACCAAGGGGCCATACTTTGCCTGGAATGACTTCCCTTGGTTCCCTGATGAGCTTATCTTTAGCTTTATGCTGATCCTTGGGTTCCACAGTGATTGGATCAGCAGATGCTTTGCTTTGTTTGTCATCAGTAGGATGAGAGCTGTTGTTCTGAATTTTACACCTGTTTCCAGCTCCACTTTCATTACATGCTCCATCATCCTCCGCAGCTCACCAGTAGTTCTTCCTTTAAGTTCATGTGGCTGGTAATTGTGACCCTGTAACCAGCAAGTCATATTGTACTTTGAAAGTTTTGCTGTGTCACAGTGGCCCAAATCTTTCCTTAATTTCTCCACAGACTGGAATGTTGTAAATGCTTCATAATCACAGTCTGGGATTATGAATCTTGCAATCTCAAATTCTTTCAGCGCTTTGGTCATCTCTGAAGTATTCATCCTCTCAACCATGTCATACGGAAAACCATGGTTGATGAGGGTCATAAACATGCTGGAGTCAGGCCTCTCTTCTAAGATATCAGCAGTTGTTAGAAGGTCATCGGCCTTTCCACCCTTATCAGCAGTGGGAGACTCCATCCTCGTTAATTCCTCCCATTCTTTGTCACTTTCTCTTCTTCTCCGGAAGATACCTTCACAGCAGATACTTCTACTGAAGGTGTAGGATCAGGAGATGGAACTTTTGATTTCTTTAGGGAGCTTTCTTCTTCTGGTTTCTTTTGTGTGGCTCCGAAGTATTTTCTTTTTCGGGTGTAGGATATCAGCGGCTTAGTAGCTCTACCCGATTGTTTTTCTGGTTCAGCACTTGAATCCACTTTTGTTTTCAAATCAGATAGCTTTCTCTTCAGGCTCTCTATTTCCAGATCCTTTTGTTTTATTAGCTCGGCCTTTTCATTTTGCTCTTGTTTCAAAGTTTCCTCCAGCTCCCGTTTTGTTTTGAACAATGCATCAATAATTTCATTGTTGCATTGGGCATCTTCTCTCATCCTTTTCAAACTGGCATCCTTCTTTGTTAGTTCTTCATCCTTTTCTTGGATGACTCCGTATAGCTCCACAATCCTTTGTTTTCTCTTGTTGGATTTAAGCACCAACTTGTTATATTTTGCCACCAGAAAGCTTTTGCTTACAGGGATGTCACTGTCACTTAAGTCATCTTCATTATAAGCAGTGACATCCTGAGCAGAAGCTTGAGTCTCCCCGGGTTCATCAGCAGGTATTGGCTCGGTATGAGCTGATGAATGTTGTTCATCTGTGTGAGTTGGAGAGAATGGAACAGTGCTGGCTTCAGATAGTAATTCGGTGTCTCCTGAGTGTACAGAGTGTACAGACTCAGTCACCTCAAGTGGTTCAGTCTCAGCACTTTCCGTGATTGGGGTTTTTGGGATTCTGGTGGTGGTTGTATGGGTGATTGGATTTGGAGTGGAGAGTATGGTTGTGTGTGATGAGATGAAGATGATGATATCAGAACAGGTGATTGGTGTGGTTGAATTGGGAGATTGGTTGGGTGTTAAGGCTTGATGATGATTGTGGTTGTTGAGGTGATTGGCTTGATGATGCATGTTGTAGTGGTGGTGTTTGGATTGGTGATTGTTGTTGGTGTTGTGGTGTTTGGTGTGGTGAGTGAGAAGATTGAGCAGAATCAGCAGATGATTCAGCTTCATCTTCCCACGCCAACTCTTGTGGCAGATCAGCATGTGGATCAATAACATGAGCAAACATAGGCATGTCAGGACCCTCATATTTTCCACTAAGTTTATTCAGCACCGATTTGTTCAGGTGAGCTTGAACAAATACTTCTCCAACCCTGTTCAAGCTTGGGAGCTCTGAGTTAATCACCAATTGCAGGAATCTGGGGAACATGTACATCTTCTCATTCTTTTGCAATTTGACTTGCTCGCACAGACAGTTGAAGATGTATCTTGCATAATTGTAGATTCTCCCCTCGAACACCCCAATAATTCCTGATGAGATGTGTCGAGAAAATCTGTCTAATCCCGACTTCCTGTTAGACATGCACTTCAGGTAGGTGTGACATAAGAACCTGTACGGTTTGCACAGCCTACCCTTCTTTATTTCTCCTTTCTCATAATCACCATCGTACCCCATGAGATTGAATACCTTTTCTATGTATTCATTCTCGAAAACGTCCGGGTGACCTATCTCTCTATCTCCGAGTTCCAAGCATCTTCGTAAGGTGCTTTCATTCACTCGAAGACGCTGACCCAGAACTTCAGCCACTATGACCTCCTCATTGTTTTGTTTCTTCCACTCGAGCTGAATTCCAAAATCCGATTATGTGCGACTGATGAATCACAGGCTCAGCCGTCAAGGCGTAGAAGAGCCTGGATCGTCGGAGATATCTGATGATATCTCGACATCCTTCCGCTGCTGGATCATCAGCGTTCAAGTATGCGCACACATTATGCTCCTTAGCAAATCTATTCGCCATCTGCAAAGAAAATCAAGTTAGAAACCACGCAGTTGAATCGTTGAATGACAATAATCGATTAACCAGTTCCGTATCGATGTTTAAGACATGATTTACCTTTGCAGTAACTGTAATCGGTTACTGGATAATGTTGATATTTTGAAATTTTGAAAAAGGGGAAAAAGTGCGATTTTCTAGGTTAATCTGAAAAAGTGCTCTGTAAAAGTGAAATGAATTTTAAGAGTCAGACACCTTATTTGTAGTCCAACAAATTAACTTCTTTTATTAATTATGTTGGGCTCACATTACGTTGGGCCCACTTTCATTTATTCCTATGTTGGACCCACTTCCATTTATTCCTTTTCATATCCCAAGTGTTTAGAATGCATTATCTCTTCCGCAGAACATCTGCGGAACCTTGACATCTGCGGATGTCAACATCTGCGGAACTTTACATTGATGCAAGTTCAAATAATGCATTTGTTTTGTTTTGCTTGTTTTGCTGCTGAATCAGAGATCACATAATACTTCTACGGATGAGCGGTATTACTGTGACTTCTGCGGATGCAGAAATTTCACTGTTACTTCTACGGATGAGAGGTATTACTGAAACTTCTGCGGATGCAGAAATTTCACTATTACTTCTACGGATGAGAAGTATTACTAAAACTTCTGCGGAGCTTAAAGTTTAGAAAACTTTAAATGTATGATATCTACTTAGTAGACTCAATTGTTGATGTTGGACATTGTTGACTTCATTTGCATGGCAATGTAGTACAAGAAAGCAAGTGTCCTGTATCCTGCATTCAAGTTAGTGCTCAAGTTCCAATTCCTTCAAAATAATTCAGATCAATTATCAGCTTTTATTGTTTGTTTTTCATGCATGAACTACTCCCCCTAAATTTGTGATTAATGTGAAACTGTTGCATTCATCATAAATTTAAGTTGTGAACAGGCATGACAGGCTTATGACATTCTAAATGAGAGAAATTCTGTTGAAATAACAATTAAGCATCTGTGAAACAGGTACATGCATGCATATATATATAGAGGGATCATACTATAAATTGGCTTCTGCTGATGTTGTTAGTTGATTCAACACATATCTGATTGCAAGTATATAGATCCACTTAAATTCAAACAAGAGTGTTGTATCAACTAGGCATGCAAGTTATCATGTTGTGAAGTTTGTTAATCAGTAGCAGTCATGAGTCCCACATTCAATTATCGTTAGAGTATGTCTTCCGTAGATGATGCAAATCACTACATTCCACACTTAAAGACTATGTACATTAAGTTATAAGTTCTATCTTGAGACAATGTTCAGTCTCATGAATGCTTTGATGTGATAGCTCTTGAGCTTGATGTTCAATGGATCACAAGTGATTCCTTTTAGAGCTGAAATATGATCTTCATAGTCACCAGGTCTTTACTTTCGTAAAACAGAGGTGAACTTTAACCCAGGTCTTTGTTACACAAAACAGAGGGAGAATGAAGATCACACTTGTTAATCACATTCCCAGGTCTTTGTTCACACAAAACAGAGGGAATATGACTTTGCAAAGATAGAAGATTATAAAGTATTTTACATAGTGTGCTTGTGTAAGTGATTTGATCACACAGGAGAGAACATACCTTCCTGATTCTCAAATGGAATCCTCACAGACAGTTACCTCATGTTTTTAGTTTGGCATGCTCTTAGCTTTGTTTCCACTCAATTGAACCTACTCATATATCAGTATGATATAAGTCAGATTGAGTGTTTGTTTAATAGCCAAGTATAGTCTACTATCATTTCCCATATATAATGCATGTATAGATGTTCTAAGAGACACTTAAGTTATCCTCAACGATTACTCTTCACAAAGTCAATCATAAGCTTTTGTTGATTTATTCTAAGTTAATCATCCCTAAAGATTCTATCAGAAAATTGAATCTAACAGAATCAAATGCTTTAGTAAACAAATCAGCAAGCTGATTGGTTGTGTCTACTTTGACTAACTTGATCAGACCCTTTTCAGAGCAATCTCTCAGAAAATGGTATCTGATTTCTATATGTTTTGTTTTACTATGTTGAACTGGGTTAGCAGTTATAAACATAGCAGCTGAATTATCAATATGAATTGGTGTATGAAGGAAATTGTAACCATAATCAAGTAATTGGTTTTGCAACCAAAGTACTTGAGAGCAACCTGCTGAAGCAGCTATGTACTCTGCTTCAGCCGTGGATACAGATACATTTGTTTGCTTCTTGCACTGCCATGAAACAAGTCTTGGTCCTAAGAATTGACATCCACCAGTTGTGGATTTTCTGTTGTTGTTGCACCCTCCATAGTCACTATCTGAGTATGAGTAGAGGCTAAAGTCTCCATCTTTGGGATACCAAAGTCCCAATGCAGGTTTGCCTTTCAGATATCTGAAAATTCTCTTTACAGCATTCAAATGTGACTCCTTTGGGTCTGATTGATACCTGGCACAAACACAAACAGCAAACATTATGTCAGGTCTACTGGCAGTTAGATACATTAAAGAACCGATCATAGATCTGTACAATCTTTGATCTACGGATTTGCCAGCAGGGTCAGGCACAATCTTGTCTATTGTTGATGCTGGTGTCTTGCATGAAGTGGAATCAGCAAGATTGTACTTCTTCAAAATTTGATGAATGTACTTCTCTTGATTGATGAAAATGCCATCTGGTTTCTGATGAACTTGTAAGCCAAGGAAGAAATGTCAATTCTCCCATGGAGCTCATCTGAAATTCAGATTTCATTAAGTCTTCAAAGCTTTGACACAGCTTCTTATTGGTGGATCCAAATATGATGTCATCAACATATATTTGAACAACCAAAAGATCTTGATGTTCTTGTTTGAGGAAGAGTGTCTGATCAATAGTTCCTCTCTTGTACCCATTCTTCAGCAGGAAGGATGATAGTGTATCATACCACTTTCTGGGTGCTTGATGAAGACCATACAAGGCTTTGTCAAGCTTGTATACTCTATGTGGATAATCAGGGTCTTCAAAACCAGGGGGTTGTGCCACATAGACTTCTTCTCAATTTTCCCATAAAGGAAAGCACACTTGACATCCATCTGATAGACTGTGAACTTCTTGAATGCTGCATAGGCTAGGAAGACTCGTATAGCTTCAATCCTTGCAACTGGGGCAAAGACTTCATCATAGTCTATTCCTTCTTCCTGAGTGTATCCCTGAGCAATGAGTCTGGCCTTGTTTCTTACTATGATACCTCTGTCATCCAGCTTGTTCTTGAAAAGCCATCTTGTGCCAATTGGATGTTGACCTGAAGGCAAATCGACAAGAGTCCACACTTTCTGTTTTCTAAATTGTTGCAACTCTTCTTGCATGGCTCAATCCAGCTGTTGTCTTTAGTGCAGCTGTGATGTTTGCAGGGACTGTTTGAGATAAAAGCAGGTGAACAAACAAATGTTTGCCACACCTCCTTTGCTCCTTGTGGTTCTGGCATGCAGGTCCCCAATGATGTTGTCTGTTGGATGAGATTTGTGTACTCTGCTTGTTGAAACAGCATCAACTTGAACTGTGGAGTCTAAGTTTGAGAAGCCCATTGAAGCAGATGGTGTTAGCTGAGAAGTTGAGTCGATGAAATAATCAAAAGACTCATGGTCATTAGGATCAGCTGGTGTTTGATTGGGCTTTGTCTTCTTCCGCAGGAAGTTCTACGGAAGCAGTATTTTGTTCTTCCGCAGGAAGTTCTACGGAAGCAGTATTTTGTACTTCCGTAGGAGTTACATCAACCACGGAGGAACAATGTTGGTCAGCTGGTAATGGTTGGATGACTGCCTCCTCTTCATTTCTAGCATCAGTAGTAACATCTACGGATGAGGGAACATCTGATGATGAATTTACATGTGCTGGGGATGAAGAGTTAGCTTCTCCAGAAATAGCTTCATGCTGCTGACTTGATCTTTGCTGTGGTTCAGGTGGCACACGTGCTCTTGGTGGATCAGCTGTTAAAGGCACTTCATTCACACTTGGGGGCACAAAGGGATAACATGTATCCGCAGCACCTGCATTGATCAAATAACCAGTGTTAATGATTCTGTTAATGCATCTATATCAAATAACCAAGATGATCCTTTTACATTGGTAGTAAACATGGATTCATCAAAGAAACATTGGGAGTTTCTTCAACTATGTTATGTTCTGGAATGTACACCCTGTATGATTTAGAAGTGGATGAATATCCAACAAAGAAACCATCATAGGCTTTTTCAGAAAATTTTCCCAATTGTTCTTTAGTATTTAAAACAGACACATGACACCCAAAAGCTCTAAGATATCCTATAAAAGGCTTTCTTTTAAATAAGAGTTCATAAGGTGTTTTATTATGTTCTTTGACTATCAATGTTCTTTTGAACATTGCAAGCTGTATTCACAGCTTCTGCCCAAATGTAATGGGCAACTGAGAATCAGCTAGCATTGTTCTGGCTGCTTCTATCAGTGTTCGATTTCTCCTTTCAGCCACTCCATTTTGTTGAGGAGTTCTTGGGGCACTGAATTGTCTCGCTATGCCTTTAGTCCTGCAAAAATAATCCAAATCAGCATTAACAAATTCAGTTCCATTGTCACTCCTAAAAATTTAACTTTTAAATCAAGTTGATTCTCAATCTTGATTACAAAGTCCATTAATGTTTCAGATGTTTCACTTTTATGTTTTAAGAAAAAGACCCATGTGAATCTAGTGAAATCATCAACTATCACCAAACAATATTGTCTTTTTCCAATGCTCAGCACATTGGTTGGACCAAAGAGATCCATGTGAAGCAATTTGAGTGGTGTAGTGTTTGTGTTGATTGTTTGGATTTGTGAGACACTCTGTGTTGTTTTCCTTTATAACATGAAGAACAGTGATTAGAACAATGAAATTCTTTCTTTGGTAATCCAATGACTAAGTCATTTTTCACCAATTTATTCATGTTCTTCATGTTGGAATGGACAAGCCTTCTATGCCACAATTGAGATTCATCTTCGGAAGATTTGGACAGCAGGCATGTCTCATGCTTGGTGAGTGTTGTGTTGTTCATATCCAAGATGTATGTGTTGCCTTTTCTTGATGCTTTAAGAAGTATCCAGTCTCTGGAACTGTAAATCCTGGCTTAAGAATGTAACAGTTAGTGTTATCAAATAGTGTTAAATAATTTTGATCACAAATTTGGGAAACACTAAGTAAATTATACTGCAAATTTCACAGTAATTTACTTTTTCAAATGTTAAAACACCATTAGTTACCATTCTTCACCAACAATTTTACCTCCCTTCTTATCCCCACCAAATGCCACATAAGAGGCATGTTTATGTTTGAAGTCATGGAGAAGTGCACAGTTGCCTGTCATATGTCTGGAACAACCACTGTCAACATACCACTTGTTGTCAGCTCTCCATAATTGTTCCTGCACAACAAAAAGAAAACTAATTAGAATTGACAACCCAAGGCTTAATTGTCTTGGATTTGCCAGTTGTGTCAACAATAGTTACTCCTTCATGAATTAATCGTGAAGTTTCATTATTAGTTGTTTCTTTTTGATCTGATGTTTGTGAGAATGATTCTGTTGAAGATGATTCGGGTTTCTGAGTGTCTTCATGCTTATCTGAGTCTTTCTTCAACTTAGCTTGTTTTGGTTGGTATCTTAACTTTGAAGAAGATCCTGTAGTCTTGAAGGTTTCTTATCTTTCTGTTTTGATTGAGACACAGGAGTTCCTTTATCAAAGTTGTCAAAGAAATCATCAACAGCTTCCGGTTGTTTATCAGACAAATCCACCTTTTTATGAGGTGTCTTAGCCTGTGTTGGCATTTCTTCTTCTTCACAGTCTTGTCAGCAACAGATGATCTTTTCTTTGAATTTTGTTTTTCCTTCTCAGGCTTTGTCTCTTTGTCACTTTCTGAGCCTGATGATGCACCTTGTGATTTCTTGTTGCTCTTTTTCTTGTTCTTCTTATTAAAATAACATTCCTGAGTGGAATGGTTATTTTTGTCACATATGGCACAATGTTTGTTGAAGAAGCAGTCATCAGTCATGTGATTGTTCATGTTGCAAATGGAACAGTAACTACTGAAGTAGCATTCATCAGTGCTGTGATTCTTCATATCACACCATTTGCAATATTTCTCAGAATTTTCTTCTTCAGCCTTCTTTTTGTCTTTTTCTGACTAGCTGAGCCATCAGTTGATTTCTTCTTGGTTCATCAGCTGTTAATTCTTCATGTTTATTTGTGGATGGCTTCTGTTGTTTGACATTTAGCTTTTTGTGAGCATGTTTGATGTTTTCCCTTTTTATCTCATCCACAGTATCAGTATCTTTCTTCCGTTGTTTTTCTGCGGAATCATTAGACTTTGTCTTCCGCAGATGATCTACGGACTTGGCAGTTTTTACTTTCCGCAGATGATCTACGGATTCCTCAGTCTGTTCTTTCCGAGGATTCTTGTTTGAATTTTTCTTACCTTTATCAGATGACAAAGGTGATTTTGTGCTTGATCCGCAGCTGTCGATCTTGGGAAGATGCAGTTCTTGTAATCCTTCATTAAGTTCAGCAATCCTCTTACAAATGGTCTTCAGCATGTTCCGTTGTTTTGGCGGATATTGCAGCTTTGATTCTTCAAGGACTCGTGGAAGACCAGGTTCAACTTGAACATTCTTACCAATGTTCAGTTGAATATTATCATGTTCATCAGAATCATCCAGGTCATCATAGTTATCAAAATCTGATTCATTATGTTTAATTGACTCTGATTCAGTTGATTCAGTTTCACTCATCTCAGCTTTATTGTTGATCATTTGACTATCTTTTATGTCAATGTTGGTGCTTTGCACAAAATGATTTGACAAGTTGTTAGTCATTGTTTCAGGTAAAGGTGTGTAGTTATTATTAATAGGTGGTGCCACTGCATTATAACCCAACCCTGACCTGTTCTTTGATTCAATATGAGAATTGAGTAACTTCTCATATTGCTGAGATGATAATTGAAACTTCTGAAGTTTCACTTCAGTAGATGCATGATCAGCCATGGATTTTGTTAAGGAAGTGGTCAGATGCTCAACTTGGGCTTTTAGGTTGTAGTTTTCAGAAACATATTTTTCTAAGTCTTTTTGTAAAGAGTTTATTTTGATTTGATATAGTTTCTGTTCTCTTAAGTGTGATTCATTTAAAACCATAGTTTCTTTTACTTTATCAGCCAGTTGTTGAGCATGGACTCTATATCTTTCAACTTCCTCAACACAAGTTGATGAACATAACCTCTCTTTTACCTCTTTGGCCATTGGAGGAACTTTGTTTTCCATATGTGCCATCAGTGCTTGATTCTCCTCTATCACTTCCTTCTCATACGACTCCAGTCACAAGTTCCATCCTGAAGTATGATCAGCCCTGTCTCTTTAGAGTTACTTGGTCCTGCTGATGTATTTGTGGCTGGTGGGGAAGTCAGCTGAGGTTGTCTATGCAGAGATCTTTGAGAGGTTGGCTGCTGATTTGTTGCTGCTGCGCTGCTGATACTGTGGAGTTGATTGTTGATTGCATTCTCTAGAAAAGTGACCATAGAGATTGCACTTATAACATCTGACTTTAGACTTATCCACTCCAATCTTCGATGTTTTGCTAGCTGCTGCCAGATTTTTGTTTCTTCGAAGATATTGCTTGGCTCTGTAAGCAATCATTGCCATCTGCCATTGTAGATCCATCTCTTCTACAACATCAGGAGGGAGTTCCTCCAAATCTTGCTGGCAGATGTTTGCTGCTGTAAGGGAGCTTCCAAGATAAGCTTGAAAGCTAGAACTAAAAGCTGCAAAGGCTGCTTTTTGTTCTTCAGAATCCAATATCACAGTTATTGGTTCTGAGTTTGCTGTTGCTGATGTTCTCTTTTCTCAGAAGATTTAGCCTTTTCCTTTTGAGTTTTGCTTTGAGATGACTTCTTAGTGGGTTTGGATGCATAGAAACTTACTTCCTCTTCATCATCACTCAAAGCACAAGAGTTATCATCTTCATTATTAGAAATAAATGCACTTCCAGCATTCTTTGTTTCCTTGAAGTGATAAGGTGAGACATGAGTTCTCACACTCTTGTTTCTTGATTGTTCATCCAGTTCAAGTGCTTCAACCTTGGCAACTAGTGTATCTAGACCAGTTGTCTTCAGATCTATGGTGTTTTTGAACATGGAGACTGTTTGCTTCCAACTTTCAGGCAAAGTATGGAGCATCTTCTTGTTCAGTTCCTCAGTTGTGTATTTTAACTCCAAGATGTTCATCTCAGTGACGAGTTGCATGAATCTATGGAGTTGCTGAGGAATTGACTCACCCTCAATATGATGAAAAGTTTCATACTGTGATCTAAGGGTGTCTTTCCTTATGCTTCTGATTTCATCACTCCCTTCACAGAGAGTGTGAAGTATCTTCCATAGGGAATTTGCTGTTTTATAGTTCTCGCACCTTATCAAGATTTCTTCAGGTAAAGCCATACTAAGCAAGCTGTATGCTTTAATATCGACTTTAACCTTCTTGACATCATCAGGTGCAAGTCCTTAGTGCTGATTGGCTGGTTTTTGTCATTATAATCCGGCCCAAGAGTGGGTGGAATATAAGGACCTTGTGTGATGGACTCCCACAAGTCAGAATCAGTGTAGTTCACATGATTTCTGAACTTGATCTTCCAGGATTTAAAATCAGCTTTTGTTTCCAACTTTGGTGGTTGATAAGATCCTCCTCCAAAAGTACTCATGTTTAACTGCAAAATAAGATTTAAAATTTAAGTGCTTGAATTGACAAATCTATCTAAGACGCAGATCTAGTATTCAATGGATTTGAATATAGATCTAAATCAAACAAGCAATAGAAGAATGCTTGCTGAAAGACAAGTCGTTGATTTAATTGTTTGAAAATCAATTAAACAATTTTAATACTGATAGATCAATTGATCTAAATCAATGAGCACCAATGGCTCTGATACCACCTGTGAATCCAAGGATCGCAATTCAGGAATTATCAGTATTAAAATAAATCAATTTAATGATCGCGGAATTATCATTAATTGACGTTTAATTGTTTGAATGATTAATTATGAACACAACCACGAAACACAATGAATGCAAAATCAATAATTATTCAAAGTATTTCATTAACTATAACGTAATGATTACAAAAGAATAATAATGAATACTATAAACAATCGAATACAGTGTATCAAATAATGTTGATGTTGATGCGACGGCGATTAGGGTTGCACAATGGTGTAACTTGACAGCCGTAATATTGATTGATTGTGTTCATCGAGATGTGAAACCTAGGACTCATATTTATAGATGATTTGAGTCGGTTAAGGAAACACCGGATCTCTCGGGGTTTGTTGTTGATCTTGTTGACTTGTTTGACTTCTTGAATTGATAATCACACAAGTATAATGGTCTTCCGCAGGAGTCTTGCCTTCCGCAGATCTTCTGTTCTTCCGTAGGAGATTTGCTTTTCCGTAGGAATGTTGTTCTTTCGTAGATAATCCTCCTTCCGTAGGAGTCTTCACTTCATGGAACTTGATCATCCGTAGGAACTTACACTTGGTCATTTGGTCTTGTATGAAACATATCTACGGATTAACAAAATTGTTCATCCGTAGATGTTTCCTACACTTGGTCAGTTTTATCAAATCCATCCCAAGAATATTGTTTCTCCTGTCAAAGCACAAATCAACACACATACATATATGGGGTTATCCTATAGATTCAAATCACATATATATATATTTTGACTGTTACAAATGTTAATTACAAGACTTGATTTTCAAGTACTAAGCCTATACAAAATTGATCTAGTCCTATACAATCTAGACCTAACAGGCGATATGTTCGTTCATTATGCGGCTGTATATAACAATATCGTCAATATATGACTACGAATTTATCAAGAAGGGGTGGAAGAGTTTGTTCATCAGAGTACAAAAAGTGGCTGGAGCGTTAGTTAGACCGAACAGCATTACCAAGAATTCGTATGAGCCATACCTTGTGATGCAGGTTGTCTTAGCTTCGTCTCCTTCGACAATCCTTACTTGATAGTACCCTGATCGCAGATCTAGCTATGAAAAGTATTTCGTCCCTCCAAGTTGATCAAACAAGTCGGTAATTAGTGGAATCGGGCACTTGTTTTTCACCCTGATCTTGTTTAGTGCCCGGTAATCGATGCACATGCGAAGCGACTCATCTTTCTTTTTTCTGGAATAGTACCGGTGCACCATATGGGGCTTTAGACGGACGGATATATCCAGCATCCAACAACTCTTTTAGTTGTTTTCGTAGCTCCTCTAGTTCTGGTGGAGACATGCGGTAGAAGGCCCTTGCTGGGGGTTTGGATCCTGGTTCCAAGACGATCTCGTAGTCAACTTCTCTTCATGGAGGGAGTTTCTTAGGTAACTCAGTTGGCATGACATCCTTGTATTCTTCAAGTACGTCCTGGATTACTTTCGGTACAGCTTTCCTGGCAATTATTTGTCGCCCACCCTTGTTACTGCTAAGTAACATGGCTCCTTCTTGTTGTATCCCTTCTTGAATTGTATGGCTGAAAGGGTCTTAGGCCAACTCCTTGACCCCCGCGCCGTGCTTACCATACAGGTCCTTCCCTTGTCAAGGATACACAAGGAATTAGCAAAGGGCATAGGGAGGCTCGTACATTGTCGAAGAACTCCATGCCAAGAACTACTTTGAAATCATCCATCTCTACTGTTGTGAAGTTGATCGTCCCCGACCATTCTCCAATCTTTACTTGAACATCCTTTGCCTGCCCATGTATTGGTGTGGCATTGGTGTTAACAGTCTTTATTGTACCATTGCTTTTAACAAATTTAACACTGAGTCATTGAGCTTCTCTGACGGTCATGAAGTTATGAGAAGCTCCTGTATCCACAAGGGCCCGTACTTGATTACCCTTGACGTTGGCCTGCACGTATTCTAGGCCTTTACTCGGTGTTGGTCGAGCCTATACTCTTGCTTTGATTGCACTTAGTACTTGCATTGACCCCATGAAAACGTCGCCTTATTCATCATTGCAACCTTCCTCCCTTGTGATCATAGCATGTAGGCTCGATTTCTTTGGGCAGTCCCGAGCTTTGTGCAGCCCATCACATATGAAACACTTATAATCTGTCGTAAGTTGTTTGTTTTCTCGGGACTTCCAATTGGGTTATGGCTCACGTGTAATATTTCCTTTTGTTTGGGCTGATTTATCTCCCCCACCTTTCTCGTGGTTACTCCTACGGTCCTTGGGTTTAGAGTCCCTTCGGTTGTAGTCGATCAGTCCGTCGGCTACAGCGATGGCCGAAGAGAGATCCTGAACACTATGTCGTTCCAACTCCGTCTTGGCCCATGGTTGTAATCCGTCGAGAAAGTAGAATAGGGAGTCCTTATCAGACATATCCGAATCTCAAGGACAAGAGTAGTACACTCTTTGATGTAGTCCTTGAGGGTGCCGATTTGTTTTAGTTTACATAACCGGCTCCTTGCTTCATTTTCAGCGTTTTCCGGATAGAATTGTTCTTTAATTCCCTAATGAAGTCAGCCCAAGTGTTGAGGGTGCACATACCTCTTTCGATCTCTCCATGCTTACGTCGCCACCATAATCCCGTCGTGTCCTTCAAGTAGAGCATGGCTGTCTTGATCTTGTTAGCATCGTCGGAGATGTTCACACCATCGAAGTATCGTTCCATCTCCCATAGAAAGTTGTCTACAACCCTCGCCTCGCGCTTGCCAACGAATGGTGTTGGTTTAGGGACTTTGATCCTTGGTGTGAAGTTGACCATGTTGCCTCCTGCTGTGGCCACGACTTTGCTATAATCATTCACCTTTGCTTCCAAGCCGATATGGCTGCGATGTGTGACAGCTAAAAGCTCATCCATGTCTTTTTGAACTTGTTTGATTGCATTCTTGATAGCTTCTCTGACTGCATTGTTTACTATGACCTTTACTTCTCCACGAAGTACCTCAATAGCAGCCCTAAAGTCTTCCCTAAGTTCAGGGAAGTCAGTCTCCAAGCTTTCTATTCATTGTAGCTGGTCGTTAACTTGGGTTCTAAGACTTGTCATTGCTGATTCCAATCATCAACTCGTCTTTCTACTGTCTTGTCCTTTGACACCCCACGATTCTTCTTGCTTCCATGGGAAGTTCCTTCCCGACCACGATTCTCTTCTCCTCCAGCAGCGGTTGTGACCACCATCTTCTCCGATTCAGTCGCCATCCCAGTGAATCGACGTGCTCTGATACCACTTGTCACGGAGTGATTCCCAAACTCTCGTGCGACACTTAGTCACCATACTAAGTCAGCCTTGATCTCGACTAGATTACCAAGTTAGCAGCGATTCAACGACTTGTAGAGATTGTAAGAAGGATCACAAGAAAGCTTGAAAGGAAGATCACTTGTATTACTTGAGAACTTGTATACAAGAAAGCTTGATTACAACACTTTTGTGAGGTGCTCCTCAAATGATCCATTACCTCTTATTTATACTAGTGACCTTAAGTCTAGAATTTCATAATCTAGATTTTTCTATTCTAAATATCTAAGATATTTACTGATCTAATATCTTAGAT
The DNA here is from genome assembly GCA_024085815.1 of Flaveria linearis. Lineage (NCBI taxonomy): Eukaryota > Viridiplantae > Streptophyta > Magnoliopsida > Asterales > Asteraceae > Flaveria > Flaveria linearis. The sequence continues at coordinate 34,814,984 of CM044012.1, forward strand.
ATTTAACTAATCCAAAATATCTTAGATATTTAACTAATCCACTAACTAATCTAATATCTAGATATTTCTTTGTATAATATCTAGATATTTTATATTGTTAATATCTAAGTATTCTAGAAATTTCCCAAGTCTATGGGTCTTGTGAAATGTGGCTGAAAATCTGGTGTTCCCGAAGAGTTGATTGCGATTTTAAGCGGGTCGTGACAATAGGCAGACTTCTTTTGATCGAGAATCTTCTATGTTATTTTGGTAAGGTAACTCGGAGGACATCATTCGTAATAGCAAAACCGATTGGTGATAATGGTTCGCATAGACTAGAACACGAGGCATGTGATTGAAAATATAAGAGGTTTTCGCTAAGATTTTGTTCATAATTTTGTAGTTGTACGATATGAAATGGTGAGGTTTAAAACTTGAGAGACTCTTGTTAATACACGTGTTAAAAACAAGAAAGAAATGAGTGTGAAACTTATTCTATTCATTTCATTTCATCTCAATCATCATAAATCATATACATCTTTATATACACCAATCAATATAATATGAAACCCTAAGCCTAAAAACATCGGGTTGGACTAAATAGTATGCATACATAACAATATGTTATATTTAAAAAATTGACTTAAAATAATTTTTTATATATATACATTTATTAGTCTCTTAGAACTATCTAATCTAATATTAACAATTTGCAACACATGAACAGTATTTTCTATTATTTTTTGACTAATTATTTTTGAAAAGCAATGTTGGTGGGCGTTTTTTTCAAAATTTTCATCCTTGATTTACGTTTCGTGTTTCACAACCATTACTAAAGATTGGTGTGATGGGAATGGTTAGTGCATAGGATTTTAAGCGTTAACTAATCTTCTTCGGCCCGAGTCTCATGCGTTGAAATTTTTTGTTTTTTGATTATTTTTTCTTTTACTTTTTTCATGACTCTTTTTTCCAATTATTTTTTCCTTGAGCGATTTTGTTGTTTCAATGCTATTTTTATAACGCTACAACGTATTAGACACAATACCTTTTCCTCTCTATACCAAATCGTAGCATCTTCACACATTTCATTTACATACTTAACCATGTTAACGCGCATATATAACAAGGTTCACAAACACGCTGTATCACACTGAATTAGTTTCTAGTTACTTAAAAGAACCAGACCACCACTTACCGTCTCCCTTACAGAACCCATCCTCACGGTCGAGGGTAGTGGTGCACAAAAGAACCGGGTTCAAAACCCGACCCGAAGACCCAACCCGGACCCGAACCGGTTCGGAACCGGTATACTCCAACCCGGTTCCAACCCGAAAAAACCCCCCGGTTCAGAACCGGTTTTGAATTTTCTAGCCCAAACCGTTTGGACCTGGTTTTTACCCGAACCGGTTTCGAAACCGGTCCAAAAAAACCGGTTGGAACCGGTTTTCGACCGTTTTTTTTTTACCGTTAGAAAACGGCTATATGGCCGTTTGAGGGTATTTTTTGACCGTTTTTTGCACTTTTTTTGGACCATTTTGCCCTTATATGATAGTATAAATAGGTAGTGGGTGTTATGGTTTAGTCACAACACTCAAAACTTCAAAAACACTCAAAAACGTGCTTAAAAACGCAAAAACGCTCCTCACTCTCAACTTTCTATTCTCTCAATCTCTTGAATTATGGCTTCTGAATCTTCCGTTCCAACCGGTGGATCCTCAAGTGCCGCTACCGTTGTTAGAATTCTTTCAACAACGCGAAACCAAGAGATTTGGTGTAATTTCGACTTATGCGAAATGTCGAATGATCAACATAAAGCTCGATGCAAGGCTTGTGGTTCGTTTTTCAAGTTGGATTCAAACTCGACTTTGAGAAATCATATGACTAAATGGTGCAAGTCTTTGAAAAGTACACCGAGTCAAGGGCAAACATCAATCGGAAACGATGGTGGTTTATGGAACTTCAACATCGATATGGTTCGAGATAGAATGGCAAAGTTTGTAATTCAAGAAGGATTACCGTTCGATCACTTCGACAACCCTCAGTTAACAAAATTGATTCAAGAAACTCTTCAACCACGCTACACTCACGTAAGTCGCACCACTCTTAGACGTGATTGTTTAAATCTTTGGAAACAAGCAAAAATGATTTAAAGGTTTTATTTGAAATTTACAAACCGCTGTGAACTTCACTACCGACGTTTGGTCCGCCCACACGGTTTACCGGAATCGTACCTTGCTTCACCGCCCATTGGATAGATCCAAGTTCGTGGCAAATGATGAAACGTACGATTGCGTTTGAATTATTTGGATATCCGCATACCGGTGATAATCTTTTTCAAATTTTAGACTATGTAATCAAAACGTATAAATTAGAAACAAAATTTTTTCAATACATTTGATAACGCCTCGAACAACACATCCGCCGTTGAAAAATTGAAAATAAAATATAAACCGGTTTGTGACGGCGTATTTTTTCACTCAAGATGTGTTGCAATATTATTAATTTAGTTGTGCAAGATGGTCTTGGCGTTCCTGAAGTGGAAGATTTTAAAACGTCTTTCAAAAACATGTTACGTGACGTTTTTAAAACTAGTAGAAAAGGTATGTTAATTATAGAAAAATGTGTCACGATACGAATTCCATTTGTTTAGGACCAAATTGGGATGTCCCGACTAGATAGAGTTCTACTTGGAAAATGTTTAATAGTGCTTTGCGACAAAAAGAAACGCTTCATGTTTTTCACGATAGTCTTGCGATGCGGGGTCGGGTTGTTCCGTTTCCGTTAGAGGGTTGGGAATATATTCAAAAAATAACTCAATTTTTAGAGCTTTTTAAAAACGCAACTACAAAATTGTCGGGGTTTATTATCCGACAAGTTGTCTAACACTTCATCAAATTTATTAATGACCCATAAATTAAGTGAATATGAAGAAAGAAACGAAATGTTTTCAGCAATGGTAGCGCCGATGAAAGAAAAATTTAAAAAATATTTCATTGAACTACCCCTGGTTTTTACGTGTTCCGCCGCACTAGGCCCGTGTTTAAATGTTTCGGGGGTAGAAACTTTAATAGATTAGATAACTTATGATTTAGATTTACATGATTTAGATCCATTTTTTAATGTTAATACAAAACAAACATTTAATGAAATTTTAAAAAATTGTTTAATGTTTATGTTGAAAAATATGGTGCAACATCAAACATCCACCGACCATCGAAAGTGGAATCGAGTTCGTCGAGCTCAAGTAGAGACCCGATGATTAGTTTATATAATACTTTGAGAAATGAAAACAGTAAATGTCAGAGGGGTAACACCCCAAGTAGCGAACTCGGGAGGTATATGGGAACCGATTTTTTAGCCACTATGTCTCCCGATGAATTCTTGAAATTTGATATTCTGACATGATGGAAAGGAAAGGAATCACAATTTCCGGTCCTAGCCGCCATGGCACGTGATTTACTAACCGTCCAAGCTTCCACGGTAGCTTCGGAGTCTGCATTTCTGTTAGTGGCAGGGTTTTATCGATTAGAAGAACAAGGCTAACTCCAACATCGCTAGAGATGTGTATTTGTTTAAAAGACCACTTAGATGCGGCCGAACGAAGACAACACATATCAAACCTTGAAGAAGAAACACCGATTGAAGAAGAAAATACACGAACACGAGGTACAAACCGGACGATCCTCACCGCTATCCAATGAAGAACTCGCTTATGATTTGTCTCAACGCATTGGCACACAAACCGACGAAGACGATTAAATTAGAAAAACTTGTACTCGAAATATGGATATTTTGTTTTCTTTGGTTTAATTTTAATGTAATTTTTATTGTTTATTTTTCGTAATGAATTAATTGTTTACTTTTATGAATTAATGTAATTTTTATTGTTGTTCTTTAGAAAAACTCGCTTATGATTTCTATTCGTATTAATTGTTTACTTATTAAAATGAAAATAAAAACGCGTACAATCGTAATGGAAATCTTAAAAATAAAGTACATACTATTGTTTAATTAATCTACTTAATATTTTTTATTAATCAAAATTTGTAATTAATTTGTATATAATTTAAATAGTAGGAAAAAAAACCGGGTTTTCCAAACCGGTTCATAGACCCGACCCGGTTCGGTTCCAACCCGAACCGGTTCCAAACGGGTTGGGTTTGCCGGGCTTGAAAACCGGTTCCGACCCGAACCGGTTCTTGGTCAAAAACGGGCTCCATTTCGTTGACCGAAACCGAACCGGGTCCAACCCGACCCGGGTTCAAAAAAAAACCGGTTTGTGCACCTCTAGTCGAGGGTTTGGACCCTGAACCATGGGTCGGTGGCTCCCTTCCATTTTAACGAATTGTGTTTATTCAGCACATTTTACATTACCTTTTCTAGATTCAAGCCCTTTCACTAATGCTAGATGTTTTCGAAATTTGTAAGGAGTGTTGAATACCATTAAATGTTAAATATCCGCTTTTAAAAGCTTAGACCGAGTTAATCTTAGACAAGTAATAACTTAAACAAGTTGCTTCATTAAATTAAAGTTTATTTAATAGACGAGCTTGAGCTCGAGCTTTATATTAAACTTGATTAGGTTTTCATACATAGTAATTGTAACAGCATTAACGTAATTATATTTATATATGTATATAGAAAATAATTAATTCTTAATAATAATAAACGAGACGGGCTTGAGTCTGAAAAATTTAGGGGCTGTTTGGCAGCATCTATTGAAAAAGTGCTGAACCAATAAGAGGTCTGAACCAATAAGAGGTCTGAACCAGTAAGAGGTCTGAACCAATAAGTGCTGAACCAGTTTAAGTCTGTTTGGTTGGACATCTGAATAACTGTATAAAATGACTATTTTATCCCTCTAACTATTTTAACTACCATACCAATAGATCTGCAAATCATCACAACTAAATACCTAAAATACATTCAAACAACAAACAATAAACAATTACAATCAGCAGCAGCAAATCATCACAAACAATAAACAATTACAATCAGCAGCAGCAAAATAATTACACCCAAAATACATTCAAACAACAAACAATAAACAATTACAATCAGCAGCAGCAAATCATCACAAGAATCTATCAATTACAATCCATAAACCACCAATTTACTGCAAATCATCACAAGTAAACACATTCAAACACCCCTTGGCACCAACATAGATCTGCAAATCATCACAACTAAACACCCAAAAATCACGCCATTTAACCCAAAATCACAAGTAAGCACTCAAAATCATCACAATCAGCAGCAACACATCCAAAATCTTCACAATTAGCAGCAGTAAACAACAAACAATAAACAATTAACAACAAATCTCATCTGGTTGCAAAGATTAGAGGATTACTAATCCGAACCTTAACGGGTCTGACAGATCGAGGGGGCGGCGATTGGAGGGGCGACGATTGGAGGGGGCGGGGAAGCGGGAGGCTACTTGGAGGGCCGGCGACTTGGAGGGGCGGCAACTTGGAGGGCGACGACTTGGAGGGGCCGCGACTTGGAGGGGCGGCGACTTGGAGGGGCGGCGACTTGGAGGGGCCGCTACTTGGAGGGGCGACGATTGGAGGGGCGGCGATTGGAGGGCGGCGATTGGAGGGGCGGCGATTGGAGGGGCGGCGATTGGAGGGGCGGCGATTGGAGGGGCGGCGATTGGAGGGGCGGCGATTGGAGGGGCGATTGGAGGGGCGATTGGAGGGGCGGCGATTGGAGGGGGCGGCGACTTGGAGGGCGGCAACTTGGAGGGGCGGCTATTGGAGTCGATAGATCGATTGGGGGAGATCGATGGGGGAGGTCAATGGCTGTGTTTTGGGTCAGAGGTTGGTAAACATCTGACCTAATAAGATGATAATCAGAGGTGGAATAAGAGGTTGTGTCAATAAGGGGCTGTTAAACCAAACAACATGGTTTGACCAGGTCAGACATAAACGTCTGACCCGTGTCAATAAGAGGCAAACAAACACAGCCTTAGTCATGAGCCAAACTCAATGTTTAAATAAGGAGCTTAAAATACAGCTCGAACTATCTTAAGTTAAACTAGAGGAATTTGAGCTTAGACGAACTATAGCACGACTCAATTTGTTTACTACCATAATCTTATTTAATCAAAAAGCATAGACAAAAATGAGTAAGTGACCAACCTAAAAAGGTAAAGCTCACGTAGTATGAAATAAATCCTACCGTCACTTCAAAGTGAAAGTGCAACCTACTTATCGAACCAAAAGATGAATCGGGCCAAATTTTGCTAGCGAAATAAGATACTATTAATTGTCATGCAGAAATTGTGAATTACAAAATCGTAAATCTGTCACACTAAAAATATCATACAATCCACCTGCCAATTTCAATTGATTAATAGTTGTTGATAACGAATAGTTCGCAGTCCAAATAGTTGATGTAAGGTATCTCAAGAATTCATTAGAATAGAAGGAGAATTTGAGTTTAAGTCCCACTTATAATAAAAAAATAAAATAAAAATAAAATTTTTAAGTTGAGTCAGAAAGTTTTTCACCTATAGTAAGTTTTTTTAGGGTGATCTTAAGTTCCAAATTGATAGAGACAGATTAATATACGAGTTTGCCTCTGGAGACGTACCAACCTAACGTCCTAAGATTTTATACTGCAAGTAATAAAGATGATCGGATGAATTATCTGCCGCCGTAAGTGATAAATTAACCGTTAAAAGCTACTTTATCAGTAAGGTGGTGAAATCAATGACTAGTCATCAATCATCATCCACTCAAGGGGCTAGATAATATATTAATATTAGAGTGGTTGGTTATATACCCGTTAAAGTCACTAACTTTGATACCCGTTAAAGTCACTAATTTTGACCCACCTACCTCAGTTGTGGTATCTCCTCCACATTTACAAATGTTTCTAACCCCATGCATGACCATCTTTGTAAAAGCAGGTAATAAGAGATTTTTAGTAACGAATACGAGTTATTATGGGGCATTCGAAGTTTAATCGTCAAGTAAAATACAATAATATAGAAATGCTAAAATAGTTAATAATTTGTGTAAACAATTTTGTATTTTATTTTACTTTTAAACTAAAATAAGAATATTATAATATTAAGTATAAAATAGATGAAAATGTGCATACTTTAAAGCTAGCACGACTAGTAGCGACTAGCGAAGGGTTTTATTTAAACTTAGTGAATTGAGTATAAAACAATTAACCTTGTATCCTATATTTCATCTAATATCTTGATAAATGTGTAGACTTAAGAAATCCATTGATGGATTAAGGAAGTATCTAGAAGCTAGATCTTTGTTTTTGTAAGAAAATCATAGATTTCGATTTATAAAAAATCATGAAGATAATCCATATGTTTATAGGAAGGGTATAGCATAGGTATTTTCTTGATCTTGTATACCGAGGATATATTACTAATCGAAAACAAGATTCCACTTACGAGGACGTTAAATTTTGGCTTGGAAATGGGTTGTAATGACTAATCTTAGAGATATCACATATATTCTAAGGATAAATATCAACAAAGACAGATTAAAATGAGTTATTGGCTTAAGTAAAAGGCATATATTGATAATGTCATTAAACACTTTTCAATGTAAGATTTAAGCATGATTTCTTGCCCCTAGGACATGACACCATCCTTGGTAAGTCTCTACATCCTAGGATGAATAGAGAGATTAAAAGGATGAAATAATTTCATATGCTTCGGTCTACGACCTGTTATGCATTTCATATTGTGCACTAGACCTAACATGCCGTATGCTTTAAACATGACGGGTTGATATTAAAAATCCTAGAGAAAGCCATTAGATTGTTGTCAAGAGTATCCTCTAGTATCTGGGGAGGACTAAGGTTATAATTTTAGTATATGGAGTGAAGGATGAGCTGCTAGGTGTTACAAAGACGCTAGCTTCCATAGTCATCGAGATTATTTTCAATTGTAGTCGGGATATAACTCTCAATGGAGGATCAAAAATGTAGAAAAGCTCTAAGCATAAGGTAGTTATACAGTCAACTATAGAGTCTAGATACACTGTTGCATCAAACACAAAAAATAGGACAACTTGGATGAAAAAATATTCTTTGCTAATCTTGGGATGATATTAAGCATCGAGAGATCCGTTGAGTTATTTTCTAACAACATTAGTGTTATTTCTCAAGCAAAAGAACCAGGGTGCAGTGACATCATATTACCAAACATATGATGATAAAGTTCTATTATATATGAGAGATATTGAAACAAGGAGCATAAGATAGTTTCACATGCATCACTCATTATACTTCACAATGTAGCTAACAACGGTGTTTATAACTACTTATCAAAGAACAAGCTAGGTTAAATAATGTAAAAGAACAACGTTTTGTTTAATCAAGTCCCTAAAATGTATCTTATGTCAAATAATATAAAAATACTACCATTTTTGAGATTCTTATGATGACTGTTCATGAAGTAATTTTTAAAGTAGGTCAAGTATCTAATCTCCATTTACAACTCCAAATTTTGTTGCACCACTTAGCCAGTTTCATTCCTAAAAAAACAAAACACACTGCAACAAAATAAAGCTAACGCAACTCTTGCAATATATTGTGTTAAGCCTTGAAAAATTACATTATGTCTTAAAAAGGTTGCATTAGCCTAAATCAACCTTTTTTCAAATGCTGCATTAAATAAAATTGCATTAGATCTATAACAACTTTTTTGTTAGATAATACGACCTTTTTATTAGCTAATGCAATATTTTTTAATATAATTCAACTTTTTCTTAAAGGTTGCTTCAAAATTATTGCAATATTTTTTTAATATATTCAATTTTTTCTTAAAGGTTGCTTCAAAAATATTGCATTAGGGTCATTTTAAAATAGTGACACTTGAGTTTCTATATCTTTTATGTTAAAGCTTAGTAATTTTGGGATGAAACGAATGTTCAAATCTCTTTATGTAAGCTTTTCACATTAGATTTGACTTCTAATGTTATATTAAAAGAAATTAAGCGTCACAATTCAGGATTTTAAATGAACGTACTTTAATCTCATCCCTAGCAACAAATATAGATTTTAAATGGACTTTAATCTCATCACCATAGCAACAAAACACATGTATAGTACCTTCTCCCATAAAACACATGTACTTGAATGGCCTAGTACCCTTCTCCTATAATATTCACTCATGTACTCGTATACGTATCTATACCCTACTTAGATGCTTTCCATGATTCCGGGATAAATAGACTATGTTTTTTAAAACTCAGTCAAAGTGTATTACATATATACGGTATCTTAAAACTTCTATAAACTTTAGAAAATAATTATTATTTAATGAAGTGTTTAGTAATAAACTATTTACAAAATTCATGAAACATTAATAAAGGTATTACCATGTCTTTAACTTTTAAATGTGTCAAATTAAATTCATCATGTGTACTCTCTTCGTTGGGACAACCTTGGATCAATGTCATCGGTCCCATGCCAGAGCGATGATAACATCATCTCATATATTATTTATGATAAATGGTGTATTTTGTTTATTATTTGTCAATTCTTGAGAAGATATGTGAATTAGCCTGAGAATGGGTTAAGGTGGTGGACCATAATGTGGACTTTAAAGCATAAGATGTCAATTAATGTATGTTTCATTCTGGCTGTTGTTCTCATAATCAACTTGGTGGTAGTAGTCAAAGTTGGCTTCTCAAGGAGACATGTAAAAACTCTATTAATGGTACAAATTTCAATTTAAAGGTTATGATAAATGCATTGTTTCTTGAATTTTGATTATATATTATATATATCTAAACTAGTTGGGAACCATATCGCGCGTTGCGCGATATCATGTTTTTATATATAAAGTTCGAGAGCACGGCTGTTAATTACATTCAAAGGCATATATAGAGTAGTTGTTGGTTACATTCAAAGTATGTCATTGTATGCACTGGTAATAAAAGATGTCATATGTTCACAAAGGTTAGTCTGATAGCTTCAAAAGGCTGTTGCTGTTACTTGACAGTTTTGCTTTGGTTTCTTTTGTCAAAAGGTGGAATCATATATTAACAAAAGGTAGGATTGTTGTGCATTTGGGGCAGCTTTGACATCTTCAAAAGGGGTTGTTGTTGCTTGTTAGTCTTCTTTTGTCTTCTTCTTAGCTGGAGGACCTGTTTTTCAAATGTTGTTAGTATGGTGAAGTGGTAATTAGTGCGTAGTTATGTTATTTCTTACTTTCTTTTGTGAACAGTGATCTTTTGGCTGATGTGCTTTTTTCAGCTCTATGCACTGCCTGGAATGACGATGGTGTTGTCGGTGCAGGTGTGCTTGTTGTTGCTGTATTGTCTCTTATAATGTCGACCTTGGTAACGGTGCAACGCAGCATCTCCGCTCTGTTGTTTTTATGCGCTTGGACATGGAATATAGCTTCTCTGTTTATGATTTGGTGTAGGGTGGTGTCTGGGTTGTGTGTTGTTAGGATGTCAGGGCATGTCATCCCGGCAAGATTTGCAGATGGATCATTGAATTATAGAACGGGGATACTTCCTGTGTTGTCAGAGATTGTGGCGGTGATTCAATATCTGTAATAACAACTTGTTTTAGCTGTTTGTTGCATTTAAAAAAAATAGCAGTTGTAGAGGACATACATTTCAGTTGGTACGCTGAGGTTTCCGTGCATAGAACAGAACCATCCGTCTCCGACTTTCATTAGAGATTGATCGCATTTTGGGCAGCCTATGCAATGCCATTCTCTATCCATGTGTAGTTCGGTTACTGCTGCTTTCAGTGTGAAATTACGTCCCTGCATATACGTGTTTGTATACAATATAACCAAACTGCTTATGAAGTAAATTATGTACTGATTGTTTTGTGTTTATGTACATGAAATAGGTGAAAACATCATACGATCAAATCGCTACACTATCAACCTGAATACTAACAGTTTCACATGAATTCAATGTTCCACCTTTCAAATTCCATTTATTTATCATACAGCAAGTAACAAACATAATCAACAAATCAAGCAAGTGAAGTACATACTGAACTAAACAACATACGGTGATCTACAACTTTCAGATCAAAACTGAATCAATCAGTACATATTCGTGAGGAAATAGTTCCAATAACGATTAACAACTACAAATCACCATAAATTGCGAACTTGAAAAGAATTTCAGCAAATCTAGACGAAATTAATTAAATGTTTAGACAGATGATTGACGAACCCATTCGTATGTTGGAGACAAATATATGGAAAAATATAACAGTGATATCTTTGGACATATGAAACAATTTGTAATTGATTTCTATGAGATTGTTTGTGTGTGATAACAATACTGTACATCATGCATAGATAACCTTAAAATAACTATTAGGAATGTGAGGTATTGGTAGAGAGCGAAATATATGAGATCATTAGTATGATGTTTTGAAAAAAACGCAATTATCTTTAGCTTTACTCAATATGGGGGGGGATAAAGTAGGGTTATGATTGAGTGCAGACTTACCTTAAGTTCTTTTGGTTCCTTTGCCTGTAGTTGTGATACAGTTGTGTTAGGCCTTTCGGATCCTGGTTGCTGTAGTCCTGTTTCGTGATGTGTTTCTGCAGTATTTGTATCGGGCCCTAAGTTGTCAAACCTGGCAAAAATAGAAAGTTTATGCATTGGTTCATGTAATTGTGAAGGTTTGTGTTTAACTTTGTTTGATTATTACATGTTCAAAAGGAATCTGGTTTCCACTGTTGATGGGTTGATATAAACATGGGTTGCGTTTGTTGATTGAAGTTGAAGTCTACCTGTATTTAGAACCGTTATTAATTTTTTCTTTGGTCTTATAGTTAGTTATGTGTTATTTTTTACCCATGAAGTCGGTGAGTCTTAATGCTGTCAGTGCAAGTATTGTAGGATGTGATGATGCCTCAATTGCAATCCTTGGGAGTCTGGCTGTTGATGAAGCAATTTCCTCCCATAACTTTATGGTAACATTCTGGTTGCTATAGTTTTTTACAACAATATTTATTGTGAAAAATGTTGTATTAATAATTGTATGGTATTGGAAAGATTTTTAGATTGTATAAATGATCGTTTCTGTTGCTTGTTACCTGCAATCCCTTAACGTTATGATGACATATGGATTTCCATTATTTGTGGTGTTATCCTGCATTTGTTGTAGAATGCCAATATAATCTGCACCATAAATTTAAGAAGTTATTGGTAATATGTATGTTATTTACTGCTGTAATAAGAGCAATAATTTTTGGTGTGATTACCTAAAATCACTCTGTTTTGTGCTTGGTTTGGGTCCTTGCTTTTACTGTGCAATGCCTCAAGTCTTTGTCGATTCACAAACTCGAAATATTGATCTGGAAGTTCAGGAGTCTCTTGTATAGGAGTGAAAACAGATGCTAACCCGATTCGCATGTAAGCCGGATGTGATAAGGTAGATGTATACTTGTCTGGCTCAACGCATGCGTATCCATTAATTTTGTAGCATTTATGAACTTGCAGCTTTGATGTAACTGTTCTTTGGTCTCTTCCTTTTGCCATAGCCTGAATGCCCATGCCCTGTTGTATAAACAATTAATATATGTAGGTAAATTGTTTATTTATTATTATGCGAGATAGACACAGCAAAGTTGTAATGCTGTAATTGGTTAAAAGCGTAACTCTTTGTTGTTCTATTTAAACGTAGTTACATAGTTTTTGGAGGTGTATTTGTTTTTTTAATAAACAATGAATCAAAAATCAGACATACTTTTTGGCGGATTAAGTATCGTTTTTTAAATAGGGAAGTACCTCTTTGTCAACAAACACATAGCAGACTTCGTTATCACGGAATGCGGGTTTCCAGCAACGAACAACACGAATTTCCAATTCTGGTGCAGGGTCGCCAGGCCTAAGCGTTGAAATGCCACTGTCTTCCATTGAATATTACCTATAATAGAAGCAAGATTTAGTAATTAGTGAGGTAATAATAAGTGATTATTGCAGAGCAAGAGGCTTACTTTTGCACTACTAATAGAAATAGAATATTTATTGTAAGTCTGAGACAGATCTGTTTTTTTGTTACCTCATCTAATAACTCTGTATAAACAATGTTTAAAGTTTTATTATTACTGTTATCAATGCTTTTTTTTGTCAAAATTCTAACGGAATTGGGGGTGGTAGCTCGCGAAAGTGCAACATAAAGTTGGCCATGTCCAAAAATTGGTTCGGGTAAATAAATTCCAATTCTATTTAGACTTTGGCCTTGACTTTTATTAATTGTCATTGCATAACACACTCTGGGAATTGTCTTCTTGTAAAAACAAATGGTAATTCTTTTGTGTTATGAATGAAGTTAATCCTTGGAATGTAGACTCTAGTCCCAGTTGATGTACCTGTTATTATGTATGTCTCTATAACACGTGGTAATAACTGAAAACTAATAATCTAGTTCCATTACACAAACCATTTTTTTGATCTATGTTACGAATTAACATAATGGGGGTATTCTTTTTCAGTTTAACACAGTGTTTTGGAATAGCATTGAAATTTAAAGTATTTAGATATTCAATAGGATACATCATGTCAATGTCACCAGCATTCACAGAATATGGGACCATTGAATCTGTACTTAAGTAGGAAACATAATCGCCTGGTGATAAATTTAAGACAATATCGTTTATCTCGTCAATAGTCGTTCTTTGGACATATAAGCGCTCGTTCTGCCATTGTTGTTGCCGTCAGGTTGAAAAGGCTGTTGTCGTCGTAAACAAACCTAACCAGATCACATATGGCCAAATCACTGTCTTCAATCACCATTTCAGCCGGAATTTGAATAACTTTGGTATCTGCCTGTTTTGGAACCGTCTGTTCACCCTCCTCACCATTTCCAATTCTTAGTAACCATTTTGTGAACACCTGTGTGTTAGCCGGTGATGATGTGTTTGAGGATGACATTAGAACTCTGAGATTTGTGGAAATGATATGTACAACAAAATGTTTCCAAAGGTATGATCTTGGAAGAGATGAGGCAATGATTTCCTCTTTTGTACACTTTGGTTTAACCGGTAATGTTTGTCTAAAGTCATCTCCTAACAATACGGATTTTCCACCAAAAGGTACGTTTATGTTGCTTGTTAAATCTTGCTAAGTTTTGTCTAGTGATTCAAAACACCTACGATCACTCATCGGTGCTTCATCCCAAACAAATAATGTATTTTCTAAGAGAAGGTTGGCTAAATTTGTATTCTTCTTGATATAACACACTGATTCGTCATTCAATTCAAGTGCTATCTTGAACCTCGAATGTGCAGTACGTCCGGACGGCAATAATAATGATGTTATTCCTGATGCTGCAACTGCCAAAACAATGTGACCGGCTGATCTTAATGCTGATATAATAGTTTTCCACAGGTAAGTTTTGCCAGAACCACCATGACCATAAACGAATAGTAAAATCTGTGATGACCTCTCAAAGCTAAATAAGACATGATCATAGGCCGCTTTTTGTTCTGGTTGGAGGTTTGCCTTTAACGACAGATGTTCACGGTGTAAAGCCTCCTTGTCATAACTTTTTTCTTCAAGTAGCAAGACATTTCTTAAAACAGACATTGTACTTTCTGTAGGCAATGGTAATCCGAAATCTGCTAAAGACTTTGGGCTAGTGTTCGAATTTAATAGTAATTCAAGCTCGCATAAGACAAATTGTTTTAGGTCAGAGTCATTTATTGATCTGTTTGAATGACGAAGGCTAAAATCGATATTATAAGCCAAATCATCAGCCATACTTTTCCAGGCGGCATCCCAAAGCGTTGTTGGATTCGACACATTACAAAACAATAGTATATGAACGAATAGCAGCCTTAGCTGTGCAGATGTTGCCTATTCTGATGCTTTAGTGATAGTACCTAACCATTCTTTATCATCCCCTATTAAGCCCAATTTCTCGCACGCCTGCCTAAAAGTTGCAAATATTTCGCCTGTTACAGTACGTATATCTGCAAATGAACAACATCCGGTTTGCTGACCAAGTAACATTCTTAGGTAGAACAGTTCTCCACATGTAGGATGTACGTAGGCAAGTCTACCGACAGCAGGTGTTCACTTAGATGTTCTTTTAATCCATGTTTTTGAAGACACATCCCATCTGTACTTTGAAAGATAATCAATGTAGCGAAGATGTAAGCCATTGTTTGAAACTGATTGCTGAAAATCTTTTTCTGTAACATTATTGGCTAACCACTCAGTAAGTGTATTCTTGGATGCATATTCATTGTTGATAACGTCCACTAAGTTCTGTGATTGCCAAAATGTGAGATTTTGTTTGCCTTCTAAATGTACCGCTAAAATCTGAACAGACCAATTTCGGTGATGAATTGGGAAGGTGAAGATCCGCCATGAAGCCTCATGAGGACATATAAACTGGCCGTCAAGATAATTTTTAATCTCGTCAATAACCTCCGGTGTATCATGCGTACTACCTCCAGATTCACCAATATCTTTAGTTAGTGTAAAGCGAACCCTATCTGCACCTTTTGAGATGTATTTGAAAAGATATTTATAAGCATACTCCAACCGCAATATTCAACATTAATATGTGCGTCGAAATGTAGAAGAAGTTTTCTATTGTACGGAAAAACAAATCCATTATCTAGGGACACGTCGCGTTTCAAATGTCGGCGGTTATCGTTACACCTTTTTAATGGATGTAACCACCATTATCAATACGTGTTTGCAATTCATAACCCTTGGGAAACGATTTTGAGCAGACACCGTCTTTCATACACGGTGAATTCAATCTTGCCAATCCACACGGACCATGCAACATAAAGGTTGTTACAATCCTGTGTAATGCAGCATCGGTTGTTGGATCAGGGAGTTCAGCACTTATATAGCGGTCCACATCTTCTGGATTACGTATACGGCACTGTTCTGTGACCCATAATAACGTATGACAATGGAGGAGGCCTCTTTTCTGGAATTCAATAGTGTAAAGCTCTGAGGTCAAACGGAAATTTTGACTGAGTAAAAACAATATTTCATGTGAACGATATATTTCTAAATTAGGAATAAGATAACATAGATTAAGAGTACCTGCGGTTACATCACCAAATGGTTTCACTCTATTCAAGTATTTTATGAAAGATCGTACTTTCATTTGGAAAACCCTGGCTATGATGTCAGGTCTATCCTGTGCACATGAGACACCAGCAACTGAAATTTCTCTAGTAATCTTAGGCCATTTGACATTACACGTGAATGTGATGAAGTATTGTGGGTTACTGAACACACGACATAAAGCCAATGCATCCTGATAATGTTTGTACATGTACCTTGGGCCACCAGTGAATGATGATGGTAAGACCACATGTTGACGTACACTACGTGCCTCTATATCACCACGACAAATAGCATCCTGCACACCGTCCAGGAATTCACATCCAAAATCTTGTTGATTATTTCGTATGTACTCAAGCCGTGAATGTTCAACACAAACATATGCATCAACAATGTACTGTTGGAAAAGGCGACCGACATGCAGAAGATGTGTATATAAACCCTGGCGGTCGTGAATTTGATAGCTGTAAAACATGGATGGCGTCAGATTACGGCCTTCTGTTTCTTCACTCACTGATATTTGTAGTTTAGGAGACCATCCTTGTTCTGTATAAGGGAACAGGAGAGGATATTGTAGTGGTATGTAGGCGGGGTGAAGTTTGCTAACTCTATGTGGTGAATTGTCCTTTCCGCGAATAATGATATCAAAATCATCTGATGTAGAGTATGAATCACAAACAATTGCGCCAATAACACCTGCGGAGAGGTTGTCATACCTTCTATCTTTTTTACGGCTAAAAGCTTAATTGAGAAGTTTGGAACCACGGGCTGAGCACATAACTCTCTCGCCGTCCTAAAAATTTTAACATATTCATTAACCTCATCTAGCATTTCAGTTAGTGCCGATACAATAGTAACAGACAAAGCTAAAGTACTATCATCACAAAAGAACCGAAGTCTGTTTGAAATCTCGTTTTCACCATTGAAGACATACATCTGTAAAAATCTAGGCCGATCGCCAGGGTTTGGGCACACAGAGCCAATCTAATGAGAAACCTGACCGGTAACACGGAAAACATATGGAGATCCACCTTGATTGACAGAATTATCGACAGTAGCACCAAAAGATGTCATGGAAAACATTGCATTATAAGCGTGAATATTACATACAAAATTAGGGTCAGAGAAAAGCGATTTGAGTAAGTCCGGAGGTTGCACGGGATAATGCAGAAGCACTCTTCCAGCCTTACAGCACCTGTGATATCGAGGTCTTTGACGGGTAGGAAAAGATGCCAAACGTTCATCGTACCAAAAAAGTGCGCCACAAAACTCACAAACCTCATCACAGCTTCCCAAATCTGCATAACCAGGAGAGATAATCGAAGAGCTGTCATCACTCATCGTACGATCCAGGGCAACGCCAGATGGTGAAGGCACATCCCGTATAGTTTGCGAGTCAGGATGCGCAGAAGATCGAACCATTGATATACGACGTAGAGATTGTAAACGGGTTTGACTTGCTGCCTCAAACCCTGAGATCGAAGATGAAGGAGCACCCAAAGGAGCTATTTCCTTACGTCTACATTTAGGCATTGGATCCTAAAAAGGCAATATAAATAATAAGCAAAAATACAAATTTTAAAGCTATAAAAAGTGCGCCGCAAAACTCACAAACCTCATCACAGCTTCCCAAATCTGCATAATCAGGAGAGATAATCGAAGAGCTGTCATTACTCATCGTACGATCCAGGGCAACGCCAGATGGTGAAGACACATCCCGTATAGATTGTGAGTCAGGACGCGCAGAAGATCGAACCATTGATATACGACGTAGAGATTGTAAACGGGTTTGACTTGCGGCCTCAAACCCAGAGATCGAAGATGAAGGAGCACCCAAAGGAGCTATTTCCTTACGTCTACGTTTAGGCATTGGATTCTAAAAAGGCAATATAAATAATAAGCAACAATACAAATTTTAAAGCTATAAAAAGAGCCATAACGCCAAACATAAATCGTGAAACAACCTTTTTGTTAGCGGTAGTCAAACACTATTATCAAAGGCATCTCAAATACAACTACAGTTCTAAAGATTCCCGTAAGCAGAGGCATATTAAATTCAACAAATGCATATACTTTCACTTTAGTAAAAAAGTAATGACATATATCACATGAGAACATACCTGCGTATAGAACCAACACAATGCATAAACTGCTGATAATGTCAAAAGACAGCACCGCTACAAAGAAATATAAAATATATGACAACATTAATGTTAACTGTTACACAAACATTAGAAAAAGACAAAAGAGATATAAGTGTAAAGAAGATGAGAGGAGAAGGATATAGCCATACCCGAGCAATAAGAAAAGACCAAAAACATATAAGTACAAAGAACATAAGAAGAAAAGATATAGTCATACCCGAGCAACAACCACAAATATAGCAGCGTTATATTCACCTGCATAGCGAGTAAATTTAATTAGCAAAATCAAGCTATTTAAATTGAAAGGGCAATACGCACGTCAAATAATTTGAAGACAAACCCAAAGGCTAACCTTCACTAAACCTGTAGTCTAAAGTTTAAAAAAAACTGTTAATTCCTTTTTGTTAAAACTATGTAAAATGAACAACTTAACACACAAAACAATACGTGCATTATTTAGTTGTACCAAACCACTGAGTGTTGCAACTATAGTTCAATACACTATTAAAGTAACATATAGGATAAACACCCATCACCCAAAAGGGACAAAACCTTTAGAAAATATCAAAGACACCGAATTGATTAAAGGCATAACAACCAGGTGTGCTAGTTGAACAGCAGCCACAACCAAATCCCAAAAGGTTCCAGCAGTAGTATCAACACTAAAAAGATGACCCCCCACAATAACACTCAACTATACCCAACCCAAACAGCGGCAATTGATGAGAAAAAGAAAATGGTTCATATGATATATATAGAAACAATGATAATGAGGATAATATTATAACAAAGAAACAACATAATAATCTACAAAATGCATACGTCACATAATAAAAGTAAGATACTATAGTTGCAGTGGATAAGAACACCACCTGACATTGCCCTCAAACAAATAAAAAAAAGAACAATTGGACATCTTGAAGAAGATAAAGAACCGGCTCTCTTAATGACGGTTGCAACCAACAAAAACAATTATCTTGACATTATTATTACATGTGAAACCTAGATAAAGTGAATGATAGCATGTACATTATAAAACGGACACGCCTTATAATACACCAAGAACAACAATTTACATTATGTACATTACATAACATTAACCTGCTGCTGATCTACATGAAAATTAAATATAGGAGAAGATCTTATATTCTTAACTCCTTTTAAATGTGAACTACTATGTCATCTTTATGACTCAAATTTATGCAGGGAATCAGTGGATTCATTTCAAGTACAGAGAGTCCTCATGGTTCAGGTTTAACCTCATCTGCCACTATAAGTATTTTATAAACATTTTTCTTTTGTGCTCAGTAACCTATTTAGTAAAAGCTTTGATTAATTATATTGTTGAAGTTTACATTCTAACCTTTAACATCTAAATTCTGTCCAAGGTTGAGTAGTTTTATAGTTTTAGAACATCAGTTGTAATGAACTTCAATAGAGAAAGTAGTTTTAACAGCTAACAGTAATACGAATATTTTTTGATGGGCACATCCCTTTCACAAATCTTTATGCTATACATATAAAAGTCAAAGAAGTAAACGGTAAGACTCAAATTTTCAAAGGCAAGCCAATCTGAAATAACATTAGAAGTTGGTTACAGTTTCTGATTAATATGTCGTAAACCAAACTCTAAATTCCTAACCCAAACCTATAAAAGCTGTACCAGAGGGTGATTATCCAATGTAAAGAAACCCAAATTCCTAAATCCAACACACAAAATTACACTAACCAAAGCCGGTCCATAAAACAACTGCTAGAATAGAAATACATCGACGCTCTTCTTTTCTAAACATAAATCGGAGAGAAACTGAAACAGAACAACCTGATAATCAAGCGCACCACAACAATTTCGGCATAAATTTGGAACTCCAAAACACACAAAAGACTCACAGGGAAAAAGCCCTACGAATACAGGGGATGAAAAAATGAAAATCGTACCCGGCAGTAGAGATGATAACGGCGCGCTGAACCGGAGAAGAAAGCAGGGGAGATTTTGAAGGCAAACGATGGTCAAGAAATAGGTCAAATAGGCACCGAACACGTACGCAGGCGAGTAACTGTTCATCGTTTGGCACTGTTCATCATTTGGTAATTTCATAATAGGTAATACTAATGACTTCATGTTAATAGAGCTCTAGGATGGGCTATAGGCTCGAGTCCTTTAAAAATCAAGCCGCGATGAGCCAGCTCGCTTATCTTAAGGAGCTCAAAATGTGAGCTCAGGCTCAGCTCATTTATAAAAACAATGATAAGGGATTGATATTTCATTAACTACGATTATCTTCTATATTTTTATTTGAAAATATCAAAATCATCATATGTTAAAGGATAGTTATAGTAAAATAATAAATAATTTACAAAGCCTAAGAATATTTTTAGTTTGATATTTGATTTTCTATTGTTTTACAGCTAGGACATAAAATTATGTTAAATACATCAAGTATTGTCTCTAATATGACACGTCATTGTGTCAATTGTTTTTAATCATTTGCTATGTGTATTCATAGTTATGTTTTACGTTTTAAATTATTTCGTATTATTTTTTATATATATTATATAAACTTGTTGCTTTTCTTATCATTGTGGTTTATAATAAAAAGTATCCGATGATATCAAATATATATTTTCGAAACTCATAGTCTTCAGAATAACACTATGACAAGCAAAAACACAATGATACATTTTATCATAGTGTTTTATATTTGTATTATTTTATGTTATTTTATCATTATTTCTAATGTACTAAATTAATTAGTCGTTAATTTATCATTATGTTTTACATAATAATAATGCACATCAATCTTATTTAACCATTATATTTGTTTAGAATACATTTTTTAGAAAAATACTATAATGTTCAAAAAAGCACAATAACTAACAAAAACATACAATTAACTATACTAAGAATATAATGACAAGCTATTAACATATGAGCTTAAATAGTTATTATTTTTTATATAACGATACCATACTCGTTTTAAAGATAAAAAAATATCCACTTTTATGGTATAATTTTTATAAAAAAATAATGTCTAGTATAAAAGTTATGAATGTTTAGAAAAAATAAGAGAACTTGAAAAGAATCAATAAAACTGACCATGTCTAAAATACTACTTTAACAAAATTTTTCTTAATAATTTGATTATAACCATTGATTAAAAAGATTGATGATTGAGATTACTTTTTGTACGTTTTAAATTTAAAACTATTTTTATTTGAACCATTCCCCTTAAATAATAAAGGATAAACTTTGTTTATAATTTATAAAAGTCATAATTTAAGATTTAATTATATGAGTTAACGAGCAAGCCACGAATTGAGTTGACCTTGAATTGAGCTTGGCTCGTTTAAATGAGTTATTTTCGAGCGACCTATTTTCAAACTAACTATGAGCCGCATGAAGTTGATATGCCCATATCAACTGTCAAACTTCAAGTAGCTCATTTTTAAAGCTTAATATGGTCCTATCCTTTATGATGTGGTGATATTTGGACTAAAAATAGGTTTGTATCTCCAATACACCTTATTTTTAAAAAAGCTTTTATTTTTTTTCAAATACTAACCTCCCTCAAACCCTCAGGAGATTTTAAGTGTTTCTCAAAAGTTTTTGAGAAACTTGAAGGTAAAGATTAAAATTTTCACACCTTCAAGAATGATCTACATCACCTAATTAATTTATTTCCACTCAAAATTGGTCTGAATCCCTCAAGATCTGTTATGAGTTCCATGTTCTTAAGTTTGGGTGCAATTTTTATAAACCTCAAAGGTTAAACTTATATTATCTCTTGGATTAAACGTAACTTAGCATAATTTAACAACTTGTTTATGAGTGTTGGTGTTGTTTACGTTGATGTCATGATAACACTTTATTATTCTTCAATAATTATATGTATTTATTATAGTTTGATAAAATGTTTAACCTTGTGAATGTTGTAAGTATGTTATGTTAGAAAACTTTATGTTCTGACAAGACTTATGCATATGATTACATCTTTTGTACCTTATGCATATGATTGAATATTTTGTATGTAAAATTTTATGACATTTTAACTAGAAATGGTGAATAAAGCTCGAGGGTCTAGTAAAATTGAGCAATATGCATCCTTATGCTTATATTTAACAAAACCATGATGTATGTTATGAATCACTCTTATCGTTGTTTATAAATTGATTTTGTAATCATGGTTTAATGTTTATAAGTTGAAGGGTATTTATAGTTTTGTTCTATTTTAGACAAGTTGAGGTGGTTGCTTTGTGTTTAGCGTGTTACCTTTCCAAAATTTATGAAATTAGATAACACTGACGGGAGTTTAGTTCATATTTAACATTGATATAATTATATCATTAGTTTCTTGTGACATAACTTTAGGGGACTATTATGTATTTATTGTTCTAATTTTTCAAATAGTTATATGCTTATATATCCTTGATATATATGGGTTTAGGCTGCTTCCAAATATCATGTGTAAAAAGTGATCTCACCTCGAGTTTGTGCTAGTTGTGTATCTTCGTCTTTGTTTCCTTTCTTTGTTAGTTTAACTTTCTAATCGTTTTAGTTAATTTTAATATTTACAAATCCAAGCTTAATTGATCTTTTAGATAGTAATAAAAATTTAGTATTGGAAGCCACCGTGTCTATGGGTCGATACTCGGTACTACCTCAAGCTATACTACTATGCGCTATGTGTACTTGTCTATTGTGAGTAGTTACTATGAAGGTGATTATCATTTCTTTAAATTAAAATAAATCATGTGAATTTTCATATTAAAGTGAATATATACATAAACACACATCATATTTAACCCCATGCAGTAACTTTCTTGCCCTTCAAATTTAGCTATATAGATACTATATACCATATACCTATCTATTTGTTTTTAACCCACTTGCCACTTATTTTTTTACCTTATATAACTTCTAAATTTAATGTTTTATAAAACTTCAAATATGCGGTTAAAATTTATTCTTATCTACTTTTCGTTGTAAATTTCACTCAAAACGGAAATGCACGTAGTAGTTTACAAGTCGTATCATCAGTCAAAATTCCAAGTTTTGATTTTTTTCTTTACTATTTACAACTTTTAAAATATAATCTTTTATAAAATTAAAATACATGCGTGCTTATATTTATCATCTTTTTTTCTGTTTTGATATGCTTATTTCTATTAACGTTTTGATGTGAATTGTTTTAACCATTTCATATTATACATGAACTCCAAAATACTATCAACGGGCTCCCCATCACGGACAAAATCTACGATAGTTTTATTTTTTTAATATAAAATTTAAATGTTATTAATGAAATTCAGGTTTTGTTTCTCTTATATAAAATTACATATGTTATCAGCACATTTTCAACACGTGGGTTTACGAATACATTTTAGCGTTAGTCTTTTTCATGGTTTTATGGTCCTACGGGAACTTGATATACTGTCTTTTTATAAGGTTTCAGATGTTATCATCATCATCTAGGATTCATTCTACTTATATATAGGTTTATCAACGCCCCCTTCAACGTGGTTGATTCACGACTACATTTCATCATCAGTTTTTCATAGTTTTACACCCTCACTGTAACGCGAGTATCTTTATACTAGATAAGAATTATTCTAAATGTTTTACTAAAATTCACAACATTTATAGCATTAAGTAATTTTGTTAAAATTTGATTGCTTATTGAATCAAATAATACAATTTCTCAATTGACAAAAAAGAAAGTTTATTCTTATTTTATAAAAGGTAAAAAGACACAATGATTTATAAGTAATAACACACAATGACGAGCGATAAAGACACAATGACATGTAAAAAGACAAAATGAGAAGTATTACGAGTAATAAAACACAACGATGAGCAGGAAAGACATAATATGCCGAAAACACAAAAAGTCTAAACCTACAAGCTAACAATCCAAAAGGTAAAATACTAAAAGTTAAGATTGTAGAGTTCAACGAGCCGGTTCTAGCGATCTAAAAGCTAAATTCTAAAACCTAAGGCCGCTGTAATTAGTTAAATTGGAGTTAGTTTGACTTTCAGATTTATAAATGGTAAAAAAATTTTCTAGATTAAAGCGTCTTTTTTATTTCATCCGTACTCCTAATTGGTAACAAAAATGCAGACATATGGTTTATATATGTTTTTTGATTAATTGATTTTATTAGTTTTATATCTTTTGTTAAAAATGAAACGTTAAAGGATATTTGTTAAGGAAGTAATTGAATCAGAAATAGGAACAGTTTATTAATGTAATAGGGATTATGCTCTTTTTCTTTTCGTTGCGTTTAAGTGAATTAAGAAGACGTGTGCATTCCGTACCATCAGTTTTTGTTCGGTAAAACTGAACCGTATACATCGTGTTCTTTTTCGGTTTGTTGGTTTTGTTGGATATATATTCCCCTTAATTAATTAACTACATTGTAAATGATTCATGAAGAATTTGTCCACAATTTGTAACGTGTTCATGCATGTATATAACTTCTCATATATATAAATATGGTCAGTAATGTTTTTCATTCATTGTTCTGAAATCATAACTTACTACTAGTTATTTAACTTTTACCACCATTTGTTCTGAACTCATAACATACTACTCGACACGCGTTACCTGATCCGTCCATTTTACCATCTTTTAACGTAGACGTACCTCATTACTCTCTAATTAAGGCTAGAAAGATGATTCTTTCTGAGCCCAACTTCCATGACCAAAGTTAGCAAAGCCTCACACACCTGAGAAGCATCTGCCTCCAAAGGGTCATCTTTGGTTGAAGAATAAACCATCCATGCATGGTCCATTTTCCGCTTGGGTCGCACCACCACAGAGCCGGGGACCTCTGCATCACGACATGTGACGAGCCCGTCACTCTTCTCACCATATCTGGTTTGTAGTAGTTGGGCAGAAGCTGCTAATGTCGCTCCAAGAGGCATTACAACAGGCATTGATAAATGAGCAAATTTTGGTAGCTCTGCTTGTGCAACGCGAGAAAGCGTTGCCAAAACAGCTGGAGAGATTTTGGCTTCGGTGTGAAATGAGACAACCGGGAGTTCTTTTGGCAAGCGGTGTGTTTTCAAGAATTGCTTCCGTTTATCGTATGTTAGATCTTCGAGTGCTTGCAAGTCACCCTTAAAAATTAACACTATTGTGTGTTAGAACTACGTATAGCAAATATTTAGGTCAAGTTAGAGTTAGGATCAAAACAATATTTTAGTTATAATTAATATGATTGTCTATGTTGAATTTTCGCTTAACGTTTTGGAAATTATAATCTATATTAAAAATCATGTTCGTGTGTGTAGACATTTAGTCGTATGATGCCAACAAAGGATTTTGGATCTTTTTAAAGCATGAAAACAGACTTCTAGCTCTATCCCTTGATTGTTTAACTAAATAAAATAGAAAGTTTTAATCAAACAATATATCATTTCTTATTATGTTGTTTTCTTCATCTCAATGATTGAACTTTAAGCAACAACCAAACAATAAGAGTTACACTTGGCTTAAGGACTATGTCTATAAGAGTGTCCGTGTTAATAAGAGTCTAGTCTCATCAAATTTAACATCCCTTGAATCAATCACAATGTTAGCTGATATCCACCTTAGCCTCATGGCATCGCGAACCTTATTAATAATAGGCACGTAATTTGTTATATAACTACAACAAGGATTATTGGTCACACTTTGTTAATGGTTTATGTCCTTAGACTAATAACCTACACCACTGGATATCTTCTAATATGACAACCCCTTTTGTTATGTCTATATGTTAGCCCCTACTTCCAACAAATCAGCTTAGACCATTTGTTATATATTATGGTATTGTAAGATTTCCTCATCCCGGCCCTTGCACGTACATGTAGGTAGTAGATTAGGATTTTATTACTTCCACATTGAAGAAAGATTGCGCATGAGTATCACCGGAGATCGGGCATTATATATCTAGCCTTAGAGATTTGTCAATGCATAGATGGCCCCCAAGTTGTATAAAATAAAGTTTTTATTTCTTGCTTAAACATATGCTTAAAATCCATTCGCCTGAAAGCAAATTTGTCAATATACTTGACACAACTATAGATTCAATTCTTTTCATATTTTGTTGGCCAAGGATACATAATATTCATGGTAGTGTTGTGAAGTGAAGGTCTTTGGACTTTTATATTGTCATTAGAAGATATAAGCATGGCGCATTGGAGTTTTCTTGGTCCTTAGGCTAGAAACCTTAATTTTTTTTATAAATACCATGTCATATGTTGTAACCTTTATACTGTATTAAGCATATTAAAGAAAACCTAATTGCAGCCTTTGGACAAAGGATTCAAACCGAATCCAAACAAAGTTAAAATTCCTGTGTTGTTGTTATTGCTTTCGTGTGCATGTGATTATGTGTGTTTTTGTTTCCTAGATGCTAACACATACTACGTTTTACATGCATGTTTGAAAAAAATAATCTTATTATAGATATTAAATTTAATGAAAAAGAACTCGTTGCTTGAAACATCTTCTTACTTTTATTTATAGTAATCACATTATGTTTCTCATATTATTGTGAATGTATTTTCTGTATTATAGTGAAAAAAAAGTTTTCTGTTTATCTGTATATTTGGAGAAAACACTGTTTACCCCTATTAATTATTTAATATTTTTTTTAAAGTAGTTGTAAGTGAACGAGAGAGAAAAGATAATAATAAAGATAAAAAAATATTATTTACTGAAAAAATAATTTTAATATAGTATAAAGATGGTTGATATGAATGCTCTTGGATTTAAGTGGGTGATAGTTGCTTGGTTTATTTAACATTATTGTAAAATATCAATAAGTCATTAGTAATACTGTTTAAGATGTGACATTTACATATATAGTCATCGCTTACTAGTCTCGAGTGGTCCACTAACTATACACCTTATGAATTTGAGTGATCATACCTTTAATGTGGTGAGAAGAAAGTGCATATTTTTTTTATAAGGTCTAGAGTCATTGTCTTTAAATTTTACATCCTAAATTTAGATGTCATATCTCTAACTATAGATACTCCTTTTATTGCTTGTTAAATTCTTTGTCACAAGGTAAAAAAAATCAAATAGTCCCGATATATTTCTAGTATTTTGTATAAGTCCAGTTTCCAAATGATTATTTTGACCCGCGCGTTAATACATATAGGTTATATGAAATTAACTTTAAGATATAAAGAAAAAATTAACTTTAGGATAACACAAGAAATCACATTTAAGTTTGATGTAATTCACACTCAAAGCCAAAAACCATATATGTATTTTATGATGGTTTATGTTCGTTTTTCTCATATTAACATAGTTTAGGGTTTAACATGTTTGAATTAACAAATAGTAGTTTTATAAACACGGAACTAAGATATGGCCTCAGTTAACACATTTCATTCTTTTTGAAAAAGGTTGTCTCAACCACCTTTTAGCCATTTATGACCACTATATAAGAATATTTAATGTAATATGATATGATATTATATCATATAATGTAATATAATGTAATGTAATATAGTATAATATAGTATAGTATGATGTGTGGGATGTAATGTAAGATAAGGTAAGCTACATAATTGATCCTTTGAATACTGAAGTATGAGCATACATTAGCCTTTATATTTTGAGATACTTCTTAGAGCTCTTTTGATATCACTATTATGAAACAACATAAGCTGCATTGACATAGGCATAAGAAGTCGAGATCTATATAAATTTACAACAACTTGCTTCACTACGTTTTGGTATCTTACGTGCTAAAATATGTCAAAAACTTCATTGAAGATGATGTTTTTAGTCGCATTATTGCTTTCACTCTATGGTACTCTTCATCTAGACCCTACTCCAATTACTAACCTGTTCCTTCTTTATTGCTAATGAACTATATGTTGCAGGTTTGCAAATATCATCTGGTTCTACTGATCGAGAGCTGACGATGATCGATCAAAAACTATCTAAGAAAGATGACATTAGGAACGGTTGTGGGAGTCTTCCTAGATGTAGGAAAGATGGTGTATGCTCCATTTATTGTAAATGTACAGGCTTAGGTAGGATGGGTAGGTGTGTTCGTAATATGTGTCAATGTATCTCCTAAGTTTTGTTGAATATTTACAATTTATAAAGAAATAAAATATCTAATAAAACATTATGTCTATTACAAATTCTTTTACTCCGATAGTTTTAGAAAATGTATTTTTTTCATTTTTGTATGAAATTATCGTATTGAATAAAATGATGTACTAACTCCAAGGCATGGTGTGAAATATGAGTAAAAAAATATATACTTAAAATGTTTTTTTAATAGAATGACTGTACTATGTCTATGTTTAACAATTTAGACATGTTTAATTCTAGTCTTACTGTTTTTATTTCACATGATTGATCAATTAAAGACTAATGTAACATATCCAAATAAGCCCAGTTTGAACATGTACAAAATACCACCACTATAGCTTAAGCTAATAAAGGAAGATAATGCAATGCTAAGCAATTAATGAGTTGTATGCACACAAATTAGAAACAAAATAAGCATATAGACAAAGCCTATGAAACAATAAAATGAAGGAAAACAACATACAAAAATGAAATAGAAAAAATAACGTACCTTTATCACTTTACTGATCAAGATCTCCATAAGTTTACGAACATTGAAATAATCGCCAATTTGCCCTTCTCTCAAAATATCAGAAGCTATGGGACTACCACCATATGGGCTTTGAGCTAAAGCAAGACCAGCAACTTTATCTTTTAATTCAGGCCAATACATTGATAAAGCGGCAGCCGCATCTATTCCTCCTTTGCTATGACCAAGAAGAAAAACACGCTTCTTGGAACCCCAATGGAACTCTTCAATGTACTCCTTTATTTCTCTGGCATTCTTTTCAACTGATGCCTAAAACATTTGATGTTGATGATTTAATAATAATGAAAACGACGTAAGGTATATGTTTCCTACTGATCTAGTACATATAATAGTATAATAAGGATAATTACAAAGAACATTTAACTAAGATCATATATCGTACTTATAATAAAAATTAGTACGACAAACTCTAACTAATATATTTTCTAATGAAAGGTTCAACTTCAAAACCACCTAGTCGCAAATAAATTAACTGGGATATTGCTAATTATCTCATATGATAGTTTCAATCCATTCATTTATAAATGAGTCCAATATAATGGAGTGTGTGTTTTAGTTAAACATGTTAAACGTGTATTTAGCTAAAAGGAGAAAGGACCAAACAATTGAAAGGTAACAAAGGTTAATGTTATTAACGGCCAACGAATACTCTAAGTCCGATCATCGGGGTAAACTCATTGCCGAAAAACCACCCACGTCGCCAAAACCCAAAGACACACTGTGATAAAGTCATAAACCTCTGGCCCATGGGCCACTTGAAACATATTGCACCAAGTAAAACTTGAACACATGACATTCATTTTATAAACTCATAGGATAGGATGACTATTCCCAAACCAATATACAATGCTTATTGGCATACCAAATGTCAAATTTTAACGCATCCATCTTGAAGTGTATTTCTTTAATGATTAGAATCATTAAACTTTATCGTTTTTAATTATATCTAATTGTGATATAAAGAATAAAAATAATTAAGGAGGATTTATTAAATATAAGGTGTTTGCATGTGTTGTACGTACTCGAACAAAAAGTGTCATGTTTTAACTTTCTAACCTATTTTAACCAACCAACTATTATAATGTTAACAATAATAAAAATAATAATACCTCACTATGAATCTTTGCAATGTGGCATGTCAATCCCAGTTTTAAAAAAGTGGCCTTCGTGCTGGTAAAATATAGCGGTCCATGGTTGCTAAAGAGACCTCAAATTCAACCATAACATAATATGTGATCATCAGATGATTACCTATAATCTATCTTTAAACAGTTGAAATAATAATATACTTATATTACCTGGAACCAAGAGATAAACCATCGAGTTTGGTAGCATATGGACATCATGTCTGATACACGGATTAACACAAAAGTTAATATTATTCAAGTAAATATAGCTCGTTTGTTAAGAAATTAACCACCCATGCATGCACCTGATAATTTCAAGGATATTAGTAAACCGTTCTGTCCCATCTTCAACCGGAGGCATCTCCGGAGCACTTTGTAGCCATCCAATATCATCAGATGAGCCACGAACTGTCCGTCGAACGCGCTCAATGAGCCTAAAAAGATATATTACATAAACATCAATTGTACAACCAAAGTTTTGATGAAAGATTGTAGTATATATACCAAAGCTTAAGTTTGAATCTTTACCCTCGAAAAATGGATATCCTACTTCGCCTGGTTTGATCAGATTGCACGTGTGCTATGTTATTTTGAGATGGATGTTGTTCTAAGTTTCTTGTTATTTCATCTAGAACAACTGGTGTGTTAGCTGCAACTAATGATCCAGAAGCTGCAGATAATCTTCCATCACGTCCATTGTTACTCGATATTTGTTCTTTGATTTCCTTAGAAGCTAATGTGATGATTTCCTTGTCATCAAAGAGTCTAGTCGTGTTGTCCATTGTTATTCAATATAAGTTCATTACCATAAGTGGAATACTTGATTCTTCTCTGTTGGTGTTCAACTGTTCTTAGCATCCATAGTTGACACCATCAGCTAGCAAAAACACACATGCATAGTCAAGATAATATATATGATTTTATATTTGTGAATTTAAACAATATATAGAGTGCAGGTACCTGCTGATATATTCTACGTTAACTCAAACAAAAAATTAGTTAATTACTATGCTCCATATTGAACATTGTATGCTTTGTTATTTTGATAAATAAGTTTGCAAGGAGAATGAAAGATCACTACTACCAAAATGCTAACATTGTATGAAAGAGTTAGAACGTGTATGCTTTCCAAGATTTTCTGGATTTCCAAGTGATTTAAGATTTTGACAAGCGCTTTTAGGTAGTTTATGAAAGAGTTAGAACGTGTGGTAAGTCATTCACAAGTACTAGGAACGAACTGATCGAGGGAATTTGTAATGTTTGGTCGTGTAATTAGACAACTCAATGCAAGATCTACAAAAGCAAGTTTTCTTGTATGACTAGCAACTTTTAAAGCAACATGAAATCTTCATGATGGAGGTCGTTGCTGATACGAGTGAAGTTTTATTAGGCTTGCCACGTCAATGAAAATGACAAGTTTGCTTGTCACACCAGCCAACTCTAATATTCTAAAATCATATCTCTTGAGTTCGCTACTTATAAGATCGAGAGGCCTCTCTTTGTTAAATTTAAAAGTTACCTAGAACTCTAGAGGTGTTTACCAAAATACTAAGCCATCTGGAAAACCAAAAAAGAAAATCATGTCTTCTAATATAATATGATATTTAAAAAACCCGATAATGCAACGTTTTCATGTTCATAAAATGCGACCAATTATTAAAATAAAATACATATTTAATGAATTGGAAAGTAAAGGATATCATCATGTGAGCCGTTCTTTTCCCTAAATTCCAATTTACAATTATATAATGTAAAAGCTATACGAAAAAACTTTCTACAAAACATATATACATGTACCAAAAGTCCAAAACCAAAATTAACAACGTACGATTATATTATCCCATTACATATGTTTCATCTTACAATTCGTTTAACAAATGATCTAATTCACGCTTTTAAAACAAGAAAACAAGATTAAAATTAGCAAATTGGAGTTTATCATATCATCCTAGACAAGAACCCTAAACCACAATTAAATGAATTCTCTTACCGGTAACAAACAAATATCTTGAACAACAACGCCTAGATTTCAAATAGCACGGTGTTAATTTCGTATGGATTGAAAGCAGTTTTTGGACAATATATGTAGAAATAATGGAAGAAGGATCAAATATGATCCTCCATATTGGGACAACATGTGTAGAAATAACGGGAGATTAAATAGATCTCTAGATTTATTTGTTGGTAAAGCCATTGTGCTATGGATATTGCACCCGTAATCCAACGGAATAGTGACGATAAATACTACCTGATCCTTATTGTTTTTAGATGAGTTCTTATTTTAATACCTATAAATACAAGCTTTGCTTCATCTCCTCAAACCACGTGATTTACACATCTATTGCATGGACCTACTTGTTTGGTGGTAACCGGTAAGTACGTAATGTCGAAATTGATAGTTTCCAAATTAAACTTGGCTTCATCTCCTCAAAATCCGTTTAGCATGTTTGCTCATATATTAAAACAAATGGGTCACCCGCGCGTTACGGCGAAATGAACATTTTACAAGTCTATACTTGTTATATTTCACTTAATTTATCAATTGTTTTATTTTATGTTTTAAATCTCTTATACGTCTTATGATTATTATCATATGTTAGAGCTAACATATCGTTACAAAACTAATTAGCATCAACAAAAATAGTTGAATAACTTAACTTTTAAGTAAAATTAAGTGTTGAACATAATTAAAATTTAACTAATATTTTTAAGAAAATTCACATTCGACATAATATAGGTTGTGCTTTGATAAAACAATAAAAAAAATTTATTATAACATTTGATATTAAATATAGATATATTAATAAAAAACCATGTGATACATTTCTTGAAGTAGATGAGAGTATAATAGAAAATTTTTTTTATAATATTAAAGATAAAAGCTTGCAATCCTTTATATGTTTTTTAAAATTATTGCAAAATTACAATCTTGTCTTAAAAACACGTTTTATAGATAATAATAAATAATAGATGATATAGTTATAGATTATTATTATCTACATTATTACAAAAGTATTTAGTAATTATATAGTTAAGTATTCAAATATAATTATACTTATTTATAAATTTTATTATTATTAGTATTATAATTATTATTATTGTAATAATAAAATTATTTAGTTAAGTATTGAAATAATGTAATACATATTTACAAATATATATGTTAATTTAAAATATTAAAAATTGTATAATATTTAATATAATGAATGAAATAATCTTACAATATTAAATAATATATTAATCAATGTATTAGTTATAAAAAGTTTATTAATAAGGGGTAAACTAAAAATGATTGCATTTATCACTTGCACCTAATGCTTAAAAAGTTGTATTAGGTGTATTAATTTTTTTGTAAAACTATATTTGTATTCTAATGTTTTATTTTATATAGTAGTATAGTGAACACTCGTGATTCACCACAGTTTGAATTTAAATATATAAGTGAACTTCATAATGTTAGTTTTGGGATTGTTATGATTTTATTGTGACAACTCGAGTTTCAGGTCAACATCACAAACTTAACCTCTCGTTATTCGGTAAATCGGGTAGTTTGTTGGTCGTTGTTACTTTCATTAGACCTTATATTAATAAATAATACACAAGTTTTATTACCTCATTAACAATGGTTCTAACCACTATTGGATCAACCAACATTAATAATAATAATAATAATAGTAATAATAATAATAATAATTAATTAACACGATAATAAAATAATAAAACTTCACAAATGGTCGACCCTTCCACCGCCATTTCAAACGGCCCCCCTAAAAAAATAAAAAAAAAACACTTATAAGTTAACCCTAATTCTATAACCCAGTCACAGCAACACCCACTCTCGACAACACCATCTGCAGCCTCCCTCGTCAGTTACTCCCCTCCGGCAGCCCTCTCTATAATCGAGCAACACCGCAGGCAAACCGCTTCCTTCGTCTTCGACCACAAGCACCCGAAAAATCAGTTGTGTCCGCAGCCATGACTGGTAGTCGAAACAACGAATCGATTGGCTCCGCAGCCGTGAACAGTAGTCAAAACAAGCTCATATCTTGCTCGGTACGGCCCTTCGATCTTTATTCTCGTTCCTATTGCTACGGTTTCGGGTTCAGGCTAAGATCATCCGTTTCTTTTATATGTTATTATGCACGGGCGGTGTACGTGTTCGGGGTGGTGTAAAGTCTCGGTGATTTTGTGTGGGTTCGTATTATCAACACATAACCCGGTCACGGGTTATGTGAATTTTACTTTTCACAATTTATTTATTATGTAAATATGTATTTTGAATTTGGTAGAATTAGTCTTTCTCATTTGTTGTAACTAACCTACATTCAAGGAATCCTCCATGTATATGTACCAGATCATTGATTAATGAAAACTTAACTTTTAATTGATATTCTTATATGGTATCAGCCAGGTTGCCCTCCTCTTAAACCTCGCAGCCATCTTCTACCATTCCTACAACCTGCCTTTTCTTCTTTTCAACCTCACCATGTCCACCGAGAGCAACCTTGAATCCTCTACCATCAACACCCTTCCACTCAAAACTCAATCCCTCACTGTTGTTCACTTTCCTCCCTCCCTAAAGTTGACACCCATAAACTATTTGAGCTGGAAAACTCAGATTGAAGCCCTTCTTCACGGCCTTGATCTCCATAAGTTTATCGATGGTACTAACCCTGCACCGAAACCTACCGTCACTGCCGATCGTTCGACACCTCACGCTGACTACCCAGCATGGTTCCGCCAAGACCGCCTGCTATTCGGTGCCCTCGTTGGTAGCCTTTCCCCTTCGATCGTTCCCCTCATTACCAACACTTCTTCTTCTTTTGATGCATGGACCATTCTGTCCAAAACTTATGCCAACCCATCTCGTGGCCACATCAAACAACTTTAACACCGTCTCAAACAATCGGTTAAGGCTCCTGACCAAACCATTACAGATTACATGCAATCTGTTAAAACTATTGTTGATGAGCTTGGGATCTTAGGAAAGAAGATGGACACTGAAGACATTACTGATGCTATTTTGAATGGTCTCGATTCTCATTCGTACAAATCTGTTATTGATGCCGTACATGCTCGAGACAAACCCATCTCGTGTCCTGAACTTCATGAAAAACTCATCAACCATGAACTATCTTTAGCTCAACAACCCTCCACCACCACCAACATTCACCAACCTACCATTGCCTTTGCAGCCCACAATCGGCCATCGCCCCATCCCTGGACCAATCGCACTACCTCATCTTCTCAAGGTTTATTACCCACCCCTTCCCAACCGCTGCATCAACTCGCCCTTTCCTTGGATAGTGTCAGTTTTGTTTTGCCAAAGGTCACTCCCTTACCTCCTGTTATCTTTTCAAACACAAGTACCCTCATGTTTCCCTTCCCTCATTACCCAAACCCAACAATATTAAACCTCAGGCTCATGTTATAACTACCAACACCACTTCAAACCCGGCTTGGTTATTTGACAGTGGCGCCTCTCATCATATCACAAATGACCTTAATGCCTTATCCTTGCATGCCCCTTATGATGGTACCGATGAACTTGTCATCGGCGATGGTTCGTCTCTAACTATTACTCATGTTGGTTCTTTGGTTATTCAATTTTCTAATACTTTACTCACTCTCACAAATGTTCTGTGTGTTCCTTCCATCTCTAAGAACATCATCTCTATCTCTCAATTATGCATTGATAATCCTATACTAATCCAATTTTATTCTTCTTATTTTCTTCTCAAGGACTTCCGCTCAAACCACCTCCTCCTCCGGGGACAAGCTAGTCGTGGAATATATGAACTTCGTTCTACATCACCACCTCATGCTTTCCACATGCACTTAAATAAGCCTCCTCTTTGGCACCACCGTCTTGGGCACCCGCATCCTCAAGTTACAAGATTTTGGCTTCTTTTATTCCTACTCTCAAAGTTATCAATAATAATTGTAATTCTTGTTGCATTAATAAAAGTCATAAGCTTCCCTTTCATGCTTCTACTATTTCTACTAATTCACCGTTGCAATTAATATTTTCCGACGTTTGGTCGTCTCCTCTTACATCTTTTGATGGTTCAAATATTACATAATATTTGTAGATCATTTTACAAAATATATTTGGATTTACCCATTAAAA
The DNA here is from genome assembly GCA_024085815.1 of Flaveria linearis. NCBI lineage: Eukaryota > Viridiplantae > Streptophyta > Magnoliopsida > Asterales > Asteraceae > Flaveria > Flaveria linearis. The sequence goes on from CM044012.1 coordinate 34,851,060, forward strand.
CACAAATCTGATTCTCTCACCACCTTTCTTCGTTTTCAACGCTTAGTAGAAAACTATTTTCAAACCATGATCAAACAATTTTTCTCTGATAATGGCGGAGAATACATCAAACTTGCATCTCACTTTGCCTCTTGCGGAATTACCCATCTCACCTCCCCCCCCCCTCACACACCCGAACATAATGGTTATGCCGAAAGACGTTATCGTCATATCGTTGAGACGGGTCTCACCCTACTTTCTCATGCCAACATGCCTTTAAAATTTTGGCCCTTTGCCTTTACCACTGCTACCTATCTTATTAATCGTCTACCCACTACCACCCTCCAAAGAGACTCTCCCTACTTTCGACTCTTCCACACCCTTCCTAATTATCATAAACTCCAAAGTTTTGGTTGTCTAGCTTACCCTTGGCTTCGTCCTTACTCCAACCACAAACTTCAATCTCGTTCCAAACCATGCATCTTTGTAGGTTACTCATCCTCTCAGAGTGCATATCATCTTCTTGATCCCCTCACAAACAAAATCTACACATCTCGTCATGTTCATTTTGTTACTTTTCCTTATTCCTCTTTAACTAAAACAATTGCTCCACCATCCCCCAATCCTGACACCTGGCTCAAGATTACCTTCCTTCCCAACCCCACTGCCCCTTCCCCCTCCATTACAACTCCCCCACCTACTCCTCCACTTTCTCCTAGTCCTTCCAATTCTTCTCCACCAACCAATCCTTCCCCTACTCCCCAAAATACCTCGGCTCCCTCTTCTACCCGACCTACACGTGCATTAAAACCCAATCCAAAATACCACAACAATGACTTTGTCCTCTTCCAATCCATCTCCCAGCCGTTCCCTGAACCTACCACCATCACAAAAGCCCTTAAGCAACCTCAATGGCGAAAAGCCATGCAAGATGAACACGATGCCCTACTTTATAATCACACTTGGTCTCTTGTTCCACCCGACTCCGGTCCTAATTTAGTCGGTTGCAAATGGGTCTTTCGTACCAAATTCAAACCCGATGGCTTCGTTGATCGTTTGAAAGCCCGACTCGTTGCAAAAGGTTTTCATCAATGACCCGGCCTCGATTACGTTGAAACTTTCAGCCCCATCGTCAAACCTGCTTCTCTTCGTCTCATTCTCTCCTTAGCCGCCTCTCAAAATTGGTGTCTTCGTCAACTCGACATCAAAAATGCCTTTCTCCAAGGCACACTCACGGAATCGGTGTACATGTCTCAACCCCCTGGTTTCATTGATCCCTCCTTTTCCAATCACGTTTGCAAATTACACAAGGCTATCTATGGTCTTCGTCAGGCGTCTCGTGCTTGGTATGACGAACTCAAAACATTTCTCTTATCGGCTCATTTCAAACCCACTATTTCCGATCCTTCCATAATGTATCTCGCTCCGCTAACTCTCCCATCTATGTTCTCGTGTACGTTGATGATATATCATCACCAGCCCTCATTCTTCTCATGTCAATACCTTCATCACCACTTTAGCCAATCGCTTCTCCCTTAAGGATCTTGGAGACCTCTCCTATTTCCTTGGTGTAGAAGTCCTCCCTCATCCCGATGGTTTATTCCTTTCTCAATCCAAATACATTCTCGATCTCCTAACTAAGGCCAACATAAGTGATAGTAAACCGGCGTCCACCCCTATGACATCTTCGGACCTTCTCTCAACCGATGATACACCTCTCCCTAACCCAACTTCCTATCGTTCGTTTGTTGGTGCGTTGCAATACTTGTCATTAACCCGTCCAGACGTAGCTTTTGCTGTGAATAAGCTTTCACAATTCATGCACAAACCCACCAACAACCACTGGGCTGCTCTCAAATTCCTACTACGCTACCTACATGGCACACTTCACCACGTTTTATTTATCCGTCAAAATTCTCCTCTACTCCTACACGCCTTTACTGATGTTGATTGGGCGGGTGACAAACAAACTTATCGAAGTACCACCGGTTACATTGTCTATCTCAGTTCCAATCTGATTGCATGGTCTTCTAAAAGACAACCTACATTGGCCCGCTCATCCATAGAGGTTGAATTTCGGGCAGTCGCGTCAACTACCACCGAAGTTCAATGGATTATGTCTCTACTCTCTGAACTTGGATACAAATCCTTGGTGAAACCGTCTATCTACTGTGATAATCTCAGTGCTACCCACTACTCCGCTAACCACGTTTTTCACTCTAGAATGAAACATCTAGCTCTCGATTTTCATTTTGTTCATGAAAAGGTTCAGGCTGGGACTATCCTTGTTACTCACATCAAAGGCGATGATCAACTAGCTGACGCTCTCACTTAACCCTTGCTTAAACATCGTAATCACACACTTTTATCCAAGATCGGCCTTCTCTCTCGAACGTCCATCTTGCGGGGGCATATCAACACATAACCCGGTCACGGGTTATGTGAATTTTACTTTTCACAATTTATTTATTATGAAAATATGTATTTTGAATTTGGTAGAATTAGTCTTTCTCATTTGTTGTAACTAACCTACATTCAAGGAATCCTCCATGTATATGAACCAGATCATTGATTAATGAAAACTTAACTTTTGGTTGATATTCTTATACGTATACTCATTATATGCATGTATGTGAAGCCGTGTGTGCATTCACACATATTATGCTTGAACCCGCATGCTTGGTGGCATCCTTTATGCGTTTATCATTATGTTATAAGTCGATGTCCATGGTTGTGTATGTATGCTTATGGATGTGTGTGTGCGCTGCTGCTGCGTGTATAGCTGTACATATATATAGTCGAACAGGGCAGGTTTGTTTGTGAGTGTGTTTCTGCGTGTGTGATTCCCGTGGATATGGATGTATATATGGTTATATATATATATATATATATATATATATATATTTGTATGTTTAGAGCTTTGGTGAGGGTCTCACCTGTTGGCTATTCGGTTGAGTTGTGGCATGTTGTTGTTGTGTGTTGTCACCATTATATGTGTTCCTGGTTGTACATATACATGTTATATTCTAAACATATAATTGCATATGTGTGTCCGTGAATATATATACATAGGTAGTTGGTGGGTTTTATTTGTATGCTCCACTTGGATGTAAATGTTCTTAGTTTATACACGGATGCCATATATGAATATAATACGTATCGTGTGTATGTTACATATTAAGTGGTGGCTATGTGTGTGATTCTGATGGTTCATGCATGTATATATAGGCTTTTGTAAGTTAATAATGCAGGGTGTGATGGCATGCATATATGTTTGAATGTGATATGTGCTAAATTAAATAGTACAAGATGATAGATGATCAAAGAATTATTTAATAAAGAAATTATAATAATACAATTTAAGTAAATAAATAAATACTAACTTATGGGAATGATTTGTTCATTTAAAAATGTAAGGGTTGCGTATTGAGTATTTTGGGTGTGGAGATTAGCCGGGAACGTGAAACCGCGTTGTTCAAATATGAGTATCTAATATTAATGATATGTTGAATGAAATCTAGGTGTTTGAATGTCTAATCATTTGTGTTCTCGTTTACTTGTTGTTGTGCTTTTAAAATGAGTTTACAGCTCCACTTTCATATATTCACTCTTTTTAGGGGAGAGAAACATGTTTTTTCATAAACAATACAATATCTTAGATTTTGTAATACTGCATAACCTGATACTATGATGTTATACTACGCCTCTTCGAACCGTTAATATTTTACTAGCGAGGTGATTGTTAGTAGATCTACTGCGTTTGACAAACCCCCCCGGGCTAGTCGCGCTAGCTTTACTGGAGATCAAACGGGTGAATGGTTAGCCTATTTTACAGTGCTGTGGTCTGGTTCCACAGCCGGGGCATTCATTATACATTATTACTGTCAGCTCGATCATGACTTCATACAAATATTGACTTTTTGTAGGCTAGCTACCTACTTATATGCTTTTATTACTAAATCTGGAATTTCATTATTATTAATTACTGTTTTCTGATAAACCTGTGAACTCACTAGTCCTTGTACTGATCTTAGCATATTTTCTCTCGGGTCATTGATGTGGCACGTCTAGGAGCACTGCATCCGGTACATATCATTCTCATTCGCTTTTAAACTGATTTTATGGTTTAATTACGTTTACATTTACTTAACTTGGTTTAGGCGCGTGTTTGCATAGTTTAAACAGTCATTAAATATTTTCTGATTTCGCTTCCGCAATACTTAAACAAAATTGGTTTATTTCACCGTTATCAAGCAACTCATATGTTTTGTAATTATCGAGTCGTTTGGTGTAACTGATGCTTATCTGAGATTCTGGTTATGTCACACGCCTGAAGGTAAAACCCCGTTAGTGGATTTTGAGGGTGTGATAGATTGGTATCAGAGCATTAGTTATAGCGAACTAAAATGTACATCTCATTTTCATTGCATTTTAGACTATAGCTGGATTTGTATTAGTTACACACACATAGATTATTAAGTTATACTTGCTTGTTTTTGCTTGTTTGAGAATTGTATGCTTTGGCGTATTACTATGAGCGTTCGACTACAAGGATGGTGCCTTTATCTTCTTATGCTAAGTCTAACGGGAAAAGGCCAGTTCGCTCTGATTCCCCGCTGTTACCGCATGTTCCTTAGCGCGGTTGACTCCGAGTTACTGTGAGTCACGAGAAGGTTACTTACGAATTACCTGTACCTTACCTTTTACATTAAACCCCTCATAATTGGATACAGTATCCTTGGTACTGGACTTGGATGGTTCATCGGGAGCATGTTCTGCCTCCTGTTGAATGCTCTCTTGAATGAGAGCTATTCCTGTCATACTTTCTTTACCTACCTTACCACTTCTCTTCCCTGTCCGTGGAGCAGGAAATAGCTGCACTGGCGGTTATCATAGACATTGGGAGATAACTTATCAGGGTTTACTTATGATGATACTATCTTACCCATCTAACCTGAGTACATCGACGGTTTCTTGCCCAAGTGAATGTTTTCTTTACGAATTCCTTCGTACAACCTTCGTTTAATAAACTATATCTTTGATACCCCTATCATTGATAACACTCTGTACTTGACAAGGTATGTTAGCTTGGATGGGAGGAACCAGGGGTGACCATGCAAAGCAAATTACCATCACGGGTGCACACGTAATTATAATTTGTCATGCATGAGAAGTCTGGTGAACTTTGTCGGGTGATAACAGTCATAGTCAGTACAAATTTTCATTTCTACACTTTGAGACATGAGAGTCTCGATTCTCATAAAACTTTCACTATTGATATGGAAATAATCCTTCGTTTCTATTCGTATGAAAGTTCTCATCTACCTCGAGCCTTAATGAAATTCATATTATGGCATTAGTCCTACTATCTATGAGACATTACCCTTTCTAGCATATCAGCAATCATGCAATATTATCCATCTACGGTGTGCCAGATCTTCAAAAGTTGCAATAGAGTGATGATACTCTGCGCATGTAGTCATTGTTTATTGGATTGATCTTAAGACTTAGAGTCTTGGCAGATTGAGCGTTCTAGCATTCGTTTCATTTGGAATACATCATTATTTCAACCTATGGTGACAAGGTGATATGACGACCCCGTCTGTAAGTGCAACTATCATCATCATAGGCCGTGCAATAAGAACATCTAAGAGCGCTCTGCAGAAATTTAGTCATACCTTCAAGAACTGTCGTGTGAACATCCCTGCCAAGTCTCCTCAACCACAAGAAGCGCAAAGAGATGTTATGAGTGTGGACAATCTGTGTATTTCAATAGAAACTATCCAAGGCTCAAGAAGAAGGAAAACCAACAGAAATGGTTGTTTTGCCTTAGTATTTATTGAATTTTTTTTTATTCGGGTGCCGACAGAAGCTACGTATCCAATAAGCTTAGTAATCTGCTAGGGGTAGTGCCTAATGACTTAAGTTCTAAAATTACCATAAGGATAGTTGATGGTAAAACTATAGCGGCTACCCGGGTATATAGCAAATATAAACTAGGCTTAGCTGTACATTCATTCAATATGAATCGACTTCCTTTACACTTGATAACTTTGATGTTGTGGTTGGTATCCAAGAATGAAGCGGCGATCGTTTGTGGAGACAAACTTATTAAGTTACCTCTTTCTAGTGGCAAGACACTCGTTGTGGAAGGTGATATGAGAGATGTCGTGGTCAGCATCATCTCTTACATGAATGCTCAGAAGTGTTTAAGGAAAGGACATTCAGCGATTCTAGCTCTGGTTGCTAAAAAGACCACCAAGGAGAAGTGACTAGAAGAGATTCCTATCGTTAAAGATTTTCCTGAAATATTCCTGAGGGCTTGCCTGGCCTTCCTCCACACAGGCAAGTAGAGTTTCAGATCGAGTTGACACAAGGAGCTGCCCCTATCGCTCTAGTGTCGTACCATTTGGCACTGAACAAACTTAAGAATTGTCAAAACAGTTACAGGAACTGTTAGAAAAGGGTTTCATACGTCCAAGTTCTTCACCTTGGGGAGTGCCTGTGCTATTCGTGAAGAAAGATGGAACCTTTTGGATGTGTATTGGCTACCGGAAGTTAAACAAGGTTACCATAAAGAATTGATACCCTTTTCCACGTGTCGACGACTTGTTTGACATACTGCAAGGATCAAGTTACTATTCGAAGATTAACCTGAGGTCTGGATATGATCAGCTTATGGTTCGAGAAGAAGACATCTCGAAGACAGCGTTCCGGACTCGCTATGGGCACTATGAGTTTGCTGTAATGCCTTTTGGACTGACCAATGCCCCAACAGTTTTCATAGACCTCATTAACCATGTCTGCAAGCCTTATTTGGATAGGTTTGTCATTGTCTTCATTGATGACATACTGATCTATTCTCAGAATAAGGAAGATCATAAGGAACACTTGAGGACCATTGTGGATTTGTTGAGTAATGAAAAGCTTTATGCAAAGTGCTCAAAATACGACTTTTGGATGTGTGAAGTGCAATTTCTTGGGCATGTGGTGAACGAAAAAGGTATACATGTAGATCCTTCAAAGATTGAAGCAATCAAGGATTGGCCGACACCAAAAACACCTACTGAGGTGCGATAATTCCTTGGTTTAGCGGGCTATTACAGGCGATTGATCAAAGGATTCTCAAAGTTGGCACAACCTTTGACTGCCCTAACCCATAAGGGAACCATCTACAAATGGGGCAACAAGAGAAAACAACATTTCAGGCGCTTAAGGACAAACTCTGCAGCACACCGATCTTAGCTTTACCAGAAGGAACTGATGACTTTGTTGTTTACTATGATGCATCCGTCCAAGGTTTGGGATGTGTACTGATGCAACGCGACAAAGTCATAGCTTATGCATCTAAACATCTCAAGGTGCCTGAGAAGAACTACACAACACATGACCTGGAACTAGGAGCTGTAGTATTTTCCTTGAAGATCTAGAGGCACTACTTATATGGAACCAAGTGCACAATCTATACAGATCACAAGAGCCTCCAGCACATATATGATCAGAAGGAACTGAATATATGGCAATGAAGGTGGTTAGTATTACTCAATGATTATGACTGTGCAATCAATTGTCTTCCGGGTAAGGCTAATGTGGTAGTCGATGCCCTTAGTTGCAAGGAAACCCTAAAGCCTCGTCAGGTGCACACATTGCAGATGACCATACACTCTGACCTACCAGTGCAAATCAAGGCTGCTCAATCTGAGGCCTTGAAAGCTAAGAACCTAAAAGCAGAATCCGTGCGAGGCATGGAAAACAGTTGGAGATCAAAGCTGGTGGAATCCGGTATTTCATGGAACGGATCTGGGTACCACAGTACGGAGATTTACGAGAGCTGGTAATGGATGAAGCTCGTAAGTCACATTACTCGATTCATCCAGGCTCAGACAAGATGTATCAGGATCTTAAGGAGTTTTACTGGTGGCCAAACATGAAAGCTAAGACAGCTACATACGTAAGCAGATGCCTAACTTGCTCTAAAGTTAAGGTGGAATACCAGAGACCATCCGGTTTACTTCAGCAACCAGAAATTCTAGTATGGAAATGGGAGCAAATTTCAATGGACTTTATCAAGAAGTTACCTAGAACTCCCAGTGGATGCGATACCATTTGGGTTATAGTAGATCGCTTAACGAAATCCGTACACTTTCTTGCAATTCAAGAGACGGATCGAATGGAGAAGCTGACACGTATCTACTTAAGGGAAATAGTCTCTTGGCATGGCGTGCCAATATCTATCATATCTTATCATGACGCTCGGTTCACTTCTTATTTCTGATAATCATTACAACGATCATTGGGAATGCGACTAGATATGAGCACTGCGTATCACTCGCAAACCGATGGTCAGAGTGAGCGTATGATCCAGACACTAGAAGACATGTTGCGTGCCTACGTGGTTGAATTTCGTAACAATTGGGAAACTCATTTACCATTGGTTGAATTCTCCTACAATAACAGTTATCACACCTCGATCAAGGCCGCACCATTTGAGGCACTGTATGGACGTAATTGCCGATCACCTATCTGCTGGGCGGAAGTTGGAGAAAGCCAACTTACAGGACCAGAACTTGTGCACGAGACGACCGAGAAGATCGTGCAAATTCATAACCGTATGGCATCAGCAAGTGATAGACAAAAGAATTACGCTGACAAACGACGTAAGCCATTGGAGTTTCAAATAGGTGACAAAGTACTCTTGAAAGTTTCACCTTGGAAGGGTGTGATACACTTTGGAAAGCGTGGAAAGCTAAACCCTAGATATGTAGGACCGTTTGAGATTGTCAAAAGGATCGGTCCCGTTGCTTATCAGCTAGACTTACCTGCAGAACTCGACGGTGTTCATAATATGTTCCGTGTTTCAAATTTGAAGAAGTGTCTAGCCGATGAATCACTCTTTGTTCCATTGGAGAAACTGGAAATTGATGAACAACTTCGTTTCATTGAAGAACCAGTTGAGATTATGGATCGAGAAGTCAAAACCCTAAAGCGTAGCAAGATTCCCATTGGCCGCATTAGATGGAATTCAAAACATGGACAAAATTTACCAAGGAACGCGAGGATCAAATGAGAAAGAAATATCCACAACTATTCAATGATCAGAGTTTCACTTCTTAAGGTATCATTTTAAGATATCTTTTCTTTCAATTTTGAGATGAAATTCCCTTCAACAAGGAGATGATGTCACAACTCACGTGAAACCTTACATTTCTTTGTTTCGGGTATGTTTCAAAAATTCTCAGAAACCCTATCTTGTCTATTTTCTAGATAACTGACTAGCATGATCAATACGTTCATTGAATCTGTATTCTAATTTTCGGGACGAAAAATTCTTTCAATAAGGGGATGATGTGACAGCTCGAGTTTCAGGTTAACATCACAAACTTAACCTCTCGTTATTCGGTAAATCGGGTAGTTTGTTGGCCGTTGTTACTTTCATTAGACCTTATATTAATAAATAATACATAAGTTTTATTACCTCATTAACAATGGTTTTAACCACTATTGGATCAATCAATATTAATAATAATAATAATAATATATAATAATAATAATAATAATAATAATAATAATAATAATAATAATAATAATAATAATAATAATAATAGTAATAATAATAATAATTAAATTAACACAATAATAAAATAATAAAACTTCATAAATGGTCGACCCTTCCACCAGTTTCAAACGGTTTCCCCTAAAAAATAAAAATAAAAAAATAAAAAAATTAAAAAAAACACTTATAAGTTAACCCTAATTCTATAACCCAATCACAACAGCACCCACTCTCGGCAACACCATCTGCAGCCTCCCCCTCGCCGGTTACTCCCTCCGGCAGCCCTCTCTATAGTCGAGCAACAACACAGGCAAACCGCTTCCTTCGTCTTCGACCACAAGCACCCGACAAACCGGCTGTGTGACATCCGTCACTAACAGGTCCGTCAACTAACGTGACACTCGTTAACTTTCATTGTGTAAATATATTGTCGCGAAATTAATTCGTTCTAATTTTAAAATTCCTGTCTCATTCGTTTTGCACGACGACCTTAATACTATAAAAATAATAAATAATAAAAAACTTTGTTGCTAATAATACAATTAATTTTATTTAATACCTCTAATTCTTTTAATTTTAATAATGTTTATTATTATTATTAAAATTACTATTATCAATATTATAACCTTTAATATATTATTAAGAATTATTATTAATAATATAATTATTATTATAATTAATAAGTTCAGGGTTTAAACTGTAATTTAACTAAATCTGAGGGATTAATTAATTTAAAGTTCAGGGACTAAGTTGCAATATTGAAATATATATATTCATATGCATGGAGTCTCGGCCGATTTCCCCTAATTCGCAGCCCCCCTTCGAATCTACTACCACCGCTTAATCTCTTCACCGTGAACCACCGTAATCCGTCGTTTGACGCCGTCGTCCCTCCGTCGTCTCGTTTCGAAGGTAACCGGTTGTCGTGGTTTTCGTTTCGTTTCGTTTCGTATCGTTACGTTTTATTTACATGTTTGGCTCGGTTGAATCGGGCCCCTTCGTGGTTTCGTACGCGACTATTGTGTGTGTATTCAATGGTATGCGATTGTGTGTATGCGTGCGAATATATACGTATGTGTATGGATGTAGACATGTGAAAATGTGTATGTATATGGGCGAGTGTGTGTATGTTTTGCAATGTGTGTGTATATATGGCTGTGTATGTGTGTATATATGGTTGTGTATGTGTGACGTGATTTGTAACAATGGATCCATATGCAATGTGTATGGATGTAGACAGGTGAAAATGTGTGTATATTGTGTGTAGGTCCATATATATATAACTATATATGTGTGCTTGTAATGTGTGTGTATATATATATGTGTGTGTCAAATGTAACATAAATAAGCATCGGTTGGATTCTCGATTTATTTGTGGTCAATAATTGTGGGATTGGTATCAAAGTATAATTGTTGTATTTTTTTGGATAGCCTCCTGTCAGAAATTTAGGTCATTTTATAAGGCTAATAACTTGGTCATACGAGGTCAAAAACGAACGAATTTAAAGTCTAGAACTAAGTTCAAGGAGTATACTTTCCAACTCAATTTGTCTCGTCAAAACCCATGAAGTTTTGAGCGCCCAAACAGTCGATACAAATAGATTAGGCAAGACTGAATTTTCTGGCAGATTGTTGGTCCGACTTTTAGAAATGCGTATCTCTCTCAAATTTTATCAAAATAATATGATTTTCTCCAGAAACTTAACTACATGTGTTATCTTTAAAATCCAACAGGTCTCGTGTCATTTCGTTATCATTTCGACCTTCAAATTGATTTTACAAAATCTGTGTGCAAAAGAGTAAGGTATGCTAAATACTTTTTAAATCATTAAAATTGCGAGTAATTATTTAAACAACTAAACTAAACTAAATATTAAAATAAATATTAATAAATACATATATGAGATGATATGGTATAAATGTGTTATCGCATTGAAATAATGCAAGTGTCTCGTGGAGCCATGTAATTCTAAATATATAAATATATATGTAAACCATAGTGGCGTGTATATTATATATTAATTATATGCATCTATATTTACTCGTGTTTAATAATGGGACTAATCATATTATTTAGGTGTACATACATGATATGAATCGCGCGTCAAACCCGAACCGACCCGAAATAAACCGAAAGCATTATCATGTTACTAGTCGTGTTATAATTTAATTATTTATATTATAGGCGCTTGACTTTTTGGTACGCTTGTGTTAGTAGAAACTTATCAATTTTTGTCGTTAATCTCGCATCATATCAAGGTGAGTTTCACGGCCCTATTTTCATTACAATTTTATACATCTTTGGGGGAAGTATGCTCACTCCTTTCGGCTGTGAACTTAATTTATTTTGGATTAACGTGTTATTGTTTACAAGCTATATCTTATGCATGAGAGACTGTGTGATTCTTTAATCATAACTATTTGACTCCAGTGTTGGAGCCGACAGACAGGTATTGATATTACTATTGGGTTGACACCCCCACCCATGTATGTTAGTATACTAGTTGAGACTGGCTGTGGTTATGATCGACCCCTGGGTGAATATATTCTGACAATTGCTGTGTGGTTCATTATACGTTTGGTTGTGATGCTCATGTGATATTACTTGTGATAAACTATATACACTTATGATCCATAAACTCATACAGTGACAAGTTTTCAATTTATGTTTAAACCTGTGAACTCACCAACCATGTGTTGACTTTTGAGCATATCTTTTCAGGTGACAATAACCAAAGAGGATAGCTAGAGCGGAAGCCTTAGCAGAGACCCTCAGGATTCAATAGACTTGCACTATTGTTTTGACTATCATTTGAACTAGATTATGAATACTATGTTGAATATTTCTATTTGTTAGATTTCATGTTGGATTTGATATTGAAGAAGAAAGATGGGAGTATGCGTATGTGTATCGATTACAGAGAGTTGAATAAGTTGACGATAAAGAATAAGTATCCATTCTCACGAATAGATGATTTGTTTGATCAGTTACAGGGAGCCAGTTGGTTTTCTAAGATAGATCTCCGTTCGGGTTATCATCAGCTGAAAGTTAAAGAAGAAGATATACCTAAGACAGCGTTTCGTACACGTTATGGTCATTATGAATTTTTAGTTATGTCTTTTGGGTTGACAAATGCACCTGCTGCTTTTATGAATTTGATGAATAGAGTGTGCAAACCAATGTTAGATCGATCAGTAATTGTGTTTATTGATGATATACTGATCTATTCAAAGAATGAGGGAGATCACACCTGCCATCTTCGTGAAGTATTGGAAAGGTTGAGAAAATAAAAGCTCTATGCAAAATTTTCTAAGTGTGAATTTTGGATGCGGGAAGTGCAGTTCTTAGGCATGTGATTAATGCAGAAGTTATTTTAGTAGATCCTGCCAAGATTGAAACAGTAATGAAGTGGAGCCCTCCGAAAACGCCATCTGAGATCCGTAGTTTCTTGGGTCTAGCTGGTTATTATAGAAGATTTATTCAGGATTTTGCCAAAATTGCATCCCCGTTAACGAAGTTGACAAGAAAGAATAAAGAATACGTTTGGGGACCAGAACAAGAAATGCATTTCAAGAACTGAAGCAGAAATTAACCCAATCACCAGTGCTGTCGTTGCCAGATGGAAATGAAGATTTGGTGATTTATTCGGATGCTTCGTATCAAGGCTTAGGTTGTGTATTGATGCAGAGGGGACGAGTGATTGCTTATGCTTCCAGACAGTTGAAAGAACATGAAAAGAATTATCCGAAACATGATCTAGAATTGGCAGCAGTGGTATTTGCCTTGAAGATATGGAGGCATTACTTATATGGGGCGAAATGTACGATTTACACGGATCATAAGAGTTTGAAATATTTCTTTGATCAGAAGGAATTGAACATGCGCCAGCGGAGATGGTTAGAGTTGGTGAAAGATTATGATTGTGAAATACTTTACCATCCGGGTAAAGCAAATGTGGTTGCTGACGCGTTAAGTAGAAAGAATGAACACCCTTCGATCCGAGTTAAGTCATATAAATCCAGATACTCTATACACCCTGGTGCTATAAAGATGTATAAGGATTTGAAACAAGAATATTGGTGGCCCGGTATGAAGTTTAATGTGATGCAGTATGTGAATAAGTGTTTGACGTGTCTTCAGGTCAAAGCTGAACATCAAAAGCCATATGGTAAGCTTCAACCTTTAGAGATCCCGAAATGGAAGTGGGAAGAATTGACAATAAATTTCATAACTAAGCTTCCGCGTACAGCTAAAGGTTATGATACCATTTGGGTCATAGTGGATAGATTGACACGTAGCGGACATTTCTTACCAATCAAAGAGACGTATAACTCTGAAAAGTTAGCAGAACTGTTTATTCGAGAGATTATTGCTCGACACGGGGTACCGTTGTCTATTGTGTCAGATAGAGATACATGTTTTACTTCGAGATTTTAGAGAAAATTTCATGAAGATATGGGTACTCGTCTATTACACAGCACGTCTTTCCACCCAGAAACTGATGGGTTGACTGAAAGGACTATCCAAATAGTTGAAGACATGTTACGAGCTTGTGTTATAGATTTTGATGGTAGCTGGGATAGTCATTTGCCATTAGTTGAATTCTCCTACAATAACAGTTATCATTCTACAATTAGGAGAGCCCCTTATGAGATGTTATATGGCAGAAAGTGCAGGAGTCCGATGTGCTGGGGAGAAGTTGGACAGAAAGAGTTGGGCAGTTTGGAAATTGTACAGGCTACGAATGAGTAACTGGATTAGATCAAAGCTCGGTTTAAAGCGGCTCAGGATCGATAAAAGTCTTATGAAGATAAAAGGCAAAGGCATATAGAGTTTGAAGTAGGAGATAGAGTTATGTTGAAAGTATCTCCTTGGAAGGGAATTATCAGATTCAGAAAGAGGGGAAAGTTAAGTCCTCGTTTTATAGGACCGTTTAGAATTATAGAACGGATTGGGGAATTGGCTTATAAACTAGAATTACCTGATCAGTTGCAAGGAATCCACCCAACCTTTCACGTGTCACAGTTGCGCAAGTGTTTGGCCGATGAGAATGCTTATGTACCTTTAGATGATATAGAGGTGGATGATGAGTTGAACTATGTTGAGAAACCTACTGCTATAGTAGACAGAAAGGTGAAAAGGCTGAGGAATAAAATTATTAAGTTAGTTAAAGTGTAGTGGTCGAATAGAAAGGGAGCTGATTTCACTTGGGACTCAGAAGATGAGATGAAGAAAGATTATCCCCAGTTGTTTGAATAGTTGGTTTTAGGGACGAAACCTATCTAAGAGGGGGAGAGTTGTAACATCCGGTTTCTAAATCCGGACTTGTAAATTATATCATAGTTATGATTAATTAATTAAGTTGAGTTGTTTGAGTGTTTAAGTGTTCAGTCGCATAAGTCATATGCGAATGAACTTCAATTGCACCCCTTACGTGCGATTGAGACTCAGTCGTACGAATAATAGGCGTATGAGCTCCAGTCGCACGCTTCAGTCGTACGAATGGTTCAGTCGTGCGAATGGGGGTAAGGCGGTTATGTGATACATGTGAATAAGTAAGGCGGTAAGAGGAGATGAAAAACAGATTTCTATCTGCATCTACTTCATTCCCTTGTTCTCTTTACACCCAAACACCCCTGTTCTTGCCAATCGACTAGGCTAAACTCCGTTTTGGTAAGTTTGAACATCACGGATCAATCCGAAGATGTTATAAGCTGTGTAAATGGTTGAATTTGATCCAACAACGTGTTTTAAATCATTGAATTGGTCTGGTTCATTTCTAAATTAAAATCCGGGAATTCGGATCCAAGTTTTTGTGAAGTTTGGATGAAATGATGGTTCGAAACCATTGTAAACGATGTGTATAGGATCTGTTTTGAATATGATATGATTTGGATGGTTAAAACTCAAATTTTGAGTGAATTTGGATCAAAAACTTCAAGAACACAGCTGCTGATTCGTTTCAGGCGAATGGGCTCAATCGTATGCCTCAGTCGTACGAATGAGAGTCTAATCGTGTGACTGAGTACGAATGGAGGTTCAGTCGTAAGACTGGGAACCCAGTCGCCTGGTTAGAAGGCCGAATGAAGACGAGTGAACACTGGGTACGAATGAGAACTCAGTCGTCAGTCGTGCGAATGAGTGGCTAGTCGTATGGCTTAAGGTTCAGTCGCATGGTTCATCCGCATAGGTCCAGTCGCATGAGTGCTCATTCGCATAAGTGTTCAATCGCATGAGGGCCCTGTTTGAGAATAAGTTTACTGAATCAAGGTTTATTGCTTTAGATATACCCTGATTAGTGGAAGGACTAGTTACCTTGTGTACGTGGATTGTGTAGAATGTGGTGAGGAAGTTGATAAGGTGAGTTCTAAGCCCTTTTCAAATGTTTGGTTTTAACATTCGGGCTAGCACACATACAATAATAAATGAATTGAATGTTTTAGTACCAGAACTGTGATAGTGATGTTGATATGTTTCTAACAGTTTGTAAAGCTGTTAGGGGGAAAGTGGGGGTAATAAATGATTACCTGAACATTGTTAATCATTACATGATGGTAATGATTGCACTGGGTCAGGTAGAGTGTAAAAGATGGTCATCTGAACATTGTTAATCATTACGAGATGGTAATGATTCCAATGGGTCAGATGGGGTGTAATGATTAATGAAAATATGTTAAAACTGGTGCTAAAAGAAAGAATGTGTGTGGTGTAAATGAATGTGATAATATTGGCAATAAGTAAAAGAAATATTTTTGAAATGGTAATGTGATGTAAATCTCAACAGGCCAGTTAGGGTAAAATGCCTGGGTGTGAAACTGTACAGTTTGATAGGAGTGATGACGATCACTCAGCTTTGTGAGCATCTTGTGGTGACGACCCTAGATGATTAATTGGCATCCTACTGGATGAGAGATAGTAACTGGTAGTTGCTGGATGTGGGCAACCGACGTTACTGGGTATGGGAAACTGGTAATTGCTGGATGTGGGCAACCGACGTTTCTAGGTATGGGAAACTGGTAGTTGCTAGATGTGGGCAACCGACGTTTTTGAGAGATAGTAACTGGTAGTTGCTGGATGTGGGCAACCGACATTACTGGGTATGGGAAACTGGTAGTTGCTGGATGTGGGCAACCGACGTTTCTGGGTATGGGAAACTGGTAGTTGCTGGATGTGGGCAACCGACGTTTCTGGGTGTAGTAACTGGTAGTTGCTGGATGTGGGCAACCGACGTTACTAGTTATAGGGAACTGATAGTTGCTAGATGTGGGCAACCGACGTTCGGTGGGACAGGTCCAGTGGGACAAAGTAATGATAAAAGTTGAATTTATAATATTGCCAATATAAATATAACTTTTGTGTGGTAAAGATGTTGTTAATGTTTTAATGAAAATTAGAACTCACCAGTTTATCTGATGTTTCGAGTATGTTGTGTGTGCTAGGTAAGGAGGGATCCTCTAATAATAGAGGAAAGCAAGTATGAGCTGAACAATGACGCTATCCCGGAGTAGTTGCTGGCATAGGATATAGGGCTTGCTAATACTGTAAATAGGGCAATGTATAATTAAATACAATTATATGTAAAATGTTTTAAAAGTTGGGTTAATATATAATATTGTTTAAAGTCTTCCGCTGTAGGTAGAAAGCTCTGATTTGTGTTTGAAATATTAATCCAACTGCATGACGTGCATCCGTTGCCCTGCCGGGTTTAGGGCGTCACACTATGCTAGTCGTGGAACTGACTAACCACGACACAAGTCACCATTGTGTCGGGTGATGTCATGACACGTGGATCTTTGCATTTATTATGTCTCTGTAAACTAACCAGGTGTTATGACGATCATGTCCGTTACATCCTCATGTTTCCGCTACAAGTGGGGGTGTGACAGATTGGTATCAGAGCCTTGTTTATAGATAATTAGGTGAAGTACTCGACCTAGACTATAACCTAAGTACCCACATGTAGTATGCATAATAGGATTATGTGTGCAATGATATACATGTGAACGTTCTAAGTGCATTATTGACTATGTTTAGTAGTCTACCTTACATGCTATCTGTGGTATACTTATATTAGAAAAGTATGGGCATTGTATCATCTATTTATACATTGAGAAAGTTTTAGGTAAGCACATCCTCTTATTATGTATTTGAGTTATATTCATATTGGATTGATGAGTGCTACTGTAATAATTCCTCTAAGGACTTAGGTTATTAAACCAACCTTTATTCCGTACGTTTGTTGATGTTACACTTGCTATAGGCGCCCTTATTCAAAACTTTTTGGGTTGAGTCTTGGAATACAAACACGCTGGCTAATATGACACCAGTAGACAAGAGACGCGACATACTCTAATAATATGACTACTTCATCGGATTTTAGATTATTGTGCATAGATTCCTTCGATCGCTCCTTGATCAAGTGAATTCTTCCTCAATCGTTTCCTTTGTACAACTCCGGTTAATTAACTCTTCGTTAATAACCATATCCTTGATACTCAAATCATGGATAACACTCTGTACTTGACAAGATATGTTAACTTCGGTAGGTGGATCTGGGGTGACCATGCAAAGCAAATTACTATTACGAGTGCACACGTAATTGCAACTTGCAGTGCATGTGAAGCTTGGTGAATCATGCCATGAGATAACGATCATGGTTAGTATAAATCTTTCATTCTATACCTTGGAAATCTAGATTAATAATCCTAATAAGACTTTGATAATAAAGATGAAACATTTATAACCTCTACTCTTATTTAAGTTCCAGTCTACCTAGAGCCTCCATGAGATTCACATTGTGATACCAGTCCTAGCCCTAATGAGACATTTCTCCTTTTAGCATTTAAGAAAATATGAAATAAACTATTTGTTTGGAATGTATGTGGCTTTCACAGGGCGGCAACAGAGTGATGCTACTCCCTACACATGTATTAGATTTTTGATAGGTTAATCTTAAATATGGAGAATTAGTAGTTTTAATGTTCTATCATTATGCCTTGATGGAGTAATCGGATCTCACATAACCAATTTAAGCATTGTTCTTGGTATAAGATGGTGAGGTGGGAACGCTGCGGGGAACCCTATATATAAGCATCACCTGCGGGGAACCCTATATATAAGCATCACCGATATACTAGGAATGTACCTGAACTGGGCTATGTGATGATCTTGATGAATTGGAGTCAGAAATGGTGGAAATAATAAAGTGACAGAATTAGCTGTATATAAAAGGAATTCTTGGCATACTAGTCGAAGGAGTATGATGAGAAAGGGAAAAGCAATATCCCTGACCCGTTTGATCAATAAAACTATGGAAATCAAGCTCATGGAAATCCAACACGCAGTCATGCAATTGCAATCGAAGCGAAAGAAGTTTGCCAAGACTCGACCGTTGGTAAAGATTAAGATCTCCCCAATAGTTATGACTCGTCTGTGTTACTTAATACTAGAGCAGATGATGGTTTCGATTCTTCCGAAAGTACTCCTTACCTTGGCGTGAACACTAGTTTCTTAGAAATTAGTTAATCGGTTGAGATGGTCAGTGGTAATAGTTAAAGGTTGCACATAAGTACAAGAAGATCATGTCCTTGACATAGACTTAATTCCGTTTGGATTGTTTATCAAAACACGAAGACAAGATAGTCCGTCAGGAGAAGGTGGTAAATAATTCTCTATCAAATGACGAAGTGCTCAAGAAACAAGGAAAACGATCTGGAAGGATTTAAGACTCATTTCTTGCATGAAGATTTGTTGATGCCTAAGGAAGAGTGTTACGTATTTCTAGCACATGTGGTACAAAGAAAACTAAAGAAAAAAAAGTTGAAAGATATTTCAATTGTACGAGATTTTCCATAGGATTTTCCTAATAACTTATCAAGATCGCCCCCTCCTTTTGAGGTAGAAGTCCAAAATGATTAATCCTATTACAAGAACACCCTATCGGTTAGCACCAACGAAAATACAGGAATTATCGAGTCAATTGCAAGAGCTCTTGGATAAAACTCTTATTTGACCTAGTCACTCGCTGTGAGGAACACCGATCTTATTGGTTAAAAAGAAGAATAGGTCATTCCAGTTGCGCATAGATTATCAAAAGTTGAACAAGTTGACTATCAAAAAAACCATACCCTCTCACCAAGAATTATGACCTATTCGATCAGTTGAATGTAGGGATCAACGTACTTCTCAAAGATAGATCTTTGGTCAAGTTATTATCAGTTGAGGGTTCAAGGAGATGATATCCGAAGACAACCTTTAGGACTCGTTATGGGTATTACGAGTTCTTAGATATGTTGTTTGGGTTGACAATGCTTTTATAGTATTCATGGACTTGATGAACCGAGTATGTAAGTCGTACCTGGATGAGTTATTATAGCGTTTATAGATGACATCCTCATCTATTCATAATCAAAAGAAGGGCACGAGCAACATCTGAGAGTAATTTTAAATTTGTTAGTAAAAGAGAAACCCTATTCTAAATTCTCCATGTATGAGTTCTGGTTGTGTGAAGTGAAGTCCCTAGATCATATGGTCATTAAGGAGGGAATACATGTTGATCCTGTAAAGATCAAAGAAGTTAAGAAATAGGATACACCTAAGATGCCTTCGGAGAGTCGGCAATTCTTAGGGTTAGCTGGTTACTACTAATGATTTATTGCAAACTTCTCCAGGATTGCTCAATCGTTGACGATGTTAACCTAGAAAGATAAGAAATTTGATTGGGGTCATAAACAAGTAGAGGCCTTTCAGACATTTAGGGAAAGATTATGTAATGCGCCAATGTTGACCCTTCCTGATGGACCTAACGACTTTGTGGTGTTCTGCGATGCATCACACCAGGGACTGGGTTATGTACTAATGCAAAAGGATAAGGTGATTGCTTACGCCTCGCGACAGCTTAAGGTTCACGAAAAGAATTATACGACACATGACCTAGAATTAGGCGTAGTAGTATTCGCACTTAAGATATGGAGGCATCATCTGTACGGGACTAAGTGCGTTGTCTACACTGATCATAAAAGTCTTCAACACATTTTTTATCAAAAGGAACTAAATGTGCGCCAAAGACGATAGGTGGAACTTCTTAGTGACTATGATTGTGAAATTCGATATCATCCTGGAAACGCAAATGTGTTGGCTGATGCCTTGAGTAGGAAGGAATGCGTAAAACCTATACGTGCACAAGAGTTGGGAATAATTACTCAATCGAATCTGAAAACTCAAATCCTGACAGCACAAAGGGAAGCACTAAAGGAAGAGAATATTACGAGTAAGGAGTTTCGAGCGTTGGATAAATAGATGGATTGTAAAAAGAATGGTGTACGGTACTTTGTGGAACGTATAGGGTACCTAGGGAGATCTTCGAACCCTAGTCATGAACGAAGCGCACAAGTCTAAGTATTCTGTTCATCCTGATTCAGACAAGATGTACCAAGATCTTACATAGTTGTATTGGTGGCCAGGTATGAAGAAAGACATTGCAACATATGCAGGTGAATGTCTGACTTGTTCGAAAGTCAAAGCCAAACATCAGAAACCGTCAGATCTATTGCAACAAACGGACATTCTCGAGTAGAAATGGGAAAATATAGTGATGGACTTTATCACTAAGTTGCCTAGAACAAGTAGTGGGCACGTTTGATTTGGGTTATTATGGATCGAATGACAAAATCTTCTCAATTCTTACCAACTCGTGAGGATTATAAGATGAGAAGTAGCGAGATTGTATGTAAATGGAATTATGGCTAGGCACGGTGTGCCTGTATCTATCATATCAGATCACGACAGTCGGTTTACGTCGCGGTTCTAGCAGACGCTTCAAAAGACAATGGGTACTCAGTTGGATCTAAGCATCGCCTATCATCCTCAAACAGATGGGCAAAGCGAGCGTACGATTCAAACTTTAGGAGACATGCTTAGGGCATGTGTGATTGACTTTGGTGGGAGTTGGGATACCCATTTTCCACTGGTTGAGTTCTCTTAAAACAACAGTTATCACTCGAGCATTGGATGCGTTGTCTACACTGATCATAAAAGTCTTCAACACATTTTTTATCAAAAGGAACTGAATGTGCGCCAAAGACGATGGGTTGAACTTCTTAGTGACTATGATTATGAAATTCGATATCATCCTGGAAAGGCAAATGTGTTGGCTGATGCCTTGAGTAGGAAGGAATGCGTAAAACCTATGCGTGCACAAGAGTTGGGAATAATTACTCAATCGAATCTAAAAACTCAAATCCTGACAGCACAAAGGGAAGCACTAAAGGAAGAGAATATTACGAGTGAGGAGTTTCGAGGGTTGGATAAATATATGGATTGTAAAAAGAATGGTGTACGGTACTTTGTGGAACGTATATGGGTACCTAGGGAGATCTTCGAACCCTAGTCATGAACGAAGCGCACAAGTCTAAGTATTCTGTTCATCCTGATTCAGACAAGATGTACCAAGATCTTACAGAGTTGTATTGGTGGCCAGGTATGAAGAAAGACATTGCAACATATGCAGGTGAATGTCTGACTTGTTCGAAAGTCAAAGCCGAACATCAGAAACCGCCAGATCTATTGCAACAAACGGACATTCTCGAGTAGAAATGGGAAAATATAGTGATGGACTTTATCACTAAGTTGCCTAGAACAAGTAGTGGGCACGTTTGATTTGGGTTATTATGGATCGAATGACAAAATCTGCTCAATTCTTACCAATTCGTGAGGATTATAAGATGGAGAAGTTAGCGAGATTGTATGTAAATGAAATTATGGCTAGGCATGGTATGCCTGTATCTATCATATCAGATCGCGACAGTCGGTTTACGTCGGGGGTTCTAGCAGACGCTTCAGAAGACAATGGGTACTCAGTTGGATCTAAGCACCGCCTATCATCCTCAAACAGATGGGCAAAGCGAGCGTACGATTCAAACTTTAAGAGACATGCTTAGGGCATGTGTGATTGACTTTGGTGGGAGTTGGGATACCCATTTTCCACTGGTTGAGTTCTCTTAAAACAACAGTTATCACTCGAGCATTGGATGTGCTCCATTTGAAACTTTGTACGGGAGGAGATGTAAATCGCCAGTTTGTTGGTCCGAGGTCGGAGAAAGTCAATTGACAGGCCCTGAGATTTTTCACAAAACAACCGACAAGATATTTCCAGATCAAAGATAGACTTAAAGCAGCCAGGGACCGTCAGAAGAGTTACGCAGATAACAGGCGGAAATCGTTAGAATTTAACGTGGGTGATCATGTGTTGTTAAAGGTTTACCCTTGGAAGGGTATTATACAATTCGACAAGAAAGAAAAGCTAGCTTCAAGGTATGTTGGACCATTCGAGATCACTTAAAGAATTGGTCCTGTGGCGTATCGGTTAAAATTACCACAAGAGCTTAGCGGTGTGCATGATACTTTCCACGTATCAAACCTTAAGAAATGCTTAGCCGATGGATCGCTTCATGTTCCGACCGAGGAAATCAAAAATTGATGAGAAACTTCATCTTGTTGAAGAACAAATAGAAATTATGGATCGGGAAGTCAAATGATTGAAGCGCAGAAAAATTCCAATTGTCAGAGTATGATGGAACTCCAAGCGAGGGCCAGAGTTCATATGGGAACGGGAAGAGCAGATGAAAGTCAAATATCCGCATCTGTTCGTGGATAGAACTTCGGGATCTAACTCCAGTTGAATTTCGGGACGAAATTCTATCAACTGGGGGATATTGTGACATCCGTCACTAACAGGTTCGTCAACTAACGTGACACTCGTTAACTTTCATTGTGTAAATATATTGTCGCGAAATTAATTCGTTCTAATTTTAAAATTTCTGTCTCATTCGTTTTGCACGTCGACCTTAATACTATAAAAATAATAAATAATAAAAAAATTTGCTGCTATTAATACAATTAATTTTATTTAATACCTCTAATTCTTTTAATTTTAATAATGTTTATTATTATTATTAAAATTACTATTATCAATATTATAACCTTTAAGATTATTATTAGGAATTATTATTAATAATATAATTATTATTATAATTAATATGTTCAGGGTTAATGCCGTTTGACGCCATCGTCCCTCCGTCGTCTCGTTTCGAAGGTAACCGGTTGTCGTGGTTTTCGTTTCGTTTCATTTCGTATCGATACGTTTTATTTACGTGTTTGGTTCGGTTGAATCGGGCCCCTTCGTGGTTTCGTATGCGACTATTGTTTGTGTATTCAATGGTATACGATTGTGTGTATGCGTGTGAATATATACGTATGTGTATGGATGTAGACATGTGAAAATGTGCATGTATATGTGCGAGTGTGTGTATGTTTTGCAATGTGTGTGTATATATGGTTGTGTATGTGTGTATATATGGTTGTGTATGTATGTATATATGGCTGTGTATGTGTGTATATATGGTTGTGTATGTGTGACGTGATTTGTAACAACGGATCCATATGCAATGTATGGATGTAGACAGGTGAAAATGTGTGTGCATATGTATATTTTGTGTAGGTCCATATATATAATATATGTGTGCTCGTAATGTGTGTGAGTATGTATATATATATGTGTGTGTCAAATGTAACATAAAATAAGCGTCGGTTGGATTCTTGATTCATTTGTGGTCAATAATTGTGGGATTGCTATCAAAGTATAATTGTTGTATTTTTTTATAGCTTGTTGTCAAATATTTGGGTCATTTTGTAAGGCTAATAACTTGGTCATACGAGGTAAAAAACGAACGAATTTGAAGTCTAGAACTAAGTTCAAGGAGTATACTTTCCAACTCAATTTGTCTCGTCAAAAACCATGAAGTTTTGGGCCCCCAAACAGTCGATACAAAAGATTAGGCAAGACTGAATTTTCTGGCAGATTGTTGGTCCGATTTTTAGAAATGCATATCTCTCTCAATTTATCGAAATGATATGATTTTCTCCAGAAATTTAACTACATGTGTTATCTTTAAAATCCAATTGGTCTCGCGTCATTTCGTTATCATTTCGACCTCCAAACTGATTTTACAAAATCTGTGTGCGAAAGAGTAAGGTATGCTAAATACTTTTTAAATCATTAAAATTGCAATTAATATTTAAACAACTAAATTAAACTAAATATTAAATAAATATTAATAAATACATATATGAGATGATATGGTATAAATGTGTTATCGCGTTAAAATAATGCAAGTGTCTCGTGGAGCCATGTAATTCTAAATATTAATATATATGTAAAACATAGTGGGTGTATATTATAGATTAATTATATGCATATATATTTACTCGTGTTTAATAATGGGACTAATCATATTATTTAGGTTTACATACAAGATGTGAGTTGCCCGTCAAATCCAAACCGACCCGAAATAGACCGAAAGCATTATCATGTTACTAGTCGTGTTATAATTTAATTATTTATATTATAGGCGCTTGACTTTTTGGTTCGCTTTTGTTAGTAGAAACTTATCAATTTCTGTCGTTAATCTCGCATCATATCAATGTGAGTTTCACGGCCCCATTTTCATTACAATTTTATACATCTTTGGGGGAAAAAGTATGATCACTCCTTTCGGCTGTGAACTCAATTTATTTTGGATTAACGTGTTACTGTTTACAAGCTATATCTTATGCATGAGTTACTGTGTGGTTCTTTAATCATAACTATTTAACTTCAGTGTTGGAGCCGACGGACAGGTATTGATAGTACTATTGGGTTGACACCCCACCCATGTATGTTAGTATACTAGTTGAACCTGACTGTGGTTACGATCGACCCTTGGGTGAATATGATCCGACAATTGATGTGTGATTCGTTATAGGTTTGGTTGTGATGCTCATGTGATATTACTTGTGATAAACTATATACACTTATGATCCATAAACTCATACACAACAACAACTTTTTAATTTATATTTAAACCTGTGAACTCACCAACCATGTGTTGATTTTTGAGCATATCTTTTCAGTTGCCAATAACCAAAGAGGATAGCTAGAGCTGAAGCCTTAGTAGAGACCCTCAGGATTCAATAGACTTGCACTAGTGTTTTGACTATCATTTGAACTAGATTATGAATACTATGTTGAATATTTCTATTTGTTAGATTTCATGTTGGATTTGATATTGATTATGTAGTCGAAACAACAAATCGATTAGCTTGCACTAGTGTTTTGACCCTCAGGATGCAACCACGATTGGTAGTCGAAACAACAAATCGAGTGGCTCCACAGCCGCGAACGGTAGTCAAAACAACCTCATATCATGCTCGGTACGACCCTTCAATCTTTATTCTCGTTCCTATTGCTATTGTTTCGGGTTCGGGCTAAGATCATCCGTTTCTTTTATGTTATTATGTATGGGCGGTGTACGTGTTCGGGGTGGTGTAAATTCTTGGTGATTTTGTGTGGGTTCGTATACTCATTATATGTATGTATGTGAAGCCGTGTGTGCATTCACACATATTATGCTAGAACCCGCATGCTTGGTGGCATCCTTTATACGTTTATCATTATGTTGTAAGTCGATGTTCATGCTTGTGTATGTATGCTTATGGATGTGTGTGTACGCTGCTGCTGCGTGTATAGTTGTACATATATATAGTCGAACAGGGCAGGTTTGTTTGTGAGTGTGTTTCTGCGTGTGTGATTCCCGTGGGTATGGATGTATATATGGTTATATATATATTTTTATGTTTAGAGCTTTGGCGAGGGTCTCACCTGTTGGCTATTTGGTTGAGTTATGGCATTTGTTGTTGTGTGTTGTCACCATTATATCTGTTCCTGGTTGTACATATACATGTTATATTCTAAACATATAATTGCATGTGTGTGTCCGTGAATATATATATATAGGTAGTTGGTGGGTTTTATTTGTATGCTCCACTTAGATGTAACATCCCGTAGTAATGAAAAGTTAAATTTAATACGATGTTAGTTCCAATAATTACAAAAATTATAATAATAATAATAATAATATAATAATAATAATAATAATAATAATAATAATAATAATAATAACATCATAATAATAATAATATTACTATTAATAATTATTAAGAAAATAAATATCTAATAATAATAATAATAATAATAATAATAATAATAATAATAAACCCAAAAAGTTTTGGGTTAAAATTGTAATATTTAAAACTTATTTTGGAAATTTTTGACATAAAATAACAACCTCCGAAACTACAGGGACCAAAGTTGTAATTATTTAAAAACCCCTTTCTCCCCCCCGTTTTCCCGATCGCCGCCGGCCACTCTCCGGCCGTGTTTCCGGCGACCCCCAAACGCCCAAATCCACTTGGTTTTAAACAAATCAAATGCGCCCGACCGCCCCACATGCGAGATTCGAACCTAACCCACTTTAATTGATGGAATAACAGCTCACGATCGCACAATTCCAACCACTTCCACTTTCGGCCGAACAACTCTACAATCGATCGCACTAAAACACTTTAATAATCTAATTAAACCGATCTGATGGAACTTTATCTATCTATAAATTGAATACAACTTTCACTTCAATCTAAAAACACACAAACAACTCGATTCAGTCCCCATTTCTCTCTCGACCTGCAAGTTAATCGAGAGTCACCTTCCGAGCAACAAAAGCAGAAATTGATAGAGGGATTTGCATTAAGAACCTCATTCGAAGCTAACCTCAAAGTTAATTTGATTAACAACAACGTTTGGGCATCGAACCGATCTCATGACAGTCGCGACTTGTTTCTTCGTCTGTTCATCACCATTACATCTTCGAATCGGGTAATTGAATACATGTACATGTTCGTTTTTTACATAGGGATTAAAAGCCCCATGATTTAAATTACTAACAGATTCGATTGGGGATCAATTTGGATCGAGTTCGAATTAGGGCTCGTACGGGTTTGGGGGAATAGGTGAAAGCTGTTTAAAATGAAATGGAACTGAATCATAACGCGGCCACGACCTCTGGTTCACTGGTTCCTTGCCTACACTGCAACCTGAGAGGTCTCGGGTTCGACCCCGGGCCACCACATTAATTTTTTTAAAAGCCTTTTTAAGTATCTAAAATTACAGAAAGATCCCTAAAAATTATAAAAATCAGTTTTATAAATTTATTTATTCAAAAGGTTATCTAATTATTTTTCTGGAAATTTATTTCTTAAAAACCTTATTTATTTATTTAATTTTTTTACATATATCATAAAAAGTATTTTTATATAAAAAATGGACTTTAAATAATAATGTAAATCATCAAATTATTAATGAACATTATATTATTTTTAAAAATGTAGGAATTATATTTTATAATTTCATAAGTCATTTACAAACATAATTATAGGTTATATTTTATAAAATATGATTTAATCAATAGATTAGATTAATAATTATCATTATTCTTATTCTTATTATTGTCAATAACATTGTTATCATTATCATAAAATTTTATAATTATTATTCTTAGTTTTACCATTATTATAAACTTTATTAATATTACTATATCATTATGAACATAATAATACAATTACTATTACTATAATTATGATTATGATTATTTTATTATTAATAACAATGTCATTATTATTATTAATATCCATATTAGTAATATTATTACATGGTGTTGTTTGTATATCAAATCGTGTGCGTCAAACCGAACCGACCCAAATCTAACCAAATATATCTATTCACGTGGAATACATATTAAAGACTTAGTTACATTAATACATAGGTGTTGATCGTGTTTGGACGTGCATTGCATTATTCTGTGAAGTTTGTGGTTCATTAAATCAATCTAAGGTGAGTTTCGTGGCTCCTTTTTATGCTTATTCAAGTTTTCAATGTTTTCAATCAATGGGGGAAAAGTATGTTCACCCGTTTTCGATGCTGTACAATCTTACATACAATTTTCATACTTGGAATCAACGTGATACTATTCTCATACTCTAATACATACATGGTGTTATTCTATTCTTACAACCATTAATTCCGGGTTTGGAACCAACGGATAGGTATTAGTAGTACTACTGGGTTGACACCCCCACCCTTCGACGATTGGTTAACTTGTGAGCTACCAACACAGCTGCCAGCAATCAGGCCAAGGGTGAATATATTCCGTCTAATTTATATGCATAACGTCATTAGGTTTGGTTGTCTAAAAACAAATGTTATGAGGTTTTGCTTGCGGTATGATTCCACATCAAATTCTATACAACATCAATTACTTGTTTTCAATTTAAACCTGCGGAACTCACCAACATTATGTGTTGACATTTTTGAGCATATCTTTTCAGGTGATCATAATCAGAGAGGATAGCTAGAGCGGATTCCTTAGCAGAGACCCTCAGGATTTCAATAGATTTGCATTAGTATTGTTTGTCATTTGTTTTCATATTTGAACACTGTGTATCTTGGATTATAGAATCAATAGGACTATGATAGTCGTGGAACTGACTAACCACGACACAAGTCACCATTGTGTCGGGCGACGTCATGACACGAGGATTTTGCATGTATTATGTCTCTGTAATTATACCAAGTGTTATGACGATCCTGTCCGTCGCATCCTCGTGTTTCCGCTATAAGCGAGGGTGTGACAGATTGGTATCAGAGCCTTGGTTATAGAGAATTAGGTGGAGAACTCGACCTAGACTATAACCTAAGAACCTTCATATAGAATGCATGCTAGGGATTGTGTGCATTTGATTTTACCCAAATGTCTTTCATGATTTGTGTGACACATAGACACCTGTATTCTGGATTTCCTGGCTAAAGGCCTACGGGCTAAGGCAAGCATATCGTATAAATCTCATTACGAGACCAGTTATGGTTACCTGGGGAATTCTGGGATGAGTGATAAACTATGGTCAATACACAAAGCTATAAGGCAAATAGGTCAAGTATATTAAGTCTATGAACTTAATATACAGGTATGTTCCTACATACTTGATTTTATATATATACACGTGTTATCTGAACATCCTAAGGAAGACATTATTACTCTTAGCCTTTCTCCATAGGATACTTTGATACTAGAACTTTACGCTTGTATGCGCACAACATCATATTATTAGGGAACTTCGGTGATCACGCGTAGCGTCGATATTGGATATTGAATCCGACCCTATCATGCTTATGACTAAAATCCTGAAAGTATGAAGGAAATGCAGTCATCATTAGACAAATTGTGCTTATGTGCTGGTAGTTTGCTTGATATCACATGCTATTATTGGAATACTATTGGCTCATGGACATAAGGACATTACATGATTTGTGCTTGATGAATCTAGATAATACTATGATGTTAACTTAGGGTTAGTGGAGCTAGGGTGACCATGCAAGGTAAATTACCATTACGGGTGCACACATAATTGCAATTCACCATGCATGAGAAGTCTGGTTAATCTTACCATGAGGTAATGATCATGAGTATTACAAGTTTCTATTCTATACCCTAGGGTGCTAGGGTCATAATTCTAGTAAGACCTTGTTGAAGGCAATCAAACATTATCAACATTTACTCAAGTCCTGTCCTACTTAGAGTCTTCATGTTAAGTGATGCTAAGGATAAACGGATATCACGTACTGGTTTAGGCATCGTTCTAGGTATACCACGGATGTGGTGGGAACGCTGCGGGGAACCCTATATATAAGCATCCCTGGTATACTAAGAATGTGTTTAAGCTGGGCTACGTGATGATCCTGATTGTCTGAGGCATGATGCTATTATGACTCTTAACTCTATGCTATGTTGCTACCTTATATGTTACTTGGTGGCTATACTCTATTATATGCTAATACTTGATGCTAAGTGTTGTTTGATGATTACTTCTGAATGCTGTTGATCTTGGATGCTTTCGGCGGTGTGGTTCTTCTTTGTGGGTCTACTTTGTGGTTCTTCTTTGCCGAGCATCCTTTACAACCATTAGTTCCGGTAATGGGACCTAAGGATTGGTTTGGTTGTAACCTATACGTATGCGCTTTGCGGGTCTTGCTACGTCATATAAACTTATACGTATGCGCTTTGTGGATCTTGCTACGTCATATAAACTATACGTATGCACTTTGTGGATCTTGCTACGTCACATTAAACTATTTACACCTTGGGAATGTTTTCTTTACAGCCATCAATTCCCGTGTGGAACTGATGTATAGGTTTGGCTGTAGCTATTTATAACTGGTAAAACCGCCTATACATAAGTGTAGTTGTGGTGGCTCTTATTAAACTTACATTATGTTATTCATTAGGATTATGCTAAGGAAAATTTGGAGGTTATGTAAACGGTTTAAGAATCATTCTATGTATATCGAGGGTGTGGTGGAACGCTGCGGGAACCCTATATATAAGCATCACCGGTATACTAAGAATATGTTTGAACTGGGCTACATGATGATCTTGATGGGCTGAAGCATGGGTTATTAAACTTGATTATGTGATTATATGTCTTATGTGATTCCTCTTATACCTTATACACACATAAATCTTAAATCATATTCTAAGGCATTATGTGTCTAAATCAAATGGTTATCAAAATAAGCTTTAAATCGTTATTCGTGGTTTTCAAAACCTCGTCAAAGTCTGTGTCTCATCACTGAATACATGCAATGCTGGAAGAGTGGGATGCCTGTATCTCGAGGTGTTCTGTCTAGGCAAGGTACTCATATAAATCCAAATCAACCGATGGATCCGTTTACCTTACCTGGGAACCCTCGGGATGAGTATCTGCTTATAGGTACGCATGTTCCCAACAAAGATGTGGTTGACTTAATACTCTGGTTAGTCAACGTACTCGCTTTGATTTACGAATCAAACGATTACACACGGAACATCTCATTATTATTATGCCAAATTCTCGATTGTCGTTTTCATGTTGTATAGCTCATATTGCCCAATTCTCATAAAATATCTTAATGATATTTCAAAATGTCTACTCGTCAAACCGATACCGATCTAGAAACTCTGGCCGTAAGATTACTGCTATTGTAGCACGTGAGGTTGCTGCGGTCATACCAACCCTCCTAACTCATCTGAATCAAGGCGCGAACCCTGCTCAAATATCTGTTTGTCCTAACCCTCCACGTGCTTGTACCTACAAGCATTTCAGTTCTTGCAACCCCACTAAGTTCAGTGGAACCGAAGGAGCTACCGGATTACTACAGTGGTTCGAAAGCATCGAGAACACTTTCCTAAACCCGAATGGTCTTCAAAACTTTAAACCATTACTTATGGTTCTCAAATCCTCTAAAGAATGTGTCCTATAACTAAGAACATGCAATGCTGTAGGTGGAATTCCTACATCTCGGGATACTATGTTAATTGAATATTTTATAAGTGGTCACTCACCTCAATAATCGAATAAACTAATTATAACCTTGTTACCACTTATAAGTACGCGTGTCTTCAATAAGGTTATGGCTGACCTCATATCTTGAGAAGTCCATGTATTCCCTTCGATTGTGAATCGAATGTTCACATCTCATTGTAATGTCGAATCATTCTTGTCCTTGATTTCGTCTTCCTGATTTAAATCATTCAAGATTTGAACACCATCATAACAAATTCTGCTATCTCGAACTTCGATCTTAAGCTTGTAAGCACGATTTTTCCTTTCTTACATTGATGTAACTTGAAATATTCCGAATTTCTAAATTGATATTAATTTCCCTTCGTCGTTAAGTCAAACTTCATACCGTTTGCACTATAAGAGATGCAAGAGTTTGCAAGTCAACCTAGGACTAAGAACACTCGTATCTCCTAAATGATTCCATCTCATCAAAGCAGGGGAGATTCCCTTACTTTGATGAATCTCTATTAGTTTCGATAAATGGTTTCCAATTGTTTGTTTTGTGAAATTTCATCCTCTGGATTAGGGTGACTTCCTTATCTTGAGGATTGACTTCAATTATTCTTATTGGAACTTACATGATCTCACCAAAATAGGATTGAAACCTATATTTTGGTGACAAACGTCAACCTTCGATTGTTTTCTGTTATTATGAAATTCAATCATCAAGATAGGCATGAATTCCATACATTGATCTCAATTCTTGGTCATCAACTTACCATGGTTGTAATCAAGTGACAAGAAGCATGAAGTAACTTGAAGGGTGAACCAATGTTGGTGATTCGACCTATCAAGCCAAGCATGATCTCTGAACCTGAAAGGAGACCCGATCGTATTAGGTTGATTTTGATTCCAAGCTTAGAGCACTTAAAATTATTAAATCGATTTCTCTCCCTTTATCCTCATATTTTGACCTAGCTATATGGAAATATTTATTCCTTACTTATCAACTTTCATTTTGAGATATCATCAACGCATGATTGAGTGATGGTAGCTTTCTTAAGCAATCTTTTTACTAAATAAAGACATTACCAACTTGTGATTATTTCTTCCTAGACATACGAATGTTCTCGACTGTACTTATGAGTTTGATGAAGTACGTATGTAAATCTGCATCTGGAAACTTGTTATCATGCAAAACATGGTTACAATACCTTTTCTTATTGTTTGTATCACTTCTTGAATCGATTTTGAATCCTTAACCTTGGAAATATTTAAAGCTCTATCTTGAATTCGAATAACAAGACTCGTTGCTATCCTCATTGCGATGTGGAGATAAAGGTTCATAAACCTTCGTAACTTGTAGACATGGGTTTGGCCTAAAAGAAAAGACGTAACTTGGTATGTGTCCAAGTGTCTTACCTTCACATATGACAAGACCTAACCTTTGTGATCCTATGGATTTCCTGTTTAACTTTCCTTTCAACTAAAATGCTTCTTATCTTAGAGGTCATGATGACAATTGGTGCATTATAGACCGAGTGACTAAAAATTCAATTCGACCCATTATCTCACAACGTTGAGAAAATTACATGTATCTGTTTCAAATGTTCGTATACCGTGGTATGACGATTAAAACATCGATCGTTATTTTTAATGATTGATTCATCTTCCGTTTTAATAATATTCATAACCATCGTCGTGAACTCATTCCAAGATCTTCGCATAGCGTATTGTTCTTAGACCGATGGTTGGTCAAAGGAGAAATACATATTCATAAGATATGCGTTAAGGTCGTTTCCTATGTTGACGTTGGGATTCTTAAATTCCGACGGATAACCTTTCTTATCATTGTTGGTCTTATCTTGATTTCTAGACATCACCTTACCACGGAATTATATTCTGGAAGTTGTGATTTATAAGCCTAACATTCCATGGTAACTCGTCATCATTTCCAATGTTTCCTCCCAAAACGTCTCGTATTTCACTGGAAGAGTTCAAGTTGGCATATATTATGTCAAGAGACTTGAAGGATTCCCTAAAGTGGAACACCTCATCTATAATCAAACGTCTATCACTGTCCGTTCGTACACTTACCCTTTAAACTCTCTTGTTCGTTTAGTTTCATTCTTAATTTCGGGATGAAATTTCCTAAAGCAGGGGAGACTGTAACATCCCGTAGTAATGAAAAGTTAAATTTAATACGATGTTAATTCCAATAATTACAAAAATTATAATAATAATAATAATTGTTGGTACACATGTCCCCAGTTCTAGTCTAGTGAGTTACAATGTAATAGAACTTCATCTTGTAACGCATATGTAACGTTTGTTTATTATAATGAGAATCTCTTCCTTTATGTTTATTGGTTGCTTACATGTTATATCTATTCATATCAATTGTTAGTACACGCATATATGACAATGTTATATAGGTTTACAGTTGTTAGACATAGTTTTGAATCATCAAAGGTTCAAGAATGTGTTTAACTAAGTTATCTGATTCAGTCGCACGACTGGACCATGCGAATGGGCCAGTCACACGAATGGATCAGGTGATTAAGTCAATCGTACGATTGAGTCATAAGACTGACTCAGTCGTCCGAATGAACCAATCGTATGACTCAGTCGCATGACTGAGCCAGTCGTCTGGCTCAGTCGTACGAATGATAGCTGTAACCTATAAATATCACTTAATTCGTGGAAAAACGTAACACTTTGAATACTTGCAACCCTAGCCGACCCAGAGCGTCCTGTTCGTCCATTCCAACTTCATAGAACGTCTCAGATCATTCCTAGTTCGTTCTTAACGTTTTCTAATCGTTAGGATTGATCTTGATTACGTTCTCCCTGATTGGATCGCCAATCAAATAGGATTCCGCACTATTTGATCCGGCATAATGAAGAATCAGTTAGTACTCCGTACGTACACGGTCCTAACAAGTGGTATCAGAGCATAGGCTCTTGATTCTTCGTGGATTCAATCAAGTTCTTGGTAAAGTCAACGTTTTTACGCGAAAAGATCCAATCTTTCTGCTAAAAATCGAGTCTTTACGTTTGCATGTTCTGAAAAATCAATATTTTTCGACTTTCAGCCGTCTAGGTGTCAAAATTGCGTTTTAGGTCAAAAGTTGCGAAAAACCTCGATTTCAGCAGTCTCAGTGGCACGATTATCTCAATCGTACGACTGAAGTCCAGTCTCCGGTTGATTCGCACGATTGAGTCTGTCGCCTAGTCCAATCGACCGATTCTCTCAGTCGCACAGTTCAGTCGCACAGTTGAGTCAGTCGGTCTGTTCAGTCACCCTATTCTCTCATCGCACAGTTCAGTCGCCCGAGTCTCTCAGTTGCCTGTTCAATCGCACGTTTGAGTTCAATCGCATACTGTTAGTGTCAATCGCATCCCAGTCGGACTCCCCAATCGCATTAACAGTTTGTTTTCAAGTTTAAGTCAACATTCAGTATGGACTCCGAAATTTTGCATTCTCAGCAGGGAAAGACTCAAGGATCCAGAATTTACTGCTTCTGGAGAATGAGATTGGTAATCACAATAAGCCACCTAAGCTTCTGTCTATAGATGAGTTCCCACAGTGGAAGCAGAGGTTTGAGATTCATCTCAATGGTGTGGACACTAATCTCTGGAATTCTATTGAAACTGGTTACACCATGCCAGTTGGTGCTGATGGTTTGCCCTTAATGTTGAGTGGAATGACTGATGCTCAAAAGACTGCTTACAATGCTGAAAAGAAAGCTTACGCAATGCTCACCCAGTCTATTCCTAAAGAGATCTTCCATCAGTATTCTGATCATAAACAAAGCAAGAAATTCTGGAAAGCTCTCGAGAAAAGATATGAAGGTAGCTCAACTCTGAAGTCTTTGAAGGCCAAAGCACTTAAGAAAGAATTCGATAATTTTTCGGCTATTGGGAATGAGAGTTTGGACGATATCATCGACCGATTCTATCATCTGATGAGTGAACTTCACACTCATGGGGTAACCAGTCTAAAGAAGAAAAGGTCTCCAGTTTGCTGATGGACTTCCTGAAAAGTGGGATTCATTTATTTCCACCTTGAGACACAATTCAGTTCTTGAGACATTGGATATAAATGACTTTATCCTGAAACTGCAAGAGGAAGAAGTCAGACACAAGTACAAGGCAAAGAAGGGTTCTTATGCTCAGGATCCGACACTCTACAACGTGACTCCAACTCCTATTGCCAAGTCTTCAAATGCTCCTCTGCAAACTGCTTTTGTTACTAATACATCTGCATCTGGACAAAGCTCATCATCTGTTGGTGAGTCAATGGTCTCATCAGGGTTCAACACAGTGTTACTGAAGCTCAATCGACAAAGTTAGTAATAGAGAACTTGGGTAAGGTAACTGTGGAAGTGGCCAAGGAACACATGGACCTGCTTGCTGCTGTGGTCCATTCCTATGATGGTTTGGTTGCTGGGAAGATAGGAAACTGCCACTTGGCTGATGAAGATTACGAGCAGGTGGATGAAATGAGTTGGAGAGGATGGACATTATGTGGGCTCTCGCAAGTGCTGTGCGACGAGCTAAGAAATTTGTGAAGAAAACAGGTCAAAATCTGGTGGCTACAAAAGATACTACTTTTGGTTTCGACAAGTCAAAAGTCACCTGTTTCAACTGTGGGGAGAAAGGACACTTCAAGAGGGAATGTGTAAAGCCTAAGAAAACTAGGAACGGAAATCCATTCTCCTCATTCAATAGACAAGATAAGGATAAGAAGCCAGCTTCAACCAACAGTGACTCAAAAGCTATGGTGGCACAAGGTGATGAAGGACAGGACTGGTCCTTTCGTTTCTTATCTGATAGTGAAGCCAACATAGCATCCGTTGATGATCTAAATGAAGACTCAGCAAGTGAGGGGGAGAACTCAGCTGAGCCTGATACTGCTGAATTGGATGATGACATATCCGCTGTTGATCAAATTGTTGAAGATGAACTAAATGCTGAATCTGAAGCACATTCTGAACCTCAAAATGCTTTCATGGCTGGAACGTCTACATCGGCACAGGTAGAATCTAAGGATGATTTATTTATTTAAACATGCGTGTGTTGAATGTGAAAAGTTTAGAGAAAGCATTGACCTGAAATTTGCTAGGTTATTAGATCACAATGATAACTTAGTAAATGATTTAAAATTGTGCACTGAGGCTAACAGAATCTTAAAACAAAATGAAAACAGCTATAAAGAAAAGGTTGAAGCATTAAAGAAACAGTTGAAAGAAACTGAGGTTGTTGCATTTAACCAAGAAAATGATATCAAGTTTTACTTAAAGACAATCAAGAAACTAAAAAGGAACGAGCGGTCTTACAAGTTGAAAACGAGTCTTTGAAACAAAAACTCCACAGTCTAGCTAGTTCCTCACATATTTTGAAAAACTTGGTTAAAGAACGCAACAACGGGAAGGTTTGGGATACAAAGTTGTGCCACACCACATGAGATCCTTTTGAACACCAAACAATGTCCAATTAATAATAACCCAATAAAGGATCATGTGGTGACAACTCCTCTGGTCAGCGATCCAGACACAGCAGTTAAATCTGCCCCTCCAGCTACTGACCAGAAAGCATCATCATCAGGCACAACTGGCACACAAGTCACTGAAAACAGGGTAGAAGAGAATGTTCAAGCTTCTCCTGGGTTGGGTCAAAAATCGACTACCGCACAATCTAAGAATTCTAAAACCACTCAATCTAAATAGTGAAACAAGAATCCCATACTATCTAAGACAAAACACATAATGTTAAACAAGTTAAATTTGTCAAGGGAGGTGAAAGCCTTAAAGCTGAGAACAAGAAGAAAGAACCAGAAGTTTATTCACCGCCCCACAAGAGATCTCCTAGCCCCGATGAATGGAGATCCTGCTATACTTGTGGACAGCGCAGTCATATTTCAACAAATTGTCCTCGCTATCAGACTCCAAGAATTAAGGTTGAGCTGAACAACAAAGTTAATTTAGATTCAAAACAGCGATCTAAGACTCCTGTTAGATCAAAACACCTATTAGGTCTAAAACACCTTCTCGGTTTTTTCGTCTCCGCCACGCCAAAGGCAACACAGACAAGTCACTGACAAGTCTGTGATGCCAGCGACGAAACCTATTCTAAATCTAAACCATATGCTCAAACTGTTAATCAGTCTAAGGTTTACCACAAACAATCCTTTCACAGGGATGGTCTGTGGAAAGCCAAAACGACTGATGAGTCTGAAAGCAAGGACAAGTTGAACGTTGAGATTCCACCCACTGATAAAGGACAGTGGGTCGAATTCATGATGGTTGATTCCTCTGGTAAACCCAAGCCAGTCAAGGCTTGGGTCCCCCTCCTTAACTGATTATTTTCTCTTATGTGCAGGTTGTCCGCTATAGTGCGTCTACAAATACATGGATCGTAGATAGCGGAGCTTCCAGGCACATGACGGGAAATAAGTCTCTCCTTTTCAATGTCATACAAATTAAAGGGGGACACGTTTCCTTTGCTGGAAACAAAGGAGGATACATTACCGCTCAGGGAGAAGTAGGTAATGAAAAGGTAAGGTTCGACAAAGTCAACTTTGTTCAACAATTAGAAAACAATCTGCTTTCTGTGTCTCAGATTTGTGACAAGGGCTTCAAAGTCATGTTTGACAATCGCAAATGTTATATTCTGAAGAAAGAGATGGAGATTCTGGAGGAGCAAGTCTTAATGTCAGCATCCAGGTACAATGATCTATATGTACTGGATATGACTAATGCTTCTTCTTCTTATTCTACAGTTCAGTGTTTCTTATCCAAAGCAACAGAGAAAGAATCCATCTCATGGCACAGAAGAATGGGACACATTAATCATAGGAAGATGAATCATCTGATTCATAACAACTTAGTTGATGGAGTTCCTGTCAAGAACTTCAAGCTTCCTGATTTCTGTGTCTCATGCAAGAAAGGAAAGCAAACCAGGAAATCCCACAAGACCAAGAACATCAATTCTATAGAGATGCCCCTGGAGCTACTTCACATGGATCTCTTCGGTCCAGTTAGCACGAAAGTATTGCAGGAGATTGGTACTGCTTCGTAGTCACTGATGACTACTCACGATTCTCGTGGGTGATGTTTCTGAAAGCAAAGTTAGAAACCTTTGAGTCATTCAAAGTGCTGGTCACCACTCTAGAATCGTTGTACAAACTGAAGGTGAGAAAGATTCGCTCAGATAATGGAACCGAGTTTAAGAATCAGTGGATGGATGCTTTCTGCAAAGAAAAGGGAATTGTTCATCAATTCACCTCTGCATACACACCACAGATGAATGGAGTTGCTGAGCGAAAGAACAGGAGTCTGATCGAGACCGCCAGAACTATGTTGGCAGACTCAAAACTGCCAGTGCAATTCTGGAACGAAGCTGTCGCCAATGCCTGCTACACACTCAATCGTGTGTCCGTAGTGAAGAGGCACGGGAAGACTTGCTATGAGTTACTACAGAAGCGTAAACCAAACTTGGAGTATTTGGAACCTTTCGGTGCTCCTTGTACACTTCTGAAGAAAACTCAAGAAGGCAAGTTTAATGAAAAGGCAGATCAGGGAATCTTTCTGGGATACAGTATACCAGACAAACGAGTTTACAACAACTCTACTGGTCAGGTAGAAGTATGGTGCAATGTTGATGTTCAACGTTTCACTATTCCCCCTGCTGGAAAAGGTCCATCGTCATTCTTTGACTACGATGGCTTTTTCAAATCATTCAATCTTCCTCAGATAGATTCAGATGATGATACTGCTACTCAGATGATGCACGATGTTCTCAATTCACCTAATCTGGATACTAGCAATGCAACACCTGCAAGTGGTTCATCGGGATCTGCCTCAGCCAATCAGGATAAAGTGAGGAATCATCAGAGGATGAAGAAGCACCTGAACCAGTACAGTCACCTAATGTTGATCATGAAGGAAGCTCTTCAGCTGCTTCTTCCGCATCTGGAAATACAGATACTGAACCTCCAGTCACAACTATGGACTCTGAAGTTGTTGTTCCAACAACTCCCTTGACTAGGATCAGTACGAGTCATCCACCAGATGCTATCATTGGTGATCTCCACTCCGGCGTGCAGACTAGAAGTCGATTGTACACTGCTGATTACGCCGAAGTAATGGAAAAGGGCTACGTGAATGATGGAGCTTACAGATGTTTTGTCTCTCAAATTGAACCAAAACACGTAAGTGATGCCCTTAAGGATGAAGCCTGGGTCAATGCAATGCAAGAGGAGTTGCTACAGTTCAAGAAACTTGGAGTGTGGACTCTTGTTGACAGACCCAAAGGAGTCAAAGTAATTGGTACCAAATGGGTACTTAAGTGCAAGAAGGATGACCAAGGTGTTGTTATCAGAAACAAGGCACGGTTGGTTGTTCAGGGCTTCAGACAAGTCGAAGTAATGACTACAATGAAGTCTTTGCTCCTGTAGCTAGAATGGAAGCTATTCGCATCTTTCTAGCCTACGCCTCTTACATGAAGATCAAAGTCTATCAACTAGATGTTAAGAGTGCATTCTTGCATGGGGAAATCCGTGAAGAGGTTTATGTCAGTCAACCCGAAGGATTCGAAGATCCTTATCATCGGGACAGAGTCTACAAGTTAGACAAGGCTCTGTATGGGCTACATCAGGCTCCTCGAGCTTGGTATGAAAAGCTCTCCACCCATCTGTTGAAACACGGCTTTCGCAGGGGTGTGATTGACTGTACCTTGTTCATCAAAGAAAAGGATGGTGATTTGCTTCTGGTGCAAATATATTGGATGACATAATCTTCGGTTCACGAAACGAAGAGTTATGTAAAGAGTTTGAATCTGTGATGAAGGCTGAGTTTGAGATGAGTGCCATGGGAGAAATGAAGTTCTTCCTAGGATTACAGGTGGATCAAACCCTACCGGCATCTTTCTGCATCAAACTAAGTATGTCGGTGACATTCTTAGTCGCTTTGATATGGAAATGTCACTGCAGCCGGTACCCCACTCGCCACAAATCATGATGTGGCTCCTGATGAGAATGGGGATTTGGTGGATGCCACCATGTATCGTGGGATGATCGGATCTCTCATGTATCTCACTGCTTCGCGTCCAGATATCATGTATGCCACATGTTTATGTTCCCGATATCAGGCGAAACCCAAAGTCAACCATCTAATTGGAGTCAAGAGGATTTTTCGTTATCTGAAGGGTACTCCAACACTGGGTTGTGGTATCCTCATGATGATGACTTTGAGCTAACGGCGTATAGTGACTCGGATTATGGAGGCTGCAAAATGAATTACAAGTCTACGTCAGCAGGATGTCAATTTTCCGGGAGGAGATTGGTAACTTGGCAATGCAAGAAGCAGACATCAGTTACTCTATCTACCTGTGAAGCTGAATATGTTGCTGCCGCCAGCTGCTGCTCTCAAATCATTTGGATACAACAGCAAATGCGGGACTATGGTTTGCATTTCACTTCTACTCCTATATATGTTGATAATTCTGCTGCAATTGCAGTAACTAAAAATCCGGTTCAACATCCTAAGACCAAACACATAGGCATAAAGTATCACTTCATACGCGACTGCTATGAAAAACACTTAATTGATGTGGTCAAAATAAACACGGATTTTCAACGCGCTGACCTCTACACCAAACCGTTTGATAAACCAAGATTTTTCTATCTGTTAGAGGTCAACGGTGTTAAAAAGAAAAGTGATGTTATATTAGAAGAAACAGATACATAGTCCGACACCGTCTTTTAAATTTTTTAGTATTTCTTTTATTTTAATTTTTTAATTTTCCTTGCGTTATAAAAATCCAAAAACACAAAAGATTTTCTGTTTTAGAATTTTAGGGGGAGATTTATTATTTCAGTATTCATTTACTTAAAAAAAAAAAGGGGGGAGGTAAGTAAAGCTGAAAAGGCATAGACAAAAAGACAGGAAATATGACTCAATAAAATGGAAAGTGATAGTACACAGGCATCGGGTTACTTGGAACACCAAAAGGACTTTCGGTTTTGCAAGGATAATTAAATCACAGAAAAATTATAAATCCGAGAAGTCTGAGTCTAACAAAATGGGAAGATGATAGTAGCTTGTTTGGTATTGTAACTACACGGAAAAAGTTGATCTAGGGAGGTGCTAGTTCACTATACGATGTGTCGGTAGATTCAACACATTAGACGAGTAGACATCATTGGTAAACTCAATCTAAACTAATTGGTTCAATCAACTGTGGGTTCCCATCTTATCACTGGTTAACACAATCAGCCATTTCCGATAAGGGATAATGAGCAAATAAACGCCACAAAGGTGTGCGTGTGACTACAAAAGAGCAAAAGAAAAATGAATACAAGCGCAATCATGCTGATAACAAAATGTTGTTGGTGCGTTCTGTGAAAAAGAAAGATAAGAAATGCTCTAACAAGGAGATAGGTTGTGTGCCTCTCTGCTGTGCGATGGCACTGACCTGAGGATAAGCATAACCTACATATTCTAGAATTCATTGTTGTTTGCCGCCTCTCTGCTGTGCGATGGCACTGACCTGAGGCTTGGCTTCTCTTTGAAAGCTCTAAGAATAGTCTCTTCTTGTCAAAATACCTATAGACCGCTCGAAAGTCCTCTAAGGAATACTGATTACTATATAAGCTTGGGATCCACAAATGTTGGTTGAAATAATATAACTTAATTCTTTACCAATACGTGACAAAAGTCTGTGTATGGATTTAAGTGGACAAATATACTGACAATCGTCGTGTATGCACCGACTGAAGTTGACAATCAAAGTATGTTACGTATCATATCAAGCATGATTCCCAGTTAGATCTTAGAAGTCTTAGATGAGTGAGAAAACTGTGATATGAAATTTATGCAAGTGTTTAAATTAAATACTAATCAAAGGTTCAAGTAATGCTGTTTATGCCTGTCTGATTCCATATGAGTCTTTCCTTGATATGATGTAAATGCTAATGGGCTAACAAACCTACCCTAACAAAATCACAAAAGATGTTCGTTTTGTTCGTAGTTAAAATTTCTTTAATTTATTAGTATAAGTGTGTCTTTGTCGAACTGTGTATATTGTTCTCTGTTAACATCACCAAATGAGCTTAATGTTTATTTAACAAATTGTTTCTGAAAGGTTAAAAGGATCATGTCTGAGATGATTAGGTGGATTAATGGGTCATGTCTGAGATGATCAGGTGGATAAATGGGTCATGTCTGAGATGATCAGGTGGATAAATGGATCACGTCTGAGGTGATCAAACTGTTTTATTAAATTGGTCATGTCTGAGATGATCAACTTGTTCATAACGTTTTATCTACTATTAAATGGAACTAAATGTCGTTATGGTAACATGGTCAAAAGATGATAAGGATGACCCAGTCGCACGACTGAACCATAAATATGGTCCAGTCGTCCGATTGGAACACACTAATGAGTCAAATCATATGAATGGGCAGTGCGAATGAATCCAATCGAACGATTGGAGGTGACCGACTGTAACAGTCATTTGGATGAACCACAATCGCCCGATTGGAGATGAACGATTGGGTTAGTCACACGACTGAGACTCAGTCGCAAGACTGACCTATACGACTAGGCTCAGTCGCCCGACTGACCAAAGCGATTAGGCTCAGTCGCCCGACTGGGATTTGCCCTAGTATAAATACAGGCCGAATCATCATCAGTCGCTCATTCACCCAAATCGCCCCCTCTATACGCACGACCTAACAAACCGCTGCCAAAGTTCCATTCGATTCATATTTGCCTTCGTTTTGTGTGTTCTAACATTCATTGGTGCTTATACAGGTACTATTCGTGGTGTTTCATCGATCAAACCGATAAATGACGTCTAGAATCACTCGAATTCTGACCCAACAGTAACCGAGCGCTTAACGAACCAATAGACCATCAAAACTAATTAAATGTTCAAACAGAAGTTAAAATATGCTTGATCGGTTGTTTCTGAGTGTAATGAGCCTATGTTCGACGTTTAAAATCAAGTATAGCTCAAAACAAGAATTTGAATGGACAAACCGTCGAGTAGGCGACTGGACACACTGATGAACTCAATCGCCTGACTGAGAAGACGACTAGTCTCAGTCGCACGACTAAGAGGAACGAATGGTTCAATCGCCCGACTATGTCCATTCGCTTGACTTAGTCGCACGTATGAACCAATTCACACATATAAAGCTCAGTCGTCCTACTCAGTCGCACGACTATGTTCATTCGTTTGCTCAGTCGCCCGACTTAACCAGGTGTAAAGCTCATTGACTTTAAATTTGCTATCTTCTGGATGCACTAACGCTACTTACATTGTGTGACAGATGGCAAGTCGATGGATTATGAGCACGAAGCACAACATTTGTGCTCATGTGGACTTG
Source organism: Flaveria linearis (assembly GCA_024085815.1). NCBI lineage: Eukaryota > Viridiplantae > Streptophyta > Magnoliopsida > Asterales > Asteraceae > Flaveria > Flaveria linearis. The sequence continues at coordinate 34,895,239 of CM044012.1, forward strand.
ACCTCCAGGAATGCCGCCGAGTTTTCGGGCATTATCACATTTTGAGAAGATCAAGGATATTCCAAGCGATCTCTACACAGTGTACACCATACAGGTCGATACAGCAGTCGTTTTGGGAACATGCTGTGGTCGACAGATCCAGGGAGCCATATACTATTAGAAGCTCTATCTTTGGACAAGATATCGAGCTATCTGAGGAGGATATACGAACGGTATTGGAGCTTGGGGACGATGCAGAACACCCAACTAGACTGCATTCCCTTACTGTCCGAGGTTGTTTTATGAGGGCAAAATACTTGGGGGACATCAACTCGAGTATGCTTAATAAAAGCAACTTGTGCCCCCAATTCAAGTATCTGGCCCATGTGCTTCTACGTTGCATTGCCTCGAGGAAGGGAGGCTTTGATGAGCTTTCTGAGCAGATGCAGAGTGCATATGTTGCGCTGGTGCTGAACCTTCCATTCAGCTTTTCACGGATGATTTTCACCTATTTGGTGGAAAACATTGAAACCAAGGGGAAGGAAAGCTTCTGCATGTACCCAAGGTTCATCCAGATGATTATAGACCAGAAGCTCCCCCAGCTCCCAAAAGCTCAAGATGATGCTGTCGTCCTGGAGATCATGGACGACACTACATTAGGAAGGATGAAAGTATACCGGGGCAAGTAGGTCAAGCCCCCGGTGAGGAGTTTGTTTAGGCATTTGGCCCATGAGGATTACGTGGCGCCAGCTAGGAGAAAGTGGCATCACGTGATAGTGACTCGGATGTCGAGCCGATTACTTTTCCCTCTGATGACTCCGACGACGACGATGATGGTACTGAGCAAGGGGGAGTTGGTCAGGGAGGACCAGAACCAGCTCCAATTCATCCTGATTTCGATATGCAAGAAGAGGAGGATTCTAATGATGTGCCACTTACCCGGACTGTGGGCAGTCGGGTAGTGGCCACTGAGCAGGGATACGGGCGATTGGTGGACGGCCAGAAGAGTCTGGGAGCTCTTCAGCTGATCCATCTTACACCCCAGCCTCTCCCGGCAACCGAGAGGGAGCCTCCGTGTCAAGGGGGACGCGGAGGAAACATATGGCTCGGCCTCATGGGCTGAAGCCGAAACGCCGAAGGCTTAATCTGCTCACTACCACCACCACAACCACTACCTCTACACCACCCACTACCACTACACCAACCACCACTACCATTCCATCTTTCACAACCACTACACCACCCACCACCACCATTCCACCTTTCACAACCACTACTACTTATGCACCTCCACCCATATTCACTACAGCCACCACTACCACCACCACTCACCAGACTGGACCTTCTTCATTCCCCACCGGTACATATCTTCCTTCCTTTTCTATGGAAGAGCAGCTAGCAGCCCTAAACAGGGTGATGATTAAGCTCATAGCCTGATGAAGAAAAGTCGGCAGAGATACGTCAGCTGAGGGAGCTAATAACTTCCCAAGCTCAACTTATCTCCCAGCAAACTGCTCAGATTAACCAGCAAAATGAACAGATCACCAAACTCCTAGAGCACCGAGATGAGTCCACTAAGAAGCTTGAGGAGTTAGAAGCCGCCAACAAGGAGATCAGACTAAAACTCAAGGGGTCACAAAATGAGCCCTTAAAGATAGGAAAAGGTGAAGATGATGATGATGAGAAGGATGATGAGGATGATGATAGTGATGATGATGACGATGGAGGTGATAATGAAGATAAAGAAAAGGATGATGATGATGATGAAGGGGACGCAGATACATCTACCTCTGCCCCTGGTCATGAGCAACGAACCAAGAAAAGACAAGACCAGGGAGCATCAACTGCTGCCCCACCTACCTCCCCTTCAGCCGAAGATCCAGCGATGATTCAAGGCAAAGTTCAGGATTAGATGTTTATTTATCATGAAACTTTTGTTCTTGTAATCGTGTATTTAATATGTGCTTAAAGTTAATGAATGATAAGTTAAATTGATATTGGTTATGAGCTTAATGTATTCTAACTTGCACTGTATTTGGTAAATTGTTATACAGGTTCATCCAAGCAGGCTGACGAGCATGATGTGGTACCCCTTCAACAAATCGAGACTCAATTGACAATGATTCTTGATTTGCAAGGAATAGTACATCGCTCTGTTAGTTACACACCTGAAGAGGGTGAGATCATACATGATCTCACTGATGAGCAGATTGCTGAACTATTCAGTCTAAACCCTTATGAGCTGGTAAAGGATGCGCCTGAGGTCGACGTAGTCAGTGATGAAGAACTACAGGATGTTGATGAGGTGGAGATAGAGGATGTGACTGTTGATCATTATCCCCAGTACACTAATGCCGAAGGCGAAGTGCTACCAGATCTGGGAGATGCATTTGACAGCAGTACATTCGATAAGGTTGAGACAATGACTTCTGCTAAAGAGGCTACAGCAGAGGATCCTCAGGCAGATGCTGCTAATCTTGTATCTAAAAAGGCTGAGTGGGCAGCCTGCCTGGAGGAAATGAAAAAGCAACGAGCACCTACAAAGACAAACGCCTACACCAAGCTCTACAAGGTCAAGAAACATCAGAAGGTGTCAGGCAAGATCATTAGCTGGGCATACTTTGAGGATCTCAAGGTATATGCCGTGAAGAGAGAGAAGGGAATAGAGTATTTCAGATTCCTACATGATCTGAAAACTCTTCCTGGTTTCAAGCTAAATCGTCTAGCTAACTTGAGCCTCCTATATGCTGTCCCCGGGAAGATATCTGGATGGTTCGAGAAGGCACTGAAGAAAGAGTACCTTACGAGGTGGGTCAATTTTAAACCTCAACAGCCCAAAAGGTTGATTCATAAGACCGAGGTTGACCCCACCTCTGGAAGGCCAAAAGTGATTTTGAGATGGCACCCTCCGCGCACAATGTCGCGTATTCCATTGAGGGAAATGCCACAAGATTTTGCACCCCATTTTAAATGGTGGTATTATGACTGGCGCACAGGTGAGGCCGTCATAGTTTTGAATAAAGAAGGAATGATAGAGACGATTAGGGTATACGACCCTATGTGGCTAACCAACTTGTCTGCTTCAGATGTCTACATCTTGTACAAGTGGCCACTATTTTTTGACACTCAGGATATCGTGCAAGCACTTCAGTTTCAACATGTCATACATATATGCTTCGCACTCGATATTCACTCTGGGGTTTCTACAGAAGATAGAAAGAAGAGATTTGAAGAATTCAAGAAAGAAGTCAAAGTCTAGATAGAACTAGGTCCAAGGGGGAGTTTGTTGGTACACATATCCCCAGTTCTAGTCTAGTGAGTTACAATGTAATAGAACTCCATCTTGTAACGCATATGTAACGTTTGTTTATTATAATGAGAATCTCTTCCTTTATGTTTATTGGTTGCTTACATGTTATATCTATTCATATCAATTGTTAGTACACGCATATATGACAATGTTATATAGGTTTACAGTTGTTAGACATAGTTTTGAATCATCAAAGGTTCAAGAATGTGTTTAACTAAGTTATCTGATTCAGTCGCACGACTGGACCATGCGAATGGGCCAGTCACACGAATGGATCAGGTGATTGAGTCATAAGACTGACTCGGTCGTCCGAATGAACCAATCGTATGACTCAGTCGCATGACTGAGCCAGTCGCCTGGCTCAGTCGTACGAATGATAGCTGTAACCTATAAATACCACTTAATTCGTGAAAAAAACGTAACACTTCGAATACTTGCAACCCTAGCCGACCTAGAGCGTCCTGTTCGTCCATTCCAACTTCATAGAACGTCTCAGATCATTCCTAGTCCGTTCTTAACGTTTTCTAATCGTTAAGATTGATCTTCATTACTTTCTCCCTGATTGGATCGCCAATCAAATAGGATTCCGCACTATTTGATCCGGTATAACGAAGAATCAGTTAGTACTCCGTACGTACACGGTCCTAACAATAATAATAATAAATAATAATAATAATAATAATAATCATAATAATAATAATAATAATAATAATAATAATAATAATAATAATAATAATATCATAATAATAATAATATTACTATTAATAATTATTAAGAAAATATAAATTTAATAATAATAATAATAATAATAAACCCAAAAAGTTTTGGGTTAAAATTGTAATATTTAAAACTTATTTTGGAAATTTTGACATAAAATAACAACCTCCAAAACTACAGGGACCAAAGTTGTAATTATTTAAAACCCCTTTCTCCCCCCCGTTTTCCCGATCGCCACCGGCCACTCTCCGGACGTGTTTCCGGCGACCCCCAAACGCCCAAATACACTTGGTTTTAAACAAATCAAACGCGCCCGACCGCCCCACATGCGAGATTCGAACCTAACCCACTTTAATTGATGGAATAACAGCTCACGATCGCACAATTCCAACCACTTCCACTTTCAGCCGAACAACTCCACAATCGATCGCACTGAAACACTTTAATAATCTAATTAAACCGATCTGATGGAACTTTATCTATCTATAAATTGAATACAACTTTCACTTCAATCTAAAAACACACAAACAACTCGATTCAGTCCCCATTTCTCTCTCGACCTGCAAGTTAATCGAGAGTCACCTTCCGAGCAACAAAAGCAGAAATTGATAGAGGGCTTTGCATTAAAAACCTCATTCGAAGCTAACCTCAAAGTTAATTTGATTAACCACAACGTTTGGGCATCGAACCGATCTCATGACAGTCGCGACTTGTTTCTTCGTCTTTTCATCACCATTACATCTTCGAATCGGGTAATTGAATACATGTACATGTTTGTTTTTACATAGGGATTAAAAGCCCATGATTAAATTACTAATAGATTCGATTGGGGATCAATTTGGATCGAGTTCGAATTAGGGCTTGTACGGGTTTGGGGGAATAGGTGAAAGCTGTTTAAAACGAAATGGAACTGAATCATAACGCGGCCATGGCCTCTGGTTCACTGGTTCCTTGCCTACACTGCAACCCGAGAGGTTCCGGGTTTGACCCCGGGCCACCACATTAATTTTTTTAAAAGCCTTTTTAAGTATCTAAAATTACAGAAAAATCCCTAAAAATTATAAAAATCAGTTTTTATAAACTTATTTATTCAAAAGGTTATCTAATTATTTTTCTGGAAATTCATTTCTTAAAAACCTTATTTATTTATTATTTTTTTTACAAATGTCATAAAAAGTTATTTTTTATATAAAAAATGGACTTAAATAATAATATAAATCATCAAATTATTAATGAACATTATATTATTTTAAAAATGTAGAAATTATATTTATAATTTCATAAGTCATTTACAAACATAATTATAGGTTATATTTTATAAAATATGATTAATCAATAGATTAGATTAATAATTATCATTATTCTTATTCTTATTCTTATCAATAACATTGTTATCATTATCATAAAATTTTATAATCATTATTCTTAGTATTGCCATTATTATAAACTTTATTAATATACTATATCATTATGAACATAATAATACAATTACTATTACTATTTATGATTATTTTATTATTAATAACAATGCCATTATTATTATTAATATCCATATTAGTAAATTATTACATGGTGTTGTTTGTATATCAAATCGTGTGCGTCAAACCGAACCGACCCAAATCCAACCAAATATATCTATTCACGTGGAATACATATTAAAGACTTAATTACAATTAATACATAGGTGTTGATCGTGTTTGGACGTGCATTGCATTATTCTGTGAAGTTTGTGGTTCATTACATCAATCCAAGGTGAGTTTCGTGGCTCCTTTTTATGCTTATTCAAGTTTCATGTTTTTCAGTCAACGGGGAAAAAGTATGCTCACCCGTTTTCGATGCTGTACAATCTTACATACAATTTTCATACTTGGAATCAACGTGATACTATTCTCATACTCTAATACATACATGGTGTTATTCTATTCTTACAACCATTAATTCGGGTTTGGAACCAACGGATAGGTATTAGTAGTACTACTGGGTTGACACCCCCACCCTTTGACGAGTGGTTAACTTGTGAGTTACCAACACAGCTGCAGCAATCAGGCCAAGGGTGAATATATTCCGTATAATTTATATGCATAACGTCATTAGGTTTGGTTGTCTAAAAACACATGTTATGAGGTTTTGCTTGTAGTATGATTCCACATCAAATTCTATACAGCATCAATTACTTGTTTTCAATTTAAACCTGCGGAACTCACCAACATTATGTATTGACATTTTTGAGCATATCTTTTCAGGTGATCATAATCAGAGAGGATAGCTAGAGCAGATGCCTTAGCAGAGACCCTCAGGATTTCAATAGATTTGCATTAGTATTGTTTGTCATTTATTTTCATATTTGAACACTGTGTATCTTGAATTATAGAATCAATAGGACTATGATAGTCGTGGAACTGACTAACCACGACACAAGTCACCATTGTGTCGGGCGACGTCATGACACGAGGATTTTGCATGTATTATGTCTCTGTAATTATACCAAGTGTTATGACGATTCCGTCCGTCGCATCCTCGTGTTTCCGCTATAAGCGAGGGTGTTACATTTAGTGAGTTTAATGATATAAGCGCTCAAATTCTCATGGAAATCTACACATGGTTTAATGATTCGTTATTATATCGTCATGATACTATTATTGAACATATGATATTTAATAAGTTGTGAATATCAAGTAAAACAAATACGTTAAAAGTTTTTGAATAAAAACTGTCATAAAATATAGAACATTGCATCATGATTAATGATATGTTATTATTAGATTGTTATAAATACAATAAAATGACAAAAACACAGTACTAATTTTTATCGTAATATTGTTGTTGTTATTGTTGTTGTTAAGCTTTTAATAAAAATAATCATTACAATTAATATTATTATATTTTTTATTATTATATTTATTAGACATATTAAATAATATGTCATTAACTAACAAACTTAATTATAAATACTAAAGTTATCGACGGCACAAAATACCCCTAGAAAATATAACTATTAGTTATTATAAATATTAGTTGTAACTAAATTATTTAAACAGTATTTAATAAATTTAAATGTCATTTTCAAGTATTAAAAATAATACAATATTAAATGTATTGAATTAAATAAATTATATTATTAAATAATTTATTAATAATGTGTATTAAATAGTGTATAATTAAAAGAGTTTATTAAATATGTGACATTTAATCTTTTCTTCGTATTCACTCAATGAACCAAAAGCTTCCTTGAACGACATCGATGCACGAATGGAGTATTGTTTATATGATGCTACTATTTCTACTATTTCCAAGTTTAGAAATTTTCTAATCTTTATCTGATCATCTTCTATGTTCAACCTAAGGTTTCTACACTTAGCCAAATTCCACTTACTTATCTATGAACTCATTAGTAGTCGCGCCCCTTTTATTTGTAGCGCCTCTATCTCGTTTATTAGGATTCATAAACGAGCCATCTCAAATAATTTAGTTCCTAGGTATCCAATCTAGAGTGCATCCCAAACATCCCCGTGCGTTTGAGTTGGGCTTATTTCGTTTCAAATTTTAATTTTATTTCATTATTACAATTAATTTTGTTTTATTTTGTATTTTTCTTATGTCTTTAAGAATACATAAACATTTTAAATTCCAAACACACTATATGTGCAGGCATAAGTTTCGTTTGAAACCAATCTTGCTCAAATATCATATATTATAAATTTTTTATCACGAGATAATGTTTTCGAAATTCCGAATATATAGTTACAGCGTGATCGTCTTATGTGGTTTTCGATATGAGATTTTATTTAAAACCAAGTTCTGTAACGTGCTTCAAAAACTTGTGGTCTAAATATTAATATATTTTTAGTCCTCTTCAAAATATGGTATCGTTTTCAATTTCCAATATATCGTTATGATGCATTTATTTTCACCTATGTTTCGATATAAATTTTATTCGAGTGAGGGCAACGCGCGAAGAAAATACTAGTTATATATTAGTTTGTAAAGTCGGTTGACAATTTATGCCACCTATATGCACAACACAACTTCAAATTATATTCTAAAGTTTAAATTTATCCATGTAGTATAATTAAACATTTTTAACTCATTTATTTACTAATTTGAGTTTTTTAATAATTTTGTTCATAATTTTTTTTCTCGACATCTTGGTAATATTTTGTTAGAAATGAAGTTGTATTAAAAATATTGTATTTTTTACTATTTTACGGTATATTAACTGATGGTATAATGAAGAATGAAATTGATACGGACCGAAAAATATTATTATCGTTATACATATAATATAAAAGGCTACATAGGTTGACTCACATTAATACTATTCACTTTTACACATTTTTAAGTTTTAGGGAGAATAGTGTTGTGTTTGTTTTTTAACGGCCAACGAATAATTTTTAAGTCCAGTCACCCGGGTAAACCCATTGGCGAAAGGTCACCCCACGCTCGCGAACACAGACAACACTGGTGACCCGGCTCGCTCACCATTCCAAGGGAAATCCACCACCTAAAGGTCTCATTGGCCCACTTGGAGTATATTGCACCTAGTAAGACTCCAAGAAAAAGTCATAAGATGTCTCCTTTTAAACCAGTTGATCTACAACTCACTGGTTTTATGTTCGTTTTAATACATATTAAATGCCTTGATCGTATTTTAAATATATACATTTTCTTTTAAATATATACTTTTTTTTAATTACGACGAAAGTTTGAATCCCTATAAATAATAGCGATCCGCTTGCTGCTTTGCTTATCATATTTCGATCGCTTAAAACATGGCACAAACTTCATGGAAGCCAGTGTTTTTAATCGTACTATTAATTTCAATTTGTGGTATTCTTTGTCTACGGATACTTTTCTAGATTTTAACATGTTCTTACATTATTATTGCTAATCAAATACATATTGTAGGTTTGCAAATGTCATTTGTTTTTGCTGACAACGGATACGCAGTGACCAATCGAAGGATATCTACAAAATACGATAACACTATGAACGGATGTGAGGCTCGATTCTGTAGGTGGGACAGTGATTGCACCGGTTACTGTCAGTGTATGCACCAAGGTACGAGAGGCAAGTGTCGCGGCAAAGTTTGTGATTGTAATAAACCAAGTTAATTGTCAGTTTTATGTAACATATGAATAATGAAATATTCATTATAATTGATGTGTTCATACCAAGTTTGTTCATATATGTTAGGTGAAACAACTTGTCTATACGTTTGAGGCCTAAACATTCAACTAATTAAGCTGCTACCATTATAACCAAATTAATTGTCGGTCTTATGTAACAAATGAATTAATGAAATATCCAATATAATTATGTGTTCAAACGAAGTTTATTCATATTTATGGGTTAAACAGATTGTGTATTCATTCAAGGCCTGACCGTACAAGTTGATACTATTTTTATGTGTATTATTTTAAATGAAACTTTTAATAAAGTTTAATGTAGAAATCATTTAAACTATTTAAGAACTAAATGCTCCGTTTCTTAATTCTCTGTCGTCAATTTAATTATAGGAGTTGTCCGAGTAAATGTTAATTACTTCAATGTTTTATTCTATAGGGGGAAAATTACATACAATTTAGCTTTCTACTCTTAAATTATATAACTTATTCATGACGGGAATGTGATTCTTGATACCTTGTTGATGAACATAGTATAACATAACTTGATACCACGAGGAAAAAAAACTTTTGTTGTTTCAAACTTTCTGACAAGTTGTCATGTAATTTGATTAAAATTGCGTTATTTGGCCAACAATGTAATTAATATTTAATTAAATATGTCTTCTTTATGGCTAAAAAAATATATATAAACCATGATGGTGTTTTTATCTATTTTATTAATATTATAACAATGGCTAATAAATTTTACTCATCGAATACTATTAATAGAATCTGATAGAATCAGGCTACGTAGTTTGAAAATAATATATACAATAGATTTAATACTTTTTATTCGTTAAAAAGAAAAGGAAAAACAAAATTACATACAAAAATGCTCTTAGCCAAAGGTGTTGCTCACCCTTTACATATAAGAGGGTCATGGTTCGAACCCACCTAACACATATTTTCTTAGTGGTTTTTTTTTCTTCTAACACTTCCTGCCACCATCTCCCTCCCATTTGCTAAACCATGCATTTTTATGTAACTGTGTTTGCTATTTTTACATTATTCTTACATTCTATGGAAAATTTAAATCGAAGCAAATGTCGTAGAGGGATCACATTTAATCATTTATACAACTATTAGCTTTCTTATTATTTTCATAATATTAAGATTGTTTATTTATGATAAAGCGTTACGCTTGATTAAACATGACTAGATTGTGAAGTCACGCTTTCATGTGTTCGTTCATTTTGCATGACGCAGCTTTCAGTCTCACCAACCGTGAAAACACTACTTCTCAATTCCAAAAAGGGGGAGAATCCTGTTAGATCTTAGATCCACACATGCGTGTTTCACTAATATCCATCCAAATACCAAAATGTCAACCGGTCTGAGTGTTGATCTTCCTTCAAACAGGTTGATGAAGAAATTCACATATGCTTCTTTCTTAACTAATATCCCGACACGTCTATGTATGTCAAAAGGAATGTATCTAACCAAATCTTGTCGGTACTTGAATCTCGGGATCTCCCTGCATTGTATTGCATGATATCCAAAAGAGTAGTAACATGGCTACTCTACGTTGATTACATAAATCTTTAGTAATCAATGGCTACTCTTTCATGACTCATGAGTGTAAACATGTCCAAGATACCTCACACACTGATAGGGGCAACCCGTAAGTATTATTAGGACAAGCTAGGGTTTGGGTTACCCAAAATAATAGGGGCCCATTTTATATAAATTTATATGCATATGTAGGTATATATTGGGCTTACTAGTTAATATGTTTAATATTTTGGGCCTCAAACGAGCTTCTTAAAAAACTCATTAGTCTTTAACATCTAATTATTCGAGTACCTGACTATCACTTCTATACGCTAGGGCAAGGAGGAACTTACGATTACCTGTTGGAAGTATAATCTTGACATCAATACTAATTAAATAGTTTAAGTATATAAATGTTATGTAATCAAGTCTTTACATCAGGTAATTAGAGTAAGTCCTACTTAGATAAGTCAAAATTTAGATGCATATAACTGGAAGTTTTTTATGCAGATAACCGCCAAACATAACTACCTTGTAAATGTTATATGTAAGGGTCACCTTCAGGGTAGCCTAGGAATACACATCTTTGAGCTCTAGGATCAAGTTTGTCTTTCTTAAAATGAACATAGGCTAAAGAACCAAACACTCTTAAATGACTGCAATAAGGTTTAACACAAGTCCATGCCTCCATAGGAGTCTTAATATTTATGGCTGATGAAGGAGACCTGTTAACAAGATAGGCTGTAGTTGTCACTGCCTCTGCCCAGAAGGACTTTGGCATTCCTGGGTCAGACAACATGCACCTGACCTTGTTAAGCAAGGCCCTATTCATCCTCTCGGCCAATCCATTTTGCTGGGAGTGTGAGGCTATCAAGTGCCTAACAATGCCATGTTCTTTACAAAATTGATTGAACAAAGAACTACAAAACTCCATAACATTGTCAGTTCTCAGTCTCTTGACCCTTTTACTTGTCTATGTTTCAAGTAGCAGCTTCCACTCTTTAAACCTTACAAATGCTTCATCCTTATGCTTAAGGATATAAACCCAAACCCTTCTTGATTTATCATCAATGATAGACAAGAAGTACCTTCCTCCACTAAGGGAACTCCCCTGCCAAACTTGACCCTTGTTGACTTTCCTAGCACACAATGCTCACAGAATCCCACATCACCAACATTAACTCATGTGATGACTTATTTCTTCCTTAGTTTTGTCAACCCCTGATAACTAATATGACCTATCTCTTGTTCTATAATATTGCAGTGTTCAACTTGTTGACATCAGCAACTAAAACAGCACCACATATGACAGTACCATCAAGAACATATATGTGTTCTCCTTTCTTGAGCCTAACAACCTAACTAATGACCACTTTATCACTTTCACCTTACCATTCTTAAGACTTCCGGTGCAGCCTTGGCTTTCAAGTGTACCTAGTGAAATGAGGTTCCTCCTGAGTTCAGGTATGTACCTAACTTGATCAAGTGTAAACTCCACCCCACTTTCCAACCTGAGTGTGATAGACCCAATACTTTGATCATACATGGTCTGTCATCACCCAGTTATACCATTCCCAATTCCACCATCTCTAAATCTGAGAAGAACTCCCTTCTTGGGGTCATATGATAAGAGAAACCCGAGTCCATGATCCAGAACATCATCACTATCATAACCATCAAGGTTACTATCAACAGACATATACTTTGAGTTCTATGCTGTGATAATCTGCTTGTTTCTTTCATTTATCTTGGCATTCTCTTTTAAGATGTTTATCAGAATTACAAATATAGCATCTCCTCTTGAATTTGGACTTCGATCTTGAGGTGACCTTGGTTTCGAGGTTCTTGATTCAGGTCTTCCCCTTACAAAAAAAGCCATCACCAGCATCATCCTTGACATCAGACCTTTGCTTTAATTCCTTTGTATTTATGGCAGCCAACACCTCTTCCATTAACAAAGAGTCCCTCCCAAACATGAGAGTATCAAAAAAATGCTCATACATTTGTGGCAATGAAGCCAAGAAGATGATTGCTTGATATTCATCTTTTAATTCAACATTAATATCTCAAGATCAGTCACTTCATCCACATGATCATCGGTCGACTTCCTACAGTCAATTGAAATGTATAGAGCCTTTTCTTGAGGTATAGCCGATTAGCCAGGGACTTCGTCATGTACAGCCCTTCAACCTTTGACCACACCCCACTGGCTGATGTCTCTTTTGATATCTCCCTGAGAATTCTATCTCCAAGACTCAGAATAATGGCACTGTGAGCTTTTTCTAAGATATCCTTTTTTTGCTGGTAGAGTCACCGGCAAGCCATTTTCTCCTTTCAGTGCATCAACAACGCCCTGATGCACCAATAACGCTCGCATCTTCACTCTCCATAGCCCAAAGTCATTCTTGCCATCGAATTTCTCAATTTCAAACTTCGTTGATCCTATTCTTCAATCGAATTTCACTTCGAGACTTAAATCTTCAACCTCGAGCCGAACCAGGCTCGGATACCATTGTAGAAGATTAAATCAATCTACACTAAAGATTATGAACTTGAAACAATTGATTAAGCAATGATCAACTCAAGAATGAATAAATTCACTATGATTATATCAATGATTACACAGGAAAAGAAAATGAATACTCTAACTTAATGAAAGTCAAAGTATGCTAACTAACTATCCTGCCTATTAACAAACTATTAATAGATGAATTATTACACTTTATATCCTACAAAGATAAAGTTAACATAGTTGGTCTCTGTACTATATACACAACATCAACTAGCCCAAATGTTAACCCATCATGGTCGAGTAATTTACATACACTAAGGTGATTTTTTGTTTTTTCTTCACCAAATTGTCTGCAGTCTGCAGACAAAATAAGTTAGAAAAAGCTTTTCTGAAAAAACAAACATCTCAATATTATATGTTTTTAGTCCTAAAGTAACTCTTCATTCATAATTGGTGTTTAAAGGTTTCAAGAGATCATAGATTGAAATGATATTTTCAATTAATCTTGAGACGAGTAGCTATACCATTAATGTAGATGAAATATGGGTTTAACCATAAAGTAGTTAATAGTGACAGAAGATGTTATTGTATTAATTTAGTTGTCAAGCGAATTTACATATATAATCATGTTAATTTATGTGTTTAAAGGTGCAGGTACATTGACAACAATGATGACATAATGAATGTTATTGTTATAAAAGTCAAAATAGGAAATAAAGACATCTCCTGCGGATGTTCAAATCAAATATTAAAGTTCACATGTTTTGAGGATTTAATAGTTTGCAAAAGAACTCAAATGGAATGAAACAAGCTGAAGTGAAAGGATGAAAACACCAAGTTTGTGGTTGAGAATTACAAGTGCACATGAAAGAATTCAGTCGGTAGTGCCGTCGCTCTGTACTCAGCCTTGTTTTGTCGCCGTAATGCAACGTGCTTGGTCTATTCTAAACCATGGGGGTGTAGCCTACGCCAGTATGGGTGTAGGGTATTGTAACAATGTAACGTCATGAGCGTATGCGTCAGGTGTGATAGTTAAAAGATAATAAATATTAATTTATACTTCATATATTGTTAAACGAATAAATAACGAGTAAAATGACTAATTGAAATTTAAAGCTTTTAGATGAATTTTAAGGTCAAAATAGACCATTTTAATATATTTGAATATAATTAAATTAATAATATATTATACTTATATTTGCTAAGCTTATCATAATGATAAATTCAAAATTTTATAAGACGCAATATTTATAAGCTACAAGAGAAAAACGAAGTAAGCAATTTATAATAATAATAATAATAATAATAATATATAATAATAATAATAATAATAATAATAATAATAATAATAATAATAATAAAATAATAATAATAATATAATAATTAATAATAATAATAATAATAATTTAAAAAAGAACTCGTGTTCAGTAAGAATAAACGAAGCTAACAGGCAGGCAATGATATCATTTTTGCATCCCACATCGCATGGGCAAGGAAGTCACTGCCTATATGTCTTCTTACAGATAGAAACCTTAACATTGAATTTAAAATATAATTCTTTTTAAAAACGCTCTAATCTAAGTAGAATCTTGAGGTCATAATATCTCACTGGGTGTTGTTAGTAATTATTTTTGAAACTCAATTGGAGCACAAGTAAGAAGACTTTACATCGAATTGTCGTAGATAGTTTCCAGTTATGTTATCATTATTTTTATGCAAGTTAACAATTATTTATTTTAGTACTATTATTAGTCATGGACTGATCACCATTCTTAAATCAGGTAGTGTAAACCAATATCTAACCATAACAATAAATAGTTAGTTATAGTATTACCTAACTTAAGATTATTTACACTATATGAGAGCCCTGAGATATTACCAGATTGTAGTAATAACGGTTATCACTGTGCACAACTATTATATAGGTGAGTTTCTCTGAACTGTTTTTTAAAACAAGATGTGATGTTCTATTAGAATTAACTATCAATAGCATCTATAATATGTGGCAATGCTTAATAAGACTTTTTAGAGCTACTTGTATGATTCTGTTTTATCCAGTGGAGTTTGTATACATAATCTGATTATGTGAATTATATTATGCTTATTTTGTTCCTATCTTTTTTGTCATGTGGTATCTGATTCATGTAATAGTCAATAATAATATGTTTAATTATTGAATAATTTATATTCATGGACTAACTAATTTATGTTGAGTCCTAAGCGTTTTTTTATGGACACATATCCAAGGTGTCAAATGATTGCAATAATTGGAGATTACGGGCTAGCTTACGAGGAAAATAGAGGTCTAATACGTTAGTCAAGATTTGGATATCTAGTATAGTCAAACTAATGTAATAGTATTAGCTGGTATGACAGATGTACAATATATTATGATGTTTAATCAAAGTCATATTTCCTCTCTGAACCCTATAATTGCAATATGCTCTATATTTCTGACACGTAACACTCCCCAGGGTGTATCCTGGGAGGCGGGCATTACATGTATGCCAGGACACGTGTGAAATTGAGTTTTTTGTGTTTTAAAACCATTTTTACAGCTTGAACCCTAGCTTTAAACACATATGAGATCTGCAAGTTTATACAACTTTAGGCTGAAAAATTGGTGATCATAACGCTTTCAAATCATAGCAATTACATCTTTTTTCATGTTTTAAAGATCAAACTTAACGATTTGAAGACATAATCAAGATGATTCAAGGTTAAACATTTTAAGATCATAACTGGTTGTAGGGTTTTATATTAGTTGCTTGTTCAATCGACGCTTACTTTACTTTCGATGTGAACTGAACTTAATCATTTAGTTAGTTTGATTTATATGTTAGCTTTTTTGATTAAACAGTTTTGAACTTAATAGTAAATTGTTATCCATTAGTTTCTGGTTTTGATCATTTACAATTGTTGTTATTGTTCTATGTTTTTTAAATTGATAATCGTTAAAGTAGGAAACTTACTTGTGACATTATTTGGTTTAAAATTGTTAATTATCCTAACCTAGTACATCAGCTTTTAGATTATTCATTAATTCAAGTAATTTGACAAACCATGTCTATGTGGTTTTCAGTTGAAAAACTTAGGTCAAACAAAAAGGGCGTACCTGGTGCTGCAAAGAGCTCCCGCGTTTTCGCAGGATCTAGGGAGGGTCCGTCCCATTTAAGGGAAGATGTACGCGGTCTTTCCCCCACATTTTGTGGGGAGGCCGTTTCCGCGGATCGAACCTGAGACCTTCAGTCCCTTAGGTCAAACAAACAGTTTTACAAATTTAAACGTGGATGTGATCCATTTTTTCATTATTGTTTCCAAACCATTCTTAATTTTCTTTTAATTTTTATAATCATCAAATCAATTCAAATTCAATTTTAATTTTCATATCTAGTTTAGTTAATAGCATTCTCTACTGATCTTACATGGTACAACTTCCTAATTACCATTCACTACTTAAAGGTGATTAGGACTTGATTTTAACTTTATTTTTAGTTGACCCTTTGACATCAATCACAAACCCGATGTCTTATCCCCACGACAATCCCAATCAGCCTTTGGAATCTCTTCATCCAAGAACTTGCTAGATAAGGCTGCCTTATCTGGTCTTTCTTGATACACTTGAAACTTCATTTGAATTTGAAAATTTTAGACGCACCGTAAGTAATTTGGAGAAAAACGGATTCAAACCATCATGGTATGGGCTAACCGTGACGGTTTGAAGCTTAAAGGTTACAGTTTGGTCAAACCGTGACATATTGGGCTTCAGAGAATGTTCTGCACCTCGGGATTGGGTTAATTATTGGGAGTGGGTTTTATGGTTTTGGTGGTGTATATGTCATGGTTTGGCCAAACCGTGACATATTGAGTATAATATTTAATTTTTTTAATCATACTAGTTTGTGTTTATTTTTATTTTATCACATGGTTGAACCTAATCGTGACATAAGAGTTTGTGTTTTGTGTTTATTTTATCATAATAATGATAAAAACGAATATTGACGTTACGCTTAGTCTCATCGAAAACTATAAAAACGAATATTGACATTATCATAAACATCGGTTGTGTTTTATTTTATCACATTCCAAGTTTATGTTTTTATGACGTTGCGACTTTATATATTAAAACGTCACGGTTTGTACACGTCACGGTTTTTACACGTACGTATGCATGATGTTTATTTTCTTTTTACACAATATAATTATATGTTTATTTTTAGTATAAAAATATTATAATTATTATTATTATCAGATGTTTTTTTTAGAAAATTTTTTTTGAGCCAAATCAAATCAAGACGAAATCAGATTCAAAACAATATCTTAAAGTGTCACGTTTGATCAAATCGTGACTTTTTTATTCAAAAAATATCTTAAAGTGTCACGGTTTGACCAAACCGAGACCTTTTGATTAAAAAAATATCTCAAAGTGTCATGATTTGACCAAATCGTGACCTTTAGGCTTTAAACTCTCACGGTTAGGCCCGATTTCTTCCCAAAAAAAACATCAGCGGTGTCCCAGCAGGACCCTTTGAATTAGATTATTGAGTGTAATAAATTTGTAGTAAGAGAGTCTTTCTGATGTACTTCACTAGTTTAAAGTTATAGTACAAAAAGTAATTTGATTAAACACAGTAACAAACTATAAAACTAGAAAACACAAATCACATGAAAACTAATAATAAATTTAAAAAACCAAAAACACGTATAAATATGCAAGTAATCTAACAACAAAATACATTACTTACCTACTCAATCTAGTTAGCTATGATTTATAGCTAATGTCACTTTTTTAACACTAGAGTGATTGAAATTCAAATCAAGCTACATGATATAATTCATAAGTTTGTATGTGAAAGTGAAAGTATCATTAATTCATTGTTGCAATATCTTTTTTTTTAAATCTCATCTTCCATAATACCTTTGTTCTTTTTAACATTCTTGGCCGTGTTGGTCGTTGATCCAGTTAGTGAAGTTATAACTCATGTCTGGTTTTCTAATGAATTGCCGATGGTTTCTATCTTCACTAATGCATGCACGACGGGTTTGTCTATTAGTAAAATTTCTTTGAGTTGTAGTTTTTATAAGCTAGTAAAAAACGGAATCCTGGACATCCAAATGCTAATACTAATGTAACAAGAAAATCTAATCGCGAGACAAACCCCATCCTTAACGCATTTCACTAAAACTAAAATTGTTTGGTTTAGAACAAAGCTAGTGACAAAATCTTTACATTGCAACAACATAAGTGCTCCAGAAATTGCTAAGGACTAAGATGTGACACTTCTTTCCTGGGCCTGTGGGCCCAAATCTCAATACACAAGGTCACAAGCCCACAAGCTTTGTGAATTATAATGGCGCTTTGATATAAATTTTATAGAGATTTTATAGAGATTCACTCAATCAATTTATAGCCATATATTGCGTAAACTAGGTTATAGCCCCGTGTATTACACGGGGCTTTATAATAGAAATTATATAATTTTATATGTGCATGAGATAAAAATATATGAACTACAAACAAACAAAGAAAAAAAGAATTGTAAGCTTTTAATTAATTTAAATATGAATCTTGAGTTTTTCTAAACTGAGATTTTGATTCTGATTGTTGAGATATTTTCACAACAGTATGTGAGTTTATTGAAAAGATTCGAAAGATATTTTGATAAATTTTAAAGTCAGATGTCATATTATTATCTTAAGTGGTCAAATGGTTAATTAATAATTACCATTTAGTTTAATAGGATAGAAGATTTGGGCGGGAAAATATTTTTGTGATTAAACATGATATTGGCACGTGCCACAAATTGTAATCATTTATTAGTATAGATAATAATAAATATTTATAATCCTAAACTTTGGACTATGATAAGATTTTCCAGTGTATATTACAGTCAGATTAATTTGGTTTTTACATAGAATATTTATATATTTTGTTTTGTCTCAATAAGAGATTATACTATTTTTTGTTATATATAGTCTTCAAAAAGTGTATTTATCTCGAACTTAAGACTTTAGTGATATGATCTAATAAAGTTGTAATGTGTTTGTAAGCTCCTCAACTCGTCTTTTTTGGTTACTAGTGAGTAACCCGTTCTACGAGGCGGGGTATGATCTTTACTCGCTCATGCACACATACATATATATTATTAAACACTTAAAAAAAAGAGAAAATGAAACGCACATGCCTTTGTAAAAAAAAACCATAAGATTGACAATTTTGTTAAACTCACACCTTTTAGGTTTATGCTTATTTTTACAAGCTATGCATTCAAAAGAAATAACTATTAGTTAGGTTTTCTAACAAAACTAATCTATTTTTCTTTAAAGCTTTGGATAGACACGATATATTATTATTATGCAAAATGATCTGTATAGTTAGTAAATCTTTTAACATGAAAACAAAAAATCATAAAGTATCTATTTCAAAAATGAGTTAAATAGTATTTTATTTTTAAACATTACTTTTGTATTTGTAAATACGTCTTTTATAAATTAATAGTTATAGTTTTAGATTACTTTATAAATTGACTTAGTTGGGGTTGTATTTTTAGGTATTCAAATCTTTATCTATATAATTTATATATTAAACTCTCATCTATGTAATATATGTTACTAATTCATATACTATGTGTATGACTTAAAACGCTAAGGTGGAATATGGTAAGTTATCAAAGTTCGTGTAATGCAATGATTCTAAAGAAAAAAATGAATTTAGTACTGCAATACAGTAAACACAAATCAACCAAAAACTAAATCATCTTTTTCTAATACATTGGCATCTTGTTCCATTACTTCATCTTTTGTGGTCTCTACTTGAGATATTGTTTGTGTTGAGCAGCAACACCGATATGAACTTCTGGTGGAGGAGCAAGCACCGGAGACTCGACAATGTGCAAATTTTAAATTTGATGCGAACATACATGACGAACCGCAAACCTACAAACACAAAAACTACAAGTCTATGGATATTAAGAACTGCTAAAAAGGAACTAAAGGCAACAAAGAATGCTACAAAAGCATACAGAGGACACGAAGAAATAGCTAACTGGACATAATCAATCAAAAATGCAATCAACATCTCAAACAATATGTATGTCTTTAACTTATGTGCTTTAAGGGGAAATAGCTAAGTGGACATAATCAAAAGTTTACGATAAGAAATATCGATTATTATTTAGAGTCATCCCAAGAAGAAAATAATTGTTTTCTTGTGAGAAGGGGGTCCCTAAAATCTGGCATAAACATAGATTCATAACCACCTAGGCTGTTATCCTCAATAATATAACAAAGGCTTATTATTAAAAACCATGGACCACACACATAAAACATGAACACATACCAATTTCTTAAAACATAAAGAGTTTAGCAACTAAATCTATGTAAAATATTAGTTAATGCCTGGAAAATAGGGTAAGCACTTGTATAACTCAAAATGACACTATGCTTACATTATTTTTAATATCACACTCTTAAACATGTTTTAAGCATATAAACCCACTAAAAACTTCCAAGAATGATGACCCACAATAGAAGCAATATTTGTGGGTGTCTATGACATAGACACCAACCACATTCATACCTTACGAACCATTGTGGGTGTTGTCACAACCATTCACTAGCCACAATAAAATCACATGCGCAACAATATGTATGTAATTTTTGACCGCCATCATCTCTAACCGTGTGTATAATATTGTATGTTTTTCTAGCAAGAATTATGACCAAATGTTACTAAACCAGTCAATGGAGGGTTGCGGTGGTTGAATAACCAAGTGTAGGCATAACAGAGTTATAAGGTAATAACCTAACTTCAATTGTGTACATATATGTCTAGATTATGTGAATATTGGTCTGTGGTGATTATGTGAAATATTGCTTGTGGTAAGATGTAACATTTTCTTTTAAATGTATTGTAATGGGTATATTTCTAATAACAAAATTAGAAATTCAAGTTTATATCGTGTTGGTGACTTGGTGTAGCTTCATTTACAGATTGTAAATTAAATATAAGATTATGGTTAAAAACAAAAATATCTAATTTTATATTATAGTTTAACTTAATCATACTTTGGGGGATTACTTCATACTTTGGGGGATTACTTATTCCAAATGAATTTAAAACCTGTGCTTTTTCTTTGTGTTTTAGCTAACGCGTAGGTGAATTATATGTGATGGATCGTCACTTGATCACAAACAAGAAAATCCCCAAAAGGTTTATGTATATGAATGAAGCATAGAGTAATTTAAAATCTCACAGATTATATTTATATAATTGAGAAAGCTAATATCATTCAGTTTTTTTATACGAATGCAATGACAAGTGCAGAAAAGTTTACTCAAAAAGTAAAATAAAAAATTGAAAATTAGGTTTATTGTATAAAAAACTTGTGGTTGATATTTATGAAAATAAGGTGTTTTTTTCTATATAAGAATGTTTTATATTAAAAACTTGGTTCCACTCTACGCGTTTCTTTTACGTGCATGATCTATGCACAAGAGGTATAGCCATAAGGCATAAAGCCATGTAGGAGCTATAACTCAATAAGTATGAAGAGGGAGCACAGAAAACCTATAACGTGGGCCTCCTTTCTGGACCACCTAGCCCAAAGATTAATATGGCCTCGACCCATTAGATTAATAATGAGAATTATTACTTTATTTGTTTATTTGTTTATTTATTTTTGCATTGAGATCCCATTACTGGTTAACTCAAAGGGACCAATAATTATCCTGCGAACAAGAATCAAACAAATCCTAATTTTTGTTTGAGTGGTTGGCCTTTCAGATCCTATGCCCAAAAAATCAGTAAAAAAGATTCAAACCTGAGATCTTTATTAGAGGAGAATCAAGTACTTACATCACATCACTATAAATTTATGTATTAGTATTTCTAGTATTATAAATATGTTATGAATATGTATCCATGTTGATGTTCGTATAATGCATCTAGGTAATTGATTGACGATTAGTTTTGATAATGAATTACAACTATAATTGTTCAAAAGTTGTAAGGATAGCTTTTGCTCAATCTCAATAATGCTAGCTTGACAAGGTGGCTTGAAATCAAAGAAAAGGTGAAATCTAGGACAATGTAGCTCAAAATTGATCTAGGAAAAAGAGTTGAAGAAGAGGAAGAGTGGTGGAGGCAATGGAGCTTGAACTCCGGATCGATGAGTGTTAGGGAGGATCGAGTTATTGGTGATGAGAGTCGGTAGAGTCGAGTGAATTAGAAGTAACAAAGATGAGAAGTGGAAGTGGCGAATAGTTGTTTCTTTATAAAGTCAAAAATAAATAAAAGAAAAATGTGAGTTATATGCTTATTTTATACATCCATAGAGCCTACCTCACTATTCACATCAGCTTGTCCTGACTTTAAAAGTATCGAACTCATCTCAACAAGTGGGTCTTTCCAAAGTGCTTTCAGTAATGAGCTATCTAAATTGTAGATTTACATGTCTATTTAAACATATTAAGGACTAAATTGTCATTGAATTACAAATGGACTTTACCATACTTTTTGATGTTAGCACAATAAGCAATGCCTTAAGGCTTGTGAATTTGAAAGACAAAAGCAAGTTTCACCGACTGATAAACACAACGCTTAAACAAGAAGTAATGAATCAACTATCTTGCTCTGATACCAATTGACAACAATAATGAACTTTGTGTTACAAGTAGAAAAGCAGTATTCCTACAGGTCAAGTGTGTGAGGAGTGACAATGGAACAGAATTTAGAAACCACACACTTGATGACTTCTACCTGTCCAAGGGAATTAGAAGGCAGTTTAGCATTCCAAGAACTCCTGAACAGAATGGAGTGGTGGAGAGAAAGAACAGGACCCTCATTGAAGCAGCAAGGTCAATGTTGGCTGACTCTGGGCTGCCACTGACCTTTTGGGCTGAAGCTGTCAATACAGCTTGCTATGTGCAGAATAGAGCCTTAGTAATAAGAGGTTGATGAAGACTCCCTATGAAGTTCTTCATCATTTGGCCCCTCTTATTTCATTCTTCAGAGCCTTTGGGTGTCCTTGTTTCATTCTCAACACTAGCAACCCACTCCATAAGTTTGCTAGTAAGGTGGATGCAGGGTACTTTGTTGGTTATTCATCAACTTGCAAAGCATACAGAGTCTTCAACTGTAGAACCAAAGGGGTTGAAGAAACTTTGCATGTTAAGTTCAATGAATCTCCAAAGGACAAGATTCCACAAAACCCTGTGGAGCTGTTTGATCTGGACATACTGCAATATGTTCCTTATCAACCTCCATCTGTTGAGCCTGTCAACAGATCTCCACCTGGTGGTACTGAAGATGATGAAGTTAGTACTCACCTCTTCAAGTTCAGTGACAACCTGCCTAATTCCACTGAACCTGATGCTCCTGTAGCCTCAGCAGCTCCATCCACTACAAATGCTGATGAGATTTCTGCTTGCTCTACTTCATTTGAGCTGCCATCCTCTACATGGTTTCAGGAATCTCCATCACCATCTGTTGCTGCTGATGGGTCTACAAACACTTGCACAGATATCATAGTTTATCAAGAGCTCAAGAATCCCCCACGTCACAAATCATTGGTGATATTCATGCTGGAGTTTCAACCAGGAATCAATTGTCCAACTTCTGCTTCTATGCTCTCTTCATCAGTCAGCAAGAACCAAAGAACTATCATGTTGCTTTAAGAGACAATGGATGGGTGGAAGCTATGCAGCTTGAGCTACTTCAATTCAAGAAACAGCAAGTGTGGGAGCTTGTTCCATTACCCAAAGGTAAGTGTGCTATAGGCACCAAGTGGGTATTCAGGAACAAAACAGATGAGAAGGGCCAAATTGTCAAGAACAAGGCCAGACTGGTTGTTCAAGGGTTTGCACAGGAGGAAGGAATCGATTATGATGAGACCTTTGCACCTGTGGCCAGACTAGAAGCAATTAGACTGTTCTTAGCCTATGTTGCCTTTCACAGTCTCAAGGTTTATCAAATGGATGTCAAAAGTGCCTTCCTATATGGAAAAATCAAAGAAGAGGTTTATGTGTGTCAACCACCAGGCTTTGAGGACAATAAACATCCTGATTGGGTGTACAAGCTTGATAAGGCTCTTTATGGGCTGAAGCAAGCACCTAGAGCCTGGTATGAGACACTCTCAACCTTTCTTCTAGAGAACAAGTTCACTAGAGGCACCATTGATAAAACCTTATTCATCAAGACTGTGGGACAACATAAGCTCCTTGTTCAGATTTATGTTGATGATATCATCTTTGCATCCTCTGATCCAAAGTTGTGTGATGAATTTACAAAGCTTATGAAGCTGAGATTTGAAATGAGTGCTATGGGAGAATTACAGTACTTTCTGGGATTGCAAATCAAACAACTGGATGATGGAATCTTCATCCATCAGTCCAAGTATACCAAAGAGTTGCTGAATAAGTTTGATTTACAGTCCTGTAAGCCCTGTTCTACTCCCATGAGCAGCATCACACAACTAGATGTCGATCAGAAAGGTAAAGCGGTTGATGAAACCCTTTACAGATGTATGATTGGGTCCTTGATGTACCTTACAGCCTCTAGACCAGACATCATGTTTTCAACATGTGCTTGTGCTAGATTTCAGGCTGCACCTAAAGAATCCCATTTGATTGCAGTCAAAAGGATCTTTAGATATCTGCAAGGTACCCAATCACTAGGACTTTGGTATTCAGCTGGGCATTCATGCAAATTAGTTGCTTTCTCTGATAGTGACTATGCAGGATGCAAAGTCACCAGAAAATCCACTTCTGGTGGTTGCCAATTCCTAGGCAATTGTTTAGTTTCTTGGCAGAGTAAGAAACAAACATCAATTGCTACATCCACTGCTGAAGCTGAGTATATTGCTGCTGCAAGTTGTACCTCTCAAATACTCTGGCTTCAGAACCAACTTCTGGATTATGGCATTACTGAGACTAAGACTCCATTATTAATGGATAGTGCTTCAGCTCTTTGTATTGTTAAGAATCCAGTCCAGCACTCTAGGACCAAGCATATTGAGATCAGACATCATTTTATCAGGGATTGCTATGAAAAAGGTCTGATTGATCCTAAGTTTGTGCCTAGTGCTGATGAGCTTGCAGACATTTTTACTAAGCCTTTAGATAGTGCCACATTCCAAAATTTGGTACTAAGGCTTGGTATGCTGCAGCTTGAATGATTTGACCTATGCTGGTACTCAGTTCACAACTACTGAAGAGCAAAGGTCAAATACAAGTACTGATGAGTTATTTAGTCTTCAGCTCTTTCACAACTACTGAAGACTAAAATAACTCAAAGTACTGATGTACTTGATTTATTGTAAACAACTGATGTAGTGAGGTGGATTACAACTACTGATGTATGATTTTCAATAAATAAGTACTGAAGAACGAATTTTGTTCACAAGTACTGATGTGTAATCTTACACAAGTACTGCAAAATTTGTTCACCAGCTCGGAAGACTATTTCATCAGCACTTGTGAACATCTGTTCCCAAGAGCTGAAGGCATATTCCCAAGAGCTGAAGAGTCAATGAAACATCTGAAAGTCAGCCAAAGAGCTGATGAGTAAATGTGGAGGCTAGTATGAAACAACTGATTTGACGGAAACTGCTGGTGAGTAATTTCTCATCAGCTGATAACGACAGCTGATGTTTCATACACAAACAACTGAAGGACAAAACCATGTCTTTAGTAGTTCACAACTACTGATCTCAGTAGTTCACAACTACTGAAGGCTAACACCAAGTCTTCAGTTGTTACAACGTCTGAAGAAGACTACTAGTTCATCAGTAGTTCATAACTACTGAAGATAGTAATTCTTCCGACGTTTACAACTTCCGAAGGACAAAACCAAGGTCTCAGTAGTTTCAACTACTGAAAACTAATACCAAGTCCTCGGAAGATACAAACACTGAAGGTTAATACCACGTCATCAGGTGTCATTACAACTGATGACTAACACCAAAACCTTCCGTAGTTTTTCTTTCAACCTTTAGCCTACCCTATAAATATCTTACTTTCAGAGCATTTACTTCACTTGCCCTAATCTTACCAAACCCTCTGAAAATCCACCATTAATGGCGTCCTTGCACATAAAGCCTAGACACAACTGTGTCGCACATCTCACTAAATCGCCATTATGGCCAAAGTTTCACAATGCCGTCGATCTCATGCACGACTCCCCATACAAAACGGCATTTCTCATCAACCCCATCATATACACCGACTCCTTGACGGAGTTTTGGACAAATGTGACCGTCCACACTGGAGAGCATGATGGCGAGGTCTCTCTCCGGTCCTCCGTCAACGGCAAACCGGTGGTTATCACTCCAGCTACTCTACGCCAAACCCTAGAGCTGGATGATGCCACTCACCCAACTTCCTACCCCAAAGGTACCCTTGATCTTTCCTTCACATCTCATGACTATCAGGGTAACCTATCAGCCTCTACCTTGTTGAAGAAACACTTCCCTGACCCTCAACGATTGATCTTCCACATGGTAAATGTTTGTCTGGCTCCCAAAACCTCCTCATGGGACCAGATGTCAACAAGGTGGCAACAAGTATTGTATTCTATCCTTGAGAAACAACCACTAAATTTTACTGATATTTTATTTTTGGAACTCAAGGACATGGCCACAAAATCTTTTTCTAACCGTTGGAACTTGTATCCACGGTTCATAATGGCCATGATCGAATACCAGCTTCTGGCTGAGGGACTAGTTGGCACTGGGGTCCCTGCCATGGCTGTTCAAGCTGAGGTATACTCCAGGCACAACACTGACCCCACACTCAAACAGGCTGGCCGGCTGCGAAAACCCACGCAACAGGAACCCACAGCCTCCACCTCCAAATCCAAAGTCCCCACCAAGCCAAAAGCCAAAAAGAAGCCAACAAAGGCTACTCAGGGAGATGAGTCCCCTGAGGATGCCCTGCCACACAAAGGCAGGATATGCCGGCTGGTTCGATTCTCCCAGCAGGTACCACGACTCCACCCACCATAACCGCACAGGCTTCCTCTCAACAGGAGCCTGATGTAGCCAATATAGGGGCAACCACATTACTGGGGTCTATCTCACTTGAGAAGACTACCATTGAAGAGCACAGTCCTCCCCATGTGCACACTGCTTCTAGCCCTTCTCCTGATGAGACCGCCCCACTAAGCCCAACATTGGCAATAGCCAAAGTGCTGACCGATCTGAGCACTCCACAACCTCTCCCCAGCAACCTATTACACCTGGGGAGACTCCAACCGAAGAGGGGGTGGGTACAAGTGCCGATGGGAGCCCACAGCACAGAGAATCAGTTCACTCTCCCAGTGTGGTTAGGGAGATAGAACAATCTGGTGAGGCTGCCACTTCCTCTGCATCAACATCTGAGCAGGGTGAAGCTGGTAACATCTCTAAGACCTCACCAGAGGCAATGGCCGATGATGAATCCAATCCGGAGGCCAGAAGTCCCCAGTACCAAGATCAAGGGGCACATGTCATTACTGAGCCACACTCAGGACATGTTCATCCTGACAATGTCAGGAGGTCAGGTGATTCAGCTCATGCTGATGATGACCTGAGCTTCTTCTTTGATGTAGTTGCTCAAAACACTATCCTTGAGGATGAGATAAGCAGACTCAAAGAGCTGCTTGCTCAGATGACTCAGGATAAAAGTCCATCTGCCACCACTACCCAACAGATGGCACCTTCACCCGAAGGTCTCACAAACACTGAGCCAACCCCACAAACTCGGCCACCAGCCCCTGCTTCTGGCACTAGCTCTCAGGGTCAGAACCCCCCTGAGCAGCTGGATGCTATCTTCCAGAAATCCCTACCTCTCATCACACCCATACTTCAAAATATAGTAATTCAGACCCTTGATGAGAGGCTTCCCACACACATACAGCCCTTGGTGGAGGTTGCCGTTTCTAAGGCGCTTGCTGATAGTCAAACCCCAACCAATGCACCCAAAAAGGGGGAGACATCAGTGCAAGCCAAGAGGAAGAGGGGTGAGGAAGAGGGAGAGGCAGAGAAAGAGGTGGTGGTTGAAAGGGAGTTGGTTGAGGAGACTGGGAAGGTGAGGGAGAAGGGGAAGAGGAAAGAGATGGAGGTAGAGCCAATAAAAGTGACTGACATCCAAAAGGATTTCAGTGTCACTGATAAGAATAAGGGAAAGGGAAAGAAGGTGGCTGATCCTGATCTAGCAGCCCTTGTCAAGGAGGCTGATGCTGAACATACCCGTTCAATGAACAAAGTCATTGAACAGCTGTTCAGGCAAGGCTTTGACAAGGACACTGCCTTGCTAGATCAAGAGATCAGGAATATGGAGAAGAGGGAGATTGAGTACCGATGGACTACTCTTAGCCAAGAGGAAAGACAAAAACTTGAGGCTATGAGTAGGTTCACTTCGAAGTACCTGGGCAGACCAGTCCTTGATGTTAAGGCATGGACCAGGGACAAACTCTTGGCAATAACCACCAAGATTTGTTCAGCTGGTGATTTTACAAAGGGACTGGTCGCAGAGGCCCTATCTGAAGCCGGTGCTGGGAACAGGACACTGCTAGTCAAGCTAACCAAACCAGCTCTTATCTCTAGGCTGCTAGCAGTGCCTGCCAACATTCCCACACCAACCACCAAACCACAACCCACAAAACCAACTCCTTTACCACCAAAACCCGCAGCCAATGATCCACCCTTGAAGAAGAAGAGAAGGGTGCTGAGGCTGCAAGATGAAGAAGAGGATGATGAGGAGGATAGTCTGCCACTCTCAGCAGTCATACCTTTACCCAAAGCCAAATCACAAACCATCACTCCCACCTCACAGCAGGACACTGTGAGGGCTAAGTTAGAAGAGGAGGAGCAGCAAAAGCGACATGATGAGGAAATGCTGAAAAGCATTGACAAATGTTATGCTGCTTCGACCTCTATAATAAATATGCAGAGAGAAGCTCTGAGATTATTCACCCTCAGCCAAACCTTTCAATATAAAAGGGAGAGGGTGAGAACTTGGCCTGACCCAAGGGTGGCTCACAGGATAGTCAAGAAGGACATGCCTGTGAGATACAAAAGCCAACTAAAGAGAATCGTAGATGAAGAGGTCTCTGTGGCTATTGTAATAACACCCTGGGAAATAGTAGATGAATTCGAGAAAGCTTATAGAGCCGGCCAACCACCCTTTTCAATGCTAGATAATAGGGTGGTTAGGAAGGGTCTGGTCTATAAGAAGCTTGAGAATTTTCATCGGAATGAGCTCACTTTGTTGTTAGAGGGTATACACCCTGATGAGTTTGCATATAGGCAAATCACAACACTTGAGCTCAAAAATGGAAAACAGGTCAAGTATCTCTCAGAGGTGTACGGTCGGGAGGGGTTATTCGAAGGTGAGCCTGAAGACATGTCCAAAGAAGAACAAATGATCTTTCTTCAGGCCTACACCCGAGAATCCTTCCGGCTTATACATGGGGTGTAGATCTCATGGATGGGGTAACAGCTTTGTGTCCAATTCCCCAAGACAAAGCTCCCATCCATACTTAGCCAAACAAACACTTGAGACTACATCTCCGGCCAGTGCTTATCTGGGTCAACTCCTAATCTGATCTAGGAGGAAATAGACCAATCTTTATGCCACCAATAAGTGGGACATCCAATAATTAGAGGTTTTGGCTGCATTGGTTCAGGGGGAGTTTGTTGGACCAAAAGAACCAATGAGCCAAGATCAGGAAAACCTCTAAGTCCCACATGCCACTACAACAACAGGTGAAGACTCTCATCAGCTATTGTGTTCTCTTGCCGAAAGGTCAGAGAGGAACTGAGGACTCTCATCAGCTATTGTGTTCTCTTGCTTGAATGTCAGGCTTG
Organism: Flaveria linearis; assembly: GCA_024085815.1. Classification (NCBI taxonomy): domain Eukaryota; kingdom Viridiplantae; phylum Streptophyta; class Magnoliopsida; order Asterales; family Asteraceae; genus Flaveria; species Flaveria linearis. The sequence continues at coordinate 34,925,260 of CM044012.1, forward strand.
AGAGCATCTTAGTGCCAGCTCTCTGCTGAGATGATGAAGTCTGAAGAACAAATTCTGAAGATCAAAGAACTGAAGAATATCAGCTGAGGATATCAAATGGCTGAAGATCCAAAGAACTGAAGATCTTCCGAAGCACAAATTCTGAACAAAAGAACTGAAGATCATCAGCTGAAGATATCAAAAGGCTGAAGATCCAAAGAACTGAAGATCTTCCGAAGCACAAAGTCTGAAGACAAAGACTGAAGACAACAACTGATGATATCTACTGAGATCATCAGTTGTTACATCTTCCGAAGTTGTTCTATCTTCCGAAGCAAAGTCTGAAGAAAAAGACTGAAGACAACAACTGATGATATCTACTGAAGTCATCAGTTGTTACATCTTCCGAAGTAACATCTTCCGAAGTTTCATCTTCCGAAGCCAAGTCTGAAGACCAAGTACTGAAGACAGAGTTTGTCTCAACAACTGAAGAAGTCCTCTTCAGTTGTTGTGGTGGTTTTTCCTTTTCCGAAGTTTATTTTGTGTCAGTAGTTGTACAACAGCTGAAGAGAATATTCCTCAGCTGTTATAGTTTCAGTAGTTTACTTTTGTCAGTACTTAGGAACTTTTGTAAGAATATGTCAGTTGTTGACATCTTCAGTAGTTTTATGTTTTGTCAGTTGTAATTTGAATATTCAGTGATGTCAGAAAAAGGACATCATGCCCATCCTTTTGCCGCCTATAAAAGGATGGGCAACCATACTGTTTTAATTGCCGAAACGTGCGAACCAATAGAATATTTATTGTTTTGCAGAAACCCTTCTCTCTATGTTCATGCTTTAATTTGAAATATCTTTTATGTTCTTGCTTAATTGCTAATTAATGAGCTAAATCCGCTGCAAACATAATCTAATTGATCAACGAGAGAGGCTGAGATCCTGTCAATTTTTTTTTTTTTTTTTTTTTTTTTCTGCAAAACAATAAATGTTCTATTGGTTCGCACGTTTCGGCAATTAAAACAGTATGGTTGCCCATCCTTTTATAGGCGGCAAAAGGATGGGCATGATGTCCTTTTTCTGACATCACTGAATATTCAAATTACAACTGACAAAACATAAAACTACTGAAGATGTCAACAACTGACATCTTCTTACAAAAGTTCCTAAGTACTGACAAAAGTAAACTACTGAAACTATAACAGCTGAGGAATATTCTCTTCAGCTGTTGTACAACTACTGACACAAAATAAACTTCGGAAAAGGAAAAACCACCACAACAACTGAAGAGGACTTCTTCAGTTGTTGAGACAAACTCTGTCTTCAGTACTTGGTCTTCAGACTTGGCTTCGGAAGATGAAACTTCGGAAGATGTTACTTCGGAAGATGTAACAACTGATGACTTCAGTAGATATCATCAGTTGTTGTCTTCAGTCTTTTTCTTCAGACTTTGCTTCGGAAGATAGAACAGCTTCGGAAGATGTAACAACTGATGATCTCAGTAGATATCATCAGTTGTTGTCTTCAGTCTTTGTCTTCAGACTTTGTGCTTCGGAAGATCTTCAGTTCTTTGGATCTTCAGCCTTTTGATATCTTCAGCTGATGATCTTCAGTTCTTTTGTTCAGAATTTGTGCTTCGGAAGATCTTCAGTTCTTTGGATCTTCAGCCATTTGATATCCTCAGCTGATATTCTTCAGTTCTTTGATCTTCAGAATTTGTTCTTCAGACTTCATCATCTCAGCAGAGAGCTGGCACTAAGATGCTCTCAAGCCTGACATTCAAGCAAGAGAACACAATAGCTGATGAGAGTCCTCAGTTCCTCTCTGACCTTTCGGCAAGAGAACACAATAGCTGATGAGAGTCTTCACCTGTTGTTGTAGTGGCATGTGGGACTTAGAGGTTTTCCTGATCTTGGCTCATTGGTTCTTTTGGTCCAACATCCTTCACATGTGACATGATTTGACCTACCAATTTGTGTACATTTTTTTGTTTAAACGCCTCAAACAAATGTACATAACATGATATGCAGCTTATGTGAAAGAGAACAAAAAAACCTCATACTTTTTCACACGTCTAAGAATGGCATACGTAACTAGAGAGAGGAGAGAATGCAAGGAAATAAAAAAGGTAATAAAGAAATAATGATGTTACAAATGTTTTTGGTGTATGCATAGAGCAACATTAGGGATGATGATATTTGGTAGTCCTAAATTCTAATAGAATCACCCACTTAGGTTACGTCAATCACAACAAAGATGGTCACATTGTAGTATACTAACAATATAAACAACAAATAAAACTAATAAAAAAAACATTTATATTATACATACATACATACACATTGATATATGAATTAGGTAGCTAAGATGATAACATCACGAAACATAAAACATGAAGTTTGTTGACTTTAAAGGTTCATACAGACCCACATCAAGTTCCATCATCACCAAACATGGTGTCCCAAATCTCCGTAAAAGCTTCAACAATGACCCCATGGTGAGCCCTAGAGTTCAACGACAAATAACACTGCAACAGCTTCTCCAAATCACCATCATCAAACATCTGTTTCTCCATTATCATCTCCATCATCGACCTCTTGAAGTCGTCGTACGGATCCTCCGATCTCTTCACCATCGCAAAGCTCTCCTTCATCTTCCCCAAAACTTCACACGGTATCAACCTCTTAAACACCGACAGCCTCGCCGGAGATCCCCACTCCGGCGACGTAACACCACCGCCACCGCACATCATCATCATCATTCCGCCGTTGCTGACTCTGCTGCGGCGGTGGGACGACGGCGCTCGCTTTTTCTTCAGTTTGTAGCGGTTGGAGAGCGAAATTGACGCGCTTTCTCGTATTGTTTCGAGTTGAGGGTTGAAATCGGTTGAATAATCAGTTGAGAAGCTTCTAGAAGATGAAATTAGGGTTTCTGTTTCGTCTCCGTCGACGTCTCCGGCGACGGCGTCGTCGACCTCGGGGATGCTGTATTCGCTGCTGAAGAGAACACTATCGGCGGAGGAGGAGCTGACATTTCTCAATTTGTTGACCTTGAGCCTCCTACTCCGGCGACGTTTCTTCTTCTCCGCCGGAGGCAGCGGCAGCAGAGGGAAGGGGAAGGGGAAGGTGTCGTCGTCGGAGTCTCCGCCGGAGACGGAGGAGTTGTAGATTTTGCGGCGAGGGGAGTCGTCGTCGTAGATTTTAGCGACAACGTGCCAATGGTCGTCTTCCTGCCACTGGAAGTAGTCGGAGTCGGAGAGGGAGAGGTCGCCGGACTTGGAGCCGCAGCCGAAGGCGGAGGAGACGTGGCTCTTGAAGGAGGATCGGTGGGGCTGGTGGTGGTGGTGGTGTTTGGGTGGTGGTGCGGCGGTGGTGGGGAAGTCGACGGTGATGATGTTGCGACGGTGGAATGCGGGGGTGGGGTGGTCCGGTAGGGTGGAGGGGTCCTTTGATCGGCATGATCGGAAGATCCGAAGCTTGAAGTTCACCATTTTAGACAGTGGGGTTGTGAAAATGAGAAAGTATTACATATTTATAAGACCATGGACCAGAAAATTTTTAGCTTTTTCCGAACAGTTAAAAAAAATGGGTATTCGGTGTGTGTAATTCATCTCTCACGTAAGGGTTGCGAGGAGTTTACACGGGATTACGGGTGTTAAAAAATATCGAATTCAAGTATACGATTTATAAATTCCAATCTGAAATATCTAAAAATTCAAATATTAAAATTTTGGATATCTGAAAATTCGGATTTGAATTTGGATAGTGAATTTTAAAAAGTTTCGGATAATCGGATTCGGATATTCGATTATCTGATTTAAATTTAAAAACATTTTTTTTATTTTAAGTTGAAACCTTTTAGTGTATATTACGATTTTTGTGATATGAGCTTGTTTTTTTAATTATTTATATAATAGCATATATCTAGTTATTTTAAAAAAATAAGAAACAAAAAAATAAATTTTCAGATATTTGAATCAATATTCGTATCCATATCCGAAATTTTGAATATCCGAAATTTTGGATCCGAATAGTGATAGTTATTTCTACTATTCAAAAAATTTTAGATATTCGACTTTGAATAACCTTATAAATAATCTTACTTTATGCTTTATATAAAATAGTTATTTCTTTTCGTTTAAAATAGTTCCTTGTTTATTTAAATTAATCACTTATGTAGCGTTTAGTATCAACGGAATGAGAGGCGGAATGAAATAAACGATTAAAAATGAATGAAAAATACATGTTTGTTTGGCTAAGTGAATGAAATGGATCATTACACAAGTAATCGCGTCCCCTTTAATCACCCCAAATCAGTTCAATCCATCCCTTTTTTTGCCATTCCATTGCTTTTATCCTTATCATTACCATCATCGCCCACTCACCATCACCGTCCACCAACGGCCACCACCACCACCACCAACCACCATTACCAACCACCACGGCCATCAATCATCACCTACAACAATCACCGCCAACATCAGCCACCACCATCGACCACCACAGCCATTAATCATCACCTACATATATGTAAATAGCTGAGTTTGTACAATAACTTATGTATATGTAACATGTTATCTGTCTTACTACACTAATTTACACTTGTTTTTCCTTGTTAACATATATGTTACTTTTAGTTTTGATGTAGTATAGTAACACATTAATATATTAAGTTACATAATTTCATACACAAACTATTAACATATATTTTGAAAGATATATATATATATATATATATATATATATACACATATATATATATATACATATATATATATATATATACACACACACACATATATATATACACACACACACACATATATATATATGGTAAGGTTTTTTTGTTAACCCTTGTTTATTACGATAACATGTTAACTCTATTGTAACGAACACTTACACCAGTATAACTAACTTTTACACCGCGTTAAACCACTGATGTAGCGATTTTTCCTCAATTCTAATTTTTCCTCAATTTTTAAAAAAGCTCCACCCTTTTTTTAAAATATTTTTAACTTTTTTGTATACAGTATGTAATTAAAACAATATATTTAATGGTGTAATTTGTATAAAAATTAACATCATACAAAAAAGTTAAGATTTTTTTTAAAAAAGTGAAGTTTTTTTCAAAAAACAAAGAGGAATTTCGAAAATGGTGAGAAAATCGTTAAATCGGTGGTATAACACGCTGCAAAATTTAGTTATATTTAGGGTTAATAGTTATCAATATATATATATATATATATATATATATATATATATATATATATATATATATATATGTATGTATGTATATATATATACACACACAACAAAAATGTATAAAAAAAAAGTGAGATGCCATGATCATTAAAGAAAAAAGAAAACTTAGCTTAGAGCGTAAATTGCACTCTACAAAAATGTATTAAATAATTCGATACATCAACGTTAGACTAGACATTATGAAATTGTTGGCACAAGCTATAATGCATGATTATTTATATATAGATGATAATATTAAACAATAGTATTAGATATTTGATAATTTATTTAAAGATAAGAACTACTTTAGATCGTGAGTTCTTTTTGATAAAAATATTACGAGGCATCATACTAATGATTAACACAAAACAAGATTTATTTAAAGTGATTACAGAAAATACAATATATAATTATGGTGACAATTTCATAATTAACATAAAATAGATTGTGTGAGTACATTACATGTAAACATATATCGTATTAACATATAATTAACATCGTATTATTATGTAAACGGATAGTATATTTAACAATAAATATAAGCGACGCATGTGTTTCTAATAGACTACCACAGTTGAAAAAAAGGTAAAAGTAATTAACCCATCTAAAATTATTATTAATTTTTCTAATTTGTCGATGGTCTTTCGAACATGTTAGAGATAATAATCAATGATGTAGAAATATAGTACAATACAGAAGGTTCCAAGCACAATATGACAATTTCCATGACACTTGGTAGCCTTCATTACATAAGCCTTTGGGTTTTTTTATTCTATTTTATTATTAGGCCTTCGGAAATTTATTTATATGTTTCTATGTAGTCAATTAATATAGGGGTGCTTGGCTCAAAGTGCATGGCATACAACATTACAATCCTAAATGCAGTAAGGTCTTATTAGGATCTTTAAGACTTCATGGCCACAAAATGTTAATACGGTTATTATAAAATACAAATTCAGTTTATTTATATGACATTTTATTTTGTTGATAATATTTTGTTAGCTAACCATACGGTTCCGAACAAAATTATATTCTTCTAAGCAAAACTCATTTTAACTTGGTTTTCACTCATGATAGTAGATGTTTTCAGAAATAGTATCTTTTCAGCATAATATCTTACTAAGGACCCAGGAATTTACATATATGTGGTCGAAAGAGCTTAATCGAAATTGAACTTGCTTAATATATTTAATTGATTCTTAATTAAAAATAGGCGGTTAACATCATAAGCTGAAAAATGAAACATCATAAAATAAACAAAAATATGATTGACTATTTATCTTACTAAAAAAGTAAACATGTAAGAAATAGAAAATATAACATATTAACCCAAGAATATGATAGAGTTATTGGCTTTATAATCAGGACAATAGACCCTTCGCCCCCTCAAGCGGAAAAAGGTGATTTTGAGAGGAGATTACAAGCATCCAATGAGGGAACAAAATCATCCCATGCATGACAATGTCTTTTCTTTTCTTTCTTTTCTTCTTCAAAAGACTTTTCTTTTCTTTAGTTTATTTTTTCTTTTAATAAGTAGGAAAAAAACAAAAGGCTGTCTTACGTGATTTGTTGTACATTCGCTCTAAAATATATTCGTAGATAAGAGCATTTTTACAATAGAATCTCTAAAAATATGTGAATATGTTTTTTATATTATAGAGAATAATATTGGGTGGTTGTATTAAATAATAAAGAAAATGTTATTGTTCATTTGTGTATTTGAAAAATCACTGTTTAATCTCTATAAAATTTTTAATATAGTTTTAAAGTGGTTATGAGTAAATGATAGAGAAGAAATGATTAATAAAGGTATAAAAATATTATTTAAATAAAAAGAAAAAATAATGATTTTTAGTGTAATTACATGGATAAAGATGAAGAATTCAATGTGAAAATCATAAAATACGAAATGGAAGTTATGTTTGTCTATCGTAAAGATAACTTGCATGGTATAAAATTGCTTAGTTACTAGTTTAGTCATCCGTCTTTTACACGGGTTGAATTAAAATATTAAATTAATAGTTTGTAATTAATATTTAAAAATTATATTATAATTTTTAGATAAATATGATTTGAATTACGTATAATCAACTATGTTAAGTAATAATGTAACAATAATATCTTTTTAAACTTTAAGTTTTTAAAAAACTTTTGTTAAAAAATAATTTTTAAATGCCAATTTTTTAAATTTATTTTTTAGATGTCATTTTAAAAAAGTTTTCTGTATTAAAAAGACTTATTAGTTTATTTTTAAATAAATTATAAATTTTTAATAAAAATGTGTTTTATAATTTAAAAATAATATAAATAAGATCTTTAATATTTAACTAGGTTTTAACCCGCCGCGCGTTGCGGCGGCGTTTGCGGCGTGATAATGTATAAACTACGACCAGCCGACTCGTTCCCCAACTAAATTTACGTCAAAACGTAGAGTAACTCGAATATTGACCATTGAATGATAACATGTTATATCGCTAGGGGGTAAGAAAAATAATTTACCTGACATAGAAGCATAACCAATGCAAAGATAACCTTTGCAACTTCGGTCAAGAGGTTAACACTAAGTGGGCTAAAGCTGATGTTTCTTCGAGACCTTACTCCTGTAACGACCGTAAGCCCTCGAGACAGTCTTTGCAGTCGGTTTCACCAATCCGGAATGACACACACTGCACTCCATCATCTCCTCTTTCATCATCCAAAACCTCTTTTCCCTAAATTTCAAACTACAATCAAATCAGCATCAATCACCACATTAGTAGCACCAATGATTTATTAAAGAACTACATGAGCTGTTGATCAATAACCTAAAACCCTCAATCATCACATCATGCATACATTCATATCTAATGTAAAAATCGATAAACCCAATTCAGTTACATCTAACTTTAGACTGATAACATCATAACACCTCTAATATCTTACGACATTATATCAAAATTCGCAATTTAAATCAAATGCGTATGAATCTTGAAATTAGACAATACGTGAAAGTAACGATACCCTTTAATGTGATCGGTCCAGCTGCCGGAATTAGACCACCGGCGACTGAATCGATCAAATGAAGTGTGAGTTAAACCCCTGAAGTTGGAAAAAAACACAGGATTAATATAACGGGTAGATTGGACCTGTATAAAAGAATGGTGATGTCTTCATGTCTTTCATATCCAGATTTCTTCAAGCTATGATCATCTTCCATATGCATTTAATCCTCTTAAATTCTGCTGCAAACAACAACATCTGTCAAATAATACTTATATTGCTGCAAACAACATCTGTCAAATAATACTTATATTCTCACTACTTAGCATTAAATTCCCAAATCGTTCTATAATCTATATCAAAAGCTAATTGAATTTCAATTTCTAAAACTCTGCTATCTAATCTAAAGATCAAAACCCATTTCTAATCACATCATAAAGACGTAAACCTCAATTCGCCGTAATTAGTATCCAATTTTAAAGTGTTCTACATCAATTGAACAGATAACACGAACCATTGATCGCGAAGGAGGAGGAAGAAGATCAATCGAATCAACAGACATCTTCGCGATAGGTTTTTGCCATCTTAACGAAAGCAGTTCCTTTTCTTGTCAAAGCTCTTGCGACCATCTTGTAATCTGATCGAAGCTCTCTTCCTCTCTCCACAGCCTTTTCACAATCTTTGATGCATTCTTCATACTGAAAATAATACAAACCCAGTTTACTTCCTACTATAAAATGGTGTAAAATAGATATTCGAAGCAAAAAAACTATAAAACTGAAGACATCGTGTGTATTAAGAGATAGTAAGAACACATAAATAACATCCAAATATGTTCAATAGTTTCTCAAGCCCACTATGGCACCAATAGGCCTCTTCACCCTTATCCAAACTAAATGGGATCATGAGCCCACCACCAATACAACTCAACTTTATAAAAAAGAATTATTGGGACAACAAAATGATAGCTCTCTTTGACCTTCTTTCTCATTATCTATTACTGAGATCAAATACTATACCCACAAATCTCACTGTTAGAAACAATAGCAGCCAACGAATCCCGTAACAACTGACCAAATAGTCTACATTTGTAACCCCTACAAAAGTGTATATAACTTAATAGCAGCCACTTATAACCTAAAGACTGTGTTAAGCAAAAACACTCGGTCACAAAATCCAATGGTATGCAATATGCATACCCTTTAAATTACTAATTTGAGATGAATACAACAGAAAACCAATATGAAAGCTACCAAATTACCAGTTATTATTACTTCAATAGTATAATATTAAGCTAAAAAACCATACTGCACAGACATGTCACGTATTAAAAGTTTCAAACTTTCACATTCACAAGATTCACAATAACATAATAAAGAGAGGTGCATACCTTCCCCATCTCCAAATACACTGCAGCTCTATTCGTGAGGAACGAAATATCCCCATCATCCAATTCAAAAGCCTTGGTATAATGCTCAATAGCAGTTTCAAAATCCTTCTTCTTATAAGCAACATTATCAGCCTCTTTCTCCTTCTGCGTCTGTGCTTAACGGCCTGCCCTGGCTACCAGATGAAAGATCAAATTTACCAGATGATGCCATTGCACCGATTTATATGCATTATCTGTGTAACAAAGCCTGTCAACACAGTTTTGCATGACAGTACTCGAGTGTCACAGCATATGAAAGCAAAGCTTCAATTTTGTGAAAGCAACAATATAAACCTAAAAGAAGGGAAAAAAAGAAAAGAAAGTATATGCATCAGACCAATATCATAGGTTAAAAGATTATCCATAAGTATATATATGTACGTAGAGTTATAACTATTAGTATTTCTTACAAACCAAAAAATAGAAATATGCTAACTGTAGAAGGCCATCATCGTCAATTTGAAGGTTCTAAGCTCTGAGGGGAACATGAGTAAATTCTTAACCAGAGGATGATTGAAAAAGAGAGCAGATAGGAGAGTAACAAATTACCATGTCTAGTACACAAATAGTCCAATACCAGTTACAAATTTCCTAAGAAAAAAACATAATGCATCACCACACATCATACTGAAACTTAAACACTTCCAAAATAAAGCAAGAAATGATCAGTAGACAACAGGGTCTATAATATCCCCATTTTTTCAAGCCAATCTGAATGTTTCGATATCACATATAACATAGAACAAACTCACACAAGCAGACCAAACAGGTTATAAAGGTATAAAGCTTAAGCAATGAATATACAATCTCTCTCTAGATCTTGATCAAGAGAACTGCCAATGTTCTTGCATTCACGGATGGTCACTAACTAAATCAATGGCCTTCTATAAAAATTCTCTAATTCTCATTTTGTATTTCAAACCAAGATGTGATCCCTATGTCTATCTAAAAAGCATAAATCTCTGATCAAGACAAACATCCAGTAGATATTCTCCTAAAAACCCGGAAAATATTTAGAGAATATCCCAATCAGACTACAAACATATGTATACTTCTGATCTCGTCTTTAGTAAACACACACGAATTAAACATATCCAAATCATCAAACACCTAAATACACCTAATCCCTACAAATTCGTGCTACATGAAACCCTAAAAACGCAATCGACACGACTTAAAGCTGAATTAAACAAAATCTGGCAAAATCACAAGTAAATCGATGAAACAAAATTAATCAAAGATGGAAAGAATACATCAAACAGAGAGACTTGCAGATATATACCTTGAGTTGGAAGTGATAATCGCGTGTGAAATTCGTCGTTGAAGGGTTTATGCGAAGCTTAATCGGATGATTGGGGAATTAACATTAGGTTTTCTTTGGGGCTTGATTTTGTGAAAGATTGTCGTCCGGCCATGAAGAACCTCCCGGGTAGAGCTTGTGGACGAGGGTGCCTTTGTAGTAGCCTGAGAGGCCGGTGCACATGGATTTGAAGTTGGAGACGGTGATGGGGACATGGTTGCCGTAGAGGCCTAGGACGATGCGACCCACGGGTTGGGAGTCGGGGCAGAGGGCGAGGTCGGAGCCGAGGGTGCGGGTTTGGAAGTAGGAGGGGCAGATGCTGAAGTCCATGAAGATGCGTTCGGTGATGGTGGTGTCTGGTGGGGGTGTGGCGGTGGAGAGGGAGGGAAGGGAGAGGGTGGTGGTGGCGGAGAGGAGGAGGAGGGAGCGGCGGGGGAGGTGGAGTTTGGGGAAGGGGGTGGGTGGTTGAGGTGGAGTTTAGATACTGTACTACTGTAGCTAAACCTTATATCTTTAATATATATATAATGTGATTAACAAATAGTTACTTTTTATAATAGTGACATGTGTTATGAAGTGTGTGAGAAGATAATTTATGACAATAATAGTGTAAAATGATGACATGTGTTAAAATTTTATTTTGCTTTGTTAGTATAAATGATGTTATAATCTATTACTCTTTTCCAACAAAACGTTCTATGAAACAAATTATTCCATGTAGAACATATAGTAACATGAGTATATTTTGTTATTTTACTTACTTCCTAATGAACCTTTCCCTTCGTTTTAAATGTGAAAATTCTTAGGAAAAATTACAAAAGTAGCCATTTGACTAAAAGATTTTACAAAAATAACCATTAACTTTTGCTCTCCTGAATTTAGCCATTTATCGCAATGTGACGATACCAAACCATGAAATATCGCCCACGTGGCAAGAAACTTTAATAATTTTTTTTGTCAGAGATACGCTGGAGATACGAAGATACTTGTGTATCGCTGGAGATACGCCGGAGATATGGGGGCACTAGTGTATCGCCGGCTAATTTAAATATATTTTTAATATTATTGAATTAATACAGTTTCATTTAATATTATTTTCAATATTATATAAATATATAAAGGATCAAATATTTAGCTTACTCTAATTATTAAGCAGCGATTAATTTGTTCATATTATTTGATTATATATATATATATATATATATAATTAGATAGGTAATTGTTAAGT